>JAUIMM010000489.1:1420000-2620000 GCA_031769625.1 Taudactylus pleione
TCTGGCCAAGAACACATGAGAAGACAAGCGGTATGTCCACAAAGTGTGCCAAATATATACGGTGATAGGAGGGGGGAATCCTTATCTCCTTATCTACCCCAAAATAAGAAGTAACTTACACCAATGCTTAAGCATAGATTTATCCTACTCCAGTTGGCTCTAAAGGGATTTCAGATTCTCCGCTCAGATTTTCTCTGTCCAAAGCAAATGTATAATTAGTTTAATCCCATTTGCTTAAAGAATATTTAAAGATCTCATTTAATTGATACGGCCGGCGCTGTACCGAGTTCCCTGTTTCCAGCTTGCTCAATATTCTCGAAAAAAAAAAACTGGAACATATTAGAAAAGAGTTTTATAGAATAGAAAAATGTTGCAAGTGCCACTAAAATGTGGAAACGTATTCACTAACCTATATTTTATACAGTGCAGGATGTGACAACCTGTGGATGGGCAGCTTTTGTAAAACCAGACCGTCCTGGAATTTATGAGTTGCATGCTGGAACTTGTAGTTCCATTCTAGGACTTACAGCTGCACAACTGCTGGCGAGCCTGACACTAAAAACTATAATGAGAATATGGCTCCTAAGAATATATCAAAGAAGAAATATATAATAATGGTTGCATGCACCTTTTTTCACAAATATGTTTGCTTGGCAGGAATCTTGTATATTATTTAACTCAATAACCTTAATTGTTTCCTCCTTATTTGCAGCCCGTCACATGCAGCCCTGTCCTCACTGGCAAATCTCACATCTCCTGATATACTCTGTGCTGCTGGGGGACCCTACTCCTTCCACTAGTCTGTGGCTTCCTGCTGCCTCCATTCTCCTCCTCACATCATGTCACTGCCCCTGTCACATGCAGCCCTGTCCTCACTGACACATCACTCATCTCCTGATATACTCTGTGCTGCTGGGGGACCCTGCTCCTTCCACTATATAACTCTCAGTCTGTGGCTTCCTGCTGCCTCCATTCCCCTCCTCACCTCATGTCACTGCTCCTGTCATATGCATCCCTGTCCTCACTGACAAATCTCACATCTCCTGATATACTCTGTGCTGCTGGGGGACCCTGCTCCTTCCACTAGTCTGTGGCTTCCTGCTGCCTCCATTCTCCTCCTCACATCATGTCACTGCCCCTGTCACATGCAGCCCTATCCTCACTGACACATCACTCATCTCCTGATATACTCTGTGCTGCTGGGGGACCCTGCTCCTTCCACTATATAACTCTCAGTCTGTGGCTTCCTGCTGCCTCCATTCCCCTCCTCACATCATGTCACTGCTCCTGTCATATGCAGCCCTGTCCTCACTGACAAATCTCACATCTCCTGATATACTCTGTGCTGCTGGGGGACCCTGCTCCTTCCACTATACTAACGATCAGTCTGTGTTTTTTCCTCAATATTTATAGTTTTTAGTATGTATGTTAGTTATGTTTGTTTGTTGGTTATGTTTGTAGTATGGTACTTGTTGCCTTTTATTCCTGAGTACCTGCAGTTGTCAGGTTACAGCATACTTACCTACCCTCCCGATTTGGCCGGGAGCCTCCCGAAAATCGGGTGCTGCTTCCGGCCCCCCGGAAAGGTAGGTAGGTCTCCCGGTCCCCGGCGATCCTTCTGGCTCGCCGCCGCTCCCCCCACGAATACAGTATTATCCCCGTCAGCGGGGGGCCCGATGACGCGAATCGCGTCATCATGGCCCCGCCCCCTGCTTCACACTGCCATTTATCTTAGCATTGTGAAGAGGGGCGGGGCCGCGATGACGTGATCGCGTTGTCACGCCCATGCCCCGCCCCCATTGACTAGTCATAGTCCGGGTCACACCCCCTTCTGATGGGACACGCCCCCCTGCTGAGGATGCCCGACAGCTCCCTCCCGGAAGGAGGGAGCTACAAGTCGGCAACTCTGGGTTATAGTCGGACCTAACACTGGCAATCATGGTTAAACATTGATAAATCGATTAGGGTGATTCTGAAATTTGACAGAAATAGGCCACGATTAGGCAAAAGTTGCCAAATAATTAACTTGAGAATCAGTCCAATCATAATGCATGGAATGTAATGAATCCGGTCGGCAAGCTGTAACCAAAGGCACGTGACACTGTGACGATCATTAGCTCGGACTCCTATACACCTCTGTACAGACTGACGATCCTGTAACGCTGAGTAACCAGTAGTACAGTGTTGTCCGCCTAATTTATCCTTTTGTTTTATTTTCCTTTCACATTTATGACATACTTACCGACTTTTAGACTGCCTCCTCCGGGAGGGGCCAGCCAGGTCAGCCCTCTCGTCACAGCAGGTGGGCGGTGTGGGGGCGTGGTGGCTCAATCGCCTCATTGTGGCCCCGCCCCCTGCTGTAGAGAGCCGATAATACAGGCACTGTAAAGCGGGGGGTGCGGGGCTACGATGACGCGATTTAGCGCGAACCGCATCATCGGCCCCCCCGGACTGCCCACTTTTGCACAGTAAGTGGGCAGTCATGGAGGGAGTGCGGGTGGCAACAGAGGGGTGCGGGCCTGTTCCGGGAGACTTGCCTAGTCTTCCGGGTGGTTGGGAGTGACACCCGATTTTCAGGGCACATTGCTAGTTCTAAATGGCTCCCACTGTCCCAGAGAGCCAATCAGAGCGCAGCCCTCACCCCTGCAGCAGCATGCAGACACCCCCCACCCCCACAAGCAGTTCCTGTATGGAACCTTGGTGCAAGATTTTTTTCTGTGACTGCTTCACTAAAATTGTCACTGCTGGGATCCCTTTTGCCACTGATGAATGATTCATACACCTAAACCTTCCTTGACTAATGCTGTATAGAATAGTGAAAACTTCATCACAATCCATCCAGTGGTTCAAGAGAGTAGCCCGAACTAACACTCAGACTCCTGAACTATATATATATTATATATACTATATACCTATATACACACACACGTTTGATATCATTATTTAATCCCAGCTCTGATTTTTTATTTCAAAGTAGCTATTAGGCTAAAGAAGCTGAAAAGACGATTTCTTAGACAGAGGACAGCATTAAGGGTTGGGAAGAGAAAGGGTCTCACGCTTGTTAGTGCCAAACAAACAGGCACGGCACTGTCAGAGATAATTCCCTGGTCCAGCTTCTCTTCATCCGTCTAAATCCCATGCTGAGCTCATTAATTCCCTCTTGGGATGCCGGGGGCTCATCACAGGCAATTGGGCCTTCCCTAGTTAATATAACTCAAGGCCGAGGTCAAAACCCTTGTTTGTTTAAAACTGTTTAATGCTATTAGGCCAAGAGGATTAGGGACTGCTGAGAGAACCAACGCTCGGAGCACAAAGGATTCTGGGGTGGTCATTTAGTATTGTACACACAGGATCAACAAGTATTTCCCGTAATGGAGATCTGAACAGATTTATAGAGCAGCACTGGGCAAACACAATCTTTATGCAGCGTTCAGTTTTATGCTCTTCAGCTGCTGCTATCTGTATACTTTCCACATATGCATATAATACATATAAACACACACATACAATATTTCAAATACAGCCACACTGTGTAGTAAAGAGCCAATGTAAGCATTCATTCTGGTTTGGCACCAGATGTGGAAATGTAATGCAGATAATGTTGCTGGTCCCTAGTGAGTGGATAAGCTGTATTCCCAGTGATGTCATGGGTTCCTGTTGAATGGATAGGCTGCATTCTTAGTGATGTCACTGGTGTGGTAAATTGATAGGCTGTTTTCACAGTGATTTTACTGGTCCCTTTTGAAATAATGGGCTGCATTCTCAGTGATGTCACTGGTTCTTATTGAATGGAGAAGTTGCATTCTCAGTGATATCACTGGTCCTTAGTGAATATAGAGGCTGCATTCTTAGTGATGTCACTGGTCCCTATTGATTGGAGAGGCTGCATTCACAGTGATGTCACTGGTCCCTATTGATTGGAGAGGCTGCATTCCCAGTGATGTCACTAGTCACTATTTAATGGATAGGCTGCAATATCAGTGATGTCACTGGTTCCTATGGAAGGGTGAGGATGCATTCTCGGTAATGTCATTGTTCCCTAGTGAATGAATAGTCTGCATTCTTGGTGATGTCACTGGTTCCCAGTGAATGGATAGGCTGAATTCTCAGTGATGTCACTGATCCTTAGTGCATTGATAGGCTGCATTCTCTGGGATGTCACTGGCTCCTAGTGAATTTAATGGCTGCATTCTCAGCAAAGCTTCCTCCACAATGTAGGTGTCTGGCAACCCATTAAATTAATTTCTTTAGGACAACAGGCAATGAGGCATATTCATGATGTTAATTATCAGGACCCCGATAATTAACATTGACTCATCGCGGCTACCGGAGCAATTCCTCATTGCCGCGGCGCGGTGACAGCTGATGCGATATCAGCTGAGCCCGCAAGCCGCTTCACTGCTCCTTTTCGGAGCAGTGAATCTTTTCACTGCTCCTCTCAGAGCAGTAACAGTAGTGCGCATGTATGACCTACAGGTCACGCATGCGCACAAGAGCCCCGACATCCAGCGGAAGGAGCCGGACAGGGGCGGAGGAATCCGAAAGGATCCCTCATCGCAACCCGGACCTCCTTCCTATAGGGAACAGGTTGCGATGCCGGAGCAGGAGCATGTGCCATCTGAAGATGGCGAATGCTCCCGCAGTCAAGCTCCGAAAATAGTATATTTTCTGAGCTTGATGAATTCTGTTCCCATACTAGTGTATTGGGACAGTAGGCCATTCCGGGAGTGAAAGGTAAGCAGGAGATATCTGTGATACTAGTGTAATGGGACATTCTGCAAAAGGAAGGTAAGTAGGAGATATCTGTGATAACTCCTGCTTTACCTTCATGATGAATGGCCCGATAACTTAATTTTTACATTTGCAGGTGAAAATGTGCATTTTCACCTACTTTTGTGAAAATTATGTGATGATGAATAGGCCCCAATGTCTTGCCAAATTTTGATCCTATTGAGGGTAATTACAGGTGGTTGAAGATGGGTCCAGCTTGGCAACCAATCAGATCATTATTTTCTGTATGTGCAAATATGAACTGCAAAGTGTTTACTAAGACAGAACTATACAGTGATGGTAGTGTGTGAGTGGTGTATTGCCACAGTCCCTGTTTACATTAGGACTGACGCGGCTTTGTTGAATTATTGTTACATGCTGTTAATATTAATAAGTGGAACTGAATCAGGTAGCACTCTGCTCCATTGCTCACTTCTGATTTATTTTTGCACTGGACTATTATCCTGTTTTATGTCATATTTTTTCATTTTTTTGTAGAAGTTGTAGTAAATCTACCCCTCTATGCATACTGACAAATTACAGGCTAACACCACGCGTTTTGCCATCTGTGGCGGCAGAGGCACAGTCGGGTGGGATGTCTAGGAGGGGTATGTGTGCCTCTGTTTCATGTCACATTTGGTGATGCATCAGCATAGTGGTATTTTTAGGCAAAGCTGATTTTATTTCATCACTCCAGGAAAACACCACGGCTCCTGATAATAGAGATGTCACACAGTGGCATAAATATAAATTAATATCTATACTTGTAGCTTTACGTCAGTGCATTTATGCTGTAATGTCAGTATAAATAAACGTTATGTCCGCACCAGTGTTTTTTTTTTAACACCAGCATTATTCTGGGAACTACTAATGAACTATACCTTTGTGTTTCCCTCCCGCTGCTGACCTACAATCATTAAACCGTAGCTCCTGACTCCAGTCTATTTCCACTATCCCTCTACTCACTAGAACCCAGTCTCCTCATTTCCTTGCTTTGTGTCTCTAGGGGAAATGGGATTTAAAATGCTTTTGTACTACAGTCAAACCAGAAATCCTAACCGAGGAAAGAACACTGCAGGAAGGTCATCTGAAACAGGGCCGAGATAGGGGGAAAAAAATGACAAAATAAATGGAGCATTGCCTGTCGGCTAAAGCAGGAGTCTCTTTCCTCGTGTAGATTGTGAGCTCTTGTGAGTAGTAAATAAACTATTTTAGACTACATGTATTATGTTTGTAGTTTGCAATTGCAGTTTCCACACGCCAAACAAGCTTTTCAGAAATGTCCCACAAGGTTCCAAAAATATGTTACTACGTTAGTCATTTTTAGACAGGGATATACTGAATTCACCAATCGGGACCAAGTTTGGCAGTTCTACTGGGTTTTCAGTGAGATTCTGTTCAAATAAAAATCTTTATTTCCCTGTGATTCTTAGGGTAGAAGGCACATGGGATAAAACTGCATTTTTTTATCATGTAGGACCCTCATGCTTAATTTGATGTATATTGAGCTTTGGATTTGGTTCAATGCTTGGAGAACCTTTAATTCAAAAATAAATAAAAAAATGGTATGTGGACCAATATTATTATTTTTTTTTAAATATTATAATTATTATCATCATTATCATCTTGAACAGTCTGCAACCAATAAAGCCACAGAATAAATTGTACTTGGTCCCAAATTAATCAGAATTGATTTGGACATTGCTAAACAAACGTTTAATTAAAAAAAAAAAAAACTAATAATAATTATAGCAAACAAAAAAGACAAACAGGAAAATAATAATAAAAAAAAATCTATGAATAAAGACAAATTCCTTGGTAATAGTAAGTTGAGAGAGAAATCCAAGTAGTATCGGAAAGTCCATTTGGGACACTATAAAGCTGACCATACTGGATAGGGCTGCAACTTTCAGGGGTAAGCGGGTTATATTGCTACACTGATCACAGCTTGGAACACGGGAACTTCCCAATATGATTTGCACAACAAAGCCAGACTGGGCATCAATCTGCAATCCATGAACAGCTCAGAGCATATTGTTTTCTCCATTCGTTATGTTACATTTATAAAACGTTTGTTCATTTCACTAATTTTTTAGATTGCGATCATGAAAATTATTTTCACTGATTGACAGTTTTACAAATTCTCTATTTGCATATCACTGTGTTCTTAATCTTAATGTATTCTAATAAATATAAAAATAAATGTATATAGTGTAAATGACTAGTCCCTATTCATTCCCCCAATACATTTTAAAATATTAGCCCAGAGAAAATCTTAAATATGGTCCCAACTTCTGTTCTGCAATATAACTTAACTTTTACCCTGTGCTGGTAAAACCTCAGAAGGTGCTGTCATTGCTTCCCATGAGTGGCCATTCCCTTTATCCACTACTTGATTTTAGGAGATTGCTTAGTCTATACTTTGCACTCAAATATTTAAAAAATGTAAAAAAATACTTTTACCTTTCAAAAGATTATTGGGTGTAAGAGCAATTTTTCTGTATCACTCGTTAAATTTTAGACAAAAGAATAGAATGAAAATAAATTTTGAGTTATTAATGTTATGTTATGTCATAGACAGACAATAACAAGTGTGAAATTACAAATATTGGTTTGGAAATGAGGTAAATATTCTCTACTCCGAATAAATGATACTTCACATACAATTCCCAATACAGTACATAATTCTAGCTTGAAGTTTGATTTTAAGATTTCACCGATTTCCTGTAAGCTCTGGGGACAAATATATTACTAGGGTTGTGCAAAGCTGGCACTTCAAACTTGGATTCATTTAACAAACTGATTCTTGCTTCTCCCATGATAAGGAACATCATAGCTTTACATTATGTTATGTAAGTTTTATAAAATAAAAATACCCATTCTTGATTTACAGACAGTATTTTAAAACCTAATTAATCTATAGATTTGTAAAATCAAGAACCTTGCAGCGCATTCACTATATATCTGGCAGAACATTGTTATTTACCCACTAACCTAATTACAAAAATGCTACATATGCACATATATGTGTGTGTATATATATATATATATATATATATATATACATATACATACACACACCTACACGCGAACTTATATCTATGTTTACCTATTTCTCTCTAATATATATATATATATATATATATATATATATAAATAATTTAGAGTTTTATATTACAGAGCACCTAATTTCAATATTAGCCCCAATACTGGATTTATTTTGACTCCTAACTTAAACATCTGCATTCCTACAGGCACTCCGTTCCATAAAATATTTGTAAAAATATTTTATATAAATAATAAAATAAATAAAGGAACAGCATCCTTTCCTGCCAAAATGTATATATACCTGCTTTTCCAGCACGGTGCGGTAGCCCCAGGGGTAAGCAGAGGCCAGGCATTATTACATTGCTGCGCAGTCTTACCTTAGGAGGTGTGATGTTGTCTCTCTCCTGTCCTGTTCCTGTCTGTCACCAGCGAGTGGCAGTTTTCATCACACGCTGCATTAGAGTTACTTAAAATGATAACCCAGGCGCTCTGCAGTCCCAGGAGAAGAGAGTGGTTTTGAGGCAGATACCTTAACCCATTAAATAGCATTGTGGCGATACTCTATGCATGATACCCTGGCTGTGTTATGGAGGACAGGACAAACATTATCCAATTGTTCTTTACGCATACTCAGCATTGATCGGAGACTATAATTATATGCGGTTTTAATTGCCACTTATTTGACTGCCGCACACTTCTCTGGAGGCACAAGTCAGCTGCAGTTACACCTGTATTGTCAGGGAGGCCTTTTCGAGGACAGCGCTTTCCAGCTGGAGTTGTGCTAACGCAGAAAGCACGCAGGCGCCCTGGTTCAGACACAGTGACGTGAAGGGGACACACCACAATGTGCAGCGTCTTCAGAGGTTTCTCACTAGTGTGTGACAGAGGGGGAGCGGTACGGATTCACCAGGGACCCTGGCGAAGTGGTACAACGCAGAAAAGAAGGGGTACATGTTTAGGGTCATTCCTCCTTGTATGTGGAGGGATTAATAACTTTTCCACTTCGCAGAAGGGCTCGATATTTTAACCATTTTATACTTTTTGCATCTTTCAAGTTTCTCATTAGCGGAGAAGAGTGTAAACCCTGTTGGTATGGCAATGCTCTTACTTGGGGTGCCAGGATATAGTGTGGCACATCCCCACGCGATCAACTGCCTCTGCTCCGGCTATGGCATGGTGGATAGAGTTTTGAGCCTAGAGTACAATGCACTTTAAAGATAATGGGGAACATCCTAATTCCCCCAGGCCTAATCTGTTATACGCATAGTAGGCCCAGCTCCTACTGCACTGTACAGAAAGTGTTTGTGATATTGTGGGGGAAGTGGCTAAAGGCCTAAAGCCCGATTCAAAATGGCGGGGCCTAAATAAACAGTGATGGGGCAGTGGGCTACAGATGAAAGTCTTTGGCAAAGGCCAAACGCTTCCACTTAGATTGCCGCCAGGCCTATAGCCTGAAATGGAAGCGACTAGAGGCAGGTGAAGGAGAGTATAGGCCTAAAGTCAATACTCTCTCTGACTGGATGGTTTTGTACTGAAATCAATACAAGCTCAGGTGGCTACACTGAATGTAGCTGCCTCCACTGGAGTCTGGGGCTACTGCTGCAGCCCCCACACTAGACCACCAGTATGGGTGACCTACCTCTTGGCACCACAGGGTTCTGGATCCCATATGTGTTTTGTTGGCGGAGCAACCTCTCTCTGTACTTTGTCAATGTTTTATCTGGCGTAATACATTAGCATATGGCAGAGATTTCTCTGCTCTTCTTGGTGTCAGGTGGATTAATGAGGTGCATGGTTGAATACCTAAGGGCATTTATTGGCTGGGCAAGCCTCTAATGGGTACCCTGGTAAATGTTAGAAGGACTGCCTCGGCAGATACACAGTGGGCACGGCCAGTGCTCACTTTCACGATGACATCTGGAGTCAGCCCTTTCTATAACTGGTCTAAACTGCTGTGCTCCTCAACTTGACTCATCAGTATCTCAAGTCTGGCCGTACTCACATAGGCAGCAGAGGGAAGTGTTTGGGGCACAGGGCTTCTTCCTCTTCTGGCCAGAGGTGCATCTTCTCTCTTTTAAAGGCTCTTCCCCTGTTTGCAGTGTCACTTCTTGTTTTAGCCCCACTCTCATCCTCCTTTTCTGGTGCCTCTTTTTTAGTTTTGTTGTAGCTTGATGCGGTGTCTTCTTTGAGAGCTTTTCTCCACTCCCACTTCACTGTTGGACTGAAGTTGCTCCCCGCACGGAACGGCTAATATAAGCCATTGGGTGGGGGGGCAGTGTATGATATGGAGAGCCATGACTGGTGAAACAGCGTCGCTAAATTTAAAAAAAGGCTAGTACAGAAATGGGCGGCAGCGTGGCATTTGCACTTAGCATAAGTTTGCCATGGTCGTGCTGGCTGAATTGTGGCCTATTCAGAGGGAAGCATAACGCAACGGTATTCTGAATACAGCTACTTTCAATCACGCAATGTGGCCTCAGATTGGACGCATCTTGTGCAACTCTAATCAGCCCTTTATTCTCACACCTCCAGCTCAGGCTTAAGCACATGCTTCACAGCATTGCCATAAGGGCCATACACCCGTTACTGATTGGTGTGGTGGTTTCGCAGCATGACAGATCACTCTTTACAGACATACAGCAAACTCAGGACCAGAAATGTGCGCACCTTGGAGACTCCAATACCGTGCACATCAGCTTCCTTCCATGCAGATAAAAGTGGGTGGGTGCAGGGTGTGCAATGCACACAGACCCCGCACTGCACTCAGATGATACTTACCTTGTAATGGCAAGCGGCTGTCTCCTCCGTGGCGCCATCATCTCTAGTGAAATCTTTGGTGTCACACAGTGAAAGCAAAGACTCTGGCACTTTGCCATGGACTGCTGTCTTGTACACATGTGTCATCTTCCCGAATGTCACTGGGCAGATGGCGCCACAGAGGATGGACCAGCTTGCCGCCCAGCGCACAAGGTAAGTTGTGCTGCTGAGGAGGGGGGAGGGCCGCTGCTCAGAGGAGGGGCCCAATGCACACGGGCTTTCTCGGGCATTAATACTGTAAAGACCGTTTATATAAGACCAATTAAGTTAAGTAAAACCGTATTTAAAAAGAGAAAAAAAACAAAAACATTTCTTATTAAAATGGGTGGTTCTACCATGATAGAACGTTGGGCTTCCATGTGACAGGCTATTTTTTTTTTTTTTTTTTTTTAATTTTATTCGTATTGTAAGAGCAAACAAAACAAAGATTAATTTTGCACAAAATATACAAAAATACAGTCAGTCAATCTCAATTTTGAAAATACAAAATAAAAAATACAATAAAATATATTCAGAGATTATAATAAAACCGTAGCAAGTAGTACAATTACTTTGAAAATATAGATCCAATACCATCTTTTTAACTATATATCAACAAAATAGAGGAAAGGAAAAAATGGACAAAATAGAAATTAAAAAATAAAAAGAAAGAGGAAAAAAAAAAATAAAGTTACTTTTTGATTAGTATAACGCAATACACATTCACGAGTATAAAAGAAACAGAGCTTGAATATCATAATACAATACACTTACTTATATAAGACTTCGCATTAATGACCACGAGGTAGGCTATTATTTGTAAAGACTTTATTGGAGGACAGTTTACAAACCTGTACAAGGGTTTAATACGTTAAATAATAAAACCTAAACGTCTACAAAAGAAAAGTCATCAAATTTTAAAAGCAATTGAAAAGTTGCACGTTATAAAACCAAAACTCATGTCACTCAATGTGAAAGTGAGGGAACGATCTTGAATCACAGTCCGATCCAGTTGTAGTTTTGAGAAATGGACACGTGGAATTTAATAAAAAAAAATGAGACTACGGGATGGCGGGGAGGCTAATATCAGCATAAGCTTCAATCCAGGATGCTCTCTGTTGAATAGGTAGAGCAACATTTTATAGATGGCGTGGATAGAGGGAGGGACAATCACTAGATGTGACACATAGATGATAGCATGCATTAACAATAGGTCAAAGGACACAGCAATCATATTAAACAACGTTTGATCGGCGTGTCCTGATTCTGCATCTGATTTCGAGTCACTGTATTTGATGTCATCTCCGTTAACCTTGCGGATTTATTAAAGATGAAGTCTTAATGAAAGTAATAAAAAAAAGACAATCATAACGATACAATGAAATTTAAAAGCAATCGGATATGAACTGATGGCCTGATTCAGACCCGCTCGCGAGCGCTGAGCGCTCGCAAGCGGGTCGATGTTGGGCCAGTGCGCATGCGCACCACGGACCCAGCTCCATCGCGTGCATGCGCGAGACCTAGAAAGCGGCGGGCAAGCGATGGGTCTCGCTACAAAGGGGGTATGCTGTCGATGGTGAGTGACAGCTCGCCCCCTTAGGTGGGCGTGCCGGGGGCGTGGCTGGCCAGACGGAGGCGTTCCCATGGGAACGCCTACCGTCTGGGGCCGGCCCCACTGACATCACAAGTGATGTCAGTGGGAGTGCTTTTGGCTCTGATAGAGCCAAAAGCACTCCAGGGCTTGCGGCAGACGAGACCCTACCACAGGGGTCTCGTCGCAAGCCCGATGGTTGCGATGGTCTTGACCATCGCAACCATCTTTTTGGCCGCTCGCTATAGCTTTGGGTGGTCACCCACAGCTATACAAGCGGCCAGGAGGCCGCTCTAAAATCAGGAAGGACGGCCCTGATTCAGAGCGAGCGCTCTGTCGGAGTGTCCGGCTCTGAATCAGGGCCTGAATCCTTTATGGTTTTCCCACTTTGACACTCAATGAGTGAGTTTGTACATCCCGAGATGGATAGATCAACCAATGTCATTCAGAATTGTTCTGTTAGCGGAGCAGTCTCCCTCCATTCTACGTCCATGGTTTTTATGGCGTAATACATTAGCGTATAGCAGAGATTTCTCTGCTCTTGTTGGTGTCAGGTCGTTTAATGAGGTGCGTGTGCATAATGGAAGCTGGTGGCTACATCAGACCAACCTCTCATTAGATCATTGCATGGCCACACCATATGGGGAAAGTTTGATGACATTAGTTTAAACATACTTCACAGTTTGCCTACCTGATTCTTTGCAAGCAGCCTGGGAAATTATACGTAATTTGGACTAGTTTATCTCTAGAGCTCAGGGACTTAACTAGGGGTAAGCGACTGGTGTTGTCGCATAGGGCCCTGGGAGCGTCATCGTCCCTGCCCCATGGCATCTGCATGATGTGGCTTCCAGAGTGCCGGGAAGGCACCCTGCAGTCAATAGCAAAGCTGCAGAGCCACTCGGAGCATCCAAGGGACCCTGTAACCTGTAGAGCTGGATGCTCCAGGCAGCACTCTACTTCCCAGAGCTGGTGGCCCCGACCCCTAGGTGTGACATCACGGTTTTAGGGGGAGTGGCCACCACAGGGCACACTTCTGACCTATTACAGCGCTGCTAGAGAGAATGACAAACAATATTAAGGAAGGATGACTGGACCTCTTTCCAATGATACTCCATCAGTAGAGGGAAAATCCCTGTGCCACATACAGTAGACTGACATATTAGGGATAGAGACGATAACCATTGCTAGGGAGACCACCTGTTTAGGGTGAGGCAGCCAAATCAGAGTGAAGAGCATGTCTCTCCATGCATCAGACAGACAATTAACCTGAGATGCTGCAGCTAACACAGTCAGAAGTTGTGGCCATACACTATGACAGAGGTTCCCCAACTCTTTCCTCAAGGCACCCTAACGGCCAGGTTTTAAGGATATCCATGGTTGAACACAGATGATTAAATAAAATAAAAAAAAGACTGAGGTACTAATTAAGTCACATGTGCCCAAGCATGGATATCCTTAAAACCTGGACCATTAGGGTGCCTTGAGTACACAGGCCCTGATTCAGAGCCGGACGCTCTGAATCAGGGCCGTCCTTCTTAATTTTTAGAGTGGCCGCTGGTATAGCTGTGACCACCCACAGCTATAGCGAGCGGCCAGGAAGATGGTCACGATGGTCACTCACCATCGACAGCATGCCCCCTTTGGTACGAGACCCAGAGCGACGGCTTGCCCGTCGATATCCAGGTCTCGCGCATGCGCGCGACGGAGCCGGTTCTGGGCCAACATCAACCCACTTGTGAGCGCTCAGCGCTCGCGCGCGGGTCTGAATCAGGCCCAGAGTTTGGTAACTTCTGCACTATGGGATATCCCACAGTGTATGGCCACAATACCTCGGTTCCTCCCTTAGGGAGGAAACATTTCCCACTCCTACCCTGTCAAGAAACAGGGGAAAAATTGGGCGGTCGGCAGCAGCAGTACATACACCGTCACATACGGCCCACCAATGATCGAATCAGTTGGGCATGTGGGAAGATATTTCATATATATTTCATGCCCGATCGTCTGATAATCTGCGGATCTGGCTAATAATTGCAAAAATGTATGCCGGTCTTTAGTCTTGGATTAAACAACTGACAACTTTAACTTTTCACTTGGCGAGACCTTGGATGGGTGGATGGGTCTTCTTTTCTGATTTGACAGCACAAAAGGGGATTTAGTGTAACATTGATGTAAGAGATTTGTTGCTAGTAGATGCAGTTTGCATGGAACCAATGGCTAATAATTGCAAAAATGTATGCCGGTCTTTAGTCTTGGATTAAACAACTGACAACTTTAACTTTTCACTTGGCGAGACCTTGGATGGGTGGATGGGTCTTCTTTTCTGATTTGACAGCACAAAAGGGGATTTAGTGTAACATTGATGTAAGAGATTTGTTGCTAGTAGATGCAGTTTGCATGGAACCAATGGTGTTAGCATAGGGTTGCTATATTTCAAAAAAATAAAAAACCCGGGACAAATTCCCGGTAATCCCACCAGCGCAGACAATCCGAACCGCACCCCATTACATAAACCCCATCATTTGGGAATTATATTGCCACGAAGGCAAAATACAGGCTGTACACAGAATTTGGTTGTGTTTGTATATTTAAAGCGCATTTAAAGTTCACAATTTATCCTGACTATATGAATTTTCATTAAAATGAAACAAATAAATATTTTTTTAAACACATTATGATGTAGATGATGTTCCCTCGCTTTTATCTTGGTTTTGAGAGTAGGAGACTCATTATCTGCTTTGACAGGTCCTCCAACCTGATGTGTTCCTGCACATGTGACAGCAGCCATCTTAGTACCGTGTGTAGAATGACACGATGGCAGACAGTAGGCTCCTGCTTACCTATGTGAGAGACCTGAATATTACCTGCATTTATAGCTGTTCTAGCATCCTGCACCACTACCTGGTTGCGGTCCAGGGGCAGAACTATGGGAGACAATGGAGGCGTCTGGCGCCGGGCTCCAGCTCTGAAGGGACACCTCCTCCATTGTCCACAACATATTCACCACACTCAGGGCTGTAACTATGCACCCGGAGAGTACCGTCACGGCCGCCCAATACATGGCACCCCTTCCCGGCACCTGAGAAGCCACCATACACTAGTGGAGAGCTCCATGTCAGTCCATCACCTGCCTTTCATCTATAGCCTGTCTGCATGCGATTTGCTACATTACAGTGTCAGCAGCTGTGACAGGGGAAGGAGGGGGGGGGGGGGTTTCACCAAATTATAACTTGCCTCCGGGCGTCTGGAATGAACTTACGCCACTGTTGCGGTCCAAACATTATCTGATAGTAACCAAGCCTGTCCATTATTTAGGATGTCAAAGAATAAATGGTCCTTTATTTGCAAGACCTTCCAACACGCATATACGCTTTCATTGCGACAATAACACATGAAAATCATCCCATACAAGTTTAAACCTTCATCATACCACCGAAGGCGCCAAATGACACCTGGGTTCACTCCTTAGCAGGTTGGGGGCTTCCAGCATGTATAGTGGCATCCCATTTTGGTAGTTCCCATCAGGCTTTGCTCCTGCTGGTCAGCTTCCTCTTTAATGGGTAGTTATCTACAGCATAGGGGACCGAGTAAATACACTAAAATAAAACGTATCTGAAGAATATAATGCCGTACCAATACATTTATGAAAGGAGCTGTAATATTATTTACCTCATGAGATGAGATTTTAAAAAAATATAGACGAACGGTGCACAATTGTTGTTTAATCCATACAACGTTTACTACAAATTATCATGATCAACCGTTCTAAGATTTGTGAGGTTTTATTTTTCTTTTTAGGTAACTATCACACCCATTGTACAAGAGACAGACATAAGCAGATATAATATAACAGGTTAGCGGTGGCAAGGCACAGCCGACAGGGATGTTTGCGATCAGACACGTGTTGATTCAGTTTATTTTTATTCCGTGCTCAGGGCAGATGCGTGCTGCAACTATTATTGTGTTATAATTGCCATTAAGAAGTTAAAAAAAAAGCTGCTTGGAACAGCGGCCAAAAAACAAGCCATCCCCGGAATAAAGATGAGGCCGAGGAGAGAGATTGCATTGCAGGAGCGAGATTTGGCTACTCCGGTTACTGAGGGCCTTTCATATTCCATTAGCACCAATGAAAAGTGACAGCTTAGGATCAATAACAATCCAGACGAACAGCCTGAGTAATGAACTCATTCCAGTCAGATTTAGGTATGGGCTCAACAACAGCCACCCACCCCTCCTTTGTTTATCAAGAAGAGACTAACCAGCCTTTTCTGGGAGACCTAAGAAAACTTAAAGGGGAAGACCAGTGGGGACAAGCATCTTACAGGCTGAACTACAATAATAAGGAAAAAAAAAACCATATCAATACACAAGGGACTGGTGACCTTACGAATGGTGTAGCAACCTCAGGTGTGATGTCTATCTGCAACATGGGTGCAAGTTACTTTTCTCCTCAGTCTCAGTGTGAAAGCAAAGGCACCAGTCATGTTATTCAGCCCTGCGAACGTAAGGTCTTGTTTAAATGGAGGTAGTCTAGAACAGAGGTTCTCAAACTCGGTCCTCAGGACCGCACACACAGTTCATGTTTTCCAGATCACCCAGCAGGTGCACAGGTGTATTCATTACTCACCGACACATTTGAAAGCATCCACAGGTGGATCTAATTATTTCACTTGTGATTCTGTGAGGAGACCTGGAAAACATGCACTGTGTGGGGTCTGAGGACTGAGTTTGAGAACCTGTGGTCTAGAAGAACTTATCCCGTTTCACTGTCTTCTTCATCACACTTGCCTACTGTTATGGAAGACTAGCAGGCTCCAGAATTAGAGGGAGACAGTCTACACTCCCTGGAGAACAGGCCAGACTCCTGCAGTATGCTTACCTTACACGAGATGGCCGGGGAATTTATGCAAATTGAGTAATCACCACCCCAGCGAGCAGATTAGCAGATGGGGTAGGGGGAGCCAATTATATAATCATGCCCCCCATCAATCAGTATTTACAGAGGAGGGCAGGACTTGATGAGGTGATATACCAGCCGCTTGATTCAATTCACAGGATGGGTACGGGATAAGGCCCTTTTACTGAGCAATAAATTATATAATAAAAACATACTTTATCAAAAAATCTGTACTTATTGCTGCGTACAGGTGAATAGATAGCAAGGACCGCTGTAGCAAAACTATTTTGTCAAATTATAATAATTTATTTAATGTCCACATATGGAAAAATACCACGTATATCAGACCCAACTGCCCCAATACAACCAATAAACCTCTATTCAGCATCATGTCACCAGATAGCTTAACATATAGCTAATGGGTATAGGGGAAATTCAGTGAAGCCTGAGGCCCCAACACCATGTGCAGCTGCACCCAGGGGAGTAGCGAGGGTGGTTCCAGTGGAGTATGAGCTCCGGGCGCCAAAATGGACAGAGGGCGCCATTCAGGCTTCCGGAATTCATGGGGCACTGCACAGTATGATGGCCACCTGTTAGTTTTATCTCAGTTTGTTTGCTCTATACCCTAAATAAGTTACGGATCTGAGATCAGTTTCTACATTTTATGCTCCCTCAAGCTGCCCAGATTGCCTCCCCTCCGGCCCTCCCTCCTCTGTGATCATCTTCTGTCACCTCCCCTTTCCTGTCAGGTTGATTACATTCACTTCTCATCTCTTTAATTCCCTCCCCTCTCTACCCTGTGATTGGCTTTTTGCCCGTCCACTCCCTTCTTATTGGCTTCTGTCACCACCCCTCTCTCTACTCTTTGCCCCTCTCTCCTTTCTTATTGGCTTCTGTCACCACCCCTCTCTGATCACCTCCCACCTTCTCTCCTCATTCATTCATTGTGCTTCAATGGACTTAAAAGTGACACATCTGAGGTACAATTCTAAACTTCAATTTTAAGGTATGAGTTTGAGGGTGATACTGCCACAGTTTGACGTTTTGTTTTTGTCTTCACTTCAGTATGCCCCTGCAGGTTGGCCATACCCCACTTTCACAGTTCAGTACAGGGAAGGTGTGTAGGGGGGAAGGGTGCTATGACATGCACTTTCTCCAGGCACCATGGTTCCACGGTGCTCCTCTGGCTGCACCATAGGTTACTACAGTAGGAAAGCCTTGCTGGTGCTGGAGAGGAGGGCGCTCCTGTGCTGTGCATGTGCGAACTCTGTTCCTGCCACTGTGTAGAGTGGTGCAGTATTTCACGCTTTACTTGTATGTTGTTACTGCTGCTATAGCCATTGCCTGTTTATGGCCATTAACCCTGTGCCTACCGCTACTACCACTGTTAGCCCTGTTTGGGACTTTGATTGCTGTGAAAAACCACATGTAACCAGTTGGGTTTATGCGATTTGGGATAAGTATATAACACAGGCGTAACTGGTACCTCAGGCACAACAAAAGAGGCGGTGGAACTGGAAACAGAAGACAAAAGGGGGCAGATGAGGTGACATGCACAATGACGAGAAACCACAGGGGCAACACAAAGAAGGCAGAAGGAAGACAAACTGGGCAACACACAAGCTATGAGGTTGGAAAGCGGCCACAAAACAGATCTGTCAGAGGAAAGCGCGCCGCTACAATATATGTATAAGGGTGCAGTATTAGGGATGGGTACCAGGACCCTCCAGCTAGGCCCTAGCATCAGTCACAAAATGCTAATCACACAGTGCCTCATGCCTCGCTGAGAGCGTACTAGCTTTTCATGAATAAGCAGCATACTAATGAATATGGTTTCATCTCTCAAAATGGCCGCCTCCCTTTAGTTTATGTGGAGGGAGCACTTACCTTTAAGGCTAACCCCATTTGCATAAATTTAAATATTACATGTCCCTTAACTAAAACGTACCTGTTACAGCCAAACCCATTTTCAAAATTACAGGTCACTTGTTCCAGACAACTAGTGACACTCATATGCCACTGCAGTATCCTTGCTTCCCCCCCCCCACTGGCCAGGTTTTAAAGACTTGCCTGTCTGAGAACAGTCAGCAAAAACAAGCCCCCATTAATGCTGCAGGGAGAGGTTTTCATGAAGCAACCCCATCCGTACAGCTGGGGCCCTGGCGCCCACTCTCAGCAAAGTGTCTTTGGGCTCCTCCAATTCTCTTGCAACCATGGCCAAAGGGGACCAATCACAGGCTGCAATCTCCTGCTCACACAGCTCCTCCACCACCATTTAAAGACAGATAACAAAATTAATTTGGCATTTCTGTAACACCAAACCATCAGATACCTGTGCCAAATATCTTAATGTAGCATCCTGTGTCCGGCAGCTGCTGGGCATCTGAGGAATCTACATCTTCTTCTAGATAATAGTGCAGCTTTCATTTAGTTGCACGGACTGCCTTATATCTGGGATTTAACCCAATCAACAGCTCTATGGATGGAAAGGTGATTAATGGTCTGTAAAGGCATAGATCCCTAGCTCATTAAGAAACTAATCAATCAGGTTATGGTTTAGTGCAAATTCTGCACTGAAATGCACGGTTCGTGAGCCCCACACAGTGGCGGGCTGGGCCGGGGGGCAGGGTGCCATGTGCCCCCCGGGCCGCAGCGTCATGCGAGCAGCGGTGCAGACTGTGTCTCTGTGACACAGACTGCACTGCGTGTGTAGCGCTGACCGGACGGAGTTCGGTCAGCGCTACACAAGTGCAAACACACAGCCGCCGGCTCCGGCAGCTGTGTGTTTGTTGTAAGCAGCAGCCAATGAGAGTCTGTCAGACTCTCATTAGCTGCTGCTGCGCCCACTGCTCCATCTTCCGGCTCCCGCAGTGGGCAATGGGAGAGGCGTCATGACGTCATATGAAGTCTCTCCCATAATGCCTGGGAAGGACAGACGGAGGAGCGGGTGGCGACGGCGGGAGCGGGGATTCAGGTAAGTGGTTTTTTTGGGGTTTTTTACCCCGTGTCTACTGGGGGGGGGGGGGTTGGCTGGCACTACAAGGGGGAGACCACTACTAGGGCACCACAAGGGGGGAACCACTACTGGAGGCACTGCAAGGGGGGGGGGGGGACTACTACTACTGGACTGGGGGCAATACAAGAGGGAGACCACCACTGGACTGGGGGCAATACAAGAGGGAGACCACTACTGGGGGTACTACAAGGGGGAGATCACTACTGGTTGCACTACAGGGGGGGGGGGCACTACAAGGGGGGACCACTACTGGGGATTATAACTGGGGGCACTTCAAGGGGGGGGGGGGGACTACTACTAGGGGCACTACAAGGGGAGGGGACAACTACTAGGAGCACTGCATAGGGGGGAGGGGACTACTACTAGGGGCACTACATAGGGGGAGGAGACTACCACTGGGGGCACTGCGTCGAGGAACCACTGCTGGGGGCTCTATAAAAAGGGCAATACTGGGGATACTGCATAGGGGGGAGACTACAACTGGGGCCACTATTTAAGGGGCACTGCATGGGGTGTGGACTGCTACTGGGGGCACTATATAAGCACTGCATAGGGGGTACCACTAATGGGGGCACTATATAAGGGGCTTACTACTGGGGGCACAAGGGACACTGCACAGAGGGGACCACTACTGGGGGCACTGCATAGGGGGATCACTACTGGGGGCACTACTGGAGGCCTGCATAAGGGGATCCTCTCCTGGGGCACAGGGGGGGCACTGCATATGGGCACCACAACAGGGCTGTTCCTAATCTTTATTTTTGCTTTACATTAATCCCATATGGACCCGCCTCCTCCCTGGAACACTTGAGGAGTGGGTTGGGGCACCGTAGCACACATGTTCTTCGGGCACCCTGGCTACACGCTACCCCTCTGCCAGGGCCACCTGCATGCATTTGCCCCCCAGGCTAAAAGTTGCCAGCCAGCCCCTGGCCCCACATGATCATACATTATAACCCAACCTAGTCCTGTCCTTCCCTTTTCTTTCCAGACCTTCCCACAACCGTTTGCTGAGCGCCTACCTACTGGCCCATGAGTTGAGCAGACTGTTTAGCTCACAATCAAAATTAGTGTGTGAGGTGTCTTTCCCAATCGTAGGCTCAGGCCTTCAGACTCCATCTGCCTGTACAGCAGAAAGGACTTTCACGTATATCGTATGATGACAATGTGCATCACTCATCTTTCGCAGACCAGACTTACAGCACAGCCACTTGTTTGGTGTGATGAACTAAGGCTTCCGCTTCCCTTGAGATGGTTCATCTTCCAACTGCCACCTAAGAAACTCGCAAACGGTGGGAGATCTCTGGTCTGTTACGTGTAAAGTAATGAGCCGATCCTGCTACAATCTTATTTTTGCTAGTAGGTCAAGGACTGAAAGAAAGGGACTGAAGACCACAACACTGAAGACCCCCCCCCCCCCCCCCCCCCCTGCCTTTACACCAACTGGGACTAACCGCTTTCGCAGACAGGAGACAACATTGTGTTTCGGCACCTTCTAGCTGGTTATTGATATGGAAGACGGGATGTGCCTGGCGGACCGATTGCCGCTACTGCGAAATGCTTTATAAGGGTGCTGCCATCTACCATGAGAGCATATTGCACATAAAGAATTAAATGGATAAATGGGACAGGCTACTTCTTCTAACTTGGATTTAGTTTACTTGAAGCAAAGTTTGCACCAAAGAGAATCTAGAGTAAACTTTTTCTAATGATCTTTACTCACTATCACAGCTGGTGACGCCACAATACGGAATAACAGATTAACATCCACAATCGTGGAACATTCTAATAAAAGAAATCCGTAACAGACGTTAAATAGAGAACACACATTAGTCATGTAGTGTAGGCAGGGAGATAAAGCTTTATACATAAAACCATCCCCATATTAGTATGACTTGTGGGTAGAGCCGGGTTAGATAAAGTAGAAAATAAGGTCACTGCCCGCTGACTCAAAGGAGGATTCCCGGAGGATTTGGAGAATTACCCAGGTTCTTCGTGAATCAGCCACTCGACAAACAGACATTACTCTCCGGCAGAGCACAGATCAGTTCTGCCTGGGTGCTACGTTTCATCTGTCGCTAGAAGTATAAATAGACGAGGTATGACTCAAACGTCCTGCAGCGTTCTAAGAGAGGATGTGAAAACAGCACAATCACAACACATTCATGGTATTACTATAGAAGTATGCATCGGGTTACAGGAGGAGACTGGGAAATTGTATCTAGCTCATAGATAATGCTAGGATCAGATCGGTTATTGCTAATAATTTAAACAACAAATCTACTCCTTATGGGGGATATTTCATAAGTGTGCTCTTTATGCATACTACTAGAATACTAGACTACCAGATCTCGTCCATATTGCTCTGTTGCGAGGACAGCTGCTCTGAAAATCAGCTTCCCCCGCAAGCCCTACCAATAACACTTTCACTATTACTTGGTAGCAGCAAAAGTTTACTCTGCCAAGTTTGACCCGGCAGTGTTACTGCACTTGTGCTAGTACCACAAAGGGGGCGCAAGGCTGGCACGCTCCGAATGAATCACTACACATAACCCGGACCTCTGTTCCATAGGAAGCCGCAAGGCGCCCAGGAACCAATGCCATCTGGCGATGGTGCCAGTTCCCAGAAAATGTCAACATCAATGATAAAATGTTTCCAAGAAGAAATCATTGCTGGCTCCACGCCATAGGAAAATCAGTGTTAGTGCAAAAGCAACTCACACAACACCCTTGGGATTCAGCTAGTGTACCCTCTTCATACTAGCAAGGGAGAATGACTTCCAGTCTGCCATTGCTCTGCTTCTGCACATCTTTTTAGACAGGAACACATGCTTAGACGGTTGATGACATCAGTGCATAAGAAAATAATTTGCGAAAACGTAATCATGATTTCTCTATACGCCTGGAAGGTCGGTCTGTCTGTTCGGGCTAATCACGAGAACCACTGGATGGCTTTTGATGCAGTTATCGCTATTCTAAAGAGCGTTTGTAGAGGAAGGTTTAGGCGTATGAAACATTAAATTTAGGACAAAAGGGAGTCGGGAAATGAGGATTTTAGTGAAGTCAATGAAAACAAAACCTACGTTCGAGCGCTTTCTTGCCTAAAGCTGGACATCCACTATGCAATTTTGTCAGATATCTGTCCAATCTGGCTGGTTGGAATGAAAACCTGGTAATGTATGGGAGCAAATGACAGTCCACCATATGGTTTTAAAAACTGAAAAAAAGGACAAAAAAATAAAAAGAATTGTTCAAATTTGCTACCTGTGTGTTTTAACCAGTTTGTCTGAACGATCATTTTTGGCTATTTTCCAGTTTTTGTGAGCGAATGGACGATTGTCATTTGCTCCCATACATTACCAGATTGGACAGATATCTGACAGAAAATTGTATAGTGGATGGCCGACATTATGCTGCCTAAACAGTTAATGTTACATTACAATAATGGACTATTGCCGTAAACTCCAGTATAGTCAAAATTGCTCCCATGTGAAGCCATGGCGGGTCTCTAGTCTCCTATAAAACAAAGCTTGCCTTTGTCATGTTTTCACAATGATATTTTAGTAGACAATCCTTATTAAAAGTACAGCCAATGGACATTGTATTATAATATTACAAACAGTGCAAATTATCAATGTTCCCTGGAAAAATATTGCTATAAAAAAAAAACAAATAAAACTTCACAAATGTTAACCTGAAAAAAAAAAACAAAAAAAAATTCTTAAAAACAAAGTCTTGAACTTTGTAATTAATACAGCTCCATACCACCAAGGAGAATAGCTTATTTATTATTGAATTGGTCACGACGCCAGTTCAGTGAAACTAACAAAGAAAGTAAAAAAGCAATAGAGGGACCTGCCATGTCTAAATGAGATCTGAGATCAAGCAATTATGTGATCAATACGGGTGAAATGGACTAATCTTGCGGATCAATACCAGCACACGTGCAACGCTTGTGATGTTCTCCCTGGCCGGGCTGGAAATTAAAGATGGGGATTTCAGAAAATATTAAACGGGGCCCTGCGAGATGAAGGAAGGGGAGCAAGTGCATTGTTTAAGCATTTCTCTGTGTGTGTGTCTGTAAGACCTGGATGGAAGTGGCATTTACTTTACTCCCACTGATCTTCCCCAAGATGGATACACACATTTCCTTGAGAATCTGTACAGTTAGAGAATGTGGCAGCAGGAATGGTCGTTTCAGGGTAAAGTAACTAACCAGTATCTGATTTGCTCCAACACTGGTTCGTGCATGCGCAGTAGCAAAACATCACAACTGGAAAAACGTGCACAACTGCGCAAAGTGCACAAAAATCGCACCAGGAATCTCACACCACGTGGTGCAAAACGAATCGTCCTATCATGGCACATCTGTAGGTCGTGACAGCTTTATCACACACACACCTCATTAGAGAGCAGATGTACTAAGCTCTGGAAAGTGATAAAGTGGAGTGTGATAAAGTACCAACCAATCAGCTCCTGTCATTTTTTTCTTCAAACACAGGGGTCTATTTACTGAGCCTTGGATGGAGTTAAAGTACCAACAAACTAGCTCCTGTCATTTTTAAAACAGTCTGTGACATGGCCGTTGGAGAGTACCAGCCAAACAACTCCTATTCACTTTCATCTCTACACAAGGCGTAGTAAATAGACCCCACAGCCTGTAACATGGCAGTTAGGAGCTGTTTGGTTGGTACTTTATCACTCTCCAGAGGTTAGTACATCTCCCACTAGGTAAAATTATAACACTGTCTCCAGATACACCACGATAGTGTAATATTGAGTAGTTATGGCAGGCTGTCTGTGCCTAGATCCAAAGCTCGCCATTATTGCCAATGGCTTAAAGATGGAAGCCTGCGTTACAGGACTCTGCATAGCAAATATGATTAGCCACTTAGATCTCTCGTGTGTGTGTGTGTGTGTGTGTGTGTGTGTATATTTAGTAACCTCACGTAGCATTTGCCTGCCTGCAAGACATGGTAGCTTAGTCTCTGAAAGTCATGGAAAATGATACAGATTCTGACCAAATAGGGGTACAGGTTACCGTGGTGCAGATAGAACAGGGTAGCATTCCCTGCCAGTTATAGCATAGGAAAAACGGTGGCTGGTCATGCTGGGATTTGTAATTCCACAACAGCTGAAGGGCTGCATATTGCCCACCCCTGAGTTAGATCATCTAAAGGCCATTAGACAATAAAACAATGCTCTAGTTACCTGCATCATAGCCAGTTGTTGGGAGATTCCCTCTGCTTTTTGTGCAAAGACGGGTATGAACGAATAGGGATATAAGATCTAGCTTCTGATGTCCTATCTAGCCCTCACCCCTTGTACTAACAAAAGTCGGCACCTTGATTTTATCACCTGATGGAAGCTAGCCGCCCCAAAGCTTCAGGAGAGGAGAACACGCATCATCACTAGAACAGGCACTGTATATTGGGAGCTGAAGTCAAATGACAGGAAAGAGTGACCTCACTTAGCTACAAAATCGGCCCTACATTCTGACCAAACACCTTCTAGTCTCCCCAATATACACTTTGCAATAAAAAAAATGACAAACACAAACCTCATTAAAAGGGAAATTTTATTTACTTTTTTTTTTTTTAAATCTTAAAATTTGAGGTAAAAGGATTTCAAATTTTATACAAAATACAGAGCTATCACATACCCCTGGGGAAAAAAAAAAATATGTATATTATACATATATTTCTATATAACATTACATCATATATATATAATATATATGCCAAAAAAAGTTGGTTTGTTGTTATTTTTTTGAAGACTTTTTAGAAATGGTAACGTCTAAAAGGCACTGCACAGTTTAGCTAGTATACAGTTATGTACATACACTGCCCACTCCACTCCGACAAATGGGCTGAATACAAGAGAGTCCTCTTCCCAGAGTTAACCAAGTATCTAGAAGAAAACAGAACAATGGGGAGAGAACATTCAAAATGAAATCCCTAAATATATATATATATATATATATATATATATATATATGTCAAAAAATAAAATCCAACACCTTTAGCAAAAGCAATGCTGGAATTAAGAACGGGAAATCGGGACGAATCAACCAAGTGTGGGGAGATGACGTTATGGCTCAAGGTGGCGCCGTTGCATAAAGCTAACTGAATATAGGTGGATCAGACACAGCCTCGATGCTGAAATCTCTTCAAGGGTTCCTGAGGTAACACAGCGGCCATTTTTGAAGCTCACCTATGCTATATGCAACGTAGAAAGCTCAGTCTGCACCACTGCCAGACGTTTCAACTGCTCGAAAGATATGTCCCTTTAGTGACTTTTTTTTTTAGGTTTTTCAATCTATGCGGCCGAATGAACCAGCTCGCCCTGCCAATCCATGTGAGAAAGTACGGCTATATGCGCCGCACCCAACCTTGCTCCGGACTTGCCGACTTTAGATCGCAGCTTCATAGGGCCGCATACAAAAGCCGGTAAGATCGGACCTCGAGGGGGATGGGTATGTTTAGATGCTGTTGCAGGCACTGTCGCACCTTTGCGACGGGCAATGCGCCTCCCCCCTCGGCTAATTGAATTGCCCCCTATATGGATGTAGAAGCGAATATTGGAATGACTGCCAAAACTTAAGTTTATGAAAAAGAATAAAAAAAAAAAAAATTGGCTTGTAAAATAAATGGAAACTAAAAATACAGCAAAACGCTAAAAACAGTTTCACAGCGCCACATTTACCAGAATCGGTGTGTCTTAGTAAAAGCTTGTGTTCAAAAATGCCCACGGACAAAGTGCTTAAGTAGCTGTGGGGGCACTCATTTCATACCACCTACCCTCCCAATCATTTTTTACTTCCATTCCACTGCAGAGATTTACCTCAGGAATACGCAGAGAATATCATTTAATGCTTCTAAGCGCCTGCTCCCACCACTTGGCTGATTGTGCGTTTAGTGTTCATTCTACATAGACAACAAACCAATGTGCAATACATTGCTTTATTCCCATTCAATATTTGGCACTTTTATTTGAAGATTAAAAAGCTATAGTCTACGCTTAATAGGGGTTCACAGAACATTGTCCAAGTTAATTTTTTTATTTTACTGTTGCAATAGCAACTTAACACTAGAGGGCTCTGTTTAATACAAAGTTTGCGTTCAAGCTCAGAGCCTATATATGCATATACTTATAATGCAACCTGGCCCTTACTGGCTGGTCCAGTGTCTGAGGCCCTGAGATCTCTCTGAAACATTAAAAATACCCCCAGCCCACCCCCCCACCCGTTTTAAAAAAGTAAATAGATAACTTAATGTTGATATCAAGTTAAACACACACACACACACTTTATTATACAATAGCAAGCCTACACCTGTCAATGAAGCAGCATCTACTTATCTGGCACTTGGGAAAGGATGAAACAGGCATTTTGTGTAATTCTATTTTCTACCAGTAGGGGGCCGACCTCTTACTCTGATCCAAGGACCCTTTGCTAGGAAGTGGTGTGCAGAGGGAGTGGAGGTCTCTAAATCCCTGTTCCTGAGAATAACCAGTCACCATATGACTCTAAGAAAACAAAAAAGGTTGGGTTTTTCCCCGGGAGAGAAACTTACTCCCAAGATATCTATAAGGATTTCTGTTGTCCGTTCTAAAGGTTAACGCAGCAGTACTTCAATATGCAAGCGGTAAAACGTGAGGCGTAAAAGTAGCCAGGCCATCCTGAAGTGAGCAGCTGTCTGCATTAAGCCGCAGACACTTTAATACTGAACTTCAAGTATCCAGACATTTTATGTGGTGCACTCACATAGCAAGCAGCCCCACTGGTGGGCAAATTCCCATGTTCTGCTGAACATCACCGCTAGGCTGCTGTCAAACTCATGCACAACAGCAAAAAGTTCCACTGGAAAGGTTGAAGACTGCAGGCAATGCAGAGAGAGACGCGTACGCGGAAGAGACAGAGGTGTAAGGTGATCAAAGTACTGGCTACAGGTTAGACTGCATTCCTGGACATGACATTGGGAACTGGCAGTCACTCTGGGGAATTACAGCCGCAGATGTTACATGACAGCACCCGAGGGAAGGTGTCCCATTTCTCTTTCCGATTAACTGCTTGCTAATCGGCAAGAAAAGACGTGTGGAAATGATATTCAACCACCTAGGTCTCTACACAGCCCCTAAATTGTAGGTCACCCATTCTACATAACAAGACTGCCACACAAAATTACATGTAATAGCAGGCGCACTAGGAAATAAACCCATCACCCCGCAAGGATCTGTATACACAGATGCTTTCATCCATCGCCAGTTGTGATATACCCACAAAAGGAAAAAGTCATATCCAGACTGGCAGGAGGGTGAATAAACTTGAAAAACTAATAAATAGCCATGTCTGGACCCAGGAGTAAACACGTGAACCCCAGAACAGATCCAGCAGAATTAGGGTAGAAAGTCTTCAAGCTAGAAACTGAATGAAGTCTTGTGTGGTCACCACATTGATAGAAAGGTGCTACGCCGCCCTTTAAAATTGAAAGCTCTCACGAGCAGGGCCCTCTTCCCTTATGTGCTTTTCCTTCCCTCACTCATACAATCATCTACTCAAAACTCTCCACAAGGGCACTTAACACTTGGTAGCTGACACCCTGTTGCTTTTTTTAATGTTTTGATCGCTGGAGCAATGTTTATAAACCATGTTCTTATTCTGTATTGTCTTGTACTGCAAGTCGCTGTTTTAAGAGTTTGCTCATTTGTTAATGTACTTTGAGGCGCTGTGGAACCCTTGTGGTGCCATATAAATAAAGGATAATACACTGCAAAATGTGCAATAAGGTCATATAGCATTCAAATAACCAGAAACAGACTCCGAACTTTTTATGCCTGAAAGTACATGGAATTTAAATCAATATAAAAATCCTCTAAAAAGGTCTGTCCAATGTCTTAAGAGATTGCTCTGCTCTGGCTTCCTCTCACAGTCCAAAGACATACTGGTAGGTTAATTGACTCCTGACAATGTGGGATCAATCTATTAGGTGCGAATTGCAAGGTGAGAGTTGCTATTTTCACTTCAAATTCGCATAGCGAATTAATTTTGCAATCCAATTAGCACCTCGCACTGATTCGGTCAGAATGAATTCGCAACTTTCCCCTCGCACATCCCTGAGGTTGAGAGATGGAAGGAATATCTTTATTTTAAGGTTAAAATGTCGGGATACTGGGCTGAACCCCTTGGACACCCTCCCCCCCCCCCCCCCCCCCCAACAACTAATTAGGCATTTGGAAGTTTCCAATTAGCATAATTAGTCCAATAATTGCAAGTCATTTTTTGGGGGTAAAAAAAAATAAATCCTCAAATTACCCCCAAATCAAACATTTTTTTTTATCCGTTTTAATCAGCCCAGATTTAATTACAATAATTTTTAAGTTGATATAGATATATCTATATATTTTTTTATATAATTTTTTTTATTTTTCAAGGCACCCTCAAAGTACCCCAAAATCACCCTTTCCTTATTTTTTTTTTTGCATTTTTTGTTTAATTCATTTGAGATTAAACAAAATTGTGGGTTTTTTTTTTTTCTTCTTCAAAGGCAAGAAAAATGATAAAAACCCCACACAAATCAGCCAATGTGACACCATTTAAAAACCTACAGTACCTTCCTAATGCCCACAAACAGCCTCCTATACGGTCCTGCTAACAAATTATCCATTTTGGGGGTCCAGGATGGTCTCCCCACATTTTCATGCATTTCTTGCAAATCTCATTTAGCAGTCACTTCACACCCCTTCCCCTGCGAGTAGTGCGAATAGGCATTTTTAATTGGATTGGAGAATTCCGGGAGCACGCTTCGCTGCAAAGTGTGCGAGTGTCAAGAAAAACTCGCTACTCGCAATTCGCACCCAATAGGTTTGACCCCTGTGTGTGTATGGACTAGACGATCACAAGTTTGCTGTACAGTGCTGCACAATATAGACTGGATATATAAAAATGTTAATAGATAAGAAATACAATGGCTGGGCAAATGCTACAAGCTAGTGTCAGATTCTCTGGCGTAAAAAAAAAAAAAAAAAAAAAGCAAAAAACTTTACGCAGTTAAAATAAGTGTCCACGTGTTATTGGTGAATAAGATCCGTACTCCCAATAGTTAAAATTGCCTGTGGGCATGACAAAAAACACACAAGACTAATTATTTGGGAACAAGGCCGCCTTAACTCGGCCATTAGTAACCAGAATAACTAGTGCCCTTCACATGAAGTCACCAAAATGACAATGCACAACAAAGACGTACAAAGCTTAGTGAGCGGATGTGTAACGATTATGCAATAATAGTCTAACGATATGAGGGAAAAATAAAAAAAAATAAAAATCTACTTCCTTTGAAATTAATAGGTATTCAAAAATAAAGAAAAAAAAACCTTGTAGTTCTACCACACCACTAATGAATTATCCCAGACACCGGCAAACTTCTACATAAAAACAGAAGACATCTTATCGCTAATTCCAGGGTTCCTTATATATGTGCACTCTAGTACAGTATGTAGCAAAACAGTCATCCATCGTTTCCAAAAACCCAAATAGATTCAAATGTCAGCATAGAGGACCAGGCCTGTCACAAATCGAGCGCTCACAGATGGAGGCTGGTTAACCAGTATAAGAGGACACATCTAAGGGGCTGCCCGGAAACAACTATTGAAGGGGTTGCTGTTAAAACCGGCGATAATCTGCCCCGTTTTTAAGAAGTTAGGCAACACTGCGCAAAGACAGGGCTCGCCCAATAATTCCCTCATTGGCTGAACGATTACAATGTGCCACTAAGACACCACTCTCCGTCACGGAAACGTTTGTATAGCAAAACACATGGAACCACAGGCGGAACTGTGGGGAACCAGAGATTAACTGAAATATGTGAAGCCTTGCCGGTATGGTTGGGGCTTCTAGTTGCAGGAATGTCTGAGCGTCACAGGAAACAACAGCAGACTTCTGCTAAACAAAAAGAAAAAAAAACAAAAAAACATACAAGACAAAAAAAGGGGATGCTTCGCGTGATCGTCTTTTTGTTTTAATTTCTCTGGACTTCCCGTATTCTCTTAAATCTGCTTCCTGTAGGTCATGAAACCACAAGTTACATATCCTGGAGCTCCTAAGTCAGGAATTGGTACGTGTGAAGAGCATTAGAACGGTCAGACGCAGGAACGTACAAACTGCAGTCACCTGCATTCTATTATGCTGCTGTAGGCTGGCCTGGCTGGACAAGGTAGAAAAGGATTTAATTTCAGAGGCGTTAGTACTGCCGTTTTAACCTTTGTGGTGTAGAAAAATTACTTTCCATTTACAAAAATAGGACTTTTCATCCATGACATCACACGCAGGGGGGGGGGATGAAATCGCTCCCACTCACAAATCACGTCCCACTCAATTCTGCAGTCCCTACAATCCATGTTGTAGTGTCAAGTTTTTAATGAAGAAGAAGAAGAAAAAAAGTAACTTCTCTTCATTTTTAAAAAATTTGTTGCAGGCCAGAGAAACAAACCTGAGGGAGGGAGAGAGCACGGCCCTGAATTAGCTGAGAAAGCGGGGAGGGGGGTGGGGAAGGGGGCAAGATAGCTGTACTCATACTCTCCTCGGTAAAGAGGTGTTGAGCAGAGCTCTTCACCACAACAAATGTATATAATCGTAACAAAATATACTTCGAGGATTCCATCTATTAGGCAAAAACACAACGTATGGTTTAAGCTCCCCTTACATACATAAGAGGTAATGTTTTCCCTGAAGCATCAACTGGAAAAAAATAAAATAAAATAAAAATTATATATTTACTAAATACACATCACCTGCAATGTTAAGGAAGTCTGGGAACTAAAACAAACCTTTAGCCTTACCCCTTCAGCAGCAATGCTATATACATAGCATTGTACTACATAAAAAAAATATCCGCCCCCCCCCCCCCCCGAAAAAAAAGGAGGGAAACCACAAACAAACATGTCTTCCACATTCAGGTCCAGTACTAGGAGTCAGCGGTGGCTACAGCCTTGGATTCTGCAGTCAGGTCTGGTGAGCGGAGGCCGTTGACGATGCAACTAATTTTTCTGCACTCTCGAACTTCAATGGCTTCCGCTTGACGCTCCCCGTTCCAGAGGCGCTTAAGGCGCAGCTTGGCCGGCAGAGAGTCCTCCTTCCTTTCTGCCACTGGAGCTTCGACGGAGTAGTCTTTCGGCACCTTATCGCCAGCATCAGTGTGCTCCACTGTACCCTCCTTTGGGTAACTAAATCGGGGTGCAGCAGTGGGGAGAACTGGCCAGGAAGGAGCGGCGGGTTTCACGAATGTATGCCCTTGCTTCTCTGGGTCCTCACTTGGAGGAGCAGGTTCTTGTTCGTTTTCGCTGTCATTAAACTCTCTCTCTGCGTGGTCTGAAGAATCAAACTCTTCAGAGATGGGCTCATCATCTGAAACTGGTTCCACTTTCACCGGCAGTAGGAGAGGTTGTGGAGGATGGGGCCGTTTATCGTCAGGACTCGGAGGGCGATCCCTGTGTTTCCGTCCCACTGGAGGAGGCTGCAGCTTGATGGGGAAAGATGGTTGCTCTTCCGGGGGGAAGTGACGCTGAGGTGGTGGCATCATAAAAGTAGGGAATCTTGGTAAAGTCCGTGGACTTAGGTGGTAGTTAAGACAGGCCTGGGCCTGCAGGTAGTGTTTCATCTCTTCGGGGTTGAAGTTGAAGCAGCTGCCGCTCTGGAAAGCCGGGCTCAGTCCTGGCGAGGGACTGTAAGAGAAAACTGTTGGAGTCAGGGACAAAGCAGGCGAGATGGGTACGTTAAGTAAGCCTCCACGGCCTGGTAGGGGAGACAAAGCAAAGGGACTGTGGGGGTCCTGGTACATCCCAGGCATTGAAAACATCGGAAGCAAGAGATCAGATTTAGGCTTGTGGAGGCCGTGGACGCTGGAGCCAATGGCATTTCGAGGGGACAACAGGTCTGCATTGCGACGCCACTCTGCATGGATATCTTCGGCTTCTGAAGGCAACGGCTTGCGGTCGCCAACGTCATTTAAGGATTCACGGCTCGATTGTGCTGTAGAGCTCCCGGAAAAGTGACTGACGTGTGCATCTTCATTGGGGGAGTCTAGAGGAGAGAAGCGAAAGTGGGAGGAGGCTGTAGGGACAGGCGGGGCGCTCTGCGGGACACCACCTACAACAGAGGAAAACATGAAATGTAATAGGTGTGTAAAAAGACAAGGAGTGTAAACAGTCAGTGCTGCATTCCAATCCCACATTGGATTTGCCCCCCCCCCCCCACCGGAAATACACAAGTGAGGAACATTACAGAGCTATAAAAATTACCCTATAGAAGGTCCACATACATATAGCCTCCTTGCGCATTTAAGAGCCCTTCTAGTCGCGCCATGCCGTGGTGTGACACTGTAGCGCCAAGCGTCTTTCCTTGTGACCTTTTCCCTTAAAATGCCTCTTATTCGCAAAGTGATGTGAATAGGATGCAGAAGCGTCTTAGGCTGAGTAAAATGAAATGCGGCATTCCTATATACGGAGTGCGACTGTATCCGAGGGTGAAATGCTACGCCAACAGTCTCGGACACTGTAACGTAGCATGTCGCATGCAGATACACCGGCAGTTGCACACAGAATATAGGCATGCCGCATATCAGGCGGTTACACAGCCGCGTTACACACATCTATAAGGCGACTTGTAGCGCATGGAGCATAGATGCACGCTGACACATCTGTATTAGCGTATGTGTGCACCCCTGGAACAGCAAGCAGCATGGTGATAGAGCACACTTCTGTGGCCTTGCGGCTTATCTGGATCTTCTCCCAGTCAGTACAGCTGTTAGAGAGGAGAATTGAAACTGGTGCTCAGCAGGTTTTGTTTCCTGTCTGCTCTGCCTGGGGCAGTAGAAGAAATATATATATATATAAATATATATCAAACAGAAGTAGTCCGGTACTCCTCAATAGTAAATTACTTAGCTGGTTGCCCCCACACACACTCTCAATGTATACTTCCTATAATGTGCGACACTCCAATTGTTTGTTCATTGGATTGGGTCCATTCTGTAAACCTATGGTATTATGTATAGTTAAGCCATATTCCCCTTGCAGTATAGGTTAGGATGTTTGTTAGCCTTGATACAGTATAATAGGGAGTTCATGTAGACGTAATATTGTAACCATGTTCTTAGTATTTTAGCGAACATAGCACTTAATGAATGCCGCTTTATAATCGCTAGTGTATTTTGCTTATGAGTACATCCTGTAATGCATTTGTGTATTGTGTTTTAGCACTGGTCACCATGGTGATGGTACACGGACTCATTCCCGGCACCGCTGACGTGATGAAGTCACACTGGTGCGCCCCGCCGGCAGGATGTGCGTTCACACCCCGGCATGGCTGCAACTGGAACACTGGGTGCTAGACAGATATAAGGTAACATAAGCTGAGTATTTGTATATGTCCTGATGAAAATGCCGCTGTGGAGACATTGAAACGTTGACTTTCTTTACATCAAGCCGTGTGGTAATTGATAGCCTTGAGTGCCGCACGTTTTGGGCATTTGCCTGAATGTGACTCTGCTCAAACTACAAGAGCACGGTAACCTTTGGCCAAAATTAATCAATTCTGAACATCCAAGGGCCTGGTCACGCCAATCCAAATTTCATGTGCTCTTCACCAGCAAGTTAACGAGAGAAAAACTTATCGGACAATCTAGAGGCTGGTTTCCTTCAGGATAGCTTAGGTAGATTAGTAAAAGTGTAATGAATGTCGAAAAAAAAAAAAAAAAGCAAAACCGCTTGTAAAGTGGACATTGCTTTTCATGTCCTGAACCGTACCAACCTGCGCTCATTAGCAGTGCACAGATGTGGGATTTTAGCAGGGAAATTCCATTCTACTTCAGAGTTACAAAAACAGAAGTGTCGCAGTCAATGACTTCCAAGTAATAAGGAAGGAGGTATTTTGATAGTGCAGAGTCTAGTTTGTTACTTTTTTTTTTTTTTTTTTTTGTATTAGTGCAAACATGAAATGACACCACCGATTCCTTTCTTAGGCATTATAATGAGACAGCATTAAGCAGCTATTAAAACCATGTGATCAGCTAGGGAATGCATGCAAATTGTGACTCTGCAACAGCCAATAGGAGGACAGCAGGATCACAGCTCAGCCAATACAGTAGGAAGTGGCACAATGATGTCCTATGATCAGCCTACCGAATACGCCTAATTGTAAAGTGCATAAGAATGTACTGACACTATATCAATAATTAATAAAATAATCCCATCCCATGCAATACAGCAATAGAGGCAGCTAAGGATTAGCATACTGTAAAACACAATCCATGGGACGACAAAGACACCTGTAAGCACACGTAAAAGATACGCCTGGCAGCTTACCATTGGGCCTTATGTTGATGAACGGGTAATTGGGCATGACCAGCTTGTTAAAGTTGAATTTGTAGGTGAATCGCTTTCCCTTTGTTTTATGCAGGATCCGTTTGTTGTAGTAGTATCTGCAATAACCAAACAGAAGCCGGTTAGTAATCTAGAAACATTCCATAACATTTGTCCAGTCCTGTTAAAGGCCACAACACGCACAGGCATCTCAACATCGCCCAGTTATCCATTTTGGGCAACTTAAGAATTAAAAAAAAAAAATTTAATATGTATTGTGTGTTTCCTTTTAGCCCACACATTACTTTGCCCAATAACTACTCAGTCTACAACCGTCGTCTCTGCGCTATTCTTCCTAAGGCGTCCACCCATATCTCCCTCCAGGACTGTAAGCTCTTATTAACCGGGCCCTCTCACTTTGTCTTCTCTACACAATTATGCTAATTGCACACTAATTATGTAACTTCTCTGACATAATCATCAGTGTAATCCCCCAGTTGGACCATCTGTATGTGTGGCTAACCTAACACTAAGAATTCTCCCTCTAACTGCTCTAGATCTATAATGTGGGGCGTGAATTTACCTTTCCGTTTCCTGCACCGCGAATTAGGGGACGACACCCACTGGTGTGACCAAGATCTACAGAACAATACATGAACTCCAGGTAAGATCTGGCCATTGGGCTGACATATTTGGCGCATCGTCTAATGTGTACAGACTATTGCGCGCTCATGTCATGGCGCTTCCGGCGGGCTCGCAGTGCAGGCCGATCTGTAGATATATTGGATGATACCATGTTCCTGGATGTGGCCACTTAACGATCAGGATTGTGTAGTGTGTACCCGGCTTTACAGGTCAGCTGTATCCATCGGCATACATAGAACCTCAACTCCCTGTAGATAAACTGTTTTCCACTTGTCGTAACCATGTTAAATGTGCAAATAAAGATCTGGTCACATAAATATTAAATAAATGACCAATATATAAGGACGGAGTTCTGAAACGCGTTGCAACGGAGGACTGCATGTGGAACAGAGGGGATATCCAGACACAGACTCCTTTCGGAAACACCTATGCTCTCTGCGGTGGTGCCAAGCTGCTAAGCCCAGGACAATGTGCTTATGCCTAGCACTAGCGCACCACAACCCCTACTACTGGTGAGAGGCCGATTACTGGAATCCTACCCTATTTAATTATAGCTTTTTATCTGCTTTGTGTTTTCAAACGTTTGATGTACTTTTTGGAATAAATTACATTTACGTGTCCCTATATATTGGGTACTTTATGTTATTCCAGGTCTGATTTTATTCTGACATTTGGCTTATAAATATCCATTCTATTTAACAAGTTGCGCCAAACAAATACACAAACAATTGTATTTTATATGTGCATACTAAAGGTGGTGTTCCTTAAATTAGTGTATTTGGGTCTGCATTATTGTTAAAGTTTGCGAAATTAATGGTAGAACTCAAATACTACTACAGACAGAAATATAAAAAAAAGCAGAAGATCTAATGCCGATATGCAGCAAAGGAAAGAAATGATGCATTCAGGAGCCGTAAAAACACAACCAATGACGGACTATGCTGAAAACCACACACCTAGTCTGCAGACGAGACAAGAGGGCCACACACCCTGCGTGCACGGGACAGATACCAGGACTAGCACTGCTGGAAGGAAACCACACATCTCTCTATCGCAGGGACGAGGAGACTATCAGCTGCACATGTCTGATTAGAGGAGCCAGAGGCTGCACACACAGCTTTATACACAGAATCCGGTCACTGCTTTGCCTTTCACTAAGCAGACACAGAAAACTTCCGGGAACAAAACAAATGCTGGCGGCCTATTGTCATCGGTTCCAGCTGTTTTACAGCTGCCTCTGGGTTCCAAACTAAAACCCAAATCTGCAAAGAAACTATTTGTGCTGGGCAATGTAACTTCAGGCCTAGCAGGGAATGCTACTGGGGAACCGGAATACAGGACACTAAAGTGAAGTTGTCCAACAACTGCACTTATAGGGAGCAACTCAATTCAGTGTGATGTTGAATAGCGCCAGGAGTGAGTTCCCTGAGCTTTTCAATCGGCTGCGCGGTTACCCGATCTAGAGGATTTCTGTTCGCACCCTCCTGTGATGCGAGCAGAAGTCAGACTATACTAGTTGGCCGGCACTTAAGCCGGGGAATGCAGGTTACCGCTACTAAACACCCAGCTTTAGGCGCCGTAACCGGCATCTCCCGACTTAAGTGCAGGGCGTGATAGGGACAACTGAATAGCTCCGATAACTCATTCCCATCACTATTCAACATTGCACTGAATGGAGCGCCTAGACAGACAGTTGAGCCACACAAAGTGGCTAAACCGGTCTAAAGTCCTGGTTAGGGTGGCCAAACCACTGGCTTTTTGCACTTTTCTGCTCGCCACCTCAGAAGCGTGCAAACAGAAATGCTGGCGATCTCGCCCAAACAGGGTATCAACTGAATTGCTCCGTCGGGCACCCATTAGGGAGAGACGCTGGCAAAAACATTTGAAATCTTCCCTAAAGCAGCAATCTGAGCAGAGGGACTATTAGGGGCATGTAGGGCGGATTGTTCTATGAAAGTTATACATCGCTTTTACTTGGGACAGACCGACCTGTCTTGAGAGAAGAGGAAAGCTAGACAGCCCCCCTTGCACAAAACACAGAGGTAAGGTGTTGCGAGGGAAGAGTTTTATCTGCGCACACCAGACTTCCTGTGTGGAATGTTGCAGCAAGTCGCACTCCATTAGGTTGAAAACCATGACCTTTCATAGTGGATTAGCCAATCTTTTAGGTCAGCAGTCCTCCAAAAACTAGGACAATAAAAACCACAAAGCAGCCTCCTCATCCCATTCAGGCAAGTCATATGTAATGTACAGCACGTCACACGCACACATGGATCTAACAGGAAGCAGAAAAACAAGCAAGCACGCTCCGAGTAACAAAACACAGCAAAGGCCCGGGCCTGCCAGCGCAAACTAGCTTAATATTACAGCAAAACATCAAGACCTTCCAGGGACATGATACAAAAAAAGAAAAAAAGTAGGAGGCAGTGTACTAGAATGTATAAAAAGAACATGTTTTTCTGCTTTGGAGTCACGACTACTGTACAACGGCCAAATGGAAGCAGGTTTGTGCCCATGCTGGGGATGCACAGGTGGCTGCGGGGGAGGCAGTATAGGTAGCACAAGGAATCGGAGAGCCACAGGGGAGAGACAATTTTATATTTAACCCTGCCGTGGCCGGATCCATTTCGCCTCTTCTCTGCAGGAACTGCGTGCAGAGGAACCTGACACCTGCAGAAAGAATTTAGCCTGGAGAAGCCCCACCCAGCAGCATTACATGAAGCACCTTCTGACTAAAGACAGGTCCTGTGATCAGTTTCCCAACCAAACTGCTGTTTGCTTTACTAACCGCACTGGATGCATCAGGACAATGTCAGCTGTTTCTATATGCACCCATAGATGTTGCCTTTGGAAAGCAAGGGAGAATTTCTCAGTCTTATCCGGTTTAGAGAGAAGCTAACTCACAAATGTCTAGCACTCCTGATCTCTGATCTACATGTACACAACGCATAAAGCCTTTTCACAACTTAACCTTTTGTGACGCATTCCGCAGCCAAGAGAATGGACAACGCAGTTCACCAGCGAGAGGACAACACATCAATTTCCTGATTTACACTTAAAATCCACTGGCACTCAGCTGCCCTGTTTAGGAACACCTAAGACCCTATAATACTGTACAATGGGGACAATCCCGATTACATGACCAACTGAGAATGCTTGAGGTGCGAGTTGAGTAGTCGCCTTAGGAAGGAAGACACCCTAGGTAATGCAGACAACCTAATACAGCCCAGAATATTTATCATGATCACCAGCAGAGATTAGCCAGGATCCAGGGCTCACCTGAGTGCCCGGCTCAACTTGTCATAGTTCATTTGAGGTTTACATTTCCGCCTCCCCCACAGCCTGGCCACTTCATCCGGGTCCTTAATGACAAACTCTCCATATTCCCCCTGCTGCCAGGCAATGACATGGCGGAACTCCTCCTTCTGCAAAAGCTCCAAGATGAAGTGCCACAGCTGGATCTGGCGGGAGCCCGGGCTGGACTCCGCCCTGTATGCCCAATCCGGGAAGTGATAACCTACAGATTGTTAAAGAAATTAAATAAATGATAAAAAAAAAAAAAAAAAAGGAGACAAAAATGATCGCAAAAGAAAAATTTGGACAAAAAAACATGGGAGACTAAAAAATGAACAAAAAAAGACATTTAAGCAGAAAACATACACAAAAAAAAAATAGAGAAGAAGAGCAGAGATAGATTAGAATTGCCAGCATCAGACAAAAGCACAAACACAATCCTACACATACAAAAAGGACCACGTTCTGGAGGACAATGCAAGAAGCACTCTAAACACATAGGACCATCTGGGATATAGATTGAGGACTGGACAAAGCGGTATGGGGACGAGTGTTAAATCCGAATTACCTGGATAAGCAGACAGAAGTTGTTCTTCAGTTAGAGACAAAAGGTAACAAAAATGTTACTGACAGCTCATATGGAGTCTGATAAACCTCTATATACAGATGTAGCCTCATACACCTGGCTTAAATACGCCATGCAACCGGCGACGCCTGGAACAAGCGAGTCACACCGAGTGGTGTAACAGCTAGTTAGCACCGCCCCCCCCACCCAAAAAAAGAACCTTGGTCGCGATGCGACAAAACCGCTTCACGAGACTGCACTGATTAATTTGCAAAAGACAGAATCGGTATACAAAGCACAACAGAAGTTATCGTGAAAACTAGCTGTGGCCGCTGCATCACTTCGCATACAGATTCAGACTCCGTTGAACACAGGTATGTAAGTGTTGCATAGCAAACTAATCAGCGTGGCCTCGTGAAGTGCTTTTGTCGCATCGCATTATGACCAGCAATGTTCATTCTAGCACCCTGCTAGAATGAACACTACAGTGGTGTCACAACCTGTGCAGTTCTAATTCCTGGCTGGGGTGTCACTCTCTGCCCTGATGCATCAAACTGCTGAGATACAGACCAAAGTGTGCTAGAAACACCAGAGCAGAAAGCGACACCCCACGCAAGCGGAACTGCACTGGTTTTGACAGGGCACATACAGAGTCCCGCGAGACCTGGCACGCAGAGAGGGGCTGTTAGGTGCGTCTGCAGCAATAGTCCATGTAGTAGTGATTTCATTGTAGTGAAAGCAGTAAGAGGTGAACATGGCGTTAAGGCAGGTCTTACCCATAAACAGCATTAAACTGCACAAGAAAGCAGGTGCTAGCGAATAGGAAGATGGATTTCACCAATGGCACGTATATTTAAAATATCTTAATTGTGTCATTTTGAGAGGAGGTTATAGCATTAAAAAGGTCAGAGGGAGAAAGGTAAATGCACCATTGTACGCACTAAGCTGCGGTGTCAGAGATTAAGTAACAGAGAACGCAAGATATAAAATGCAAAAGCATAGAAACATAAGTGCGAAAATACCCAGAAAGAAAGGAAGAACACATGTAAAGCAGTAACATAGTACGCATGGTTTGTAGGTAGACACGACAGCAGAAAATAACCACTACATGTAGGCCGGCTGGATTTGGCTGCGCCGGGATATTCAGTAACGCTTAAAATTGGATAGTCCCCGGTGCACACGATGGGTTGCTAGACAGCAAACTGGTGCAAAGAGAACTTGTATGTTATTACTAAACATCTGTGTATCCAGTACAGCACTGTACGTCTGGCCTAATTCTACAATGACTGATGCAACCAAAACAGTTTGTGGCAAAAACGATTCCAAAGCAAAAGGATCAAAAAAGGTATTACAGGGAGATAGACGCTACATAAATAGGGCACTACACCTATGCTGTCCATTGTAAAGTACAATGATTTAATAAAAGATAAATAAAGATACACAGGGGGGGGGGGGGGGTTACATCTATTCTGTCTGGTCCTAGGCATTGATGACTATCACTGTATGACGAGTACATTTGCAGCGCATCTTACCTCCTCCTCCTTTTGGCTTTTCTGCAATACTGCAACCAGTTTTCATCTTTCTTCTTTTTCCTGCTGACTGCAAAGGACCAAAAAGAGAAAGGAAAAGTCTCAAAAGGCGAAAATAAAATAAAAAACAAACTATTTCCAAATATGCTCAAACATCAAAGACGCTGCAATAAACGCAGAAACCTGTTGGCACTACACAATAATGAAGACTGATGATATAGATGGCTGTGTTGTCACTGTGACTCCAGGCTAGTTCTGTGTCACACACACACACACACTTCCTGATCGCATGCACGAGGAGAGTGTACAAACGGAACAAGTTGTCATTACACGCGCCCCCCACAGCCCCCATCACAGGTGAGCAATATTTCGGAGTGATCTGCATGTGACCCCTTCTGCCACTAACAAAAAGGAAACAAACAGCTGACGCGTTTCCTTCCTCCCGACCATAGCTGCCGAAAGCATTGTGCCGGCCACCTTCGCACCCTCCCCACTTGTGGTGGCAAAACAAAAGGTTACTAATAAAGCAGTGATCTCACAGCCGGAAGAGTTTTGTTGTCTTTCAGAAGCGCCTCTCGTGTGGATGCGGGGCGGCCCGCAGGATTTAGCGGATGGCGCAGAGCAACACAAAGTGCTTTGTGGCTGCGAATCGAACGGTATTATTAGCACAGCCTCGAAGTTCACATTAAAGATGGAAGGCGCCCTCACCATACGCTCTGCATTCTGGGGCAGAGGGGTGCGCAAATCCGGCACAAGAGTCCAAGCTTAAAGTGTGTTCTTCCATAGAAAAACAGCACATAGGGGCCGTATGCGAAGCAGCAACGGCGATGAGGTGTGCGCCACCCGGCAGGAGTCGCAAGGGTCTGGTTTATGTCGGGCACATCACAGACTTAGGGGGAGAATTCAACTGTATTTTGGGCACCTCACAGAGCTATTCAATTGCTGTTCTGATCTGGTGCGAGTGCCGCGGGCGCTCATTATCTCGGCTTGCTCCCTGGAGATGGCGAGCAGATATGTGCGAGAAGTCCGGCTTTTGGGTGCCCAAACTGCATTTTTCGGCAGCGCATCCAATAGTTTACACGGGTTTAGCTATTTTACGCATTTAAAACGCAGTGCATTTGGGGGCGACATGTGCACAACGTAATAACCACCTAAAATGGAATATTGCCCCCGATCTTCTGTCACTTTGGGCAGGAGATCAGGCACGAAAAAAAACTATTGAATTCACCCCTTAGACTTCTAAGACCTGCGCCGGTGGACAGAAGTTATTTTACATGGAACAAACGCCATTATGTGATAAACCCATCCGTAATACAGAAGAAAAAGTTCTGTCATATACGAAAACAAAAATGGTTTGCATAAAATATGCTCACAAAAGCATAATACATGGCTGGGCAGCAAAGTAAAAAACTAGCAGCAGCTATCTTCCAGCCGATCCGGTTCTAGGTTTACACTTTGCCACCAACTGTTATTGAAACTTTCCTGTAGATTTAATTATTTGCTTCGTTCCATCTTCCCGTGTGAAGAAAGATGCACAGCCCCCCATCCAGCCATGCCCGAAATGACACCTGCAGCACGGCAATTGTGTCCTGGGAGATTGGTTCTGTATATATGCACATACAAGAAAATATTCAACTCAGTTTTAAATTTGCAATGGACTCCTACATACCATCCATGCCACCCACCTGAGGAGTTATGATGTCAGTCTTGTAATCCTGTCCATATGGTTGCAAAGCCCCCCCCCCCCCCAGTAACTCTTCAGCCATAATTCACAATGTATATACACTGCAGACAATAGTATCTGCACTGTATTAAAGGGCTGCTGTTTACAAAAGGACAATCCAATCCCCATTGCTCCTCCCGCCCAACAAAAAGTAGTCTAGGAAAGATTTTAAGAGACCATAAAAATGCAGAACACTAACCTAACAGAATGAGGTTTACATTTCCCTGTTTCATGACAGACATCAAGAGTTTTGTTAGTCTGCAGTAGTGTATGTTTTTACACAACTAGTGCAAACACAAAAGGCCGGTGTGCCCTACAGCAGTCACTTGTGGCGCCATGTTTATATGGCGCCACAAGTGTTCCGCAGTGCCTTACAAAGTACATAAATAGGTTGACCAGTGACTTACAGTACAATAAAGGATGAGTTGCAGTTACTGTAACTTTGTTTTTGCAAGACACAATGGGACGCTACCGCAAAACATAATGGTGGGTACACACTGGCCGATATATTGGCCAATCAGCCAATATATCGTGCCCCCGTCGGCCAGTGTGTACAAACGATATGTCTGTGAACGCCGTCGTTCACAGACATATCGCATTGGCTGTGCTGCACAGCTGATGGACAGATGTCTGCAGACATATCTCTCCATCGGCAAGTGTGTACGGGCGGTCTGCAGACCCCGAACCGCCTCCAGCATGCAGATGGCCGTTCAGTGTGCATGAATAACCATCATCTGCAGATATATCACAAGGCGTGTACCCACCTTAATGGTGGGTACAAAAGTGACATATCTGCAGATCGAGTGATCTGCAGATGATGGTCGTTCATACCCATTCGGTGTGTCATCATCTGTGTCTTGCTACGGGTCCCGGCGACCATGGGATATGTCGGTGGCGTGTCCCGGCGGCCGGGTTCTGCCCCCCTCCTCGCAGCTGCCGTTGTGTCTGTACGGGCGGTCTGCATATCTGTCCATCGGCCGTGCAGCACAGGCAAATGCGATATGTCCGTGAACGCCGATGTTCACCAACATATCGCGGGTACACACTGCCCGATGGGCAGCAGATACATTGGCCGATCAATTGATCTGACAATGTATCTGTCAGTGTGTACCCAGCAAGCACACGTAGTGTCAGAGTTACACAGTGGCCCATTTGCAAAAGGCTCCAATTTGCTGGTCCCAGCGTGATTCCAGCTATATAACTGCTAGATTTAAAGGGGCAACGAGTTGCAATAATTTAAAAAGGCAAAAGCAAGTTGGATTTGCCTTTCAAGTGATTACAGCTATGAAAATATGGTCCGACTATTACAAAACTTAGCGTGTACTTAAAATGCATTACCCAACAACAATGCCAGCTCTATACCCTTACCCTGGTGTTGATAACTGGGAACAGAGCAAATACTACTGCAACAGTTTGTAACGCAATTGCCAGTAGAATTGAAATATGGCCGCCAAGCGTTACAGAGTGACATAACACCGCACAAACCTCCCCTTACTCTGGTCATCAAGCACCAGGGTAGCATTAAATGTATTGCTTTAACAAAAATCGGCATTCTCTCATTAGGTTTATTAACATTTGTTTATATAGCACCAGTGTATTGCTTTCCCCCTTTACAATTGGGAACATTGATACAAGACGACTGGGTAATAGCATACAGGCAGGAAGGAAGGCCCCGCTAGCAGGCTTACAATCTAGGTTCATATTACACTGAGGAAGAGTAAAACACAAATTGGTTCATATTTGCAAAGCAGTTTAAAACCTAAGAACAGACTGACTGACAATAACAATGCACATCTGGATAAAAGCTTTGCAGAGAAGGGGGTGCAAAAAGTACAGACACCCAGTTACTCAAAACAGGGTGATGGCAACAATCTACCAGATGGTTTCCCTTCTCTAGCACTTTGCCGAAACACAAGATAAGCTGGATGGCACCAGGGGCTCGTTCGGTTAGCGTCAGAATAATCACCACATTCGTTTTCTTCACGAGACCCATTGGCATCGATGAGCTTCCAGTAAGTGCCAGAGTGTGATGTTAGCAATGTTATTGCCATCATACGTAGTGGCACCTAAACAATTTATCCAATAACAATTATATTCATTATAATGTATTACTGTGCAAACGTTGGGGTGCAAATAACGCAAGCTGCTATGAAAACCCTATATTATGATATAGATATATACTGTATAGTGATCTTGGGGCAATGATGATATAATCTAGCACCTTTTAAAAGACACCCATCTATGAACAGTGTTAGCCATAACATTATTGGTAACAGAGGAGTTTATTGGTCCAGGTCAGTAATTGGGTTGCCATCCCAAGAAATATGGCAGCATGCTGCAAGTAACTTCTCAGAAGAACTACGGTAATATGACATCCAACAGCTCATCCTGTACTTCGGGAGCACGGAACTTGGGCACTGAGGTACTAAGAACGACACTGTACGGAATAATTGCGTTCAAGGGGTAGAATAAAAAGGGCCGCAGAGCTTAAAAAAAACAATTACGTTCTAAGTGAATGAATAGTAAGAATGGAAATGGTCTTACAGCTGGACCATTAGGAGGAGGTGGCTACGGAATTAGATTAGTTATAAATGCAGAAGTAAGTTGCTGTGAGCAGGTGTTTAAATCAAAGCAATCACTGATAACAATTGCTTTATACTCTATAATCAGCAATCAGGATGTGGGTGTACATTGTAACGCGCCAGGATTCCTGAATCATAATAGCCTATTCCTCTCTGAATCACTGACATCCTCTGCTCTTGCTGGCTTGCTAGCTGTCCCATTTCAGAGAATACATTCAGCTACACTGTAATGTTTGGGTGCAATACCTTCAATCAACGAAGATGTAAGTAGTCATTCGGATATACTCGCTAGCCTCCAGCTATAAAATGGAACACGTCATCCTCACTCCTTTTCTACAGTCTAAATGCGGATACTGATACTTGTTTTCATTAGAGGGATGTCAACACTTTTAAGGAGCTTCTTATACAGACTCTTCCCAATAAGAGCAGTTTGGTGGGGTCTCCAGTGTTCCCCCCCCCTTTGGCTACTTAATAGACAGTACTTCTACAAATCACATTTTGTGTTACTGCAACTTAAGATCCCTACGTGGTTAATATCTGGGACTGTGCAAGTCAGGGACCCAGGGGAGGGGCCACTACAAGCGGACTATTATACCTTTAAGGAAATAAAAAAAAAAAAAAAAAAAGATATAGAAGCAACTAAACATTACGTTCACAGGGGTATCAGCAGCTTGGCCAATAGTTACATCATCCTACTAACGCCATATGATAAACTTGCTCCAGGGCACTAACTGATGCTTAAAGCAAACAAGAGCCAGACAAAAGGATCAGAGTCAAACAAAAACGTTTGTAATGACAGAAAATAACATCAAACAACATACACTTCTGTATCACTGGCTTATTCCATCACAACATGAGTGCTAGATGTAAAGGGAGCTGTGAAGGCCAGGTCTCCTTATCACAAGGAAAAGAACCATATAATCACATTAACAGCCAGGCAAACTCACACAGACCACAGATAAGGAGGAAATGGGCAGCTGAGAATACACCAACAAAGACCCCTACAGACATCACACTCACCCAATCTGCTCAGCGGAGGAGCTGGCACCAAAACAACTATTCATTTATCAACATTCACCATCATATGCTGTTGTGCTGATCAAGTTAAACACCAAAACAGAGAACAGATAGTCACAGCAATGTATCTACACTACAACCAGCCAATGAATGGATGAATTGACCAATCACATGTGTACACAACATTTAACCCCTTGCATTCTATGAGCAGCAAAACACAGGACTCTGCACAGTACATGCCATGGGACAAGATGCTCTAAAACCAGGATTTCAGTCCTGCCAGGTCAATGCAGGAAATCACACGCGGTGGTGCCCAGGCTACGCTCAGCGAGCGCCTGCAATGCCGCGCCATACACACATCTCATGGCAGTCTGGCAGCAATGGTATTAGAGTGTCATTTCATTATATGCCGCCACAAACAGTGCAATATAATCCCCCCCCACCCCACACACACACACACACACTTGTACAGTTTTCCCACCTAGGAAGGGCACACACACACACACACACACACACTTGTACAGTTTTCCCACCTAGGAAGGGCTTTAACCCACAGTTACTCTGCGTTTCTGATATGACTGCTGGTTGGATCTTCAATACCAAGGTGAGTGCGTTAGTGACATGGCATAAACCCGAAAAAGCCACCTGTAGCTAGACGCCTAGATCTTACAATCTAAGGTGCGATTCAATTAGGCGCACTGTTGATAGCGCGGTGAAGGAGTTCTCAGAGCTATTCAAGGTACTCTTAGGTCGACTTAAGGATTTCTTCTCGCACCCCTACGGAGAGTGCGAGCAGAAATTTGACTAGCGTGCTGGCCTTGAGGCTGTTTGCCAGCTCAGCGCAGTGCTAACAGCCAGCACTTTAGTCAGAACGCAAGTTCCCGCAACTAAACACAAAGGGCAGAATTCAATTATTTTCGCAGCCCGCATCTCCCCTCTAAAGTGACAGGAGTTCGCGGGCCGCTATGCAATTGATCTAGATTTTAGTGCTGATCGCGCCCAAAGTGGTCGGACTTAGCCGCGTAAAGCAGCTAAACCCGACCAAAGTGCTGGGCGCGATCGCGGAAAGTGATTTTTGGGCACCCAAACATGTAACTTTTCGCACATTTCAGCTCTCATCCCCCTGGGGCTGAGAGCTGAAATGTAGCGCTGTCAGCTGATCGTGCCTGACAGGAGCAAGAATTGAATAGCTCCGTCGGCAACGATGGGGGAAGGAATCAATTCAATTCCGGTCAAAGAATAAAAGTATAAAAAAAATTTAAAAATAAATAAAAATTACATTCTCCAGCTTTAGTGGTTATTCTGCCTAAACTGCGAGGTGAATTGAATAGCTCTGGGACCAACCTCCTGGCACTATTCACACAGCTCTGAATTGAATCCGCCCCACAAATATAATGTAATAGTTTAACGCATCCAGGTAACCATACATACAAACCATGAGGTCTAATGAGATGATCTACTGTAAGCAGCAAAACCTGCAAGAATAATAAAAGTTGCCAACGTGCCCCGCGACACACACTAAAATGCCAACGTGCCCCGACTAACATGCCAACGTGCCCCGCGACACACACTAAAATGCCAACGTGCCCCGCGACACACACTAAAATGCCAACGTGCCCCGCGACACACACTAAAATGCCAACGTGCCCCGCGACACACACTAAAATGCCAACGTGCCCCGCGACACACACTAAAATGCCAACGTGCCCCGCGACACACTAAAATGCCAACGTGCCCCACGACACACTAAAATGCCAACGTGCCCCGCGACACTAAAATGCCAACGTGCCCCGCGACACTCTAAAATGCCAACGTGCCCCGCGACACACTAAAATGCCAACGTGCCCCGCGACACACTAAAATGCCAACGTGCCCCGCGACACTCTAAAATGCCAACGTGCCCCGCGACACACTAAAATGCCAACGTGCCCCGCGACACACATTCAAATTCCAACACGCCCCGCGACACATTAAAAATGCCAACACAACACACATGCAGATGCCAACATGCCCCACAACAAACATGAACCCACCAATGTACCATGAAACACACATGAAGCCACTATATTACTCAGATTATATACAAGTCTATCATCTACAATACAGCTGTATAAAGAACATGGCACCTACAGACTATGAAACCTTTGGCCACTCACACCACACGTATCAGCATGCCCCGCGCCAGCCTCTGGCATGCTGGGACCTGTAGTACCACCGGCGAGGTAAATCTACAACAACCAGGTGTATGAGTGTTATAGCCCGGGGCTCTGGGAGGACACAGGCCACCCCTGTATGCGGCATCACTGGGCCGCAGCTATCCGGGGCCCGCACGGGCTCATGGCCTGAGCGCAGCGGCGATGGGGGAAGCCCGGGGACACACAGTGAGAGCCGCGGACCGGACGTACAGGAGACACGGAGCGCTTACCAGTGCCGGACGCTCAGTCACAGCTCCGCCACCACCGCCGCTGCCTCCAGTCTCCTCATACGGAGCAGCAGGAAGTGTCAGACGCCTTATTAATCCCACTTCCGGTCCCCGCTATCCCCTTCCCACCTGCGACGTCATTGGAGCCCCGCCCTCAACCTGCGTCACAACAATTTACCGCCCACGTTGTAAGCCCCGCCCCCTCTAACGCTATCCACGAATTCCCGCCCGTCGTATGACATCACGAAAGTTTTTCCCCTGCCTACTTCTCTTACAGACCGCCATACGTCACCAAGGAAACCCCCCCTATCGCGAGCTCGTAATCCCGCCCACCAGTTATGATGCCAACGGGGCCGAAAACATCGCATGCGCATACAGAGGCGACGCCGTGCGTGACGCCATGTTAGAGACTGGCAAAACTGTTACTGTTCACATTTTATTTGCCAACTTTCAAATGGCTAATATCTGCCAGTCACACAGCTCACCAACAGGGCAGGAGGGAGTGAATTATTATTATCACTTTATATAGTACCAACAATTATTCCGCACACTGGGCCTGATTCAGACCTGGACGCAAGCGCTGTGCGCTCGCAACAGGGTCGATGGTGGGCCAGTGCGCATGCACACGACAGAGCCGGCTCCGTCGTGTGCATGCGCGAGACCCGGATAGCGACGGGCACTCCCATTCCCAACATGAGGTTTGGCAGCGTGTGAAATGACAGTTGGTGTGGCTCCCCTATTTGAATTTTGGATTGTGCTGTAGCCCCACCTCTTACCAGGGAAGTCCAGGACCAGAGCATTGTGTCCCTCCTGGAGAGGGTCATGTTGGGAGGTATGCACTCCGTCGCTCCGGGTCTCGCAACAAAGGGGGCGTGCTGTCGATGTTGAGTGACAGCTGGCCCCCTTTGGTGGGCGGGCCTGGGGAGTGGCTGCCCAAACGGAGGCGTTCCCATGTGAACGCCTCCGTTTGGGGGCGGCCCCACTGACATCACAAGTGATGTCAGTGGGAGAGATTTCGGCTCTGTGAGAGCCGAAAATCTCTCTGGGGCTTGCAGCAACGAGACCCTACCACAAGGGTCTCTTCGCAAGCCCGATGGTCACGATGGTCTTGACCATCGCAACCAGCTTCCTGGCCGCTCGCTATAGCTGTGGGTGGCAAGAGTGACCAGGACTGTGGAACTGCAGGATTTACAGGCAAGGACTAGACATTCAAGATACAGAGAAGGACTTGACAGGCAATGCACAATATTATGGCAGGACCACTGGCTGAAGTGACAGACTAAGTTCAAAGTGTGGCCTTGCGGGCCAAGGTGTGACAGGAACAAGATGGAGCGGACTTGAGGGCCGAGGTGCGACTGGAACCACACGATGCGGCCTTGAGGACCGAGGTGCGACAGGAGCAATACGATGTGGCCTTGAGGACCGAGGTGCGACAGGAATAAGACGGAGCGGCCTTGAGGGGCGTGGTGTGACAGGAACAACACGATGTGGCCTTGAGTGTCGATGTGTGACAGGAACAGGACGGAGTGACCTTAAGGGCCAAGGTGTGACAGGAACAAGACAGAGCAGCCTTGAGGGCCGAGGTGCGACTAGAATAACACGATGCGGCTTTAATGGCCAAGGTGCGACAGGAACAGGACGGAGCGGCCTTGAGGGCTGAGGTGCAACGGGAACAAGACGGAGCGACCTTGAAGCCCGAGGTGCGACTAGAACAACACAATGCGGCCTTGAGGGGCGAGGTGCAGCCTTGAGGGCCGAGGTGCGACAAGAACAAGATGGAGCAGCCTTCAGGGCCGAGGTGCGATAGGAACAACACGACAGACGTGGCAGGAACAGAGGCTGGAGGCAGCTGCAGGCTTGAATCGTCTAGAAACAGACTGACGCGGCTTGACTGGGCTGTGGTATGGAAATGGCACGGGCAGCGGAGAGGTAGGCCGCGGCCGCAGAATTCTTTTTGGAAGTCCAAACAGCAAGGACGTGAGCCTAAATAGAACCACAGCAGATGACACACAGGCGAATACAGATCAGGCAAACAGGCACTGGACATAGAAACTGCAGAATGAGTTGAGACCAGCTAGAACTCAGGTTTTTGAACACAGAACAAACATGCTCTGGAAGAGCAATATCACCGGCATGAAGTATAGGGCTGGCTGTAACTTATCAGAAGCAGGAACCAATCAGAGCAATTTCTGCAGGGAGCCTTCCCTAGTGACTGGCTAGTATGCAGCTAAGCTCTGCACACAGACAGGCAGGCAGGAATGCAGCAATGAGCTGCACACAGACAAGACAGGATTCCAGCTGCCTGCAACAGCCGGAACTGGAATCAAGACATGATGCAGTGTCCCAGTTGCCTACTATGGCTTGGACCTGCCACCAAGATGATCCGCTGCCACGGATCCTAACAATTTGGCTACAAAATGTCACAGTGACCTGAAGTAATAGACTTGTAGGAGATCACTTAAAGTTCCAAATTAACAATGTTTAAACAAGTATAGGGTGGGGAGATGCTGTGATTCCATTTTACCCCAGGAGCAAAGGCTGTGTTAATCATATATACCAATAGTCTCTAAACGTTCTGCTTTTTAAGGACTGTACTGCTGTCCCACCAATGACACGCGGTGTCCTGTGGCAGGGGGGAAGTCGGGGGAACTTGAGCACAGCATGTAAACAGTGTGGTGGGGTGAGTCTAGTGGCAGCCCAGCAGCTCAGGGCAGACGTATTTATAATGGGTACAGGGGAGGACCCGCACCGCACACCCTGCACCCATAAAACTTACCTCTCCGGAGTCCCACGTCGGGTCCGATGTCCGCGCCTGTAAAAAACGGCTCTAAAATGTCCGCCGCGGCCATTTTCCCGTCGTTTGTACATGCGCAGTACAGGGAAAATAGCCGCCACTGCAATTTTCCCGGTGACCTGCGCATGCGCTATAGACATCCGGGTACATCCGGATGGAGAGGAGGGAGGCCGTGATGGAGACTGCACATGGGCCCCCTCCTCTCTAGAAACGCCCCTGGCTCAGGGAGTACCCCAGAGAGATGGGAGTGTGATTCATGGCCACGCCCTCTTACTGCAAGGCCCTGCATGCGCAGGGAGTCCCGACTCCGTACTTCCATATGTTGGGAGGTATGCATACCATCGGGAGCAGCCACTTGTGGCAATATCAATATCCAAATCTGACTGTTGCTGTATCCATCAGGGGTGGCCATCTGTGTACCATCACTACAGAGGATATTGCCCAGTGGCTGGACTATCTAGAAGGATGTGGCAGCCCCGCCGGAAGAGTGGGTTGATTCCCCACATCCCACCCACTTCCTATTGAAGTGAGCAGGATGGGGATATATTACCAGGCATCTCGGGGCCACAGGGTGCGGGTAGGGCCAATATCACACAATTCACATAATTTTAGCTCCTCCCCAGGACCTGTGATTTGCCGTGGTGGGGGTGGATCCTAGTGATGTGAAGAGCTCAGCCACGGCCCCAGTAAGGTCACTGCATCTCCTCTCTGGGTTTCTCCCGGAGGGGAGAATTATATGTCAGTAAGTAAGGTGAGCCTACAGCAAACATGCACTATTCCTAGTGCTTTTGTCAGTGTTGTTCCTTAAACTCGTGCTCGTGGGGATCTTCTTTTTTTTCTTAAAATTTCACTGTGTTCAGTGCTCTCCTGGGAATGCCACATGAAGAACACCCCTCACAGGGGCGGTTTAAGAGAGGAGGGGGCACATGTGCAGCCTCTGTGCGCCCCCCTCTGGAAGTGCAGTAAACTTTGGCTTTGTGCCAGAGCAGGGATGTCCATCTTAGACACTACCTTCCATTGTGGAAATAAAGGTAGCACTGTTTCCCTCTGGATGCCATCAGACCTCCCCTAATGTACCAGTCCCACAAGCTCTATGATTAAATAGGTGGAGCTATTCCATTATGCATAAATGACGGAATTTCCAGGAAAGTCATTAAGTTACAATGCAACGTCTTAGGACTACATACTGTTCTTAGTCAGCATGTTACCTATGCCTAGGGATTGCTATAGTCACACAACTAATAATTGCAAATGAGAGGGCACTTGTCCTTTGTTTCTGTGCAGATCCCCTATTAGGGCATCCTAGAAGCTGTACACATGGGCTCGAGGATTACGGAATGATTGGGAGAATCATGATTGTCATATAGCCAGGAACCTGGAGACAGACTGTTTCTATGGTCTGCAATCTGTTTAATTGGAGTCCCACGCCGCTTGCAGCGGCGTGTGTAGTGGTATTGTGATAAAGCACAATAATCATTCATTTATTGTGTGGGACTACAAGATCCAGCAAGCCCTGAGAGCTGTTAACTGTTTGGAATATAGGCGCCATCATGACCTGCCAGCCAGGGTCTGTTGGAACCTGTGGATCCAGACACTGAATAGTGAGTAAGCATATACTCAAAAATAAACACCCACCAAGTCCCTCATTACCACCTCAGTATACTACGAGTCCTAAATAAGTAATCCAAGGATTGGAAAAATAAAAATTCCTGTTGGGCGAGGTAGGAGGTACTCTGAGTTGAGCCATGTCAGGAAAGAAAAGAATGGCACCTATCAAGGAGAAGCCAATCAGAGCCCTTGGGGGCTTGAATTAACTTCGCTATATCAGTAAAGGTCCTTTCACTACACTTCACAGGTTCCAAATCAAATGAGTATCTTACCTGAACTGAACACATTACCCCGACGACCCCACCACCCCAGTGAGATGAGGTCCACCTGGTTTTCCCCATGTTTGCTGGTCTGATTCCTTAGGAAATCCTGCCTACCGCCGTGCTGACTCTCCTCACAGAGGGGCCTATTTCTCACCTGCAAATATTAAGTATCCCCCTTATGTACCATGGAGGGACAGCATCAAATTGCTGCAAAATTGTTAGATTTACCAAGCTCCGGAATGCAAAGTAGGAGTTTGGCCCCCGAAGGTAACGCCATCTGAAGATGGCGTTAGCCCGTTGTAGCCTATGGTCAACACTTTGCAAAATTACCGGGAGAGGGTTCCTTCACTCACTCCGTACACATAGAAGGGACGAGCTTCTTTTGGAGCCCCTATCCCTGCATGTGAATATTAATACATTCAGGCGGTGTATAATTTCATATTGCCACGAATAGCGGCGATAAGAAATTACAATTATCGGTTCTGAAACCCGATAACTGATAAGTATGCCCCAGAGTTTTAAATTAACTCTTAAGATGGGTACACACTGGGCGATATATATTGGGCGTTCTATAGAACATCCGATATATCACGAGTGTCGATGACTGTCGACAGCCACGACGTCGTACACAGACATATCGTGTCAAATGTGCATGCACAGCCGATGGCCGATATATCTGCAGATATATCGGTGCATTTGGTCGTGTGTACGTGCCGTCCGCCGACCACGCGTATACTTGCTGCAGGGACTGAGGGCCTGATTCAGACCCGCTAGCAAGCGCTATGCGCTCGCGAGTGGGTCGATGTTTGGCCACTGCGCATGCGCACGCTGGAGCCGGCTCCGACGTGCGCATGCGCGAGACCCGGCTAGCGACGGGCGCTCCGTCTCTCCGGTTTTCGCACCAAAAGGGGGCGGCTGTCGATTTTGATCGACAGCTCGCACCGTTTTGGAGGCAGGCAGAGGGGGTGGCTGGCCAAACGGAGGCGTTCCCGACGGAATGCCTGCCGTTTGGGGGCGGCCCCACTGACATTACCAGTGATGTCAGTGGTGAACTTCCGGGCTCTATTAAGAGCCAGAAGCTCACAGAGGCTTGCGGGAACGAGACCCTACCGCAAGGGTCTCGTCGCAAGCCCCGATAGTCACCCACAGCTATGCGAGCGGCCCGGGGGCCGCACCAAATAAAAAAAAAAACGCCCTGATTCAGAGTGAGCGCTCTTTCAGAGCGTCCGGCTCTGAATCAGGCCCTGACATCACAGCTAGGTGGGCAAATTAAAATGCCCGCCCAGTTGTGACGTCAGGACGACATGCCGAGCGGCCAAGCGGTAAGTGTGCATACTTACATGAATTGGCCGCTTGGTCGGCGCAATGGCCGGTCGGTGTGTACCCAGCAGTAGAGTTGCAATTCCTGTTGCCTGAGTGATTGCAACCATATATATAATTAATAGTATCAGATTTCAGGAAGGATAATAATAGCAAAGGTGTTTACAGTGACTGAGTTACCTGGATGAAACCTGCTGTAATGATGATAACTGCAACAAACATTCTAATTGCAAAGATAATTGTTGTACCCAAGAAACCTATTACAGGAACAGTGACTTGCAGTAACCTATGCAGAGGGGGAAAAAACCTTTGCTGACTTGTGTCTCACTGACAGCTGGAACTATTAACCCACTTGTAATTCCTAAAGCTGCTTTATCACACAGGGGCCCTTTTTATTAATGACAGCACTTGCAATGCGATCTGGGTATGATATTACCTCATAGCACTGGAACGTATCATCCAGGATCTGCAGGACAGGGGCTCCGAAAGGAGCCCTTCCCTGCTATGTGCCCAGGGTGCTGCTGGGGCTACTGCGAATGCGTGGCCGCCATTGCTGGGGAGGGTTCCGGGGGAACACTTTGCCGCAGGGGCGTATCTATAATGGGTGCAGGGTGTGCGGGCCACATGGGCCCCTGGGGGTCCAGGGGGGCCCACACCGCACACCCACACTTCTAATACTTCCCTCTCCGAAGTCCCCCATCGTCTGGAGAGGCGCTAAACAGAACGCCTGGAAAATGGCCGCAGCGGACACTTTTCCGGCATTCTGCGCATGCGCAGTAGGAAAAACGCCGGGAAAATGGCGCGGCAGTAGTTCCCGGAGTCTACTGAACCTCAGTACGCCACGGCTGCCAGAGAGAGAGGAGGGGGCCCTGGATGGTGAGTGAACACGGGCCCCCTCCTCTCTAAATACGCCCCTGCTTTGCCGGCTAATTATGTTAAGCGTAGCCCATAGGCTGCAACAAGCTAATGCAATCTCCAGAACGCACCGCATTCTGGAAGTTGTTAAACCTATGTGCTAAAATGTGCTAGGGCACTGTACGCAGCTTTGCAATGAACGTATTCGAAATCCCGCACAGACAGAAGACAAAAAAAATCTGCGGCCACCGTTTAGCATCCCAGAGAGATTATGATCTGACCTCGTTACAGCCAATGTATCATCATTTGTGTCCAGCAGCACTGCAGTGCACTCTACCAGTTCATACGGTCTTTACACTGTGTGCTGCACGGTGCTGCACCCTGGTCTAATGTTCAGCTTTGTGTGTCCGTTAGACAGCTATAAGAACAGATGCTAGGGTGTGAGCGCTGTGAGGGCACCTGTGCTAAACGTCACGTTTCCACCTACACCCCACTGACAGCCCCATACGCATGGAGTGGGAGAATGATGTCACAGCAGGGAGTGTGGTTTCTGGGTGCACGAGAGACTACAAGCCACAGCAGCTGCAGTGTGGAGGTAATTCTCTCCCCGAACTGCTATGGGGAGCTGAAGGCACTCACAAATGAATCACAATTATGAAACAATTTTTTTTTTTACAGGCATAAAAGTTAAGTCCATGACTAAAGGATAGTGAAGCAATTCCTTAATGACTAAGGGGCCTATTCATCATAACTTAAAACTCTCTGGAGGTAATTAGGTTTAGAACTCGCATGGAGTTCTACCTAATTACGGAGGAATTCATCATTACTCCTCCCCATAACTATCTATTTCGAGTCATTTTTGCGATGACAACTTTTGGGGAAGTGGATACTTTTCCCTCTCTACTCTAACTTACCGCAGCTGGAATCCGTGCTGTGCATGCGCTGTTACATTCGTAAAGACCAGCGCATGCGCAGCACTGCCTACAGCTGCGGTAATTTAGTGTGTCCCCGCCACTCTCCCTCCTCCAAAAATTCCCCCCCTCGTCCCGCACTTACCTGCCCGCTGCAGCGCCTCCAGCTCCGGTGTCTGTTCTGACACGTGTTCTCCCAGCAGACCACAGTACAGTTTTGAAAAAAAAAAATTTTTTTTTTCTAAACTTTATTGTGTACTGCTGGGAGAACACGTGTCATAGCAGCCTCCGGAACCAGAGGACGGACCAGAGTGACGGAGGGAGACACCGGGGGACCTGCACACGCTGACACAGGTAAGTTTTACCTGCTATTCGCCACCTCACAGTGGTGTATGGTAACTCCATCAAATTCCAAAAATACATAATTTTCAGAATTTGATGAATACCATAATTTCCATATCCCCTTACTAATGTACTAATGTATGGGGAGTGTGGAAATTAACACAGGGGGACTTAGCAAGGAGATATCAGTGATATCTCCTGTGTTAAGATACTTCATGAGTACTAAAATAACAGTATTTAAGGAAAATGTCCTTAAAAACCTTATTTTAGTGTTGATGAATAGGCCCCCAGGTATCTTACAGTATAGCTTTTTTGCGTCTTTGTACACAGCGACTGTGCTAAAATAGGCAAAAGCCGCAGTAGGCGTCTTAAGCCTCCTGCTGGCTTCTGTGATTATTACCTGCTGCGTGTGAAGACGCAGCATTGGATAAACTGCATGACCATGGGTCATCAGGTAACTCACGCAATATCATACTGCTGGTTGCAAGTGAAACTGCGTCCAAGGATGCAGCCAATGGCTTCGGCACACCTAGAAAATGGGGCTGACAGTGTGGTGCTAGTGGTCTGCTGATGCACATGTGGAACCTGCTGACTGCCCGGCTTTGCAAGCAGCTGCACTGTGCATTGCCGCTGGTGGCCTGGATTAGGCCCCGCCCTATTGCGATAGAGGGCGTGGCTATGAAACAGAGGGGGCACCAGGCATCTCCCCAGCATCCCAGTCTGACCCTGAGCGGTGCCGTGCTTGTGGAACAGCAAGAGAAGAAGATCAGTGTCGCCTGCATAGCGGTGGTACCATAGTGTGAAAGAGCAAGAGAATAAATATATAGAGTGAAAAGCAGAGAACAGAGACTTGAGGAACCTCCACAGATAGAGAAGCCGGAGGGCATGATGTGCCTATGGTGCTGATTCTTAGGATAAGCCCTTCCCCTGGTGTACAAGCGTGCTTCTGAATGTGCAAGAGCTGGTACGCTCACTTTGAGCAACCATCTCTTGAGTGCGTCTTTATAGGCATCCATCGGTCGCACAATAGAAACTAGCACCCGGGGACGTCGAGAGGAGGGGGTAGCGGATACTAATTAATCGTTCCCGGGCTTGTTGGGGGGGCCTGGTGGGGTCCGGGTCTGATGCCGCACCGCTCCCTCCTCCCTCCCAGTAACCTGTCGGCAGCCCAGCACACGCTGCCTGTTGGGGGGAGCCATCACACTGATCGCCCCCCCCCCGCCAGCCTGAGGGGCTCCCAGTGCCCCCCCTCCCTAGATGCTACAAAATGTTTGTTCCCCTCCCGAAGGGACCCCGCGATTAGGCTACACCCCATTGGCCCGGGCCGGCTATCTACACTCCAGCTATCACCTGCCCCATGCTTGGTGCAGAAACTCAGTCAGAGTATGGGCACCTATGTGAACGATTAAGCACCTGAGGGCCCGGTTCTGAGGTGGACGCAGTGCCGATGTTTCCGCAGTTGAGAACGATGGACTGCGCATGGGTCTGAGTCACACAGCGCATGCGTCGAGTTTAATTAACGATGACGTTCGCAGTGGTAATTTATTCACAAAGTGATGGACAGGGTCCGTGTGTGGGCGGTAACGGCGGGCATCTCAATACAAATCCTGGCGGCTGCAACATTTGCATATTTTCACACAGCCGCTGTGTACTTAATCGCAGCAGCGGAGGCGGCATTAGCGTACATCTCTGATCAGTTGTGCGACACGCCCGCGATACTCCCATAACACGCCAGTAAGATGGACCATCATTGTGCGTGCGCAAAGGCACCTCCCTGTCACAACCCAGGAATGCCTAATTCATTAATGCACACCGCGTCACACGTGCCATACGACTTTCTAGGGGTCTGCGGGCATGCGCTGTAACAAATAAATTGCTCGTCTCCGTGAATTTCGGCATTGCGGGAAAATCAGAATCAGACCCTACACACAGAGATAAAGATGAGGTGATTCTACAACTAGAATTATGTTGGGATATACTGACACCTAGTGGTACATGCTAGAACTGTATCTACAATGTGCCATTTCAAAATGGGCATGTTCAAAATGAGCTTTGTTCTTGCTGTGTTCCTCAGTTTGTGCCACTGCACCTGCATATTTGCCAACTCAAGGAGTGGAGCAAGATGGAGCAGATGATGGCACAGGCAGATAAAATGCCAGCTCAGTGCTGCTGGTCTTCAGGCCTCATCCAATACTTAATAGGACCTATATTGTGACTTCATTTGGTAAATTTACTAACTAGAGTGTTTGCAAAACCGATGATCGATATCTGTACAATGGCAATAGAAATAAATGGTAAATCAAGCTGGTCATGACAAGCTGCAAACACACGGAAGTGCCAGTGCCACATATATTAAGACCAGTCTATGGGGCCGATTCAATTCAGTAAGTTATTGATAGTGCCGGGTGGGAGCTCCTGGAACTATTCAATTCAGCACGCTGTTTACTCTGTCGGGAAGCTTTTAAATCGGAGAACGCCGGTTCTCGCAACTTAAACTGGGCTAAGCTGGAAATCAGCCTCGCGCTTGGCACTTTAGTCAGATTTTTCTTCGCACCATCAGGAGAGTGCTAGTAGAAATCTTTAGTCGGACTAAAACAGCGCTCTGGATTGAATAGCTCCGGGAGCTCCCTCCTAGCGCTATCAATAGCGCACTGAATTGAATCGGCCCCTATGTCCCTTCACTCCATACCTGCCTGCACTCCCGAAAGTCGTGCACTCCCGGAAGTGTAGGTCAGACCCGGCCCTAGGCATAGGCATTCTAAGCAAATGCCTAGGGGTGACTGGAATGCCTAGGCAGGGCCGCAACTAGGGGGCGGCTAGAGGTGCACGTGCACCGGGTGCCGGAATGGAGGGGGTGAAAAAGGGATGACTCACTGTGGCTTGGGGACTGGAGAGTCAGAAAACGGCTATCCAAAAGTGGCCGCCGCCAAGGAGGAGACAGATGCTAGAGGTCCTTTCTGGACCTCTAGTGTCTGTTAGGCCAGCGCAAGTGCCAGGAGAAGATACTGAAAGCTGCATCTTCTCCCTTGAAACCCCCTGGCAATGAGCATAAACCCCATGGCAACGAGCATAAACCCCATGGCAATTAGCATGTAACCCCTGGCAATGAGCATAAACCCCATAGCAACGAGCATGAATCCCCCTGGCAACTAGCATGGAACCCCCTGGCAACGAGCATAAAACACCTCTGACAATGAGCAGGTAATTTTAAGTAATTAGAAGCCTTACTGTGGGGCATAAAATGGTGTCGGGCAAATATGTAAGTGGCACTTTGGAAATAGGCATACAGTGTGTGGCACAATGTGTAATGGGCATTATTGTGTGTGGAATAATGTAAGTCACTATACCAGGGACGTTTGACTAGTGCGCTGCCTTATGGAGGAGCAAGGACAAAATCCAGGTACGGGAAGGGAGGGGGCGTAAAATTGCTACCTTGCACCGGGTGACAGATATCCTAGTTTCGGCCCTGGCCTGGGGGCATTCCAGGGCTCTGTCCCTCCCCCCCTCCGTGAAGCTACCTGTGCTGCGGTAGTCAAGAATATTTTTTTTCCTGCTACACAGCATGATTCCAATGCCTCGGCTCCACCGGCGGGCTTCCGAGTCCCCGCCCACTAAAACCCCCGGCGGCGTCTCCCTCTCACCCGACCACACATAGCAGTGCGGTGCAGACCGTGCAGTGGAAGGCTTCACTAGCCGGGCTAGTGCATCTGCTGTAGGCAGGAAATTATTTTTGCAGCTACAGCTTGCTGCTGCTTGACTGGCAGCGGGCATCCAAGGCCCTGCCCACTGAAACCCCTGGTGAGCCGGCTCGTCACTCCCCGAGCCAGCAGTTGGCCACCTGTGGTTCAAACAGAAAACATTGCTAACTGTAGCCCCCACATACGTGCTCAGATGCAGACAAGCCCAGGCTCCGTGAAGGCAGCCTGGCCGGGTAACTGCACCTGACAGTCCTACAGTGCTGGCTGCTGATCACTGTTGAAGGTCTTCTTCCCCTCAGCCAGAGCCTGAGACAGTGCCTCTGTGAAAGGTATGCAGGCACTTACAGAAGAATGTAATAATTGTATTTTCCAAACCAATTTTATACATTTGTGGTCACTGTGGTTAATATATGTATGTATGCAGGTATATATATATATATATATGTGTGTGTGTGTATAATATACACACACACACACATATATATATATATATATATATACACACACACACCGACTAGAAATAGATGCGGCTGTACGATGTCATCACTATATGATATATATACAGTCAGGTGCATAAATATTGGGACATTGACAGAATTTTCATATTTTGCCCTCTATTCACCACCACAATGGCTTTGAAATGAAACAAACAATATGTGCTTTAACTGCAGACATTCAGATTTAATTTGAGGGTAATTACATCCAAATCAGGTGAACGGTGTAGGAATTACAACGGTTTCTTTATGTGCCTCCCACTTTTTAAGGGGCCAAAAGTAATGGGACTATCAACTCAAAAGCTATTTCATGGACAGGTGTGGGCTATTCCCTCGTTATTTCATTATCAATTAAGCAGGTAAAAGGTCTGGAGTTGATTCTAGGTGTGACATTTGCATTTGGAATCAGTTGCTGTCGACTCTCAATATGAGATCCAAAGAGCTGTCACTATCAGTGAAGCAAGCCATCATTAGGCTGAAAAATGAAAACAACCCCATCAGAGAGATAGCAAAAACATTAGGTGTGGCCAAATCAACTGTTTGGAACATTCTTAAAAAGAAAGAACGCACCGGAGAGCTCGGCAACACCAAAAGACCCGGAAGACCACGGAAAACAACTGTGGTGGATGACAGAAGAATTATTTCCCTGGTGAAGGAAAACCCCTTCACAACAGTTGGCCAAATCAAGAACACTCTCCAGGAGGTAGGTGTATATGTGTCAAATTCAACAATCAAGAGAAAACTTCACAAGAGTGAATATAGAGGGTTCACCACAAGATGTAAACCATTGGTGAGCCACAAAAACAGGAAGACCAGATTAGAGTTTGCCAAACAACATCTAAAAAAGCCATTACAGTTCTGGAACAACATCCTATGGACAGATGAGACAAAGATCAACTTGTACCAGAGTGATGGGAAGAGAAGAGTATGGAGAAGGAAAGGAACTGCTCATGATCTAATACATACCACCTCATCAGTGAAGCATGGTGGTGGTAGTGTCATGGCGTGGGCATGTATGGCTGCCAATGGAACTGGTTCCCTTGTATTTATTGATGATGTGACTGCTGACAAAAGCAGCAGAATAAATTCTGAAGTGTTTCGGGCAATATTATATGCTCATATTCAGTCAAATGCTTCAGAACTCATTGGACGGCGCTTCACAGTGCAGATGGACAATGACCCGAAGCATACTGCAAAAGCAACCAAAGAGTTTTTTAAGGCTAAAAAGTGGAATGTTATGCAATGGCCAAGTCAATCCCCTGACCTGAATCCGATTGAGTATGCATTTCACTTGATGAAGACAAAACTGAAGGGAAAATGCCCCAAGAACAAGCAGGAACTGAAGACATTTGCAGTAGAGGCCTGGCAGAGCATCACCAGGGATGAAACCCAGCGTCTGGTGATGTCTATGTGTTCCAGACTTCAGGCTGTAATTGCCTGCAAAGGATTTGCAACAAAGTATTAAAACGTGAAAGTTAGATTTAGGAATGTTTAGTTTGTCCCATTACTTTTGGCCCTAAAAGGTGGGAGGCACATATAGAAACCGTTGTAATTCCTACACCGTTCACCTGATTTGGATGTAATTACCCTCAAATTGAATCTGAAAGTCTGCAGTTAAAGCACATCTTGTTTGTTTCATTTCAAAGCCATTGTGGTGGTGAATAGAGGCCAAAATATGAAAATTCTGTCAATGTCCCAATATTTATGCACCTGACTATATATATATATATATATATATATATATATATATATATATATATATATATATATATATATAATATATATATATATGTTGTGACATATGTTATCCCAGGAGTGCACCACTGTTTGTTCTAATCTCAGTGCTTGCCCTTTTTTGCTGGCTATATAATCATTACTTAGTGTATGTGTGTGTATATACGTATATAGGATGTGAGCCGGACCATCTTTGCCGGATTTGGATTTGGTTCTAATTCGTCGTCCAGCTTTGGATTTGGATTTGCCAAACTGCGGTGACTGGCTTTGGATTTGGATTTTTTTACAAAAATAGCTAAAATCACATAAATTGGGCTTTTTTTTTCTTCCTAGAGTATTATTAACCCCAATAACCTTAATTTCCAGTCATTTACAGTCAATTTAGACCACCTCACAGTTTAAATTATAGTTTTCACCATTATTGGCCAAAGGTTGCAGTGAGCTGACTGGTTACCAAGCGACAAAGCAGCGTCACAGACACCACAGTTTAAAGCACATCAATGACACATTGCCACACAGCAGTGGCAGAAATTAAAAGTAGTGCACCTACCCAGTGGGGTACGGCCAGCAGAATCCCAGTACTTGTTTACAAAGTGGGCTATGGCCCTAGGAGTCACAGCGCACAATCTTATTCACATTACACCGCACATAGTGCCCCTGGTTCACATTACACCATAAAGCAGTGTCTCTTATTTATGTTACGACACACAGTAGTGCCAGTTTTACACAAGGCCCACAGTAGTGCCCCTTTTACACAAAGCCCACAGCAGTGACCCTTATACACAAAGCCCACAGTAGTAATGCCCCCTATACAATGCCCACAGTAGTAGTGCCACTTATACAATGCCCCCAGCAGTGGTGTCCCTTACACAATGCCCCCAGTAGTGGTGTCCCCTATGCAGTCCCCTTAGTAGTAGGGCCCCCTATGCAGTGCCCCTCATAGTAGTATGCCCCCCAGTAGTATGCCCCCCGTAGCAGGCCCCCAGTAGTAGTGCCTCCATTAGCATGCCCCCCAGTAGCAGTGCCCCCATTAGCATGCCCCCAGTAGTATGCCCCCCAGTAGTAGTGCCCCCATTAGCATGCCCCCCAGTAGCAGTGCCCCCAGTAGTAGTGCCCCCCAGTAGCAGTACCCCCAGTAGTAGTGCCCCCCAGCAGCAGTGCCCCTGTCATGCTGGGAGGCGGTTTTCTGGAAGCTGAGGCCAGAGGCTGCGGGAGGAAACGGAGGCGAGGGACCTGAATGTACGACCTCTGCATCCACGGGTCTTGGTTGTTGGTGAGACCTAGTCAAAGGTGCGGAATCTAACCCACGAGATGGTGTTCACCAGTGACCCCACCAATTGAGATATGGGCTTTGAGCTGCACCTCGTAAGCAGGTCGCGGTCCTTTGACTAGGTGACCAAAGCCTGCGGGAAAAAGGAGAAACGAACACTCGTGGCCCAAAGGGTCGGTGCCAGTAAGGGGCACGTAGGGACACTGTACTTGAGGTACAAGGAAGTGTGCACTGCGGACACACTCTACCGGGTTGCCGGTCAGTAAGAGTGCACCACGGTGCAATACTGTAACACGTAGGTAGAGACCACAGAGTCCAGTAACGAGGTAGGTAGTGGCACCGGAGCCAGCCAGAGATTACAATGCTGGAGAGGCGGGTACGTATAACTACACTCAGGCTGTGATGGTAAAGCACTGGTGAAATGCATAGTATACTGCACACAGGTGGCGGTGGTAACGCACTGGTGGAATAGAGGTATACTGCACACAGGCGAGGTGATAACGCACTGACAATATAGCTGCACACAGGCTGAGGTGGTAAAGCACTGGTGAGATGAATGATATAGCTGTACGCAGGCTGAGGTGGTAAAGCACTGGTGAAATGGACGATATAGCTGCACACAGGCTGAGGTGGTAAAGCACTGGTGAAATGGACGATATAGCTGCACACAGGCTGAGGTGGTAAAGCACTGATGAGATGAATGGAATAGCTGCACACAGGCTGAGATGGTAAAGCACTGATGAGATGAATGATATAGCTGCACACAGGTTGAGGTGGTAAAGCACTGGTGAGATGGATGATATAGCTGCACACAGGCTGGAGATGGTAAAGCACTGGTGAGATGGACGATATAGCTGTACACAGGTATAGATCACTGGAAGCAAGGGAACCTGGAACGAGAGACCACTAGTAACACTAGCAGCGACAATGGTTGTTCAGGCAACTACCTGATACACAGGAGCCGGAAATATACCCCTGGAAGCCCACTGATTGGTCCACAGCGTCAGCTGACCGGCCAGACTGTCAGGGGAGGAAAAGCAGTCAGAGCAGGAAGTGTCATGGCGGCGCCCATGACAGGGACTCCAATCCCCGCGCACCAGTCCGCCCGGAACACAGCATCAGGGAGAATGCTCAGCACCTCCCACATCGCCGCACGAGCTGCCCGACTGCCCAGGAAGTCAGAGGAAGCCGGCGGGGCGGTAAGGAACGGCCGATCCCCGGCTGAACTCTGACAGTACCCCCCCTTTCAGGGTGGACACCGGACACCCACCAGGTTTACCAGGAAATCTAGTATGGAAGGCTCGAACCATTTGAGGCACGTGAACGTCTGTGGCCCTGATCCATGCCCTTTCTTCCGGACCGTACCCTTTCCAGTCAATGAGATATTGGAGTTTGTTAGATTGGGTAAATCGAGAGTCCAAAATCCTCCCTACCTCGAACTCTGTACCTTGAGAAGTTTGCACTTGAGGTAACTTGGGAGCAGAAGTTTGAAAACGATTCAGCACTAGAGCACACAGTATAGAAATATGAAAGGTATTGGATATTCTTAGTTGAGGAGGGAGTTCCAACTTATACGCGACTGGGTTGATGACCTTGCGAACACGGTAAGGACCAATGAAGCGCGGAGCTAGCTTCATACTAGGTACTCTCAAACGGATGTTCCTGGAGGATACCCAGACTTTATCTCCAACTCTCAGCAGTGGGACAGCGACACATCGTCTATCCGCAATTTTTTGGTAGTTCTTAGACGACTGCTTCAGAGAATAATAAACCCTCTTCCAAATGGTTGTGAAGGACTCCACCAATTTAGAAACTGCAGGAACCTCTACAGTAGGCAAATTTTGAAAATCTGGGACTCGAGGATGTCTCCCAAACACCGTAAAAAAAGGAGTGGCTTTGGAGGAAGTGTGATATTTGAAGTTATGTGAAAATTCTGCCCAAGGTAATAGATCCAGCCAGTTATCTTGTGAGGAGGAAACAAAGAGCCTTATGAAAGTCTCCAGCTCTTGGTTAACTCTTTCGGTTTGCCCATTAGTTTGTGGATGGTAGGCTGAAGAAAATTTTAACTTGGTTCCACAAGTGCTACATAAGGCTCTCCAAAATTTAACTATGAATTGAACTCTGCGGTCGGAAATGATCTCTTTAGGAAGTCCATGCAACCTAAATATTTCCTTAATAAAGACTCTTGCCAACTGCGGAGCAGAAGGGAGACCCATTAATGGAATAAAGTGTGCCATCTTAGAAAAACGATCCACCACTACCCATATGGTATTGTATCCTTGGGAGCATGGTAGTTCAGAGATGAAATCCATGGATATATGGGTCCAAGGCGTATTAGGAATGGACAGGGGTCGCAGGAGACCTGCTGCCTTCTTGCGAGGACTCTTATGCTGAGCGCATTTTACACATGAAAGAATAAATTCTCGAATATCCCCTTTCATTGTGGGCCACCAATAGGAACGCTGAAGAAACGTGTATGTCTTGAGGATGCCAGAATGGCCAGCAAACAGAGAGCTATGAGCCCAAGTTAGTAATTTTCCCCTTAGTTCTGGGGTCACGAAAATTTTCCCTGGGGGAGGAGTCAAAATCTGAGTAGAGGTGAAGACTACAGGATCTAAAATTGGTCGGGAACGTTGATGATCCTCTTCCTGAGTGCTGGACAAGAAAGACCGTGAGAGGGCGTCAGCTTTTCTGTTTAGACTGCCAGGACGAAATTGAAGTTTTAAATTAAATCTTGAAAAGAACAAGGACCAACGGGCCTGTCTAGCATTTAGACGGTGAGCCGTTTGGAGGTAGATTAAGTTTTTATGATCCGTGATCACGGTAACTGGAAAGTTGGCTCCTTCCAACAAATGCCACCATTCCATTAAAGCTAACCGCATAGCTAGTAGTTCCTGGTCACCAATTCCGTAGTTCTTTTCGGCAATGGAAAACTTACAAGAAAAATACCCACAGGGATGGTACTTTCCATCACTTGAGATTTGAGACAGTACTGCCCCTACCCCTACTGAAGAAGCATCTACCTCAACTGTGAATGGTTTGTCCAATTGGGGTTGGTACAGGATAGGTGCAGTGGAGAAGGCTTCTTTTAATTTTTGGAAGGCTTGGATGGCAGTATCTGGCCAGCGAATGGGATTGGCCCCCTTCTTTGTGAGATTTGTGATAGGTGACACCAGTGTAGAGAAATTTGGTATAAACCGCCGGTAATAATTTGAAAAACCCAAGAAGCGTTGAGTAGCCTTCAAGGATTTGGGTAACGTCCAGTCAGAAATGGCTTTTAACTTCTCCAGATCCATCCGGAGGGTCTTTCCAGAAATTATGTGTCCTAGGAAGGGTACCGCGGTTTGTTCGAAAAGGCACTTGGATATTTTTCCATAAAGGTGATGCTTCCGGAGGAGGGACAAGACTTCGCGGGCATGCTGGCGATGATCCTGCAAATTCTTGGAAAAAATTAGAATATCATCCAAACAGACTATAACAAAACTGTGGAGAACATCCCGGAAAATCTCGTTCACGTAACCTTGAAATATCGCTGGGGCGTTGCAGAGTCCGAAGGGCATTACGAGATATTCGAAGTGGCTGTCTCTGGTGTTAAAAGTGGTCTTCCACTCATCTCCAGCTTTAATACGAATTAAATTATACGCACCCCGCAGATCAAGTTTGGTGAACAAAGAGGCCCCACAAACTTTAACAAAAAGCTCCGGAATCAGAGGCAGAGGATATCGATTGTTTACAGTAATCTGGTTGAGACCACGTTAGTCAATACAAAGCCGAAGCCCACCGTCTTTCTTGCTAACAAAAAAAACCCCTGCCCCTGCTGGAGAAGTGGAGGGCCGGATAAACCCCTTAGCTAGATTTTCTTTTATATATGCCGCCATAGCGGCTGTTTTAGGAACTGATAATGGGTAGGTTCGACCCCGAGGAGGGTTCTTCCCTGGCAGGAGCTCAATACCACAGTCCCAGGAACGATGAGGTGGAAGTTTATCCGCAGCCTGTTCGCAGAATACATCAGCAAAATCTTGATAAGCTGCTGGTAGACCGGGAACAGAAGAACACTTGGGCTTGTCAGACGGGGGGAAGGTTATATTTCCACTGGAGGACACCGTATTAGTGCGGACAGGGAGTACTTGGACGAAACATCCATGGAAACAACTTGGACCCCACGATAAAATCTCCATACTGGACCACTCAAACGTAGGGTTGTGCTTTTGTAGCCAGGGGAGGCCTAAAACTAGTTCATAGGCTGAGTCGGGAAGAACAAAAAATTCAATTGTCTCCTGGTGCAGACATCCAGTCTGGAGGAACACTGGCAGGGTTTTAGAGGAAATAGATCTTCCTAACAAGGTTTTGCCATCTACACCTGAGAACAGTAACCTGTTTGGCAATGGAACCACCGGAATGCCTAGGGTCTGAACCAGTGACTTAGAAATGAAACTGCCGGCAGCCCCAGAATCCACAAGGGCTTTAACCATCCTTGTCCTGGACCGGTAGGAAAGCGACACAAGCAATAAACTGTCATTTATTTGGGAGGAATCAGAAATAACCCCCAATTGCATGCTCCCAACATCAATTAGGGTTTTGCGTTTCCCGTCAATACAGGACAATTCCTTAATATGTGCTCCGGAGCAGCACAATATAAGCACAATTCATTTTGAAAATGCCGGTTTCGTTCGGCAGTACTTAACCGGGATCTGTTAATTTGCATCGGCTCCTCACTGCTAAGGAAGGAAGGAGGGGCATTACCTCCCAAGGATGGGCGATCCCGAGGACGATCTCCACGTCCCCTATTTCCCCACCGCTCTCTATGGCGAAGGTCAATCTTTATACAGAGGGATATAACATCCGAGAAGGCGGGAGGTAAATCCCTAGATGCCAATTCATCCTTCATCCTCTCAGATAAGCCATGTAGGAAGGCTGCCTCCAGTGCTTTCTCATTCCATTTTAGTTCGGACGCCAGGGTTTGAAATTGTACCACATATTGCCCGACGGACCAGGTACCCTGACGTACACGAAGCAAATCTGAAGAAGCAGAGACGGATCTCCCGGGTTCATCGAAGATCCTTTTGAAAGCTGCCACGAACTCTTCATATCTAGATACGAGTGGATCTGCTCGTTCCCACAAGGGGGAGACTCAATCCAGAGCTGCCCCGCTTAGTAACGAAATTACATAGGCCACCTTAGACCGGGAGGTAGGGAAATTCTGGAGTAGGCATTCAAACAGGATCTCACACTGGTTTATGAAACCACGACATCGTTGAGGTGTACCATCGAACCTCTCAGGAGTAGCCAAGTGCAAACAGGATTTTTGAGGAACGACCCCCGAAGGTAATACCGGAGAAACCGTAGGAGCGACAGAAGGTGGAGCATGAGACATAGTTGCCAGAGTGTTCTGAATAGACAGGAGCTGACCAGATAATTCCTGTAGGTACTGGGCCACATGTTGCTGTGCCGCCTCTTGGTTATCCATGCGAGCCGTTAGCTCCTGGAGATTCCCAGTACCTGGGGAGCCCGTAGCTTCCATTGGGCCTGAACAAATTGTCACGCTGGGAGGCGGTTTTCTGGAAGCTGAGGCCAGAGGCTGCGGGAGGAAACGGAGGCGAGAGGCCTGAATGTATGACCTCCGCATCCACGGGTCTTGGTCATTGGCGAGACCTAGTCAAAGGTGCGGAATCTAACCCACGAGATGGTGTTCGCCAGTGACCCCACCAATCGGGATATGGGCTTGAGCTGCACCTCGTAAGCAGGTCGCGGTCCTTTGACTAGGTGACCAAAGCCTGCGGGAAAAAGGAGAAATGAACACTTGTGGCCCAAAGGGTCGGTGCCAGTAAGGGGCACGTAGGGACACTGTACTTGAGGTACAAGGAAGTGTGCACTGCGGACACACTCTACCGGGTTGCCGGTCAGAAAGAGTGCACCACGATGCAATACTGTAACACGTAGGTAGAGACCACAGAGTCCAGTAACGAGGTGGGTAGTGGTACTGGAGCCAGCCAGAGATTACAATGCTGGAGAGGCGGGTACGTATAACTACACTCAGGCTCTGATGGTAAAGCACTGGTGAAATGGATAGTATACTGCACACAGGTGGCGGTGGTAACGCACTGGTGGAATAGAGGTATACTGCACACAGGCGAGGTGATAACGCACTGACAATATAGCTGCACACAGGCTGAGGTGGTAAAGCACTGGTGAGATGAATGATATAGCTGTACGCAGGCTGAGGTGGTAAAGCACTGGTGAGATGAATGATATAGCTGCACACAGGCTGAGGTGGTAAAGCACTGGTGAGATGAATGATATAGCTGCACACAGGCTGAGGTGGTAAAGCACTGGTGAGATGAATGATATAGCTGCACACAGGCTGAGGTGGTAAAGCACTGGTGAGATGAATGATATAGCTGCACACAGGCTGAGGTGGTAAAGCACTGGTGAGATGGATGATATAGCTGCACACAGGCTGAGGTGGTAAAGCACTGGTGAGATGGACGATATAGCTGTACACAGGAATAGATCACTGGAAGCAAGGGAACCTGGAACGAGAGACCACTAGTAACACTAGCAGCGACAATGGTTGTTCAGGCAACTACCTGATACACAGGAGCCGGAAATATACCCCTGGAAGCCCACTGATTGGTCCACAGCGTCAGCTGACCGGCCAGACTGTCAGGGGAGGAAAAGCAGTCAGAGCAGGAAGTGTCATGGCGGCGCCCATGACAGGGACTCCGATCCCCGCGTACCAGTCCGCCCGCGACACAGCATCAGGGAGAATGCTCAGCACCTCCCACGTCGCCGCACGAGCCGCCCGACTGCCTGGGAAGTCAGAGGAAGCCGGCAGGACGGTAAGGGACGGCCGATCACCGGCTGAACTCTGACAGCCCCCATTAGTATGCCCCCCAGTAGTATGCCCCCCAGTAGCAGTGCCCCCAGTAGTATGCCCCCCAGTAGCAGTGCCCCCATTAGCATGCACCCAGTAGCAGTGCCCACCAGTAGTATGCCCCCCAGTAGTAGTGCCCCCATTAGCATGCCCCCCAGTAGCAGTGCCCCTATTAGCATGCACCCCAGTAGTATGCCCCCCAGTAGCAGTGCCCCCATTAGCATGCACCCCAGTAGTATGCCCCCCAGTAGCAGTGCCCCCATTAGCATGTGCCCAGTAGTATGCCCCCCAGTAGTAGTGCCCCATTAGCATGCCCCCCAGTAGCAGTGCCCCATTAACATGCCACCTAGTAGTATGCCCCCCCAGTAGCAGTGCCCCCATTAGCATGCGCCCCAGTAGCGCCCCCTTAAAAACACTCAAATAAAAACATAAAAAATAAAAACTTACCTGAATCTCCGCTCCTGCCGCCGTCCGTCCCGCTCTGCTGCTCTATTACGCGTGGAGGGAGCCGGAAGACGGAGCTCATGAGTGAGCTCCAACCGGCTCCCTCCGTGCAGCAGCCAATGAGAGTCTGTGTGACTCTCATTGGCTGCTATTACAGACACAGCTGCCGCTGGCGGCTGTGTATTTGTTCTGTGTAGGACAGACCGCTATCACAGCAGTCTGCCCTACACTAGAGGAGCCCTGACGTTGGATTCTCTTGCGAGAATCTGACATCAGAAGGCCGCCGTTCGGCCCGAACAGGGATCCGAGTCAGGCGGGGAACACCCAAACAGGGTTCGGGTGGACTCGGATCTCCTGTGTTCGGAGCGGTTCGGATTCCACAGAATCTGAACCGCTCATCTCTAATCTAAAGTAGAAGTTGCAATGATAACGATACTAGGGCCTGTGCAGGTTGGGGCGGAAGTTGCTGCAGCTTACATTGTCCATGGTGGTTGTCTAAGGTTTGCTTCAGGTCTATGAGGGCTTTCCCCAGCAAGGTGTCAGCTCGCAGAGCATGGTGGCTCCATACCCTAACTTCCAGGGTGGTGTCTGGGGTTACCGTCCTGCACACATGGGGAAATACAATTAGTATTTGGCTTGTCCTTGTATAACATACTAAGCACAGAGAAGGAGGGTGTTATTCCATATACTGTATAGGAAATGTGGGCCTGATTCAGAGCCGGACGCTCTGACAAGAGCGCTCGCTCTGAATCAGGGCCCTCCTACCTAAAATTGGAGCGGCCTCCTGGCATAACCACCCACAGCTTATGCGAGCGGCCAAAAAGATGGTCGCGATGGTCAAAACCATCGCGACGATCGGGCTTGCGACGAGACCCTGCGGTAGGGTCTCGCTGCCGCAAGCCCAGGAGTGCTTTTGGCTCTTACATCACTAGTAAAAAAAACGCAACTGACACTAGTGATGTCAGTGGGGCCGGCCCCAAACGGTAGACGTTCCCATGGGAACGCCTCTGTCTGGGCAGCAACGCCCCCAGCACGCCCACCAAAGGGGGCGTGCTGTCACTCACTATCGACAGCACGCCCCCTTTGGTGCAAGACCCATAGCGTCGCTATGCGGGTCTCGCGCATGCGCACGACGGAGCTCCCTCCGTCGTGCGCATACGCACTATGGCACCATCGACCCGCTTGCGAGCGCTCAGCGCTCGCGAGCGGGTCTGAATCAGGCCCTGTGTTCCCAATAAAGTGACATCACTACAAATGGGAAGTACATTAAATCCCAGTGTTAATGCTACTAATAATAGGCACATACTAATAACAGATGATAACAAACTTACTGCTTGCACACATGGAAAGTAATAATAGACTCCTAGTAACAGCTTTGCCTCACAGCCCCTGCAGCATAATGTATGATGTACTGAGCACTCCCATAGGCTCCCATGTGCCGAGCACCACCATTATGTGTAGGACTATCAGCAGTACAGCACAGCTATCAGGCCTTACCTCTATGAGCCTGTGACTATAAGACTTCTCTGTACAAGCCCCTAATGTTACATGATTAGCAGGACACCAGCTCTCACACCGGTCCTGTAACTACAGAGGAGAAGTATCAGAGCGTTACATGATAATAGGACTTACACAGTGACTGCTTCCTCCCATGTAGGGTTAGTAGAGCTTTTAGCACTAGCCGCCCTCCTGATGGTAATTCCCCCCACAGCCAGCTCAGCGTACACGGCAGCTCCAAACCAACGCTTCTTTTTGGTGAATTTGGCCGAAGACACTGAAAAAGAAGAAAAGGAAAAACTAAACCTGTGTCCTGTCAGTGTGTAATATGTGTATGGTTATTCTATAGTATAGGGATTAGAGTACACATCCAGTGCTGATGTGAGTAATGTGGTGTCTGGCCTCTTCGTCCTCTATTAACTTCTACATATAGCCAGTGGCGGTTCTAGGGGCGGGCTAACAGGGCCGTCGGCCGGAGCGCTGGCCTAGAGGGCGCCACTGAGTCCCCAGGAGGAGAAACAAAAAATCCCATAAGAGAAAAAAAACAAAAACAGCGCCAGTCCCCCCTGCGTTGCCGGGCATCCCATTGATATTTGTTATCAGTGGGCACCCGGTTCCCTCCCTGCAGCGGCAGCCGAAGCTCACTCCAGAGCACTATGGGAGGGACGTCATGATGTCTCTCCCATAGATCCGTGGAGCCGGAGCTCACTCCTGAGATCCAGCTCCAACACAGATAGCACTATGGGAGGGACATCATGACGTCTCTCCCATAGATCCGCGGTGGAGCCGCGGTCGGACCGGACAGCAGGAGCGGGGCCTAAGGTAAGTATTGTGTTTGCATTTTTTATTTTTCAGAAGGGAGGCATGGTGGCATTACTACTGGGGGCATGTCTAATAAGGGGGCATTACTACTGGGGGCATTTCTATAAGGGGGCATTACTACTGGGGGCATGTCTATAAGGGGGTATTACTACTGGGGGCATGTCTATAAGGGGGAATTACTACTGGGGGCATGTCTATAAGGGGGCATTACTACTAGGGGCAATACTACTGGGGGCATGTCTATAATGGGGCATTACTACTGCGGGGCATGTCTATAAGGGAGCATTACTACTGGGGGCATGTTAATAAGGGGGCATTACTACTGGAGGCATGTCTATAAGGGGGCATTACTACTGGGGGCATGTCTATAAGGGGGCATTACTACTGGGGGGCATTACTACTGGGGGCATGTCTACTAGGGGGCATTACTACTGTGGCCATGTCTATAAGGGGGCATTACTACTGGGGGCATGTCTATAAGGGGGCATTACTACTGAGGGCATGTCTATAAGGGGGCATTACTACTGGGGGCACTAATGGGGGCATTACAACTGGGCACTACTTTAGGGGGCATTCCTACTGTGGGCACTACTATAGGGGGCACTACTACTGTGAGCACTACTCTTGGGGGCACTACTATAGGGGACTTTACCAATGGGGGCATTACCACTGCGGGCACTACTGAGAGCACTGCATGGGGGCACCACTACCGGGGCCATTGTGTAAGGGGCACCACTGCTGTGAGCATTCTATATAGGGGCACCACTACTGTGGGCATTGTATTAAGGGCACTACTACTGTGGGTGTTGTATTAGGGGCACTACTACTCAGTACTGTGGGCCTTGTGTATAAGGGGCACTAATTTGGGCATTGTGTAAAAGGGGCACCACTGTGTGTCATAACATGAATAAGGGATTAATGTGTGGCGTAATTTGAATTGGGGATACTGTATTATAAAGGGCATTACTGTGTGTGGCACAATGTATTATACAGGGCATTACTGTGTGTGGCATAATGTATTATACAGGGCATTACTGCGTGTGGCATAATGTATTATACAGGTTCTTACTGCGTGTGGCATAATGTGTTATACAGGGCATTACTGCGTGTGGCATAATGTGTTATACAGGGCATTACTGCTTGTGGTATAATGTGTTTATAAAGGGCATTACTGCTTGTGGTATAATGTGTTTATACAGGGCATTACTGTGTAAGGTGCATTACTGCACATGGCAATTATTTGCCACGAGGGGAGAGCTTGGGGGAAGCCCAGCACCTTCATAAGTGCTGGGCACGCCCTACAGTGTGATGAATTGCGGGTGTTCTGCAAGGACACGCCCACTTTCTGGAAGCGCGTGCGATTTCAGCGCGCGCAGAGGAACGTCATCTAAAAATAGTTGGGGTATTTTTTCTGGGGGGGGGGGGCGCAACTGTGAACTTTCGCCCTGAGCTCCACAATGTCTAGAACCGGCCCAGCATATAGCTCCACGTTTGCAATATCCCACTATCACTTTAGCATTGGATGTGTAATCCACTTATACTAATCCCTACATTAGCGACACCAAGGGGTAAATTTACTGAAGTGAGAGTTTTTAGAAGTGAGTTTTAAAAATGATGTTGCCCATAGCAACCAATCAGATTCTACTTAACATTTAACTAGCACCTTCTAGAAGATAATAGCTAGAATCTGATTGGTTGCCATGGGCAACATCACTTTTAAAACTCACTTCTAAAAACTCTCACTTTAGTAAATTTACCCCCTAGTGTCACTATATCCATCCAACCATCGGAACAGGGGGCAAGTATAATGGGATGGGAGGGGGCGCTGAGGTGACCGGGGGTCCAATTACTTGTAGATAGATAGATAGATAGATAGATAGATAGATAGATAGATAGATAGATAGATAGATAGATAGACACATAGGATACAGCTCTGGGGACTGTGGGTTCTATGGATACTGTACTCTCAAATCTAATGTGAAACAGAACACAAAAATGTCTGAAAGGCAGAAGCACAACTTACCCCCCATCCTATATAAGGGACTGTAACCTCAGCATTTATACTATGGTCATTATGGCCCCGCTCCCTGCTGCGCGATGCTGCGATTTGCCGAATCACACAGCAGGGGGTGGGACTATAGTAACACTAGGGGAGTGGGCTTACCAGGAGAGTAGGTAGGTATGTCTGATGCAACAAGGCAAGGAACAACAAGGCTTCCTGTCTCACAGCAAATGAAGCATCTTACCTGTCACGTGCAGCTGTAACCCCTCATCGGTGGTGGTATCAATATATATATATATATATATATATATATATATATATATATATATATATATATATAGTCAGGTATAACTAGTTGGATAACCCTACATAACAGGAGCACCATGTAATATAACAATAAACCGGGCGAGATGTGTTATTGTATTAACGCAGCCTTAAACAGCGCTTACCGCAATGATGGAGTGTATCGCGTATGTATTAACAACGTTTTCGCAAAAAAACCCTTGTTGTCATTGCAAGCATGAAATCCCGCTGGAATATCGCGGTGTTTCATTCTGCCATTGTCAGACGTGGAGGCTTCCGGGAGGTTGTATGTATCATCGGAGATAGCGCTAAACAACGGCTTATTTTGGTTGCGATATTTTCTGCATAATATTAATTTTGAGGTGTTATTTGTACTAATTTAATGCCCCTGCTCCTAGCACACTACACAGCACTGCACACACTACCAGCACCCACTACCAGCACACACTACACTGTACCTGCTCCCAGCACACACTGCACTACACTGTACCTGCTACCAGCACACACTGCACTACACTGTACCTGCTCTCAGCACACACTGCACTACACTGCACCCACTACCAGCACACACTGCTCTACACTGTACCTGCTCCCAGCTCACACTGCACTACACTGTACCTGCTCTCAGCACACTCTACACTACACTGTACCTGCTACCAGCACACTACACTACACTGTACCTGCTACCAGCACACACTACACTACACTGTACCTGCTACCAGCACACACTACACTACACTGTACCTGCTCTCAGCACACACTACACTACACTGTACCTGCTACCAGCACACACTACACTACACTGTACCTGCTCCCAGCACACACTGCACTACACTGTACCTGCTCTCAGCACACACTACACTACACTGTACCTGCTACCAGCACACTACACTACACTGTACCTGCTCTCAGCACACACTACACTACACTGTACCTGCTACCAGCACACACTACACTACACTGTACCTGCTCCCAGCACACACTACACTACACTGTACCTGCTCTCAGCACACACTACACTACACTGTACCTGCTCTCAGCACACACTGCACTACACTGTACCCGCTACCAGCACACACTACACTACACTGCACCCGCTACCAGCACACACTACACTACACTGTACCTGCTCCCAGCACACACTACACTACACTGTACCTGCTCCCAGCACACACTACACTACACTGTACCTGCTCCCGACACACACTACACTACATTACACTGTACCTGCTCCCAGCACACACTACACTACACTGTACCTGCTCCCAGCACACACTACACTACACTGTACCTGCTCCCAGCACACACTACACTACACTGTACCTGCTCCCAACACACACTACACTACACTACACTGTACCTGCTCCCAACACACACTGCACTACACTGTACCTGCTCTCAGCACACACTGCACTACACTGCACCCGTTCCCAGCACACACTACACTACACTGTACCTGCTCCTAGCACACACTACACTACACTGCACCTGCTCTCAGCACACACTGCTCTACACTACACCAGTTCCCAGCACACACTACACTACACTGCACCTGCTCCCAGCACACACTACACTACACTGCACCCACTACCGGCACACAATACTACACTGCACCCGTTCCCAGCACACACTACACTACACTGCACCCGTTCCCAGCACACACTACACTACACTGCACCTGCTCCCAGCACACACTACACTACACTGCACCTGTTTCCAGCACACACTACACTACACTGCACCTGCTCCCAGCACACACTACACTACACTACACTGTACCTGCTCCTAGCACACACTACACTACACTGCAACTGTTTCCAGCACACACTACATACACTGCACCTGTTTCCAACACACACTACACTACACTGCACCTGCTCCTAGCACACACTACACTACACTGCACCTGCTTCCAGCACACACTACACTACACTGCACCTGCTTCCAGCACACACTACACTACACTGTACCTGCTCCCTGCACACACTACACTACACTACACTGCAACTGTTTCCAGCACACACTACACTACACTGCACCTGTTTCCAGCACACACTACACTACACTGCACCTGTTTCCAGCACACACTGCACTACACTGCACCTGTTTCCAGCACACACTACACTACACTGTACCTGCTCCTAGCACACACTACACTACACTGCACCTGTTTCCAGCACACACTACACTACACTGCACCTGCTCCCTGCACACACTACACTACACTGCACCTGCTCCTAGCACACACTACACTACACTGTACCTGCTCCCAGCACACACTACACTGCACCTGCTCCCAGCACACTACACTACACTGTACCTGCTCCCAGCACACACTACACTACACTGTGCCCGTTCCCAGCACACACTACACTACACTGTACCTGCTCCCAGCACACTACACTACACTGTACCTGCTCCCAGCACACACTACACTACACTGTGCCCGTTCCCAGCACACACTACACTACACTGTGCCCGTTCCCAGCACACACTACACTACACTGTACCTGCTCCCAGCACACACTACACTACACTGTACCTGCTCTCAGCACACACTACACTACACTGTACCTGCTCCCAGCACACACTACACTACACTGTACCTGCTCCTAGCACACACTACACTACACTGTGCCCGTTCCCAGCACACACTACACTACACTGCACCTGCTCCCAGCACACTACACTACACTGTACCTGCTCCCAGCACACACTACACTACACTGCACTCACTACCAGCACACACTGCACTACACTGTACCTGCTCCCAGCACACACTACACACTACACTGCACCCACTACCAGCACACACTGCACTACACTGCACCCGTTCCCTGCACACACTACACTACACTGTACCTGCTCCTAGAATACACTACACTACGCTGCACCTGCTCCCAGTACATACTACACTACTGCGCATGCCGGCGTGAAAAGACAACTGTACGTATGCACGTGGGACATCGCTTTGACATCCTATCACCACAAACGGTAAATCTTTGTTAAAATAATAACACATTACGGCGAAGTTCTAGACATGGATTAACCTTTTTGCGGCGAACTATATGCGGAAAAAATAAACTTTTTTAGCGATCAATAATACATCTCACCCACCATTTATAAAGTGCATTGAAATGCTCTATAATCATCTAACAAACATGCTGCAGGGTATGTAAACCATGGATAGGATGTGTCGCTAATGACTGAGGGGTCTATTTAGTAATAACACAATAATAGTGTGAAATATACATTATTATGCATATTAGCGCCGCATAGCTCCAAACTATTATTGTGCAATTTAAATTTGATTCCAGTTCAGATCTTGCGCTAAATGTCTGTCCCAGCAAAGGTCCCGGAGATCTGCCTCACTTACATGCGCATGTACCAGCCCGTCTGATGTGACAGTGTGCAGAGCAGGACGCACTGTGCTGCATCAAGGTAATGACAGCTCTGCTCCTGCTGCTGTATCTCTGCCCGCCTGGGTGGGTGTTGTGGAGGCCCTGATGAACACTGAAACATGAAACCAGACCATGGTCATATTGGGGGCATGGCTGTGCATGTATGCCAGGCCTTGACATTTTGTACCTACCTGTCTCCCATCTTTGCAGTCCTGTGTATAGTTATCTATTGCCTCTATCAGAGGGTTCCTGTGTGATCGCATGCAGCCTGATTGACAAGCAGAGACAATTACTGGGTGGTGCGGCGTCGGGAACGGCTGGGGTTCCCAGAAATGGGGGCATTTTCCGGGAGTAGCAAGGCCAGAATCTGACATCCTGCATAAGTTCAGCCTTACTCAGCTGGCCAGCGCCGACCATCTCGGTCACAGTGCTGGGATCGCAAATGCAGCAAGGGTGTGCGGCACAGCAGGGGGTGTGAGGCACCTCCTGCTGCACTTTATCAGTAAGGACGGAATTGCAAAGCTGCTTGTGTGCGACTTTGCTATTCTGTGCTGAATCAGGCCCTTAGTGCGGCTATGCTTGTGGTAGTGCTCCAGCATGGAGTAAATGTGTGCTGGGTGCTTTATACATCTATAACATCAGGCTCCTGGCTATAAACAGAGCCAGCTGCCACCACAGAGATCACCAAAGGAGGAGCAGAGATGGCAGCAGCAATGACAGCTGAGCTCACTGGGCCCAGCAGTAGAACTAATATGGTGCCAGTAGATGCCCTAAACCACCCTGTTCTGGGTGTAATGACTCCTCAGCAGTAACCTGTCATTTCCCACTGATTCCCCACATGTGTCACTGTGTAATTACAGTGGGAAGATGATGATGTGGGGTATAGGGCAGAGAGCTGATGTGCCGCACGGCCATCACCAACTGCCACCCGCATGCCACGTTCATATGTACACAGCATTCTCCATGGTCAGGTGCCCACTGCATGAGCCGGGTATAAAGCCCCAGCGCACGGCCATATCACTGGCATTTCTTCAGTTGACAGTTACTGGCACTAGAGAAAGGCCTCAAAAGCGACAACTGGTTTGTACACTATTGTATACTACCAGCAAGTTACCACTGACCGGAGCCGAGCGCACTATCCCATCTGTGCTGTTATTGGAGCATCTACCTCTTACCTCACTTTGACCATCACCAGCTGCCATGAGCCGGAGGGAGTTGGCCCAGCTCATTGGAAATGAGGGTAAGTACAATGTTAGCTCAGTATGGGGCCTATTCATCATACCTTAAAAATCAATGGAGGTAATTAGGTTTAGAACTGGCATGGAGTTCTACCTAATTACCGGAGGAATTCATCATTCCTCCTCTCCATCAGTATCTATTCCAAAAAGCTGTCATTTTTGCGATGACAGCTTTTCGGGAAATAGATACTTTTCCCTCTCTACACTAACTTACCGCAGCTGGAATCCGTGCTGCGCATGCGCTGTTACATTCGTAATCCCAGCGTATGCGCAGCACTACCTACAGCGGCGGTAAGTTTGTGTGATGAGCTCTCGCAGTCTATAGTGCTTTTGGCTTTGATTCTATCTGCATTTCTCTTCTTTATAGATCTTTTATATATATTTTATATGTTTGATAAACACTAATATCATACTGACCGGGGCTCTCTGTTACCATTCCAGCTAGCAGCCTTTTCTCTAGATAACTATATCAAAATATTTCCAGTTGTGAAACATTTGGGGCCTCCATCTATATAATTATGGGGAGATGTACCAAGCCTTGGAGAGAGAAAAAAAAGTGGAGAAGTTGGCGAAAGCAACCAATCAGCTATTAACTGTCATTTTACAGGCTGCGCTAGATTAATGACAACTACATGCTGATTGGTTACTTTCCCCACTGTATCTCTCTCCATGGGAGCGATTCAATTCAGCGCGCTGTTAAGTCTGACTAAAGACACTTTAGTCAGAGAATGCTGATTAGTGCACCTAAGGGGGGTATACAATTAGCCCCGAACATTATTCGCCGATTATCCCCGTTTTTCTACAATGTTTTTTCTTCACTCTATACTATTATGTCTGTCGAAATAATAGGATATTTCTCCCCAAAACACACAGGACCCGCGATAAGGTCGTGGATTATTTTTGGGACACATCAGCTAATTGGATAGCCCCGACGCGATCAATTAGCAGCGCTGCTAATTGGATACCCCCCTAAAGCTGGGTGTATAGAATAGATGTGCGCTAACCATCATTCTCCAACTAAAGTGCCGGTTGCTGAGCTAGAAAACAGCCTTGCGGCCAGAACTTTAGTCACATTTCTGTGAGAATAAATCCTTTAGTCGGGTTAAAAGTGCGGTCAGTTGAATAGCTCTGGGAACTCCTTCCTGGGATTATTAAACATCACGCTGAATTGATTCGCCCCCATGGCTTGATACATCTCCCCCTTATATTTTTGCAGCTGATTTGAGTTATATGTATCCTAAAATAATCTATAAATTTTGTTATTTTTGTAACTTGTATTGTATGTCAAAATATTATAATTTTATATGTTACCTATGGCTATCTATTATATCTGCAATATATAAAATATCTTTACAGCTGGAGCAAACCAGACCACTGGATCATGGCTAAGATCAGGGCGCCTGAGGCCATCCGCAGGAAGGACACCATCAGAAAGGACAGCAGCAGAAAGGACACCATCAGGAAGGCCATCAGGAGCACCATACTCAGGGCGACCATCCCCAGGAGTATCATCATCAGGAAGTGCAGGAGATGGACCAAGTGAAAGCGATTATGCAGCAATCGCACAGAGGGTAGAGATCCTTGCACTGAACACCGCGCTGAGAGTCGTGCGCCCTCTTTTTCCAACCTACAGAAGATGCACTGCTGGGGAAGAAGAAGCAGGAAACTCCTGTACCATCTGCCTCTCACAGTTTCAACTTGGAGAGGACATTGCCGTGCCATTCTGCCGCCACGTCTTCCATTTACCATGCTTGAGACGATGGCTTCAGATCAACAACGTTTGCCCCCTGTGCCGCACACGGTGCTTCGACTTCCCCAGCTTCACCCAGCATCATCTGTAAGAGGAAGTGACAGAGACAAACCAGCAATAGAGACATCTCCTGCTCTACAGGCCAAGCTACCGGCCATTGTTATATGTATGGTCCAATGTATGTTTTGTCTTACTGTCTTGTCTTGTCTATTACCCTTGTCCATCCTACTCGGGATTAGCTACTCGCCATTGCTGGCAATGGGAGTCTTGAGGGATTTTACATTTTTGCCTGAACTGACGGATTAATTTGGCTAATTCGGCTATTTTCAATTAATTAATTAGGTTCTAGTATGTCCCTCAGCAGGTTTTTATTTTACCTCTTGCCGAGTTCACTTGTTTTTTCCCAATTCCCCCCCACCCATTCTTTCCTTATGTGTCTTTTTGTTTGTCTCAGCCACTTTAATTAGTAAAGTTGGCGACCTAATAGCGCATTTTATTTTTTTTTGGCAGATCCCCACTAATTAAACATACTTTTATACATTTACTTTTATACATTTACTTTTATACATTTACTAATGTTTATTTCTATTGCCTTTCCTTCTCTTTTAGGGTTAATTTTTGATTTATGTAGCGTTTGGATAATAGGCCACTCGTATATTTTCTGGGCTTCTAAGTTTATGGCTTTGGATCGAGCTCCGGTTTTTGCAGATTCGGCTAGGGTATGGTGGATAGGTGTCGGAGGCATGAAGTGGCATTCTTTTTGCCCTAGGCTGTTGGAGTGTGCAAGACGTTTTGGAGTGCCGCAAATTTTGGTGGTTAATTTAGGGGGTAATTATTTGGGTCACTTTGGAGTTGCGGTTTGCTATTATCGATGATATGTCGCAAGTGCTGTCAGCATGGCCCTCGTGCACACTGGTCTGGTCTTTCATTGTGCCTCGCCAGGTGTGACATGGGGTTAGCAATTTTCCAGCTATAGATGAGGCCCGAAAAAAACAACTTAATTCTGCAGTGGCAAAACTTGTGGTGGCCAATGATGGCCATGTAGTTCTCCAATGTAGTTTCAGTTATTAAATAATTAATACATTAAATAAATAAATATTGCTTCAATAAATCACCATTTTAGTTTATCTGCCAATTCTACGTCTCAGTGTCTTTATTTCTCTTAGCCTAAGGTAAAGTGGTTTGCACACATGACACACATCATCCGATAGAACACAGGTTCTCAAAGTCGATCCTCAGGACCCCAAACATTGCATGTTTTCCAGGTCTCTTCACAGAATCACAAGTGAAATAATTAGCTCCATCAGTGGAACTTTTAAAATGCATCAGGGAGTAATGACTACACCTGTGCACCTGCTGGGTGACCTGCAAATTGTAAACTGTGTGGGGTCCTGAGGACCGAGTTTGAGAACCTCTGCGATAGAAGGTGTAAAGGCTGGTGACTGACCCGGTGGCGGTGGCTGCAGTCTGTGGGCAGAGGGCAGCTGGTGACAGGCTATGCTATAAGTGTGCAGCAGCCGCTCATTCCATTTCTGGGAACGCGCAATCAGTGGGGATGGTGGAGACACCCCCTGTAACACACCAGCGATGCTAACATGGATGTTTCTCCATCTGACGTCGCCTTTTCATATCTGCGTCAGCTGGCAATCTGGGGCCCAACCTGAGTGGAGAGAAATGAGATGCAGGAGAGCATCCGCTAAACATGCCCGGGAGCATCCTTTCCTATATGCGTTGAGGTTCTGTATAAGTTCCTCCCCATGCAGTGCCCCTCAGAGATGCAGAACATTGTTTCAGGCGAGGGGATCTAGCGTATGCATGGGGGTTTCTGAGTACCTACCCCCCCTGACTGACCATGCCCCCCCATTACTGTCCGCTTTGGGGACGGAGCCAATACGGCAAGCCCCGCCCCCATATCCCCTGTGAATCACGGCACGGGGCCTTTTGATATAAGCTGCCCAACCTCATTTCCAACCTGTACCTGCAGCAGCTGCTGCATCAAAAGTATGTGTACTGTTTTACTGTGTATAAATGTGTATGCGTGTGTTAGTGTAATGTGTATAAATATATATATGTGTGTGTGTGTGTGACCCATATCGACCCCACTTTGTTTCTCTTATAGGCGTAACTCCAGGGATAGTAGATAAGGGGTAGTGTTTACTAGAGAGCAATTTCTGGGGTTTAGTGACTGATAGGTAGTAAGAGTAGAGTAAGGGTATTCGAAGTCCCACTATATTACTATTAATCCATTCTGTACCTTATACACACTGACTAACTCACTTTGTGATAATATCTGTATCCCCTTCCCTATTATACAGTTTATTACAAAGGTACTACATACCACCACCCACTATATGCAGGCTTGCCTACCCTCCCGATTTGGTCGGGAGCCTCCCGAATATCGGGTGCCGCTCACGACCCCCCGGAAAGGCAGGCAAGCCTCCCGGCTGCCGCCTACCCCCCAACTACTAATAAAAAACCCTGCAGCGGGGGGGCCCAATTACGCATTTCGCGCTGAATCGCGTCATCGTGGCTCCGCCCCCTGCTTCACAATGCCTTTTTCCCGGCATCACAGCCCGGCCACGCCCCCCGCAGAATGCAGGTATTCAGCTCCCTCCTGGAGCTGAATGACGGCAAGTATGACTATATAATATACACAGAAATGACTGCTGGTACCTAACTCTGGGGACCCATATTAGTATGAGTACATACATCGTGCCTGGTTTCTTAAACAATTCTATATTTCACTGACTGACTTATCATATACCCCCTACTTTAAAAATATATGACACTGCAATATTGATCAGAGCTGTAACTAGACTTATTGGTGCCCTGTGCCAGAGAGAGCATTGGCGCACCCCTCAATTTTTAAATAGGGACATAATGCACCTGAAAAAGGGCCATGGCCTTATGGGAACGGGCCAAGGAGGAGATAGGGGAGGCCAGGAGATGCCGGGGATAAAAGAAGAGGAAGCTACAAGTGAGAATGATAATAAACAGGAGAATTGACAGGCCCAAACAGCGCCCCCTGACCTGCGGTGCCCTGTGCCATGGCACTGGTCACACTACCTTAGCTACGGCCATGGTATTGATACCTAATCTCCCCTCTCTCTTATATAGTGTATTACAAGCTTGTGAATATGTCACCGCAGTCCACATGTGATCTATTGATTAAATCCTCTCTCATACAAACATGCTCAGTATCCAGCATAGTAACTATTATAGCCACCATAGGGCCATGCCACTTGTCCCAATGTTTATATTTGGTAGTGCAATAAGAAGAGTCTCTCACCAGTGTTGGGTGCATTGCCAAGGCACTTTCTTATACCAACTGCTTCCCCAAAACAAGGGGCACTAATGATATAGATCATCTTATTGTGGGACATTCAATTGCTTTCCTGGTATGGGTCTCAGGGCCCGATTCAGACCCGCTCGCTAGGTTGTGTTCGCACGCTGCTGGTAGAATTTCACTATCTGAAAATGCATCGCAGTGAGCGTGCGCGAGCCAGTCATTGTGATCGGAACCGATCACTTGGAATACACAGACGGCCCGCTAGTATGAGTGACAGAATGTGCCATTTGTGGGTGGTGAAAGGGGAAGGTCCTTGAAAACGGGGGAGTGGTGTTGCGATCGCAGGCGTGTCTGACCGTCAAAACGCCGGTTCTAAAGTGTGCATAATTAAAAGGCAGCGTCATTGTACACGTCACCTGGCTGTTTTAAACACTGAAGCACTTGCAGTGTATGCGGTAGGGTTGGGTCAACGACAAGCACTGAGTATGCAGCCGATGGTTCTCGATGTTACCGATTGTTACATACACTTCCTGGAGATGACGTGTGCTGCGAAGGGAAAGGGGGCGGCATTAGACTGGCTTGCGATCGCACTGCCGCCGCACGCCAAGACAAAGTGGCCGCGCGATCGCGGGATTTGCATACCCATCCCCTGACGGCTGTGTGCGAATGCAGCTTAGTGACCGGGTCTGAATCGGGCCATCAGCTTCTTATAGGCTGTCCTTATGCATTCATAGAATAATAGCTTTTATTCAGATATAATTTATACGTACTTTCATTGTTGTTCCTATTATTTTCCCTTTTAGGGGCATATTCAATTAGGAGTTGAAAACTTATTGCGCTCGTCCCCGTGTATTCCCGTATTCAATTCCAAATCGGTGAAAATGGCACCCGGCGAAAACGAAAACAACAAAAATTCCTGTAATTTTTGGGGAAATCAGCCTGACACCCCCAAAAAAGATACTCTGATATGGGGGTTCACTATAGGTACCCCCGAATAGCCCTGCTAAAGGTATTTGGGGTCTTTAAATGGTCTCAATAGGTGCTATTTAGCGTCTTTGAGCAAGTGGTGAAGAATAGTATCTACCACAGTTTTTTTGGAAAAATAAGTAGTCCCAGCAAATTTGGGGTACATGAAAATGGGTACAAGCATATTTCAAAATTGCTTTAAAATGCACCTAAAAATGCACCTTCAACAAACACCTGCAATCAACAAAACACCTCCCCCATACTTGCAGACCCCCCCAAAGGCTATTTCGATAGTTTTTGAATTTGTACCCCACCCAACTTTTAACTTTCTCACCCACTTTTTTGGGGTGTACTTTGTGTTTTTTTAAGAGTTTTGCAGTTAGCGTCAAGGGGGTGTACAAAGGGTGCAGAGTGGCTTCCGCACCTCTGCACCCCAAAACCGCAATTCTGCACTTTTTTCCGCCGGGTAATCATAGGCGAAACTTTTTCACCTATTACATTGCATTGCGTTTTTGCACCGGCGAAAAGACGCTACAATTGAATACGGGGATAAGTGAAAAATGCGAAAATGACGTTATCGGCGAAAACATTTTTTTTTTTTTTTTCAATTTACGAGTACTGACCCTTAGTCTTCATCATCACAATTGGACTGAGTTGCAGTGCTGTCGTTTTCTTTTTCTGATAATCATCCTTAGGATTTACAATTACATTTGCAGCTGCTGAAGCCGTTAGTTCCATATACACTTTAGCGCTATTTTATTTTGATTGACTAGTTCACATGCCTCTTAAATGCCCCTCAGACCCCCCAAGTGCTTAATTTATGCCATCAGAATCCCCCTCCCTACCCCTTATATGCCATCAGAATCCCCCTCCCTACCCCTTATATGCCATCAGAATCCTTCATGTACCCCTTATATATGAAATCAGAATTCTCCACATGCCACTTACCTGCCATCAGAACCCTCCATGTACTTATCATACTATGGTGTTACATCATTGGATTAACATTCCTCCTTTAGTGGCTGGTCATTCATTGATGGTTGGCCACACCCCCTTTAGTGGCTGGTCATTCATTGATGGTTGGCCACACCCCCTTTAGTGGCTGGTCATTCATTGATGGTTGGCCACACCCCCTTTGGTGGCTGGTCATTCATTGATGGTTGGCCACACCCCCTTTGATGGCTGGTCACACTTCTTAGCGGGCCCCTATAATTTGTTTCCCCTGGTGGGTACTTCATGTCCCAGTCTGACACTGGGCTGCAGAGATATTGCCAGTTGAAGCTTGGAGAGTATGGGTTATGCTTGTTGTTGTAGTACGCCAGGTGCAGTATGCATTGGGAGCATTTGTAGCATACAGTAGTGCCAGCAGGGTGCTTGCTAATAATAGTAATAATTAAATTATTAATAATAATAATAATACTAAATGCACTATAATGGGTCACTTGCATATTGTGGTAGGCAGATATATTTAATGTTGTCTTAGATTATTGCATACAAACAGACAGTACTGGATTGATACTCAGGGTTCCCCCATATAGGTTTATATCTAGTGAGTGTGTCATCTCTATTAAACATTCTGTTACCTGGACCCACGACTTACAGGTGTCATTTAGAAGGACAGTCTGTAATAGCTGTTTAGGGTTAAGTCAGAGACGCCAGGTATAAATTAGGACACACAACCCTTACTGCAAAATATATATTTTATTATACATTACAAAAGTGCATTTGGATGAATATTTCACTACAACCACATCCATACTGTATATACTGTATCACATGGAAACACCTTATAACCTGAGTATTTACACTAGAAAATAAAGACCTTACTCCCCAGGATAGAAGCAGCCGGCTGGGATATATAACACAATCTACAAATGATACAAGTATAATACACACTAATAATGTACACACAGATGACTATCATTCGGCCCCACAATCACATTATATACCAACTTTATTTCCTTTGCCCATTCATGGCATAAATTCACCAAATCATCAGTAACTGACATGTGAGGCCAATTAAAGTTAACCCTATCACCTATAAACAACAGAGGCGGCCATTTTATGGGCTGGACCAATATTCATGAGAATGCAGTCTCAGGTTAATAGCAAATAATGGTATTATTGAGTGCATTATGTCATTAGATCTTAGTGCACTGATGACTGAGTATCGGTTCATCCCACAAAATGGCTGCCACTTTGTGTAAGGATGAGGTCATTAAAGCTTGTCTAAATATTTGTGTTTCTGTCATGAATTCTATCCAGGGGCGTATCTATAATGGGAGCAGGGTGCGTGGGGCACAGGGGCACCCGGGTCCAGGAAGGCACCTGGCCTGCACCTGCACCGCACACCTGGCCTGCACCCATATTATTTAAAACTCACCTGTCTGTGGTCCCGCTGCACAGAACACCAGAAAATGGCCACCGTGGCCATGTTTCCTGCGTTCTGTGCATGCGCAGTAGACTCTGGGCACACTCTAGTGCCCAGAGTCTACTGCTTCTGCGATGGCCGACCAGCCGCAACATTCGGCTGCCGGCCGCCGGGGAGAGAGGAGGGGGCCCTGCACGGGGAATGCACACGGCCCCCCTCCTCTCTTAAGACGCCCCTGATTCTATCTGGTAATTTTCTTCATCTTTCTAATATATCAGGAACATTGCACTGTGCCCTGGATTGAAATAATACCCCTCAATCAACCATAACTATATACTATTTCCTTGGAGGGCTCCCAAGACCCAACAGCACCGTGACACCTTGCGTAAGAACCGGATGACATCTGTGAGCTTGTGCTGCTAAAAACCATGGACTCCATTCCTACCTAATGAGTAATATACTGGCCCGGACATTAATACTCAATACCTCCTCCATTGATTCAAGCACACGTGGAATCAAGGACACATTGCGGCAAAGTCCGCTAACATCGCTATTTGTCCATCTGGGGAGATATTGGTGCAAAGTAACAACAAAACACTGCACCATTGGTGTGGAAATAGACTTTCATGCAAATTGCTAATGCAAGTTCAGTTACTGTGACATTTGATGGTCCGACAGGGTTAAATAGCATCAACGTTCCATTATTGCTGCTGGTATTATTTCCATTACAATTTTTATATTATTGTCCTTAGGAATCAGTTTTATATTTATGTATATTCAGTGTCAATTTATACTTGTGATATTTAAAATTGAATGATTACATGATCCGACCTATATGAATTTTATATCATTTAATTTATTCCTGTATTGGAACTTAATTTGAGTTACTCAGCGCGATTTCCATCCATTTTTCTATGCGCTTCTCTTAATTTGGGGAGTGACTATCCCGATTTCAGTAGCAGTTTGTATAACTTACCAGCAACCCCACCTGCGCCCAAAAAGATTTGTTCCCCTTGTTTAGTATCCTCATAAATACTTAGGGCCTCATTTATTGTTTGTACAGCATCGCTCTCGCCATCTAAAAGATGGCGAGAGCGATGCGGGCCCCATTGCCGGCAATGGAGACCCGGCGGTGCCTTTCCGGCTTCAACGAAGCCTTCCAGGCACTGCCGGGTCTCCCTGTCATGCACATGCGCAGACGGACCGTCGCGCATGCGCATGACCCTGGAGCCCCGTCGCTGGCAGCGTTAAGCTGCCAGCAGCCCAGCAGAGGCCCTCGTCGGAGGGGTAAGTATTACTAAATACCAGTGGAATTTTCGTTTATATCACAGTGATACTAAACGAAAATTCCCGCTGGCATTTCCCTGCGTTTGTAAATGGGACCCTTACTCAGGACAGCTCTGCTGTATGTTACCTGTAACCACTTACTTGTCTTTTATTTATTTTTTGAGGTTTGACTTCTGTATTGTACTGTTATGGTTTTGGTACCTACATTTCCTAACTGCAATGACAGTATACCTTACTATCTATATATACAAATATATTATTTGCAAAGGCTGTTCTATAATGATTTCTCCTTACAGTGAGTGTAATAAGAGACGAGTTTCCTGATAAAAGGCCCCATACAGTATGTCACATATATTCCCTGATCTCCCTGATATACAGTATCTCTGCCATCTTGTCTGAAGAGACTGGTTCATCACAAGATAAATTGGCTGCCTGACATCTTCATTGCAGCTGCAGTGTTATGTGATACAATATTGTGGCGTGGTTTTTTTTGGTTGTTTATTATTTAAAAAAATAAAAACGGAACGGAAAAAAATAATAATTTCTCTCCGGTTCCCGGGACTTATAGGGGTCTGATCTGGAGGCCTTCCTGTCTGATGACCTACATGAATGTGGCGGCCATTTCCAGTCTTTCTTGGATATTGGTGCTTTTGGCATCAAAGCTCATATTTTTTAACGCTGTTTGGGTCCATGTTGTTTATTTCCAGCCATGTGGTCACGGTAGGTTTTATTAAGGGAATCACATGATGTGGCACATTCTGGAATGGAGTCTGGATTTTCTTGGCTTATCATGATGCTCCATTTTGGGTATGTGAAGACAATCTGAGGGTTCGCACACACTCCTGGAAATATATATTGCATTTGTTATTACATAGCTGAAACACTGTTTACCTTTCACTCCAGGGTCTTATGTACCATACAGAAAAGATCGTTAAAGGACCCACGTTCACATGCCTAGCGCATTTCAAGATGCCCGCCCACTTTCTGGCACACATGAACTAGTTCCAGAAAATAAATCTGCTCCTATCTCTTTGGGTTTGCACTTCAAGTTCAACTTACTAAACCTCAGGTCCTCCCCCTTCATTCATTTTAACTAAAATATAGGTCAGCTTACCTCATTTATGTTCACCCCATTAGAAGGTGGCAATTTGGTGCATGCACGTATCCACTTAACCAGGTTAATTTACACCTGTGACATCACATAGAAGGCCGTTCGCTGTGGGATTGTATTTTTGCATTTTGTAAACGTCCCTTAGTGTAAAATATAGAACTTGTGAATGACAAGAGTGACATTGTTCAGCAGGTGTGTTTTAACAAATGAGGGGGCCCTTGTGCGGGTTTCTGTGTGGGCCCCGCCCTCCGAATATATGGGCAGAAGATCAGTAATCTGCGCCAGCACCACAGTCCTTGCTATCTACAGACACAGTGCCATAATTCCGTTGATTTCTTCAGAAATATGGCGCCAGCACCGTATATTTGAAGAAATTGTTGGAATAATGGCACCAGCATCAGCCTGATCGGGTTTTGTTCTGGGATGCAGGTTGTGTGGCGCTGACCCCACTTGACCCTGCACCCATTATAGATATGCGCACTTTATAGTGAGGCGGGAGGGCCATTATGACGCGATCCTGTCCACTCAGGTCCATTCAAGATCTACCACTCAGCCCAACTATACAGCCGCCATGCCCACTCTAGGCCGAGCTGGCTGCCTAGAGTGGGCAGGAGGGAGGGGGCAGAAAAAATCGGCAAGTATGAAATAAAGGCTAAAGAACAAAAAAATGGAGCCAACGCGTTGTCACTAATGCAGCTGGAAAAGGGGATTTTCAGTCCCAATAATAATTACAAAATCAATAACCATAAAACCAGCGTTTAAAATAACCACTCGGCACTGTAGTAAATGTCCGTACTGTCCACTAAAATTTATACAGTGTTTAAATATTCTTAAATGGTCTGTACCCAGCTCTGGTAGGCTTCCTGGCAGGGCCGGCTCTAGGGGTGTTCGACCAGTGTGGTCGCACAGGGGCGCCACCCGTAGAGGGCGGCACCCCTCCCCAGCCGAAGTAGCCTGCGGGTGGTCAAATCGGGAGGCTGGGGTCCCCCACCGCCGCAGCTGTGCGGAGGTGCCGGACCCCCGGAGTGTCAATGGCATCCATTCACTGACGGGAGAGGGCTGGGGGAAGCCCAGCCAGTGATGGAGTGCTGGGCTTTACCCCCAACCTGACGTTATTTGGAGGCATGCCATGCGGACATGCCTCCAAATAATGTCACACAGGGGGCGTGGCCTATGGTAATTAGGCCACGCCCCCAAATTCGGTCACGCTCTGCTTCGCCGTGCGCAAGGTTAGGGCGCTCTCTCAAGAGCCGGCACAGGGTGCTCAGAACCCTGGAGCCGGCCCTGCTTCCTGGAGAGTGCTTGATGCACACAGAGGACTTAGGGGAGGCTCAGTGAACACCCTCTATTACACTTGTACCCAATCCTTTGGGGAATCGCTATTCTAGGACCAGCCCCACTGAGGTCACACCATGGCGGGAACCAGACGTTTTATTTAGCACTGCAAGAAGCACAGCCAATGTAACACAGCAATATAACAGTCATTAACATTTACACAAGGAAAAGGGAAACGAGCACAGAGCACAATACAATGAGATAACCACATTACAGTGTAGGGTTGAAGGCCCCTGGCTATGTTGTCCAATAAATATCTATTTCTGATATAAGAAAAGGTGCCGTAGCTAGACGGCAGTGCGCCCTGTGCAGCACTGCCGCCCCTCTCACTCCCTCTCCGCCCCCCTCCTCCCCCCCCCCTGAGCTCTTACCCTAACTTCCAAGAGGAGGAGGGAGGGCGGGATCTTCCGCCGATTTTCAGTGCCCAGCGCGCACCACTGCCGGAGGTCTCTATCTGCAGACCTCCGGCACAGAGAAGTGTGTGGCCGGTGCTGCTGGAGGATGGCGCCCGGTGCACATGACCCCTCAGCCCCCCCCTAGTTGCGGCCCTGCCTTTGCACATGTCCAGCTGTCTCTGTCCTAGAGTATGACCTGGGCCGAAACTAGTGTTTTTGTAACCCGGGGCAAGACAGTAATTTCGCGCCCCCCTCCCCCTGATAATTCCCCCGCAGCAGTGCCCCCATAGTAATGCCCCTTCAGTAGTGCACCTATAGTAATGCCCACTGAGGTAATGCCCCTGTACTAGTGGCCATATGGTAATGTTCCCATAGTAATGCCCCTGCAGTGCCCATATGGTAATGCCCCCATAGTAATGCCCTCTAGTAATGCACCTGTAGTGCCCATGTAGTAATACCCCTAGTTATGCCCCTGTAGTGCTCATGTACAGCCCCCTGCTAATGCCTCTGGAGAGCCCCCTGGTAATTCCCCTGTAGTCCCCCTGGTAATGCCCTGTAGAGCCCCCTGGTAATGCTCCTGTAGTCCCCCTGGTAATGCCCTGTAGAGCCCCCTGGTAATGCCCCTGTAGTGCACCTGATAATGCTCATGTAGAGCCCCCTAATAATGCCCCTGTAGTGCCACCTGTTAATGCCCCTGTAGTGCCCCCTGGTATTGCCCCCGTAGTGCACCCTGGTAATGTCCCCGTAGTGCCCACTGATAATGCCCCTGTAGTGCTCCCTGGTAATGCTTCTGTAGTCCTCCTGGTAATGCCCCCATAATGCCGCTTATACACACAAAAAAAAAAAAATACTTACCTTAAACCCCGCTCCTGTGACTGCCGCTGTTGGGTCCGCCCGGCTGCTCCTCGGAACTATGGGAGAGACGTCTCTCCCATAGTGCCTGTGGAGAGAGCCGGATTCTGGAGTTCAGGAGAGAACTCCTGAACGCCCGCCTTAGATTCTCCCTGCGGTGCCAGGCTGGAGGTCACTGACGCCGGGGGCAGCGGCGCACAAGGGTGCACGTACACCACCAGCCCCCCACCCCTGTTTGCGGCCCTGGTATGACCTGATACAGGTACCGGGTACCCTCAGATAGCGCCTAAGGCTGCTTCATATTGTTACTGGCAGAGCCTACCACAGTCATAACAGGGTCTATACTCTCTTCATCTTTCCCCAGACAGTAACAAAGAGTGTTTCCTGTTTGCCTGCCTCCATGTTTCCTTATTAGGAAATTAATTGGAATCCCTGCTGCTATAGGGACTAAGAAGCCCTTATTTGTTTTTTTTCTGGCAAGTTATACCTTCATATTGTATAGCAGAGTAAACTCATTTTTCTTGGACCTATGAGTGGTGATAACTTTGATTTTACCTCTAAAGGTGCGTACACACACCACGATTTTTTGAACGATTTAACTATAACGATATCGTTATCGATCAATCGTTAAAAAAAAAAATCGTTCAGTTTCTGAGTTATAACGATGAACGATTATCGTTCATGCGTGTCCCCGTTTGCAGTTTGTAGTTCATCGTCCATTCTGACTGAACAACTTAACGATTTTCATTAAGGGAAAGTTACAAAAATCGTTTGTAGTTCAAAAAAAAATCGTTCATTACATTTTGTAAATGAACAATTTTCGTGAACGATTTTCGTGAACGATTTTCCCTTGAAAAAGATTACTAAAATCTTTAATTTGCAAAATCGATACGTGTGTACGCAGCTTAAGGAATATTTCGGAGGCTCTGGGGCCCAAAAAAGGACAGTTGGCCTTACGTTTATTACATTTTACATAATACTCTCAGAAATAATATGAGTCACCAACGAGAGTACCCCAACAGCACAATAGCCCCAGTATTATTCTCATTACATATAATGATAGGACCGTACCTTTCTGCCGCCATTGTCTTCAGCTTAAGGGTTTCATAGTCATGATTGCCTGACAAACATGGAAAACATGTCTGTGATATTACTATCAGGTTACAATGTACATATAACCATTATAAATGTTGTTTTACAGCACTTTACAAAGAAGCACTTATCTGGCAGCTTTTTGAGATGATGATACTAACTAAATTCATGTATTAGTTTTGTACTATCCCATGTTTTACCCAAATAAATATTTAGTGCCACAAGACCCTTCTCATTTAGATATGGAAATGTAACCACCGTCGTATGGCCTATAATACCACGAGATGGCCTACAGCCCATGGTGGTCTAAATGTACCTAGCGTGGCTCACTAACAGGCAGCTTCCAGTGCTGCCCAACTCTGTGATTGGTACTAATCTCTTCTATCAGACCCCAGGTCTGACCTGGAAACTGTACTTGGAAACTGAGTTGGACCTGGAAACTGTGCCGGATTATCCTTTAGAAGATTTGATATTGACCCCTAAGCATTTACGCTCCCGCTCTCACTCTAAGCCAATGTGCCAATATACACACATAATAAGCATGGGATATGGTGCTTCATTTGAACAAATAGTTTATGCTCCCTGCTTGTTCTATCTATTACAACTTTAGTCAAACTGATCGCAGTCCTTAACCTCTGCTTCTGGCTCTATAGTGGTATCTCTACACTGGCTGACTTACTGTCTGCAAACTTTAGCCCCACCCCCAACCTCCCCTGGTCACACTTTCCGTTGATCGCTATAAATACTGCCATATACACCGCTGGCTCTTGGCAACATTTACAACTGGGAGATTCAGGCAACTTCTCCCATCCAGGATTCACGCTAAACTTACCAGGGGAGGTAACAGGGGGACTATAACCTTTTGTTACCAACTCCTTCAGTCTACCACTAATGATGTCACCTCTTCCTACAAACTTCAAACGCAATGGCAACTAGACTTTGAAGCGTCTATATCTCCATTTATAGGAGTGCTAATGTGCTATCACCATGCTCACACCACCTTGAACTGCAAATTAGGTTATGGCATAGACTGTGTCTTACCCCGACCTGACTTCATAAAATGTGGCTCCAAAAATTTAAGCCCTGTTGGCACAACTGTTCCTAGGACGGGATCTACTCCATGTATTTTGTTTTGGGATTGTCCCCCTGTGTCCAACCACTCTGTAGAGAGGGCAGTGCCCCTGATCTGTAAAGTTTTCTCTACCTCCCCTAGTCTTGTCCCCCTCTGTGCCTCTTTTACACCTGTATCCTCAGGGCTGAGAGTACGTCTTTGGACATATCCTCATTGCTACTAAACCTATCATTGCCCAATTCTGGAAGAATTCCCCCCTCACCCTGTGACCCAAATGGTCCTTTCCAAAATTCAATATGTCTTTGTAATGGACACGACTATCTCTCCTTATTTTACATTTGCATCCCCCCCCCATGGTCATGTGGTTCCACTGGCCTGAGTACATGACTGAAGATGATGAGTTCGCCGGCTCCCAATCTCATGGATCCCCCTCATCCCTCCCCTGTGTTAATGCCCGTTGAGATACCGCAACCGTCTCCCTCACCGGATCACCTCCTTAGGCTCTGTGCTCCATGCTCTGACTGATACTTGTTGATACTTTGTGCATAACTGAAGCCCCGCTGTATTGTATTGCCCCCTGCTGTCTCCTCCTCCCTTTCCTTATTCTTTTCTGTACCCCTAAACTCCTTATTATGACAAATCTCTTCAAAATGTATTGATGGGAAACAGAAGCAATTACCGACCCCTGTCCCAGTTTGATTGGGACCCTGCCCTCCGACAAGCTTCCTGCACGCTGTGGGGATCCTTGGTTAAATCGGGTCTCCGTAAAAGGAGGAAGCAAACTCCTCTATGGTTCACAGAGATTCAATCGGGAAGCCGGCTGACGTAAGCCCGACAACCGGTTAGGCACCCGGGGGGGACTTAGGTTTAGGCAGCGGGGAAGGGGGGGGTTAGGTTTAGGCACTTAGATGGGGGATTAGGGTTAGGCACAGGGGGGGAGGTTAGGGTTAGACACTCCTAAGGAGGGTTAGAGGGGTTAGGTTAGGTTAGTTTATACTTACCTAGGAACGATCAGGATTTCCAGCGCTGTCGGGCTGCCGCTGCCGGGATCTCTCCATCTGTCGGGCTGACACTGCCGGGAATCAAACTGCCGGCTATGCGTCAGCCGGTGTTTCATACCGAATGCAGTTCACAGCCTAGCGATGTATAACCACCAAGTCATGCCGCTTCTATGTACCGATGTGATGTTGTCTAAATGTGTCAGTGCTAAATGTAACCAGAATGGGACTTTCACATGATATAACATTGACACAGAGAAATGGGGTAATAATGTGGCAGAGGGTTGATATGTAATAATTTATATATTTTTTTAGAAATATGTTTAATTATTCTGTACTTTAAGCCACAGAGAAGGCAGCAGAATAGCTACAGATCAGTCTAGTATCGCTGACACCAAAAAGCTTGAACGTCACACTAAATGGGATTGTTCTGTAATCAGGGTGAGGAGTCACAGGTCACACCCCTCCCACTGATGTTTATGCCAATACACTGGAACACTCAAGGCATTCAGTAGGGTACACAGAGCTAACACTTACTTTTCTGGGTGTTCTGTAACACAGAGTTCTGGTAGAATGGGTCCGGTTGGAGGTAGGTGTTATTCAGATTGCTGAAAATGAGGACCACAAGTCAGGGGCAGTTACAGGAGGTTCACAAGAAATATCTACCCTTAATATTGGGAGAAAGCTTCACAGTAATGTTACTTATTAATATTCACCCCCATGTATTCAGCCATAATAGGGAGAAGAGAGGTGAGTGAGTGCATTCAGCCATAATGAGGCACACAGAGGTGAGTGAGTGCATTCAGCCCTAATGCGGTGTAGAGAGGTGAGTGAGTGCATTCAGCCCTAATGCGGTGTAGAGAGGTGAGTGAGTGCATTCAGCCATAATGGGGAGCAGAGAGGTGAGTGAGTGCATTCAGCCATAATGAGGCACAGAGAGATGAGTGAGTGCATTCAGCCATAATGAGGCACAGAGAGGTGAATGAGTGCATTCAGCCATAATGGGGAGCAGAGAGGTGAGTGAGTGCATTCAGCCATAATGAGGCACAGAGAGGTGAGTAAGTGCATTTAGCCATAATGGAGTGCAGAGAGGTGAGTGAGTGTGTTCAGCCATAATGAGGCACTGAGAGGTGAGTGAGTGCATTCAGCCATAATGGGGCGCAGAGAGGTGAGTGAGTGCAGTCAGCCCTAATGGGGCGCAGAGGGGTGAGTGAGTGCATTCAGCCCTAATGGGGTGTAGAGAGGTGAGTGAGTGCATTCAGCCCTAATGGAGTGCAGAGATGTGAGTGAGTGTATTCAGCCATAATGAGGCACTGAGAGGTGAGTGACTGCATTCAGCCATAATGGGGCGCAGAGAGGTGAGTGAGTGCAGTCAGCCCTAATGGGGCGCAGAGGGGTGAGTGAGTGCATTCAGCCCTAATGGGGTATAGAGAGGTGAGTGAGTGCATTCAGCCCTAACGCGGCGTAGAGAGGTGAGTGAGTGCATTCAGCTATAATGGAGCGTAGGGAGGTGAGTGAATGCATCTGGTCATATTACCTGTTGGCATTAGGATAATTCCTAGTGCAGGCAGCGGCTGTGTGTGATTGCTGGCAGTCCTCTGAGTACTCACTGGTTACCACTGTCAGCGTGTCGCTGTCCTCCTCCTCTCCAGCTATGTCTGTAACATAAAGCAGCATGCCGTCTACAGCGCTTCTCTCTGTGTGATCAGTACATTGACATTCTGCTAACGCAGGAACACTCCGGAAGAATTTGCTAAATAGTAGCCCATAGGCTGGGGATGGCGCTAGCTATCAGGGCCAAGCTCTGGCTTGGTAAATCTGTCAGCGCAGCAGCCCCCATAAAGTGCTGTGGGGACGGAATTTCTGTCAGAAATGGAAGGACGTCAGCAGCACATTGGCCGCACACACTGAGCGATTTGTCATTACGAAACGGCAAATCGGCCCGACATCGCTCCAGTGTGTACCCAGCTTTAGGTCAACTACAGCCACATTATGGGCCTGATTCAGACCCGTACGCTAAGCCGCGAATGCACGATATGGCCGATAGTCGCCCATCTGCGTATGCGTATGCGTCAATATGCGCATGCATGAGTCACTCACTGCGCTCGAGAATCGTGCGCTCGTAGCACAAAGACTGGACGCTACTTTGAGTGACAGATTGCGCCATTTGTGGGTGGTAACAAGGGAAGGTGCTTGTGAACGGGGGAGTGGTGCTGCGAACGCAAACGTGTCTGGGCGTCTAAATGGCGTTTTATGGGTGTGCATAATTAGCAGAGAAGCGTCATTGTACACGTCACTTGGGAGTATTTCAGCCTACAGTGATCGCAGTGCTTGCAGTGGGGAAGGGTCTACCTCAAGTGCTGCGTGCAGCTCTGATGGCTCTCGATGTTACTGATTAATCACACACTTCCTGTAGATGACATGTGCCAAGAAAGGAAAGTGGGCATCTTTATACCGGCGTGCGCTCACTCTGCCGTCGGTCCTTACACCAGACAGTGCGATTGTGGAATTTGCATACCCGGCCCCTTTTGGCTGCGAGAGAGCGCAGCATAGCGTCCGGTTCTGAATCGACCCCTAAGTGTCTGTCCCTGTGCTGTATTTATTGCCCTGACAAAGCAGAATCTTACCGGGAATTGGACTCGTTTGAAATGAAAGAATCGTTTTTAACATTAATGAAATAGGAACGCTAAAAAAAGGGAAAACTAATATTTAGTATCAGTAAACAGGGCGTACATCAATTTTCTGGAGAAAGCAGATAATACATATCAATCTTTACATGGTATAATATAAAGTCCATCTTTGTGATTTATCTGTAACGGTTTAGGCAGCGTAAGCCAGGAAAGCACTCGGACATACGTCTTTTTGGATTCGTTTCACTAAAATCCTCACTGCCCGGCTCCCTTTTGTCATACATTAATGTTACATACACCTAAACCTTCCTCCACACATGCTCTATAGAATAGTGACATCTACATCACTAATATCATCACTGCCCGGCTCCCTTTTATCATACATTAATGTTACATACACCTAAACCTTCCTCCACAAATGCTCTATAGAATAGTGACAACTGCATCAAAATCCATCCAGTGGTTTTTGAGATTAGCCCGAAACACACAGACAGACGCCTACCAGGGACTTTATTTTATACTATGTATAGATAATTTTCAGATTTCTGTGTTGTAGCTTGTAACTCTTGTTTACCCTACATTAAAATGGCTACTGATATGTTAGAGCTGATTGCTGGCTGTCGTTGTATCTCCGCCTGCTGACAATTTGGTCACACTGACCACGAGGCCAGTTTCAGCATATTATACAGTGACGCTGTAAATTCTCAATCTGCCCCTGGTGACTGGGACACTGGGCTTGATTTAGGGATTTAAGCAATGATGACATTTACGCAGATTAAACGATTTTTAGCCATTACGAGTGTGCAACGATAACGCTGGCACCAAGGATTTACTTGAAAAGTGAGTGATAGGTACTGTAGTCACCATTTGGGGGAGATAACGGGGGGAGGCTAGGTAAACGCAGACGTGTCGGGACCGCTTAACTCCATTTCATGGGCATCCATAAATTAGCCATTGCGATCTCCATGGCTTACAGAATACAATATGACTTAGACAATATATTAAGACATTTTACCAGTAAATATTTCCATATTTTACCAGTATCTTATTGGGTTTTAGTAACAGAAAAAAATTATATTTTGCTGATATAATGGAATATATTAGAATACATGTCCCACCTGACGCCCTGTTTTCCGAGGTTGGGTGCCCATTGAATCTTGGTGTCTCCCTGGTTTTCATAGTGGCATACAGCTCTCCGTTAGGCTGAGGAGGCCGTATTATCCCTCTGGACTTTCTCAATGACCTAAGGAACAGATGAGACAGTAACATGGCAAGCGTTTAGGATGTACAAAGACTACAATTACCTGGGGCATTGCTTGGGGCCGGGTTCAGAGGTGGACCCATCGCTGATGTTGGTGCAGTTGAGGCATGATTTGCTCCTGGAATGCGCGAAAAGTCGTAAAAATCCGTATGGCGCATGCGGTACTCTGAGTATACGCAGAGACCTCTGTTGCGTACGGAGTTGCTAACAGTAGAGCCAGCAGTACACAACCATGGGTGTTCCTGGGGGCGGTGACTGGTAGGTGGCCTGAAGTGTCCCCACCGAAAAAAAGGGGCGTACTGTATTATGGGTGAGTCACAGGCATATCAATCAAAGTGGCTGCATCCCCATACGCAGATCCACAAAGGCCAGGTTTAGAGGAATTGGAGAAGAAAACACTGAGCAGGCCATAGGCTGAGCTATGTGTCGATGGTCCAAGTGATGGTGCACCGATGGTGGAGTGTTTACAACCGCCGGCGGAGTTTCACTGTCCACGAGCATTGAAAGTGGGCATCTCAGAGCTTGCATAGACCCTCGTATGCTAGTGCACAAGGGAAAGGGGGAAACTAGCGTTTGCATATTACCACCACGGCGACTCCGCAAAATTCACAGCCGCGCATGCTGTATCACCCACTTCCGAATCATGCCCTTATTCTCTTATTAACTCCACATTGCAGCAAAGGCAGATATAGCTGCTATGTGATGATAAGGGAACGCAGGATGCCGGGGAGCCTAAAGGGCAAATTATGTTGGACGTTTTTGGGGTGATTATAGGTTCGCACCCTGTATAATAGGGAAGGGAGAAGGGAATGAGGTTGGTAATTTAGCCAGGTCCTAAGTTTCTGTGGAATTGGGTCTGGTTTATTAGAGATATAACCCTGTATATATGCTGCATGGTATGAGAAGTAGGTAGAAGAGGAAGCAGGTTGGTTCTTTGGCCCTGATTCAGGGCGCTCGCTATATGCGTGCGCTCGCTCTGAATCAGGACGGGACTTTTTTTTTTCCCTGGCCCCCAGGCTGCTCGCTAAACTGTGGGTGACCACCCACAGCTTTAGCGGGCGGCCTGCGATGGTCGCGATTATCACGACCATCGGGCTTGTGACGAGACCCTTGTGGTAGGGTCTCATCCACCACAAGCCCCAGTGAACTTCCTGCTCTAATAGAACAGGAAGTTCACTACTGACATCACTGGTGATGTTAGTAGGGCCGCCCACAAACGGCAGGCGTTCCTTCAGGAACGTCTCCGTTTGTCCAGCCACCCCCCCTGCACGCCTACAAAATGGGGCGAGCTGTCAATCACAATCAACAGCTGCCCCATCTTGTAGTGAGTCCCGCAGCGAGTGAAAATTCACTCGCTACGGGGCTCGCATGTGCGCAGTGTGCACACCGCGCGTGTGCACTGCCTGGTCATCGACCACTTGCGAGCGCTATGCGCTCGCCAGCGGATCTGAATCAGGCCCTTTATCTCCATCCACTGTATCTGTCGCCAAGGCTTAGTACATCTGCCCCATAACCTTGATGAATACGGAGCCTCCCGTGCTTTATGTATGGAAGAGGTAAGTTGTTTCTACTCACTGTCGGAAGTCTTCTGGAGACATCTGTGTAATATTGGCATAGCCGTGATTCACGCTCATTCGGTTTGTCCCGGGCATCTTTCCAGCAAAGGTTCTCTAGATCACACAATTATTCATGTTATGTTAATTTGGGTGTATTTTAAATTATCATATTATTATTTTCCACCCTGTATAGTAGACATTTTGACATGTTACCCACCACCCCCTTGTTCCCCCTTATGACTACTCTGAGCTATTGGAGTCAGTGTTCTTATCGGGGCCCCACAATGGACGGTCTGATGCATAGACAGGTTACGGGCTGAGACCTGTAGCAGCTCCACCTCCTGATCTCATCATTGTACGATGATAAATGTAAACCCAGAGCAACCCTGGTGCCGTTGGCACCTCGCATATCATCGGCCTGAACTGAGAGTTGGAAAACCCCTGTAAAGATTGCCATTTGCTAGAATCTGGACCATTTAGGAAATTGTGTTACACATAGGAGCATACATGCTGTTTATCAGCGTAACAATAGCTCCCACCAGACAATGCAAATATTCAGTGGAAGCCAATATTTTATATTAATGCCATATTGGGATATTTTGTGGCAAATATTTCCACGGTTGTGCGTAGTAATCAGGGACAGAGGATGGAGTGTGAGATAAGATGGAAGGTAATGACAGCCGCACATAATGCAGGATGCGATACAGCTTTAGGTTACTGCCGTGCATTACTTACTAGAGCTGCAGCCGGTGGTAACCCTCCTCCATGGCTGGGGTGCCTGCCCACAGAGAGCTTGTACTGAAGGGCGTCAGTCAGTTTGTTCACAATCCGCTCCTGAGCAACATCGGAGTCCTCCTGCAACTGAATCATATGGAATCAATAGGACTATAAACCATGGTCTGAGCCGAGTCTAATTTGACCATCAATGTGGGTATCTAGGTTGTCTGCGACCTACACTACAAGGTCAAAAGTATGTGAACACCTGAACTTCACACCAGCATGTGCTCGCTGAACATCTCCTTTCAAAACCATGGGCATTAATGTGGAGCTGGCCTCCCTTTGCTGCTAAAACAGCTTGTACTCTTCTGGACAGGCTTTCCACTAGGCCAGGGGTCTTCAACCTTGGCCCTCCAGCTGCTGTAGAACTATACATCCCAGCATGCACTGCCACCTTTTTGATATAACAGCATGCTAAAACTATGGCAGTGCATGCTGGGATCTGTAGTTCCACAGCAGCTGGAGGGCCAAGGTTGAAGACCCCTGCACTAGCGTTTGGAACATGGTTGGTTGGGATTTGTATCCATTCTGCCACAAAAGCATCTGTAAGGTCGGACATTGATGTTGGCCTGGCTTACTGTCTGCTATCCAGTTTAAGCCATAGGTGTTCAATGGGTGACTGTCAGGGTTCTCTGCACCCCATCAAGTAATTCCACACCAAACGCAGCAATCTTTTTTTTGGATGGGTCTCGGTTTGTGTATGAGGGCATTTTCATGTTGAAAGGGGTTTCCCCTGAATTGTTGCCACACAGTTGGATGCCCACAATTCTGCAGAATAACATTGTATGTTGCAGCATTAAGATTTCCCATCACTGGAACTAAGGGGCCCAGCAGGGTCATCTCTTCCATTGGGCTTGTTGAGCAGTTGCCCAAGGGCACTGTCAGGATCCGGCCTGGGATCGGCCTTTACTCACCAATGAACTGGTGTCTTTAGGCTCCGAGACATTTAGATGCCAGTGGTAGTGGTAGGTTATGGCTGAGGATTCTCCCCGGGGTCCAGTAGGACCTCCATGCGTGCGTCCGGACTTCTGTGTTTGCAGGCATGGGCGCAGCCATATTGGTTCATCTCACCTGACCAGTTTCCTCCAATGTCCAATGACAGCCTTGCTAGTCTCCCAGCTGATCTCGTGATCCAATGAGCAGCTGCTTACGGGTATTTAGGACTGTCACCTGCAACAGGAAGTTGCCTGAGCAATGTTGTCATTTTCCATTGTCTGCTGCTGATGCTACTTCGTTCCAGGTCTGTCCTTGTGTTACTCCTGTGATCACCAGTGCTGACTCTTGTGCTGCAGTGTGTTCTGAGTATCTCTCCTGTGTTGCAGCAATCACCAATTCGTTCTGCTGCAGTGTTTTCTGAGTATCTCTCCTGTGATAGCAGCAATTACCAAAGCATTGTGCTACAGTCAGTTCAGAATATCTCTCCAGTGCTTGCAGCAATTACCAGCCACGGTTCTGTAGTCACTACTGCACCCAGTCAGTACCGCTGTCACTACAGCATCCAGCCACAGTTCCGCAGTCACTACTGCATCCAGTTATAATACCTTTGTCACAAAAGCATCCAGTCTCAGTATCACTGTCACTACAGTATCCAATCCTCAGTGCTTCTTAGATCCACCGGTGTATATTGTGGAAGCTTATCAAGGGTATAACAGAATCCTTGTAGAAGTATCCTCTAGGGCCACGGTAGCAAGGCTCTCTATTCCCGTGAGTACCAGTTACCTGACCAGAGGACCGCGAGCTGCCAGCTGTGTGCACCTAAAACCCATATCCCTTTTGGAGGGGTCACTGGAGAACACCTCCCGGCTGGTTAGACCGCTTCAACTTTGATCAGGTCTTGTCAATGACTGATACTCGTGGATGAGGAGACCTTGTGTACAGGCCCCACGTCTCAGACTTCCTCTAGCCCTGAACCTCAGCTTGCACCCCTCAGCAGGGGATTCCATACAGCCGGTCGTGACAGGCACAAAGCTTGTACGGGTCCACCAACCGCCCCCCTGCAGCCGTGGCCAGTTAGTAAATTTGTGATATTTTTTTTAAGACGGCTGCCGGTCCACTGTATTCCGATCTAACCCCCCGCCTCCCGTGACGAGTACTCACCTCAGTCCCAGTTTCACTTCATCCACCAGCTTCAGACCAGTCAGAGTCTCTCTGCATGTGTGGAAGGTCTGATGGGCATGCAGGAGGGTTTAATTTTATTGACCATTTAAATATTTTTCCCGTGAATGGGTGGGTAGGGGCCCGAGTGCATTGCTTTGCCCAGGGCCCACACTGCTGTTAAGAGAACCCTGGGGTCCAGGCCAAACCATGAAACAGAGCCCCAGACCATCATTACTCCACAGAACTGTTACAGTCGGTAGTACTATAGCAGGAAGCATTCTCCTGGCATGCACAAAACCTGTCCGTCAGACCGTGAAATGCGATATGTCGCTCCAGAGAAGGCGACTCCGCTGCTCCAGAGACGCGTGGCGATGTGCTTTATGCCTGCAGCTGATGTTGTGTGTGGCTGCTCAGCTATGGAAACCTAATGTACATCAGTTTGGTACTTTGTAGAAGTTTTGCATCTGTGGGAAGACTATACTTATGCACTACGCGTTTCAGCATTCAGTGGTCTCCTCTTTGTGGCTGACCTCTTCTTGCCCCTTTGAGTCATAATAACAGCACTTCCAGCTGATCGGGGAAGCTCTAGCAGGGCATACATTTGATAAATTAACTTGTTGGAAAGGTGGCAGGGTTCAATCTGCTATCACAGGATGTAGCCTCCACTACACATCTCTAGTCAAGGTGACTCTTCCACCCAGTCCTTTCCATGGTCTCGGGGAGGAGAACGGGTATCTGTCTGGGTGCCACAATGGCTATTTCCCCACCAAAGTGATAGATGAAGTCAGGGCCTACCTAAAGAGGAGTCTACACTAAATGGCTGCATTGGATTTTGGGAAAACTATATTGTGGCATTGCTTTCCCTTCAGTATACACGGCTACATCTTTTCATGCATTGTTATCAATGAAGTGCAGGTTACGCGTTTCGCTGGGAAATGTAACCTTGGCTTTGGAGAGCAAGGCCAGAGCCTGCTTGTAGTACAAAATGGCCTTCTCAGGATCCCCCAGACGGAATCTGGCTGCACCCAGTCCTTCACACGCCTGCCACTGACCATGGACATCATCTGCTGGACAAGAAGAACATTCATGGGAGACTCTGGAAAACTCTATCAAATTGATGAGACAAATGCTTTGTTCAGAAGAAATACACATGAAATGTAATTTATAAATGTGTAAAAATGTGTCATCTACAGTGCAAATTCCATTGACACCTGATCCTTTTATACAATATATACATGAGGAGTTGGACTGATCCTGGGTTATTTGCACAGTGTGGGCTAGGTGTAATACAATAATTAAACTAGAGTTATAGGTGCAATAATTTTAGTCTCCAGAGTAGTAAAGTATGATATATAAGATAAAAGTAAAGGATTCTCTGCAGCGCTGGGCATACAGTCAACACCAATATATTCCCCTTATATGGACTGGCTCCAAAAATTACCATAGGAAATCCGATCAAAGTAATTTTTTGGGCAGCTTAAGGCAGTTGGCATTTGAGGGGTGCCTCAGGGCTGCCCCAAGCAGTAAGGTGCCGTGTGATCAGGGCCACGGCTTCATATATTTTGATATTTTGCAGCTCTATTACACCTGCAAAGACAGCCCAGTGTAATGAGTGACAGGAGAGGCCGTTTGTGGGTGGTAACAGGGGCTGTCCTGTAATAATGGGGGGTTGGAGATGCGAACGCAGGCATGCCTGAGTGTTTCAACGCCGTTTCAGAGGCGTGCATAATTAACAGGCAGTGCCATAGTACACGTCACTTGGCTTTTTTTTTACACTGACGTCCTCGCAGTGCTAGCGGCAGGGTAAGGCTACCACAAGCACTGCGTTCGCATCCGATGGTCCTCGATGTACCAATGTTTTTAATACACTTCCTGGAGATGACGTGTGCCAGTGGGCTAAGGGGTGTCTGCATACACAGAGCGATCGCTCGCACAGCCAAAGTGAGTGCGCTTATGCCTTGGCGAGCGATTGCATCCCATGACGTCAATTTGGAAAATTTGCATACGCTCAGTGCGAGCGCACGCATCTAGCGAACGGGTCTGAATCAGGCCCTTAGACTTTCCAGGCTGACAGATTTCTGCTGTGCGGATGAGCAGTGGTAGACATCTATATATGCATGGACACGATCAACCACACATCTGGAAAACAAGTCAGGAGTGAATCCTCCTATCCTCAATCTAACCTGGACAATTCTAGCCACACGGCTAATTCCCACACCCTCTGCTTATTGCTGCTCTATTTACCCCATGTTCCTACACTGAACTAGACCAGGGTTAGGCAATGTGTGGCACTCCAGCTGCTGTGGCTCTACACATCCCAACACACCCTCCTGCAGTTTTACTCTCAGAACCTGCGAAAACTGTGGCAGGGCATGCTGGAATATGTAGTTCCACAGCAGCTGGAGTGCAGAGATTGCCTATCCTGGAATAGACGTTGGAATAGACCTATGCTCCTTCAGTTGGTGTATATACAGTACAGCCTAGGGCAGTGGTTCTCAAATTACTCAAGGCACACTAACAGTCCAGGTTTTCAGGATATCTGTACAGGTGACAGGGCCGCAACTAGGGGGGGGGGCTGTCACCGCTGCACACGCCGCCAGTGTCCTTCAGACCGGCGCCACAGGGAGGCTCCAAGCCGGATGGCCGCTAAGATTTTATCACCAGCGGGCGCCCGGCTCCTTCCCTGCATCGCCGCGGTAGCCGGAGGCTGGAGTTCTCTCCTGAACTCCAGCTTCCGGCTCTCACCATGGGCACTATGGGAGAGACGTCATGACGTCTTTCCCATAGTTCCGAGGAGCAGCCGGGTGGACCGGACGGCGGCGGACGCAAGAGCGGGGTTTAAGGTAAGTATTTTTTTTGTTTTTGTTTTGTGTAAGCGGCACTACAGGGGCATTACCATATGGGCATTACTATGGGGACATTATTATATGGGCACTACTACAGGGGCATTACTATATGGGCACTACTACAGGGGCATTACTATATGGGCACTACTACAAGGGCATTACTATATTGGCACTACTACAGGGGCATTACCTCAGGGGCATTACTATATGTGCACTGCTGAAGGGGGCATTACTATAGGGGCACTGAGTAGGGGGAATTACCAGGGGGGGCACCAATTACTGTCTTGCCCCGGGTGACAAAAATCCTAGTTTCGGCCCCGCAAATGACTTAATTAGTACCTCAGTCAGTTTATTATACCATCTATGCACAAGCATGGATATCCTTAAAAACTGGACTGTTAGGGTGCCTTGAGGCCCGAGTTTGGAAACCGCTGGCCTAGGGTTGATCACATATGCCACCTCAATTTTTGATTTGCATTCATATATATATTATTGCTACTATTAATTATATTTATTAAATAATTTTTCACTTTATAGGGCATAATTTCTCAAATTTTTGCTCCACCTGTTTACCTGTGAGTTGTTTTTGGTTAACAGTGAATGCTAGTGTCAGCCTTCCCCTTGGGTACTAGCATGCAGCGGACATTGCGAGCCCTGAGATGCCCACTTTCAATGTCTGTGGACAGTGCAACTCCACCGGGGAAATCAAACACTCCACTGTCGGAGCACCATAGCGGTCACCATCGACACTTATGTCACCCTATGACTGGCGCAGTGTCTCCTTCTCAACATGGCCTCTGTGGCTGAGGCTCTGCGTTTGAGAATGCAGCCATGTTCACTGAGTCGCCCATGACACGGCCTTTCTTTGCGATCACTTCAAGCTGCCTCCTAGGAACGCCCATGGCTTTCCACTGACAGCTGAAATGGGAACCATCGCGTACGCAATAGAGATCTCTGCAAACACGCAGTGGTGCATGACTATTCGCGCATGCGCAGTAGCAAATAATAGCTCATCTGAGCAAACGTCACACTGCGTCCAGCTCTGAAACAGGTCCTGTGTTACCAGCTGTCCCTATTTGCTGGAGCTGCAGCTATAGATAAATGGTTGTTGTTGGCAACACTTGGGGGTATATTTACAAAAGTGCAGGTTTTTAGAAGTGGAGATGTTGCCCATAGCAACCAATCAGGTTTTACTTCACATTTATCTAGCACCTTCTAGAAGATAATAGCTAGAATCTGATTGGTTGCTATGGGCAACATCTCCACTTCTAAAAACCCGCACTTTAGTAAATATATGCCTTGTAGTAGAGCGCCCATAGTATGTTTAGGTGTTTTCTAGTAGGTGTGACCTGGGGCATATCTAGCCAATAGAATATGATCTTGTTACTCATTGCTGAATCAGGTCAAGCAAAAAAAATCCTCAATGGCAAAACTATGTAGCAGGGAAATTACCAGAATCTTTAAAAGCTTGTAGTGAGTGCAGGTAATTCTCCCCCGCTGACTCGTGGTCATCCAGCTGGCTCAGCGCATAAGCCAAGTTTCCAAAACACTGGCCCTGCGCTCTCCGGTTACCAAGTAGACCTAAAGTAAACATTGTATATAGGTACTCTTATTTTTCATCCAGTATAAAAATTGTACTTTAATATCATTTAATCATAAAACATGTATGGTTTGTTACTTCTTAATTAAGTAATCAATTCTGCAATAATAACATACAGTAAGTACTCTCATCATTCTCTGTAAAGCACAATATAATATGTTGCTGCCAAATAAATTAATCATTCATAATAATACTTTTAAATTGACACAGCACCTTCAAAAGATATGGATTAAATGCAGACTACCGTTATGTATCAAAGATGTGAGGATATATGAAGGTATACTGGTTACATGTGAGGCTATGTGAAGGTATACTGGTTACATGTGAGGCTATATGAAAGGTATACTGGTTACATGTGAGGCTATGTGAAGGTATACTGGTTACATGTGAGGCTATATGAAAAGTATACTGGTTACATGTGAGGCTATGTGAAGGTATACTGGTTACATGTGAGGCTATAGGAAAGGTATACTGGTTACATGTGAGGCTATATGAAGGTACACTGGGTACATGTGAGGCTACATGAAAGGTATACTGGTTACATGTGAGGCTATATGAAGGTATACTGGGTACATGTGAGGCTATATGAAAGGTATACTGGTTACATGTGAGGCTATATGAAGGTATACTGGGTACATGTGAGGCTATATGAAAGGTATACTGGTTACATGTGAGGCTATATGAAAGGCATACTGGTTACATGTGAGGCTATATGAAGGTATACTGGTTACATGTGAGGCTATGTGAAGGTATACTGGTTACATGTGAGGCTATGTGAAGGTATACTGGTTACATGTGAGGCTATGTGAAGGTATACTGGTTACATGTGAGGATATGTGAAGGTATACTGGTTACATGTGAGGCTATGTGAAGGTACACTGGGTACATGTGAGGCTATATGAAAGGTATACTGGTTACATGTGAGGCTATATGAAGGTATACTGGGTACATGTGAGGCTATATGAAAGGTATACTGGTTACATGTGAGGCTATAGGAAAGGTATACTGGTTACATGAGAGGCTATATGAAGGTATACTGGGTACATGTGAGGCTATATGAAAGGTATACTGGTTACATGTGAGGCTATATGAAGGTACACTGGGTACATGTGAGGCTATATGAAGGTACACTGGGTACATGTGAGGCTAAATGAAAGGTATACTGGTTACATGTGAGGCTATATGAAGTTATACTGGTTACATGTGAAGCTATATGAAAAGTATACAGGTTACATGTGAGGCTATAGGAAAGGTATACTGGTTACATGTGAGGCTATATGAAGGTATACTGGTTACATGTGAGGCTACATGAAAGGTATACTGGTTACATGTGAGGCTATATGAAGGTATACTGGGTACATGTGAGGCTATATGAAAGGTATACTGGTTACATGTGAGGCTATATGAAGGTATACTGGGTACATGTGAGGCTATATGAAAGGCATACTGGTTACATGTGAGGCTATATGAAAGGCATACTGGTTACATGTGAGGCTATATGAAGGTATACTGGTTACATGTGAGGCTATGTGAAGGTATACTGGTTACATGTGAGGCTATGTGAAGGTATACTGTTTACATGTGAGGCTATATGAAGGTATACTGGTTACATGTGAGGCTATATGAAGGTACACTGGGTACATGTGAGGCTATATGAAAGGTATACTGGTTACATGTGAGGCTATATGAAGGTATACTGGGTACATGTGAGGCTATATGAAAGGTATACTGGTTACATGTGAGGCTATAGGAAAGGTATACTGGTTACATGAGAGGCTATATGAAGGTATACTGGGTACATGTGAGGCTATATGAAAGGTATACTGGTTACATGTGAGGCTATATGAAGGTATACTGGGTACATGTGAGGCTATATGAAGGTATACTGGGTACATGTGAGGCTAAATGAAAGGTATACTGGTTACATGTGAGGCTATATGAAGGTATACTGGTTACATGTGAAGCTATATGAAAAGTATACTGGTTACATGTGAGGCTATAGGAAAGGTATACTGGTTACATGTGAGGCTATATGAAGGTATACTGGTTACATGTGAGGCTACATGAAAGGTATACTGGTTACATGTGAGGCTATATGAAGGTATACTGGGTACATGTGAGGCTATATGAAAGGTATACTGGTTACATGTGAGGCTATATGAAGGTATACTGGGTACATGTGAGGCTATATGAAAGGTATACTGGTTACATGTGAGGCTATATGAAAGGCATACTGGTTACATGTGAGGCTATATGAAGGTATACTGGTTACATGTGAGGCTATGTGAAGGTATACTGGTTACATGTGAGGCTATGTGAAGGTATACTGGTTACATGTGAGGCTATGTGAAGGTATACTGGTTACATGTGAGGATATGTGAAGGTATACTGGTTACATGTGAGGCTATGTGAAGGTACACTGGGTACATGTGAGGCTATATGAAAGGTATACTGGTTACATGTGAGGCTATATGAAGGTATACTGGGTACATGTGAGGCTATATGAAAGGTATACTGGTTACATGTGAGGCTATAGGAAAGGTATACTGGTTACATGAGAGGCTATATGAAGGTATACTGGGTACATGTGAGGCTATATGAAAGGTATACTGGTTACATGTGAGGCTATATGAAGGTACACTGGGTACATGTGAGGCTATATGAAGGTACACTGGGTACATGTGAGGCTAAATGAAAGGTATACTGGTTACATGTGAGGCTATATGAAGTTATACTGGTTACATGTGAAGCTATATGAAAAGTATACAGGTTACATGTGAGGCTATAGGAAAGGTATACTGGTTACATGTGAGGCTATATGAAGGTATACTGGTTACATGTGAGGCTACATGAAAGGTATACTGGTTACATGTGAGGCTATATGAAGGTATACTGGGTACATGTGAGGCTATATGAAAGGTATACTGGTTACATGTGAGGCTATATGAAGGTATACTGGGTACATGTGAGGCTATATGAAAGGCATACTGGTTACATGTGAGGCTATATGAAAGGCATACTGGTTACATGTGAGGCTATATGAAGGTATACTGGTTACATGTGAGGCTATGTGAAGGTATACTGGTTACATGTGAGGCTATGTGAAGGTATACTGTTTACATGTGAGGCTATATGAAGGTATACTGGTTACATGTGAGGCTATATGAAGGTACACTGGGTACATGTGAGGCTATATGAAAGGTATACTGGTTACATGTGAGGCTATATGAAGGTATACTGGGTACATGTGAGGCTATATGAAAGGTATACTGGTTACATGTGAGGCTATAGGAAAGGTATACTGGTTACATGAGAGGCTATATGAAGGTATACTGGGTACATGTGAGGCTATATGAAAGGTATACTGGTTACATGTGAGGCTATATGAAGGTATACTGGGTACATGTGAGGCTATATGAAGGTATACTGGGTACATGTGAGGCTAAATGAAAGGTATACTGGTTACATGTGAGGCTATATGAAGGTATACTGGTTACATGTGAAGCTATATGAAAAGTATACTGGTTACATGTGAGGCTATAGGAAAGGTATACTGGTTACATGTGAGGCTATAGGAAAGGTATACTGGTTACATGTGAGGCTTTATGAAGGTATACTGGGTACATGTGAGGCTACATGAAAGGTATACTGGTTACATGTGAGGCTATATGAAAGGTATACTGGGTACATGTGAGGCTATATGAAAGGTATACTGGTTACATGTGAGGCTATATGAAGGTATACTGGGTACATGTGAGGCTATATGAAAGATATACTGGTTACATGTGAGGCTATATGAAAGGCATACTGGTTACATGTGAGGCTATATGAAGGTATACTGGTTACATGTGAGGCTATATGAAAGGTATACTGGTGGTTACATGTGAGGCTTTATGAAGGTATACTGGTTACATGTGAGGCTATAGGAAAGGTATACTGGTTACATGAGAGGCTATATGAAGGTATACTGGTTACATGTGACGCTATATGAAAGATATACTGGTTACATGTGAGACTATATGAAGGTGTACTGGGTACATGTGAGGCTATATGAAGGTATACTGGGTACATGTGAGGCTAAATGAAAGGTATACTGGTTACATGTGAGGCTATATGAAGGTATACTGGTTACATGTGAGGCTATATGAAGGTATACTGGGTACATGTGAGGCTAAATGAAAGGTATACTGGTTACATGTGAGGCTATATGAAGGTATACTGGGTACATGTGAGGCTAAATGAAAGGTATACTGGTTACATGTGAGGCTATATGAAGGTATACTGGTTACATGTGAGGCTATATGAAGGTACTGTATTCGCTATTTCTTATAACGTGAGGCTACTTGGCTCTATGGGGCATAAGACCATCTGGTTGCATGTGGGGTATATGTGTTGGAGTATTGGCTATATTGGGGTATATCAGGCTGTATCATGTGGGGTATATGTGTTGGAGTATTGGCTATATTGGGGTATATCAGGCTGTATCATGTGAGGTATATGTGTTGGAGTATTGGCTATATTGGGGTATATCAGGCTGTATCGTGGGGTATATGTGTTGGAGTATTGACTATATTGGGGTATATCAGGCTGTATCATGTGGAGTATATGTGTTGGAGTATTGGCTATATTGGGGTATATCAGGCTGTATCATGTGGGGTATATGTGTTGGAGTATTGGCTATATTGGGGTATATCAGGCTGTATCATGTGGGGTATATGTGTTGGAGTATTGGCTATATTATGGTATATCAGGCTGTATCATGTGGGGTATATGTGTTGGAGTATTGGCTATATTGGGGTATATTAGGCTGTACCATATGTTGTATAATTATTTATTGAATCCTTGAACTCCACTATACAACAAGATATCTTAAAGGTTTTACAGCCTACGACATGATATTTACATAGGCAGATGAATGCTGAGGCCAATTCGTTAATTCCTGATCTGTATATTAGATGTAAGATTTTAAGTGTACTCTCTTCATCCCTGAATTGGTAATCAGCAACCTCTGACAATTACTACCTTGGAAAGGCCATTTATGTTTATGTTCACATGTCTAGTATGTGTTGTAGGGGTTAGACTAACCTTATACCGCAGAGCAATTATTTTTATTTTTGCTCTTTTCTTTTTGTTTATTGTGAACACAATCATTTTTCCATACATTTACTGATGTAGTTTCACTTATTTTACTCTGATCATCAACACTTCTACAGTGTAATGATCTTGCTATTGAACCTAATGTAAAGCTGTTATGGCTGTTTTCTATTGGCCAGTTGCTTTTCATTACTGTCCTTTGTCCGTTTTATCATGCTTTTTGAAAATCAATAAAAACAGAATAAAAAAAAAAAGCACAATGAAACTAGTATTAGGTAACACATAGTATCCAATCAGACGTGAGCTCTGTTCAGGCATGTACAGCTAGAATAATGAAAGCTAATATCTGATTGGTTGCTATGAGTTACAGCATCTATATGCAGAAAAAGCCTTAAAAAAAAAAGATCTCGTACATACTGTGCAATGCTGCAGCCTTCTTGTGGTACTCCAGTCCTTCCTCGTACTGTTCCAGGGTGTTATACGCTGCCCCCAGGTTTTGTAAAATCACAGCCTCCTTGTGTCTTCCTGCTTCGTCCTCTTGGCAGAATGGCAGTGCCATCTGGAAACTCTCCACGGCCAGAGAGAAAACCTTCAACTGGGCGTAGCTCAGGCCTATGTCATTATACAACTTGCCTGCGAGACAACAGCAGAACCTTGTTATTAATGCATAAAATATGGGCCCCCTTTGGAAGATGTAGTTTCACTGTGGGACTGTGCTCGGGTCTATTGATATCTGAAACTACAAGTCCCAGCATGCCCTGCCAGCCAGCACTACAGCTGGAGAGACACAGGTCTTTGTATAATGTTATAGTTGTTTCTGAAAGACGCCCGTGCACTTGCCTATAGCATCTAGAGTTAGGATAAATCTTTAGTGTCGCTCTATAACTGTTTGAAACATGGTATATATGTAATTGTCACACATCTGTGTATGGTTTATTGAGTGTAAAATATGTGCACTGTATAAATATGTATTTATGTGGCGTCACTAGGGGGGTTGCAGGGGGTACGCCCAGCTCTTGGTCACTGATGAGGAGCCGGCAGTGCAGGGAGAGTCTCTGGGGGCAGCCCAGCATCGCCCTCAAAGAGAAGGAAATGGGGAGAGTGCCATGATGACACACCCCTTTCCCAACATGGCCATTCATGCCCCCTTTTCAGATATATGTGGTCCATTTACCCCACTGGGTATCTCCAACCCTAGTGATGCCACTGAATTGGCATCCATTACTCCAATCTGACAGATAAAAGCTGATAGGTTGCTATGGGTACAGAACATAATACATATGTACTATTTGTGCTATGTTGTGAAATACACCAATGTTATATTATGGACCGGCTCTCCGTACTCTAGCATACCTTCCAATGGTTCTGATGGAAAAATATGGTCAAAATAGCCAAGTGCCGGCAGACCACACTGCATGCCACATACTCAAAGCCCCTTTTAGGATCAGTCAAAGTCCTTTTCCATAAGGTCATGCACATTCTAACCTTTGGAAAATGGGACTGATCTATATTTTACTGGAAATACGTATGCAATGCTGATCAGATGAAGATGCCATAGTTGCCAACGGCCCCTAACTTCCAGGGACTGTCTCAAGTTTTAAACGATTGACAAATGATATACTGTATTGATTAATTCATTTGTTAAATACAAATAATAATAATAAAAAAATAATAATAATAATAATAAAAAATAAATAAATATATATATATATATATATATATATATATATATATATATATATATATATATATATAATATTTTCCTACCAAGCAGGTCCTTTTTAGTGATGTGTTCACACACCATACGGGCCTCATTGAGAATTTGGAGGACATGACCCGAGTCATAGCACTGACTTTGTAACATGTAGTTGGCAGCCTCATTAAGGGCCACCGCAGCCATGTCCAGCCTCTGGGCCTCCATGTAAGAATTGGCAGCCTCCTGGAAGCACTGGGCCGCCCGCGCTCTGTCCTTCATACCCAAATAGCAGTAACCCATCTTCATGTGAGTGTCTGCCTCGTTTACAAGCTGCGATGGCTTGTAGAGAATAACCGCTTTCCTAAAATGTTCCAGGGCCTTGGGGAAATCCTGCAGGGCCTCATAGGCCATGCCAAGGTTGAAATAAAGATCTCCATTAGGTTCCTCTCCATCTCCAGCCCTGGGCTGTGACTTCAGAAGGAACTCTAGTCCTTTTTCTGGTTTCCCAGTCTCCACGTACACGGCTCCCAGGTTGAAAGCACAGGCCCGCTGGACAGTCTTCTGTTTTGTGCTCAGAGAGAGTAGGAAGGCTCTCTTGAAACAGGACATGGCCACCTGGAGGTCGCCCGAGGTCAGGGCCCTGTGCCCAGCCTTGGTCAAGTCTTCTATCTCAGCCTGAGAGCTGGAAGGGTCCTCCTCTTCGTGGCCATTGGTCTCTCCAGAAGGTTTTATCTCCTCTTTTAATTTCTTTTTTTTCTTTTTAACAGAACGGGGCCCCGGGGGCCCGGAGTCTTCTGGGTTTGGCGGCTCAGTCTGCAGGTCCTCAGAAGCCATGATTTGTTTTTGGAAAAACTGTATAGAGATAAAAAACAAACATAAACATTTCAACCAATTCATCTTTGAGTAAATGAAACCATTATTACATATTGCACAATAAGATCCTGATTCTGATCTCCACGCAAGTCCAAATGATGATGAATTCGGAATGCGGCTAGATTGCAGACGGAATGCTAATGCCACTATATGTACATCCTAATGCGCTTGTGTAACACTGCCCCACTTCTTATGTCAGAGAGCGCAGGCATCATCACTAGAATCAGCACTTACATCTATCCCGTGCTAGGTGCAAAAGATACAATGGAAATAGGTGTCTCCTTGTCAAGCGCATGGATCAGAATATGATGTAACTTTGGCTCCACGCCCCTCCCCCCCCCCCCCCGAGACAGATCTCTTCTGTGCGCAGTTGATCTCAATAAACGTCCACTGCACAAACGGAGAGAAATGTCCAAGGCCCAGAATCCCTTGGGTATATGAAAAGTTGCGCATGTTTCTCGCTCGCTAGATGTGGCCACATTCGGAGCCGCGTGTGACTCACATCAGGCCTTAGTTATTTATCTACTGTATTACTCCAGTGGGCAGCAGACACAGCCTATTTACTGAATACATACACATAGACAGCCTAATACAGCAGCGGACGCAGTGCCGATATTAACACAAATAAAGCTATTATTTGCCATTGCGCACGAGTGTAAGTCGCAAGTGCACGCATCGCGATTGCACTAGGATTAAGTACACACAGATGGTCCATTCGCAAGGTAAGCGTTGCGTGGTCAGCGTTTGGGGGAGGTAACAAGGTGGTGGTTAGATACGCAGGCGTATCTCACCGTTTAGACTTCATTTAATGGGCATGCATAGATTAGCCAGTGCGAATGCATGCGCAGCATGAGAGCTCTCCGCGTGCGAGGCGAGCTGCCGTGTTTGCTGCTGGTCAGACTTGCCATAGATACTGCCTGACTACTTGATGTGCGTCAATGGTACCAATGTTTACGCAGGAGTGCGACATTGGACGGATGTGAGAAGGCAGCAGTGGGCGTCTTTAGGCCGGCTGTGCTCTGGTCAACTTTAGTCAGTGTCGTGGGACCCAAACAGTAGTGTACCTCTAAATACTGTACTTCCATGTTTTAGTAGTTAGCACTGCTGCCTCACGATTCTAGGGCACTGGTTTCAATTAGGGTGCTTTCTGTGTGGAGTTTATATTTTCTCTGTTGGCACAAGTTTCGTCAGAATACTCCTACAGTCCAAGGACATGTTGGCAGGTGTTGCCCCTACAACTAATCAGAGTCTGACATTTTGTTATAGCTTTAGAAGTTGTATCGATAGTTGCCATAATTTTACAAATGCCCTCCAAGAGATAACGGAGGGGAGGCGCATATGAGAGGTTCATGGGCCCGTTCCCAATGGCGCGATTCATTTTATCAGGCAGTGGATCCAGGATGACACGATCCCCGCATAGCGCGCCATCAAGCCCTGAACCGCCCACGGCACTGTGGAAGTGAACGGATCTTGTAGACTAATAAATATATATCACATAATTCAGTGGTTCTCAAGCGCCTCCAACAGGTCATGTTTTCAGGATTTGTGTCTGTGGAATGAGGTGGGATAATTACTGACACAGCAAAATAGATCAACTCACCTGTGAATTGGGGGAGTACATAAGAACTGGGGTTGAGAACCACTGGCCTAATTGATAATTCACAAAAACACAGCCTATGAAATTGCGCCTTACTATTCCTAGTGAACTGATAGGCAGCATTTCAACATAAGATTATTCCACGAAATCCCATCTTCCACAAATACCTCAGTGATGTGTCTGGTTCCCAGTGGGTTGATAGGCTATATGCATTTAAATATATATTGGGATATCAACCCACAAAATCGCAGCCGCCACCGTTTGCCTCAGCAATGTCAGTGATTCATACTGATTTATAAGAGGTTGCAATCTCATAAACGTCCATTCAGCTCATAAAATAGATGCTTGCACGGTTATACCTACGGGGAGAGGTGCAAGCGCAAGTATTCTACCATTTTACACGATAATCTGCTCTCAGGGGGGCGCTGTGTTACTGCTTTCTGTTTCTGTTATTTCATATTACTTCAGCAGTGGATGTTTCACTGATTCTGTCTGTATTAAATGTTCCGTACACAGGAAAACACATCCTGTGTCCTTTTGTCAATTTATACCATTTATCACAGAACTGCATATAATCTGGATTAATTTGTTTCATGATGTTATAGGCACATGATTGTTCTGAACACATTTTAGCCTTTTTCTCCAAGGAAATATCAGCACCCATATTTTCTCCAGGTCTATATTACACCTTGGGACACGTCTGTCTTACAAAAAAACTGTCTCCACCCCAACAAATATTCCACACATCAATATAAAGTTCATATTATTATTTCACAAATTTTAATCAATTTGCAGTATATTTTGAACGTTTAGTAAATTAATAAAATGGTCAAATATTATAATTATATATATATATATATATATTTTTTTTTTGATCAGTCCATATTTTAAAATATGTTATTATGTTTATCAATTTAATTTAAATTTACCACTTCAATGATTTATTTACAAGATTACCTATATGCAGCAACACACTCTGGTCATGATTCAGACCCGCTCGCAAGCGCTGAGTGCTCGCAAACGGGTCGATGGTGGCCCACAGCGAATACGCATGACGGAGCCGGCTCCGTTGTGCGCATGCACGAGACCCGGCTAGCGACGGCCAATCCGTCGCTCTGAGTCTCGCACCAAAGGGGGTGTGCTGTCGATGTTGAGTGAAAGCACGCCCTCTGTGGTGGGCGGGCCGGGGGGGGGTGGCTGCCCAAACGGAGGCGTTCCCATGAGAACGCCTACTGTTTGGGGGAGGCCCCACTGACATCACTGTTTGAGCCGAAAGCTCTCTGGGACTTGCAGCCACGAGACCCTACCACAAGGGTCTCGTTGCAAGCCCGATGGCTGGTGGCAACCCACAGGAATGCGAGCGGCCAGGAGGCCGCTCCATAAAAAAAAAAAACGCCCTGATTCAGAGCGAGCGCTCTTTCAGAGCGTCCGGCTCTGAATCAGGGCCTCTGTCAATTCCTGAGTTCAATACCTCGCAGAAAACACCCAATCACCAATATTTTTCTCTCTCACACTATCTTGTGGTACAGAAATATGTATTATAAATATAAATACAATAATTCCTATCACTCACCAAGGTATTAAGAGATGTCCAGTGAAGACCCTCAAGCCGCTGGCCAATCAGCAAGTAGTTCTCCACACGTCACTATGTTTAAACTGGATACATGATCCGGAGCATTCTGTAAGTTCGAAGCGAGTGCCTCCAGCTGTGGAAAATCCCCTTTTTCACAGGAATGAACTCTCCCAGGCTTCACCAAGTAATCAATCCAGCACGGATATTCTTAAGAATAAGTACTTTATTAATTAAATAATCTTACTGAGAGTACAAGTGCATCTCTCAGGGTTAGTGCGCAAGTAGCAAGGAGGAGCACAAATCACAGATCTTTTATACACTTGTCATTTCAATTACAAACCATTGCACATTATCACGCCCTTTTGAAAGATTGTTTCCTTCTATGGCATGCAAGCATTGGATGACTTTTGGCATAATTTGATAACACATTTATAAAAAGATGGAGACAAATAGTTTATTATTATTCGTATTATTAGAATACTCCCCCCATCCTTGGAATACAATGGACGAGGCCTACGTGTCCTTCTAACATCCCTGGGCTGCAATTCTATATTTGGTAAATAGCTCAGACAGTGTGCGTAAAAGGAAAGATCTTATTGTATTTTTTATACTCCCTAATTGAGAAAAACAAGTTAGGTAATATGACTAATATCATGTTTAAAGTGACCATGATAGCTGAGTCCTGCTGCAGCATCATGGTTGACGAATGGTTCTAATACTGAATGATATATATATGTGTTCTTGTATGAATATGATATATGAATATATGGATATATGAGTTTTCGCAACTTTTATATACAGTCAGGTGCATAAATATTGGGACATTGACAGAATTTTCATATTTTGGGCTCTATTCACCACCACAATGGCTTTAAAATGAAACAAACAAGATGTGCTTTAACTGCAGACTTTCAGATTTAATTTGAGGGTAATTACATCCAAATCAGGTGAACGGTGTAGGAATTACAACGGTTTCTATATGTGCCTCCCACTTTTTAAGGGGCCAAAAGTAATGGGACTATCAACTCAAAAGCTATTTCATGGACAGGTGTGGGCTATTCCCTCGTTATTTCATTATCAATTAACCAGGTAAAAGGTCTGGAGTTGATTCTAGGTATGACATTTGCATTTGGAATCAGCTGCTGTTGACTCTCAATATGAGATCCAAAGAGCTGTCACTATCAGTGAAGCAAGCCATCATTAGGCTGAAAAATCAAAACAAACCCATCAGAGAGATAGCAAAAACATTAGATGTGGCCAAATCAACTGTTTGGAACATTCTTAAAAAGAAAGAACACACCGAAGAGCTCAGCAACACCAAAAGACCCGGAAGATCACGGAAAACAACTGTGGTGGATGATAGAATAATTATTTCCCTGGTGAAGAAAAACCCCTTCACAACAGTTGGCCAAATCAAGAACACTCTCCGGGAGGTAGGTGTATATGTGTCAAAGTCAACAATCAAGAGAAGACTTCACAAGAGTGAATATAGAGGGTTCACCACAAGATGTAAACCATTGGTGAGCCTCAAAAACAGGAAGACCAGATTAGAGTTTGCCAAACAACATCTAAAAAAGCCATTACAGTTCTGGAACAACATCCTATGGACAGATGAGACAAAGATCAACTTGTACCAAAGTGATGGGAAGAGAAGAGTATGTAGAAGAAAAGGACCTGCTCATGATCCAAAACATACCACCTCATCAGTGAAGCATGGTGGTGGTAGTGTCATGGCGTGGGCATGTATGGCTGCCAATGGAACTGGTTCCCTTGTATTTATTGATGATGTGACTGCTGACAATTAAAGTGTTTCGGGCAATATTATATGCTCATATTCAGTCAAATGCTTCAGAACTCATTGGACGGCGCTTCACAGTGCAGATGGACAATGACCCGAAGCATACTGCAAAAGCAACCAAAGAGTTTTTTAAGGGTAAAAAAGTGGAATGTTATGCAATGGCCAAGTCAATCCCCTGACCTGAATCCGATTGAGCATGCATTTCACTTGATGAAGACAAAACTGAAGGGAAAATGCCCGAAGAACATGCAGGAACTGAAGACATTTGCAGTAGAGGCCTGGCAGAGCATCACCAGGGATGAAACCCAGCGTCTGGTGATGTCTATGCGTTCCAGACTTCAGGCTGTAATTGCCTGCAAAGGATTTGTAGCAAAGAATTAAAAAGTGAAAGTTAGATTTAGGATTGTTTAGTTTGTCCCATTACTTTTGGCCCCTTAAAAAGTGGGAGGCACATATAGAAACCGTTGTAATTCCTACACCGTTCACCTGATTTGGATGTAATTACCCTCAAATTAAATCTGAAAGTCTGCAGGTAAAGCACATCTTGTTTGTTTAATTTCAAAGCCATTGTGGGGGTGAATAGAGGCCAAAATATGAAAATTCAGTCAATGTCCCAATATTTATGCACCTGGCTGTATATGTAAGTATATGAAATATATCAGTATGTATTGAATTATGTGAAATATACTGTATTTATTGTTTCTCACTGAACCTAACTTACACACACACACACACACACACACACACACACACACACACACACACACACACACACACACACACACACACACACACACACACACACACACACACACACACACACACACACACAGTTCCCGTGGGAAATAGGTATACATAGCACAGCATAGCCCCAGAAAGTGCTCGGTCAGTGAGGTAGGAGAGATGATGTACCACTCACATACACACATAGCAGATGTAAGGTATTAGACTATAGATAGAATATGATCCATTACACAGGGCAACACACGGGTCAGGACAGAACCTACCAGCGGGTATCCTAGGCTCCTGGCAAAGAGTGTAGTCCTGTCCCACACACAGCGTCTCTCAGACTCATTGCCTCAATGGCTGCACCCTATCATGTTTCCTAGAGGAGATCATCTTGCTTTGTCAACGTCTCCTATGGTAACTGTAATCAACAATGCACAAGCAGACCTCCTCCCATTTGTACAGGGCTGGGGATACCCACTGACGCTTAGCAAAGCACCCTCGTGTGCTTTTAACCCTTTAATTTCCTAAGGGCACCACTTAGTATAAGCAGAAGCCCACATTAAAGTGTAATAAGAAAGGTTTATATCCTGTCATGTAACTACAGCCATGTCTGTGCTTCTAAATACCTGTTTGTCCGGCAGGTCTAATAAAAAGTTAAAATAAGCCTTTTTTTTTTTTTAAATATTACATTTGTTGGCATGTAGCCTTGGGGATGCAGTCAGGAAGCCGACGGTCGAAATGCCGACCGCCGTTTTCCCGACTGTCAAATCCCAGCAAGGTACTAATGACAGGAGTCAAAATCCTGACGCCTGTCATTAGACCAACGCCGGGAGCCCAACGCCCGGCATGCTGAATGAAGGTAAGCCGGGCGCGGACAGCTGCAGGCGGGGAAGGTTAGGTTTTTTGGCTCCTGGTGGCACTTAGGGTTAGGCACCACCCCGGGAGAGCTAGGTTTAAGCTAGGGGAAGGGGGGGGAGGTTAGAGTTAGGCACCCCCCGGGGGGAGGTTAGGGTTAGGTAACTCCCCCCCCCCCGGGAGACTTAGGTTTAGGCAGCGGGGTTAGGTTTAGGCACTTAAATGGGGGTTAGGGTTAGGCACCCCTAAAGGAGGGTTAGGGTTAGGGGGGGTTAGGTTAGTTACTACTTACCTTTACAGCTGTCGGGATCTTCACTGGTGCCGGTCCGGCTGTATTTCATACCGATCCCATAGCCTTGTCCTTCACTATATTAGACAATATGAAGGTGTGATTGACAATGGCATCGCAGCCCAGCATCTATAGTACACAGTGAGTGGTGTTTCGCTGCATCTGTATATGAGGACACACCTGTATATCATATTTCTCATCTATGCAAAGTTTTAAGGAGCCCACACACTGGACGACTTGCAAAAGAGGCGATGTCATCAACGATTTCCCTAGAACTCCCCATGCAACTCACCAGCACTCCTGGACAGACGATATCTTGCTAAATTGTGCAATGTGACTAACGACCTATCGTGTGTCCTTATTAATTTCCAGCGCATTGTAAAGGAGATTGCCAGATCTTACCTGCAGTAGGTAAGATCTGAAGATACGACAAACGACCCGTGGGACCGCGCATCGGATCGTTTTCGTTCCTGGAAGCTACACGATTTGCATGTTTTTAAACGATGTATCGTTCCGATGCATCGTTTTCGTGCAAATCGTGCCTAAAATCGTCCAGTGTGTGGGCACCTTTAGATTATTTATAAAGAATCTGAGGCACATTGCATGCTGCGGATATGGAGACCTGATAAGAGGCTGAATAAGTTGGGCATTCTAATTTCACCAGAGGCTAGCATAACATATCATACTTTGCTACACTGCCGAAATGTTTGGGAGAGGCCACACTTCCAGACCCCACTTCTCTATTTTGTGTGAAGTGGATGGGGCCTTAATGACGCAATTTGCATCATCATGTGCCTTCTGCACTGCGCGAGGAATTTATGCGCGTCACTGACCCCCTCCTTTCTCACACTTGCTCGATGGACCTCCCCTGCCTTCAGGTCCTCTCAGATTATTATCGTAACACACAGCTTTCTATTAGAGATGGAGATCAAATGATTCACCACCTGTTTCCATCAAGAGCTGCAAATCATAGACGCAAAACCATTGATGGTTCGAGCCATCGGTGTCCGGGTCAGGTGTGGCCATGTGATCGTGGAGGGCCAATCAGAAGCGGAGCTAAGTGATGTGCAATAGGAAAGGGGGGAACTGTCATCATCGTTAGTCACCATCGATGGGAAAACATTGACCATCTGAAGCAAGCCATCAATGTTTTCTAAACATTGATGGTCAATGTCATCCCTAGTATCTATAGAGCTACAAACAGCACACACTTTTATTTACACTTCATTAATTTAGCACCTACATATGCAGTGATGTACAACACGTAACGGAAACGCCAACTCATGTATGTTGCAGGAGACCTACACATATACCCCTATCATCCACCTCCCAAACTGTTTTTAAATTCTATTGGTTGGTTGTGGGCTGTAATATACAGACCAGGGAGGATGCCTTCGTAAATGTAAAGGCTAATTTTGGAGATATTTAACGAGATAAAAGAGACAAACTGCCTATATTTCTAGGGAAATACCTATGCTGGGTGTGGATTAGATAGACAGTAAAAAGGTCGACAGTGTCTAGATCAGTGATCGCCAGCCTTAATTGAGGTGTGTGGCTACTTTAGAAAAATGAAACCTCCTGAAGAGCTACTAAAATTGTAGAAAAAAAATGTATAGCTAATAACCGAACAATTGAAGGTCATTTTTTTTTTAATATCTTTTTATTATATCCAAAATTCAGTACAAATTACATACATACAAAAACTGTTACAACATGTATACCTTGCATTATAAAGAACATACATATGCAATAAAGTACATACATTTTATGAAATATTGAGTATCTGAATTTTGTCTTTTTTACTTTTTATGGGGAAAAGGAATAAATTGAAATAATAATAAAAATACAGTAAAAGAAGTAAAGCAAATAAAGGTAAAGAAATAAAAAATAATGAAAATAAAATAAAATTAAGATGAATCGTCTTACAATCCTCATAACATATAATAATTATATATTCTGTTAGCTATTCCTCAGTGGGAATAAGTCCTACAAGGTGATGTCACTATGTACTGATCTCAGCTATCAAGTTATTTGTCTCATTAGAGACCAAGTGGTATTGTCAAAAACTTTCATAATATTATCGGATGTAGTAATGGGTAAAAAGTCTAAGTATATTTCCCATTTCAAGATAAAGGTCTTGACTCCCCTTTCAATATCAAAAAGAGCAGCACGTCTATAGAAATATATTACATTCAACAATTCAAATTTCAACATTTCTAAAGACGGGACTCCCCTTGATAGCCAATACTGTAAAAACATTTTTTTTGCTAGGGTTATAATGGCCGTTAATAATGGCAACAATGTATTTTGAATTAGATTTGGAGCCCAGGAAGAAAAATCTGCTAATAGGAATGCTTCCCAAGAAAAAGGAAGATTGCTCTTCATAATTTGTTGGACAAAATTATGAACTTTATACCAAAATTTCTTAACCTTAGAGCATTGCCATATGTTATGAATAAAGGTACTAGAAGATGAGGGGCATTTTGGACAACAAGCAGATTTAGGGTCTGAGTTAATTGAAGGTAATTTAATGAAAAAAAATGTTTAATAGAAAATAACAATGCATTTCATTATTACAGTGATATTGTTGTAGTTTGTAAATAAGATTTAAGCACAGGCACATTTCACTGTTAATTACTGGCTCCAAGGAGGTACGTGAAGTAGAGGAGCAAAAGATATAGGCAGGACTGCTGAGTGATTTTCTGTCAGGGCTGGGCGGTAGTCACTCGCTCCACCATAACGTAGCTGCTGCGGGTGGAACCACGGGAAAGCACGTCCGGTGATTGTAGAGGCTGTGGCAGTCACCTGACGTGCTTCGCTGTGGCTCCACCCATGGCGTCAATGCCACGGGGGAGCACACATCATAGGTCACTTCCTCCTAGTTGACTTGGCAGTACTGCAGCTAGGTGAGCTACCAAAATTAAGACTGCAAGCAACTGGTAGCTTGCGAGCTACAGGTTGGAGACCACTGGTCTAGATAGACACCAGATGTTAGACGGTCAATAGAGCGACTGGGACAAAAGGTCGACACACTAAATGTCGTCATGTAAGAAGGTCGTCGGGTACAAATGGTCAACTGGGTCAAAACGTCGACACAAAATTGGTCGACACATTTTTTTTTCTAGCCCTAATCTTCACCCTAACCATCCCCTTGTTGCCTGACCCTAACCATTGTGGTAAGTTTCTAACCCTCCGGTAAGTGCCTAACACTAAAAAAATTATAATAACAAATAATAGTGTCGACCAGTTTGTTTGTATCATGTCGACCATTTTTTTCTTTTACCCTATTTTGAACATGTTGACCATACTTGCCGACTATCTGGCTGCTCCTTCCGGGAAGGTGCAGCCAGATTGGCAGGGCCGGGGGGGTGGCCGGGCAGATGTCATTTGCAGGCGTGGGGCCACGCAATTGCGTCATTTTGGCCCCGCCCCTGCTAAGCTATGCTGTTAAATAGGCATTGCGAAGCAGGGGGCGGGGCCAAAATGGCACAATTCAGCGTCACCCCTCCCTGCTGTGGGGTTTTAACAGGTATTCGCGGGGGTGGAATTGGCGGCAGTCGGGAGGCTTGCCTGCCTATCCGGGGGGCCGGGAGCTGCACCCGTTTATTGGGAGGCTCCCGGCTGGATCGGGAGGGTAGGCAACACTGCCGTTTGCACATGTTGACTTTTTGTCCCAGTCGACCTATTGACTGTCTAACGTCTGGTGTCTATCTAGACATTGTGGACCTTTTTACTGTACACCTATAGTCCGGAACCCACCTTTGCTTGGCCTAGTTTTATGTTACCCCATTGTGTGGGCAGTGGTCCATGTTATGAGGCAGTCAGGGAGGGCTTTGTCTCCCACTAGGACACTACCCTAAAATATATAACTTCTGAACAGCATGGAAAGGAAGATTTGGGAAGAGATAAAGGTAATATAGGGAAGAGAGGGCAAATGATAGATAGTGCTATACTGAATGGTGGCATGTGCAGACACACATGTATTTAAAGTAAGCATTTGCTATTTGAGCTGGCAGAGAAAGTGCTGACACACAGGCAACCTGTTGGGTGGGAATGAATGGGTACATTGGGTAGGACAGGACAGGGGTAACGGGTGGTTCTGAGGAGTGGACTACAACTCCCGGCATGCCTGGAGCGCGAGTGACGTCATCAGGCGGCGCCGAGTCGCTGTCAGTTGTTCCGGAAGAGGCCGGCGGCGGGACATTCAAACCCAGTGTAAACACATAGAGCTCAGCAGCCGCAGTGATCCGGGAGAGATGGGGACTAGAGCTGGCCCCGGGCCGCCCACCAACGGGTGTAAGTAGCTGCCGGGGAGGAGAGGGGGGAGCTCGCTGGAGGTAATGACCCCACAGCGTGTCCGCTTATAGGTCCCATTGACATGCCACTGGTCATACAGGTGCCCAGCCCAGACACTAACCCTCTTTCTCATAGATCCCAGTGACAGGTCATACAGGTGCCCAGACACTGACCCTCTATCTCATAGATCCCAGTAACATGACAGGTCATACAGGTGCCCAGCCCAGACACTAACCCTATATCTCATAGATCCCAGTGACAGGTCATACAGGTGCCCAGCCCAGACACTGACCCTCTATCTCATAGATCCCAGTAACATGACAGGTCATACAGGTGCCCAGCCCAGACACTAACCCTATATCTCATAGATCCCAGTGACAGGTCATACAGGTGACCAGCCCTGTCATTAACCACTCTCTCGCTGCTGACCAGAGACAATAAATAAATATATATATATTGAATAACACAGGTTCCTACTAGGTTCTTTGCATATCTGTGATATTAGTTTTATACATGAGGTAAAGGCTATTTTTCCGGGTTTTTTTGTTTATTTTTTTTAAATCAAAGTACTACTTTTTGAAAAGCTGTAAAGCATTAAATTAAATACATTGTTTGGTTTCTAGAAAAGTTTATCTTAAGCCTGTGGGTAGTTTTCCTGGGGAGGGTCTGGAGTCAGAGGCATGTATGTGGTTTACTTGGGGAGAGGACTGGGGTCAGAGGTGCACGTGTGGGCTCCCTGGGAAATGTGGGGCTGGGGTCAGAAGCACATGGGTGGGCTTCCTAGGGCTAGGGTCAGAGGCGCGTGAGTTGGTTCCCTATAGGAGGAGGACTGGGGTCAGGTACGTGGGTGGGGTCCCTAATGGCAGGAGTGTTAGAGGTGCACGGGTGGGCTTCCTGGAGAACTGAGGTCAGAAGTACATGGGTGGCTTCCCTGTGGAAGAGGGTCGGAGGCCAGTGGGTGGTCACCCTGGGGACCGTGGTGCATGGGTTACGCTGTAAAGAAGGGTCAGAGGCACGCTGGTGGACTCCCTGGGAGGGCTGGGGTCAGAGGCACGCTGGTGGACTCCCTGGGAGGGCTGGGGTCAGAGGCACGCTGGTGGACTCCCTGGGAGGGCTGGGGTCAGAGGCACGCTGGTGGACTCCCTGGGAGGGCTGGGGTCAGAGGCACGTTGGTGGACTCCCTGGGAGGGCTGGGGTCAGAGGCACGCTGGTGGACTCCCTGGGGGGCTGGGGTCACAGCCGTGTGGCTCTTGGGGGGCTGAGGTCAGAGGCGCATCGGTGTCTTCCCTGTGGAGAAGGTTCAGAGGCGTGCGCGGGTGGACTCCCTGGGAGGGCTGGGGTCAGAGGCACGCTGGTGGACTCCCTGGGAGGGCTGGGGTCAGAGGCACGCTGGTGGACTCCCTGGGAGGGCTGGGGTCAGAGGCACGCTGGTGGACTCCCTGGGAGGGCTGGGGTCAGAGGCACGCTAGTGGACTCCCTGGGAGGGCTGGGGTCAGAGGCACGCTGGTGGACTCCCTGGGAGGGCTGGGGTCAGAGGCACGGTGGTGGACTCCTTGGGGGGCTGGGGTCACAGCCGTGTGGCTCTTGGGGGGCTGATGTCAGAGGCGCATCGGTGTCTTCCCTGTGGAGAAGGTTCAGAGGCGTGCGCGGGTGGACTCCCTTGGGGGCTGGGATCAGAGGCGTGCAAGTGGCTTCCCTTTGGAAGAGGGTCAGATACGTGTGGGTGGACTTCCTTGGGGGCTGGGATCAGAGGCGTGCGAGTGGCTTCCCTGTGGAGAAGGTTCAGAGGCGTGCGGGTGGACTTCCTGGGGGGCTGGGATCAGAGGTGTGCGAGTTGAGTCCCTGTGGAAGAGGGTCAGATAAGTGTGGGTGGACACCCTGGGATCAGAGGCGTGCGAGTGGCTTTCCTGTGGAGAAGGTTCAGAGGCACGCGGGTGGACTCCCTGTGGGGCTGGGGTCAGAGGCGTGCAAGTGGCTTCCCTGTGGAAGAGGGTCAGATATGTGTGGGTGGACTGCCTGGGGCGCTGGGGTCGGAGGTGTTGCGGGTGGACTCACTTGGGGGCTGGGGTCAGAAGTGCGCGGTGTTGACTCCCTGGGAGACTAGGGTCAGAGGCATGCAGATGGGTAACTGGGGCCAGAGGCACGTGGATGTGTTCCCTGTGAAAGGAGGGTCTAGGGTCAGAGGCTCACGAGTTGATTCCTTGAGGAGCTGGGATTAGTGGTGTACGGGTCAACCCCCCCGGGATAAATGGGGGCTGGGGTCAGAGGTGCACCGGTGGGCTTTCTAGGGCAGGGGTCAGAGGAGCACAGGTGGGCTTTCTAGGCCTGGGGTCAGAGGAGCACAGGTGGGCTTTCTATGGCTGGGGTCAGAGGCGCACGGGTGGGCTTTCTAGGGCTGGGGTCAGAGGTGCATGGGGGGCTTCCTAGGGCTGGGGTCAGAGGCGCGTGAATTGGTTGCGTATGGAAGGAGGACTGGCGTCAGGCACGTGGGTGGGCTCCCTAATTGCAAGATGGTCAGAGGTGCACGGTTGGGCTCCCTGGGTAACTGAGGTCAGAATTGCATGGCTGGCTTCCCTGTGGAAGAGGGTCAGAGGTGTGCGGGTGGATTCCCTGGTCCCTGGGGGGCTGGGGTCAGAGGCACGTGGATGGAGTACTGGGGTCAGAGGCACCTAGATGGTGCGTCAGAGGCTTGTGAGTTGGGGGGCTGGGGTCAGTGGTGCACGGGTCAACTCCCTGGATAATTGGGGGCTGGGTTCAGAAGTACACAGGTGGGCTCTCTGCATAGGGAGGTCAGAGGTTACAGGAAGTCTCCCTGAGGTGGATGGAAGGGATACACTCACTGTATTGGGCATTAGAGCTTAGTCCATTGCATAAAACCATGAGAATCTGTAGTAAATATGCCTAGACACAGTCCCAACTGAAAGCGCCAAAGAACATTAGTCTGTCATGGTATTGGACTTTGTCCAGCTGTGACTGAAATCTGTAAAACAAAATAAATGAATATGCTGAAGGATAGTACCTTTACGGTCAGATTTATCAGATGAACGATTTAACCAACGATTTGAACTATGAACGATTTTTGACTGCATTAAAATTAGTGGAATCGTCCAAATCTGACTGCAAACACATCAGATGTCAGATATCGTTATCTGACCATCGGGAGCGTTCAGACATGTCAGATATGTCCGATTTTCCTTCAGATATGAACGATTGAACCGTTTTTTTAAATCGTTATCGTTCAGATCTGAAGAAAAATCTGACCGTGTGTATGCACCATAGTTATGTGCGCTATACTTTGGTTGCAGATGAGCGCCTCACAGCTGATGAGATGGACGAACAGCGACGACAAAATATCGCTTACCAATATCTGTGTCATCTGGAGGAGGCTAAACGGTGAGGAAGATCTTTTGCAATTATGTTTTTATCTTTTTCCTTCTATTCACCAAGTGTTCCTTATTTCTTACTTTAATCAAACTTCAATTTAAACTGTTTCTGCACCTGCAGGTGGATGGAATCCTGTCTCAATGAGGAGCTACCGCCCCCTACTGAACTGGAGGAAAGCTTGCGCAATGGAGTCACTCTCGCCAAGTTGGGGAATTTTTTCGCCCCAGAGCTTGTGCCCCTGAAAAAAGTCTTCGACTGTGACCAGATGCGATACAAGGTGAATAGGAATAAAATCTATACATCACACAATGCATGGCGATTATGGCTCATGCTGTGTTACGCTCCAACCAATCAGATTCTGTCGCTGGTGTGGGGCAGTAACAACAGCAGTCAGATATTTGGAAACGTTGATAAATAGGAACCTATCTAAGTATAGAACTGAATAATACTAGGTCTATATCTACTGTGCAGTTTTTTATTTTATAAGTATTAAAATGACCCATATTGGATAAATGAGTACACTGGGGGCTATTCTGTGCAGGTATTAACTATCCTCTTCCTCTGCTGCAGGCGGTAGGACTTCAATTCCGGCACACGGATAACATCAATCACTGGCGACGGGCCATGAGTCACATTGGGCTTCCTACGGTATGCTGTTAATTGTGGGAATATATCCTGATTTGTAGCTTTCTTATATATATTTTTTTTTAAAGTAGAATTTGGTCTATGTGTAAATATTCAGTAAAAAATATGGAATTAAGTTGTTCTATAAATAGCATTTAAGTTTGAGGTGAAATTTTATCCATTCACCACTAGAGGTCAGCACAACCTACGTGATCTGGGTACATGATATTGGTGGTTGTGCTGTGTACATGATACATCGGTGATGGCTCTGTGAATATACTGGGCATATGATACATCGGTGATGGTTCTGTGATTGTACTGGGTACATGATACATGGGTGATGGCTCTGCGATTTTACTCGGTACATGATACATTGGTGATGGCTCTGTGATTGCACAGGGTACCTGATACATTGCTGATGGCTCTGTGATTATACTGGGCATATGATACATCGGTGGTGGCTCTGTGATTCTATTTCATCCTTTAGCTCTGGATGAGACAATAATGGTGTAAGGCTTGGAAAGTCCTAGTAAACTGGGACTTGTAGTGCCACAGCCTCTGTGGTTCATCAGGATACCTACATATTTTATAAGGACGCTTCTTCCTTTAATTGCAGATGTTCCAGCCTGAGACAACGGACATATATGACAAGAAGAATATGCCACGTGTTGTGTACTGCGTCCATGCACTCAGGTGACCTCAGAATTGTATAGCTAGTCTATTGCATTATAAGTTATACAGTCAGTGAGTGGGGATTTGTGTCTCTTCTTCAAGTGGAAACCTTTCACTACCACCAAATGAGAAAAGAGGAGCTTTATAATATATAATATATTTTATTAGGCGCCACAAGGGTTCCACATTGCCTAACAAAGTACATAAACAGTTGAGCAGGACAAGAGAACAGTGACTTACAGTACAAGACATTGCAGGATAAACATTGCTGCAACAGCAGTCATAGCAATCGCATAAAGAGCAGGATGATAGAAGTCCAGGGTTAGGTGCCTTTGTAAGGAGTGAGGAGTAGAAAATATAAGCAAGGGAAGAAAAGAATATATACATTCTGTGTTCAGTGCCATTATAAAAAGTAAAATAGATCTATTATTTAGTCCACTGGTTCTCAAACTCTGTCCTCCAGGTCATCCAGCAGGTGCACAGGTGTATTCATTACTCACTGACACATTTTAAAAGATCCACAAGTGGCGCTAATTATTTCACTCGTGATTCTGTGAGGAGACCTGGAAAACATGCACTGTTTGGGGTTTTGAGGACCAAGTTTGAGAATCTGTGATTCAGTCCTGCAGGGAGACATTTGCAGCCAAATACTTAGTAGTGTGTGCAGTTTGGTAAAATACCTCTGTCACTAGGGGGAGCTGCTAGCATAGGAATGGGGGGGGGGAAATAACAAGAATTTGAAAGCAACAAGAAGGAAACAGTTACTGGAATAATTTGCATTATAATTAAGGATGTGCAGGTTCGGATTTTCCCGCCAAATTCAGATTTTTCCAGCCAATAATCGGGTCTCAGAAAGAGGCAAAACGTCATCTTTCATGGACAAACATCATCATTCCTGGACAAAAGTCCATGAAAGATGACGTTTTGCCTCTTTCTGAGACCCGATTTTTGGCTGGAGAAAAATAATCAGAATTTGGCGGGAAAATCCGAACTAATCCGAGCCTGCCCATCCCTAATTATAATGCAATTGCATGGTGACCAGTTTACTGTATATTAGGCCAAGTACCTGCAACAGCAAACTAATCTGTACCTGACCTGTATCTCCCATAATCCTCTGCTCTCAGCATTGGTTCACAGAACAGCTCCGTATTGCCTGAAGACAGAGATTGCGTACTCTAGAACAGTGGTAGCTAATTGGATTTGTCTTATATCATTAACATCTAAGTTCACAACACACGGAGTCCTTATGACGACAATTAGGCCATTTGCAAACAAAATCCAGACCTCCATCTCTGTGTGAGACCAAAACAACCTGCAATCGCAATTCATTCTTTATCAAGTTTGCCTAAGATCCCAATTGGTTTACTGCAGTCTGTTCTCTATGCGGCCATCAAGCGCTAAATAACTATTTGTGATCTGATCATTGCCCAAATTGCCACATCTGGCCAATTCGCCCTCCCCCTCCCTATATCTGCGGTCTGGGTGCTGAGGCTGAGCAGCAGACATCCTGGCACCTTCACACGCCACACTGAAGGGCATTGCAGAACCCTGCCAGGCACTGACACACTCTCTCTCTCTTGCCTTCTGCAGTTTATATCTGTTTAAGCTGGGACTGGCTCCCCAAATACAGGATTTATATGGAAAAGTGAATTTTACAGGTAAGTGTACAGTTATTTATTTCCACATGGAAATCTAAAAAATAAATCCTATTGTCTTATAGGTTAAGCGAACAACCATTGTGCTGAAGCCGAAGACTTACATATGCTATAGATTGAAACGTTGACGTTCTTTTAGCTCATTAGATACTAGTGTAAACTAGATGGACGGTCCTGATCTTTACAGAGGTGTTTTGTCCCTATAATCTCTCTGCATTGGTCTGATAAGAAGCTGAATTCGTTACTCTGTACCTTTTGGGGGAACCCTGTTCCTTACACTGTGTAACTCCGCAGCTTCCCATTGGTCACTTACAATCACACAAGTGGGCAGCTTACTGCTTCCCACAAGATCAGTGGTCATGCGCTGAAATACTCTGTGCTGCTGTGAGCATTCTAGCGTGGCTGGCTTCAGATTGTCCTATCCTTGCCCAGATGTAGACACCTGCATTTTACCGCCACCGGGCGCCGCGGGCAGACAGCCGCTGGGGGGGCTGCTAGGTTTAGGGCTCCCGGGGGGACTTAGGGTTAGGCACCCCCTGGGAGGGTTAGGGTCAGGCTAGGGGGAGGGAGGGTTAGGCAACCCCGGGGGGGACATAGGGTTAGGCACCTCCCCGCGGGACTTAGGATTAAGCAGCGGGTAAGGGGGGGGGTTAGGGTTAGGCACCCCTTAGGGGGGTTAGGTTAGTAAGTACTTACCTAGGGACGATCGGGATTTCCAGTGCTGTCGGGCTGCCGCTGCCGGGATCTCTCCAGCTGTCTGACTCACGCTGCCGGATGGCCGGCAGTATTTCATACCGCTTCCGACTATTGTACCTTCTGCAGAAACAAATTGTATGTAACGTGACACAGGTACTAATACTGGAGTAGGTCTAGTTATTCATGTAGCTGTCTAGCCTTTGCAGGGCAGTCGTGGAATCTAATTGCAATGCGCCTGCTGTCATTGTAGAGGAGGAAATCAATAACATGAAGTGTGAGCTGGACAAGTATGGGATCCAGATGCCGGCATTCAGCAAGATCGGGGGCATCCTCGCTAACGAGCTGTCGGTGGATGAAGCAGCAGGTGAGGCACCATACACGCTGATACGTTTTGAGCTATTGGAGTAGAGAGAATTTTTGTGTTCATTCTTATCCTATGTAACATGTGATAAAATACGTCTTTCTTCTTAAATAATTCCAGACAAACAAAAGCCTGATGATCATGAGTAAAGAGGGTCTGAAACGTGAGAATAGCACATAGCCCACCCCAGATTGCCTGGCGTGCTATTTCAGTTTGTTGATTGTGTGCCACATAATGGTTACCTAGGAAACTGTAAGCCACTCATGAATCTTTAGGCTTCTGTGCTTTGCCACCCACACAATACACTTAACCTAGAGAAGGTTAAATGTCGGCGCAGTAATAAATACGTCTGCTTTCTACTTCAGGATCCACAGGGTTGATCTTGGGGTATAGCTGGATCTGGATCCACAGGCACCACGCAGTTAAAGCTTTTGCTGCTCCCAGAATGCACTTGGGTCCATCCTTCTCTATACCCCGCCCCCGAGCCACAGGCACCTCAGTTTTAGTTGGTGCCCGGCCGGAGTCGGGTCACCCTGGGCAGTGGGGCTGCATAAGCAGCCCCTAAGCTTATATTTATTTTTAAAAGAAGAATTTTATTTATTTATTTTTTGCTTCTTCAGAGCGGCAGCATCAGACTGTCCATCTGGACGCCCACGCTCCCGCCCACCAACCCCGCTGGCGCTGCGACGCCAGTACTGATCTGGGGATCGCAGCGGGATCCCGGAGTCAGTACTAGCGTGGCTCCGGGACCTCCCACAGACTGCTGCCGGATTGTACGGGGACAGGTAAGCCGCTGGCAGCGCATCGAGCTGCGCGCGGGGGAAAAAAATGTAGTCTCTCGCTGCCGGTCTCTGGGGACAGACCGGCGGCGCTAGTAGCTGCAGCGGGCTCCCTCCTCTTCAGGAATACCCAGCGTGACCGCTGGACCACCAGGGAATAAGTGCTGGAAGGGAACCAGCGTCCCTGGGGTTAATCACTAGCCAGGGGAGGCAGCCTTCCCTGGTTTAGCGGCTCCTCAGCTCAGCGCGCCTTCTCTCATGCGTGCTGGCGTCGCTGAGCTGCTCCTCCTACAGCCACTCCTCCTCAGAGCTCTCCGGCGGCCATCTTCTCGTGGAAAACACAGATCTCACAGGCGGTGCTTGGACCAGTCCCCCTGCGTACCACTCCCCTGCAAAAGGACAGTGTTCGCAGCGCTATAGCCCTCCCAGACACTGAATCTGGGAGGTTGATTGTAGTGGAAAGGTGCAGTGAGTATATCTTCCTGCATGGTATGTGACTTTTGCTAGTGCTGCCTGTCTGTGCTAATTTTCTGCTGACTGTCATCTTATACCTATCCCTTTCCTTCTCCTACGGCCCGGCAGGTGTGTTGGGGAAGGGCGTTTTTTTTTCAGTGTACCTCACTTATATTAATCAAAGTATTTGTGAGGTCAGTCACATACAGCGGTGTGCTACTCAGTACCATTTTGTGGGCTGTTTGTGTATCATACTTGGGAGTGCGCAGGTGTTATATGCCTCCCCTCTTCTCGGTGATACATATTTCTACTTCAGGGTCCATAGGGTATCCACAGGATACCTTGGGGTATAGTTGTGACGTCAGTCGCAGGGCACCAAAGAGTTAAGCTTTCAGCCTCCCAGGATGCACTGGGTCCCCCTCCTATACCCCGCCCCCGAGCCAAGGCACCTCAGTTTAGTTTGGTGCCCGGCCGGAGTCGGGTGCACCTGTTGGAGTGGGGGCTAGAAGAGCCCCTGAAGCTTTTTCTTCATGCAGCTGTGGCTGCACATCTGGAGGAACAGCATGGAAAGTCAGTCCTGACGTCCATGCTGTCTTCCCTACACCCCGCCGGTACCAGAACGCCGGTACTGATCCGGGAATGCTGGTGGGCATCTGGGGTCACAGCTAGCGGTGACCCCAGATGTTCCGGACCATGGCTGGATTCAAGGGGGACAGAGGTAAGCAGCGGGGTCCCGCGGTGGGTCCCCGCTGATCACATGGTCCTAAATCCCCTGGCAGGGGGCTCCTTGGGGACTGGCTGCAGCGTGGAGCCAGGCGACCAACCTGCGCTTCCACTACCCCCTGGGACAGCGGACCGCAGCAGAGCGGTAGCGCTGCGGCGTCCCAGGGGTTAAATGCATGCCAGGGGAGCGCGCCTTCCCTGTCTCACAGCCGGCGCCTCCCCCGCTGCACACAGCCCTTTCTGCACTGTGCTGACTGGTCCTGTGTCAGCGCTCCTCCCCCAGGCCAGCTTCTCTCTGCTCCTCGGCGGCCATCTTCTCTGCAACGCATGGTGAACGCTGCTGGAAGCCTGGAAGGAAGCATCGTGGTCTGGGTCCCCCCGCATACCTCTCCTCCGCTGTGGCTCAGGTCTGTGTATGCAGCGCTGTGTCCTACCAGGCCCTGTGTCTGTGTAGTTGAGTGATCAGCGCTGTTAGTGCAGGAATTGTTATTTCTCTGCATTGTATGTGACTGTGCTAGCGCTGCTGCCTGTAACTTTATCTTCTCAAAACTGTCAGCTTTATTACTGTCCCTGTTCTTTCTGCTAAGCCCTTGCGGTGCGGTGCTGCAGGGTGGTCTCTCGCCTATTTAATACATAATTGGTGAGAGGGGTCACATACGTGGTGCCATCATGTCTGAAAGTGATTTTCCCCTCCGGCTACAGTGTACCACGTGCAAAGTACCGTTAGCGGAGGGGGAGGGTAGCGCGGAGGGCCTTTGCCGGCAGTGTTTGTCCATGGCGCGGCCTCTTACGGTTACAGCACCGGTCCAGGAGCCGCCCTGGGCTTGTTTCGCTCAGGCGCTAACAGCTTTAGTGGGTCAGTTAGCTCCGCAGCCCGCGTTTACTCCGATGGGTTTGTCCCAGCAGTCTGTGGTGTCGTCACCCATGCAGGGGTTCCCACGACAATTGGTGGTACCCCACAGTCTCCCTATTTCCCCGCTCCCGGTTTCTCAGGAGCCAGCGTGGGTTAACTCCCTGACGAGTTCTGTACAGCACTTGTCGGATGTGTTGCAAGGGGAGTCTGTGATGCGGCCTCATAAAAGGCCGGTGGCGTCTCTGTCCGCTCCTTATGAGGATGACGAAGGGACGTCTGATGATGGGGAGATTCTGGATCCTTACGATCAGGAACCTCTTCATACTAAGGACGCTGATGCTAAGTCCAAAGTATATATTCCTGGACTTATTCGGGCGGTCCGCACAGCCTTGGTGATTGAGGACGAAGTTCCCCCAGCGGCTAAGTCTAAATATGCCTTTTTCAAAGATGTGAAGGGCGATGCCACAGTCTTTCCTCTTTCGGGTCAGTTGGTGGATCATTTAGAGGAGGCATGGAAACAACCTGGCAAAAGATACCAGCCGCAGAGACGCCTGGCGGTGGCTTATCCGTTCGCGGATAATTATTTTGCTAAGTGGGAATCCCCTCCACAGGTGGATTCTCACGTGACCCGTCTTGTCCGTAGTGCCACATTGCCGATGCCATCCATGTCCTCTCTCGGCTTGTCTCCCGTCGGCCGCTGCTCCTTCTGGTTCTGGACCATCGTCCTTTCGGTCATCTAGGGCCCAGGGCAGGCCCAAACCACAGTCGTTTCCTCGTCAGGCTGGCCCTAGGAAATCGGTCAAGCCCCGGAAGCAGGCATGGAGTACCAGACGTCCGGCCCCCAAGCCAGATGACAAGCCTGCGGCCTGACGGTCCGGGCCTCCCTTTGGGGGATCCCAGGGTGGGAGGCCGCCTGCTGCAGTTCGCCCAGTGTTGGTCGGTCACTACGACAGACACTTGGGTTCTGGAGGTGGTCTCCCACGGGTACGCCCTCTCCTTCCGGCACAGACCCCCGGCTCGATTCTTCACCACGGGTCTACCATCAGACCGGAACAAGGCTACGGAGCTGCGGAAGGTATTGCACACTATGCTCCAGGCTGGAGTTATAGTGCCTGTTCCATTCTCCCAGAGGGGCCAGGGTTTCTATTCAAATCTTTTTTTGGTACAGAAACCCAATGGGTCGTATCGTCCGATTCTCAACCTCAAAGCACTCAACAAGTCTTTGCGGGTACCGAAGTTTCGGATGGAGACCCTACGGTCCATCATTCTGGCGCTGGAACCGGGGGACTACATGGTGTCATTGGACATACAGGACGCTTACCTGCATGTCCCTATTCTTTTGCGCCATCAACAGTTCCTCAGGTTTGCAATCCGCAGCGACCACTTCCAGTTTCGGGCGTTACCTTTTGGCCTGGCGACAGCACCACGTGTTTTCACCAAGGTGATGGCGGTCATGGCGGCTTCTCTGCGGCTGCAGGGAGTCCGCATGTTGCCGTACTTGGACGACCTGTTATTGGTGGCGGGATCTCCAGAGCTCCTGTTACGCCACTTAGACCTGACCATTGCCCTGCTGCAACGGCACGGCTGGTTAATCAACTGGCAGAAGTCCACTCTAATCCCGTCTCGGAGGATTCTGCATCTTGGAGCCTTATTGGACTCGGGACAGCAAAAGATCTTCGTGACGGAGGGAAAGATCTCTGCTTTACAGTCAAGGGTGCGCAGTTGTCTGCACAGCCGCCAGGTGTCTCTACACTCGGCGATGAGGTTACTGGGCTCCATGGTGTCGGTGTTCGACATGGTGGAATATGCCCAGTTTCACTCCAGACCTCTGCAGCACCTGATCCTGTCAAAGTGGAACGGGCTGCCTCAGTCTCTGAAGTCCCAGACGATTGTGTTCACCCCGGAGGTTCGCCTGTCCCTTGCTTGGTGGTTACAGACGACCCACCTCAGCGAGGGACGTCCGTTCTGGATTCCAAATTGGGTCCTGTTGACAACGGACGCCAGTCTTCGGGGCTGGGGAGCAGTTTCGGGTCCACATCTGTTCCAGGGCAGGTGGACTCCGACAGAAGCGGAGCTTCCAATCAATATCTTGGAACTCTGTGCGGTCTTCAATGCTCTCCAGCAGGCACATCGGTTTCTCCAGGGTCACCCGGTACAGGTCCAGTCGGACAACGCTACCACCGTGGCCTACATAAACAGGCAAGGAGGAACACGAAGCCAGGCGGCTCTCGTAGAGGTGTCTCGGATCCTGGTTTGGGCGGAGCGCAATCTTCCGGCCATATCAGCGGTCTTCATCCCGGGAGTGCTCAATTGGGAGGCGGACTTTCTAAGTCGCCAGGACGTTCATCCGGGGGAATGGTCCCTGCACCCGGACGTTTTTCAACTACTGGTGGACAGATGGGGTCTTCCAGAGATCGACCTCATGGCGTCTCGGCACAACAACAAGTTGCCGGTGTACGGGTCTCGCACAAGAGACAAAGGGGCGTCTCTGGTGGATGCTCTGTCCGTCCGGACGACGTTCCGGTTCGCATATCTGTTCCCTCCGGTCTCCCTTCTTCCACGGGTAATCCGGAAATTCAAACAGGAAGGAGGGACGCTCCTGTTGATAGCTCCCGCGTGGCCCCAGACGGCACTGGTTCTCAGACCTTCAGGGTCTGTCCGTGGACAGTCCTCTGCGGTTGCCGCTACGACCGGACCTCTTGTCTCAGGGTCCTTGTCGTCACCCGGACCTGACTCGGCTGTCTTTGACGGCGTGGCTGTTGAGACGGCCATGCTGAGGTCCCGGGGGTTTTCCAGCTCTGTGGTGCGTACCATGTTGCGAGCTCGGAAACAGTCTTCCGCGAGGATATACCATCGCGTGTGGCATACGTTCTTCCAGTGGTGTCGACCGAGAGGTTATGCACCGCGGGAGTTTCGTCTGTCTCGGATTCTTGCCTTCCTGCAAGCGGGACTAGATCATGGGCTTCGCCTGGCTTCTTTGAAGGTACAGGTTTCGGCCCTATCTGTCTGGTTTCACCGTAGGATTGCTACAATCCCGGATGTGCGCACCTTTATGCAAGGTGTTGTCCGCATTCAGCCGCCCTTTGTTCCACCTGTGGCGCCTTGGGATTTGGCTGTGGTCCTGAGTGCTCTCCAGGGACCGCCGTTTGAACCACTGGGCTCAGTGGATCTTAAATGGCTAACAGCTAAGACTGTTTTCCTTCTGGCTATTGCTTCGGACAGACGTGTTTCTGAGTTAGGGGCTCTTTCTTGTAGACCCCCTTTCTTGGTTTTTCATGGGAACAGGGCAGTGCTCCGCACTCGGCCCGAGTTTCTTCCCAAGGTCGTTTCCCAGTTTCATGTTAACGAGGAAATCGTGGTTCCGGCCTTTAACTCACCGGGTCTTTCCGTGTTTGAGGCCTCTTTGGATGTTGTGCGGGCCTTAAGTACTTATGTTGACCGCACTTCTTCGTTTAGGAAGTCGGACGCTTTGTTTGTCCTTTATGGCTTCCGTAAGAAGGGTTGGCCTGCTTCAAAGCAAACTTTGGCAGCCTGGATCCGTATGGCTATTTCTGAAGCTTATCTTCATGAACGCCTACCGGTTCCTCCTTCTCTGAAGGCTCATTCCACTAGGTCTGTGGGTCCTTCGTGGGCAGCTCGAGGTGGTGCCTCTGCAGTCCAGATCTGCAAGGCTGCTACGTGGTCCTCTGTCCATACCTTCGTGAGGTATTACAGGTTTGACACCTTCGCCTCTCAGGATGCTTCCTTCGGGCGGCGGATTCTCTTTTCTGCACAGGAGCGTCCCCACCCTTAAAGGATACTGCTTTGGGACATCCCCAAGGTATCCTGTGGATACCCTATGGACCCTGAAGTAGAAAATATGAGATATGGTAAGAACTTACCCTTGTTATCTCTATTTCTACGAAGTCCATAGGGTTCCACAGGACTCCCGCCCTGTCGCACCTGTGCTGCAGATGGGCTTTGCTCTGGTCACCGGTTTTCCGTCTCCCTCTGGTGAGAATGTGATTCTTGTATGTGTCCGGATCTTTGTTCTCTCTCTTCCTTCTCCTCCTCCGGCCTATGGCTTGGTAACTAACTGAGGTGCCTTGGCTCGGGGGCGGGGTATAGGAGGGGGACCCAGTGCATCCTGGGAGGCTGAAAGCTTAACTCTTTGGTGCCCTGCGACTGACGTCACACCTATACCCCAAGGTATCCTGTGGAACCCTATGGACTTCGTAGAAATAGAGATAACAAGGGTAAGTTCTTACCATTTCTCATATTTTATTGCAAATTTACTGTGCCATGTCTGATGAGGACATTGAGCTCTCCGTGGCTCCTGTGTTGTTTTCCTGTCGACGCGGTTCGGCAGGGGTTGATAGGGAGGATTTATCACAGGATGGTCTGTACGTGCGATGCCAGCTAGCACCTGGCCCCTCTAGACCCCCTACGGCGCAGGATCCTCCTTGGGCGATGTTTTCGCAGGTGCTGGCGTCAATCGCGGACCGTTTAGCGGTCCCGACTGCAGTCCCTACTAGGGCGTTGCCCCAGCCTACCATTCCCCGGGTATTCCGCATTTATTGCAGTCTCCACCCGCGTCTCAGACTGTGGGTCCTTATTCGGAGTTGCCTGTGTATGTACAGTCTCCCTCAGTGCCGCCAGCAGTCCATGGTGCCCTTTCAGGGGTATCCTCAGGCGGTTCCTCCACCCTGGGTGGATGTACTCTCCAGCTCTGTTCAGAGTCTGGCGGCTTCGTCTTCGGCTTTTCAGTCGATGTTACAAAGTGACATGCCCCCAAAGGCGTCCAAGCTCCCCGTTACGGCTTCTCTGGCTGCGCAGTTAACGGACACGGACGTGTCTTCAGAGGACGGAGAAGTGCATCAGGACACTGACTCGGATGCCATGGCCCAGGAAATGGAGACTAAGTCCTCCATTAATGTGCCGGCATTGGTTAGGGCGGTGCGGGCCATCCTTCACATAGAGGAGGATGCACCGGCTCCTAGGTCGAAGTATCCTAATTTTAAAAAAGCAAAGGTGACTTCTAATGTTTTTCTCCTGTCTGACCAATTGACTTATCATATGGCGGGGGCCTGGCAGTCGCCCAGTAAGAGATTTCTACCACAGAAGTGGTTGTCATCCAACTATCCTTTTCCTGAGGCTCATTGCAGGAAATGGGAAACCCCCCCCTGCGGTGGATTCCAATGTCACCCGCTTAATTAAAAGCGCTACGTTGCCATTGATATCTATCTCTTTTCTACTTCAGGGTCCATAGGGGTCCACAGGGTGACCTTGGGGGTATAGCTGGATCCTGGATCCTCGGGCACCACGGAGTTAAAGCTTTCAGCTGCTCCCAGGATGCACTTGGGTCCAACCTCCCCTATACCCCGCCCCCGAGCCACAGGCACCTCAGTTTAGATGGTGCCTGGCCGGAGTCGGGTCACCCTGCGGGGTGGGCTGCAGGAGCAGCCCCCTAAAGCTTTTAATTTTTTATTTAACTTAGTTAAATTTATTTATTTATTTTTTACTACAGTTTTTCTACAGAGCGGCAGCGCTGGGCTGTCTGTACAGACGCCCACGCTGCCGCTCCTTCTCCCTGCTGGCGCCGCGACGCCAGCACTGAACTGGGGATCGCGGCGGGGGAAGCCAGAGTCTGTACTAGCCGGACTCTGGTTTCCCCCGGGACTGCTGCCGGAAGACGCCGGGGAGATCAGGTAAGCCGCGCACCGCTGATTAGCGGCGGTGCGCGGGTTCCTTTCAAATGCAGTCCCATGCCCCCGGTCTAGGGGACAGACCGGGGGCGCTAGCGGTGGCGGCGGGCCCCCCCTCCAGCGGAGGCATACCCCGCCAGACCACTAGACCACCAGGGTAATTAAGCGGCAAGCGGGATGCCGGCAACTCGGGGGTTAATATGCTAGCCAGGGGAGGAAGCCTTCCCTGTCTAGCGTCTCCTCCCCTCAGCTCAGCGCGCCTTTCGGCTCGGAGTCTGGCGTCGCTGAGCTGCAGATACTCGGCCACTCCTCCTCTGAGGTCTCCAGCGGCCATTTTCTCTGTGGCAGCGTGGATACTCTCAGGGAGCACGCGGACCGGTCCCCCTGTGTACCTCTCCCCTGCAAAAGGACAGTGTACACAGCACTATAGCCCTCCCAGACACTGAATCTGGGCAGGTTGATTGTAGTGGAAAGGTGCAGTGAGTATATCTTCCTGCATGGTGTGTGACTTTTGCTAGTGCTGCCTGTCTGTGTCTTTTTTCTACTTACTGTCAGCCTGTACCTATCCCTTTCCTTCTCCTACAAGCCCTACAGGTGTGCGGGGGAAGGGTGTTTCTACTGACCTCACCTATATAGATCACGTATTTGTGAGGTCCGTCACATACAGTTGTGTGCTACACAGTGCCATATTGTGGGCTGTTGTTCAGCACACTGGTGAGTGCGTACGTTTTCTTCCTAAGTCATGTCTGAGGAGGAGATTGAGCACTCCGGGGCTCCAGCATTGTTCTCCTGCAGGCGCTGTTCTGCAGGAGTGGATAGGGAGGATTTGTCACAGGACGGCCTGTGCGGACGGTGCCAGGCGGTCCCTGGTACGTCTAAACCTCCCATTTCTACTTCAGGGTTCATAGGGGGTCCACAGGGTTGACCTTGGGGTATAGGTTGGGAACCAAATCCGGGCACCACGCAGTTAAAGCTTTTAGCTCCCAGGATGCACTGGGTCCACTCTCCCTATAACCCCACCCCCAAGCCAGAGGCACCTCAGTTTTCAGTTGGTGCCCGGCCGGAGTCGGGTCACCGTTAGCGCAGGGGGAGCTGATTAGCAGCCCCTAAGCTTATTTTATTTTTTTAGGGACAAAGTTTTTTCCATGGACTTTGGACTCTTCAGAGCGGCAGCGTCGGACTGTCCATAGGACGTCTAAGCTGCCGCTCCGTCACCCCGCTGGCGCTGAGACGCCAGTACAGATCTGGGGATCTCAGTGGGACCCCAGAGTCTGTACTAGCCGGACTCTGTGGGCGCCCAGGACTGCTGCCGGATCCACGGGGAGCAGGTAAGGTCGCGGATCACCGCTTGCGGTTATCCGCGCATTTCAAATGCAGTCCTGTGCCTCCGGTCTCAGGGGACAGACCGGAGGCGCCGGCAGTGGCGGCGGGCCCCCCATACCCCGTGTGTCCACTAGACCACCAGGGACTTAACGATCGGTGCAGGGAGCCGGCGTCCCGGGGGTTAATAGCCGGCCAGGGGAGGCAGCCTTCCCTGTTACAGCGGCTCCTCCCCTCAGCTCAGCGCGCCTTTCAGTATCCATAGTCTGGCGTCGCTGAGCTGCTTCCTCCGCGGGCCACGCTTCCTCTGAGGTCTCCAGCGGCCATTTTATCTCTGTGGTGCAGCAGAAATCTCTCAGGATGGCAGTTGGTCCAGTCCCCCTGTGTACCTCACCATCAGGTCAGTGTACACAGCGCTGTAGCCTTCCCAGACACTGAATCTGGGCAGTTGAATGCAGTGTAATAGTGCAGTATATTATATGACATGTTTATGTATATATGTATATATCTGCATTGTATGTGACTTATGCTAGTGCTGACTGTCTGTACTTTATTCTCTCACCTGTCAGTGTATATCTATCCCTTTTCTTTATCTGCCCTAATACAGCTGTACTTAGGGTGGTTCTGAGACCTCACATTTATATACTTGTTAATATTTGTGTGGTTTGTCACATACTGTTGCGTGCTGCACGTTGCCATATTTTAGATGGAACTGTGTGTTGCATACGCTGAAAATGGGTCCCTGCAGCTAATTTTTGGCATCAGTCAGGACCAGTATAGTGCTGCTTAATATTTCCGCCAAGATTGGTCAGATATGTCTGACCAGGAGATAGAGCGTTATACTGCACCCATTTTTACTATCCTGCAAATCATGTGCTGCAGGTGTTAGTGCGGAGGATTTGACTCATAAAGGGTTCTGTATGTGGCGTCATCTGGTGCTGGCCTCTTTCACGACCCCCTTGGGCGGTTTGTTTTCTCGGGATCCTCTCAATTGCGGATCGCCGGGCGGGCCCCATTGTTGTACCTCACTTGGGGTTACTTCACCATTCTGCCCTTTTCATCTCAGGGTATCTCGCAGCTTCTTGCACTCTTCCCCTGTGACACAGACTACTGCTCCCTGCAGGGGTTTTTCGCAGTATATGAATTCCCCCTGGTGCCACAATAGTCTGTCATTCCCCTTGCAGGGATTACCACAACAGCCACCCTGGGTGGATGTCGTTTTCTACGAAACGCTAATTGGCGTGGTTGACGCCCTGTGGTTACTTCCCAGTTGGCTCTGCCGTGAACTGGATACTGTTTGGGGCTCTTTCCCTCTTACACGGGGGGATGCCTATTTCAGGTATTATTATCCCTGCTTTAGGGCTGGTAGCAGGTCCATTCTGGTTAGAGTGAATGTTGACCTGCACCTGTATCATACACCCTCAGTATTGCGTGCCTTCGGGTTCCCTGTTGCTGACTAGCGGGTGGATCGCATAGCGGGACTCTGGCTGTTGCCAGATAGGAGGTGTTACAACAGTGTTTGGCCTCCTGTCCCAAATTCCCTGAGGGTCATCACGAGCCCCTCCTGGGGTGGATGGGCGTGTTACTCGTTTGATTACAGACGTTACTACGCCTCCCATTCCTGCGTGGTCGGATTCTTCGGATCCGTAGGTGGTAACTCTGCCTGAAATCAGTATACTTGCTTTCAGGAGTTGTTACCCATCCTACCATGGCTATAGCATGGTTGGTTAATACTATTGCATATTGGGTTGATGCATTTGTAACGTTTTTTCCCCTCCAACACGTCGGGGGTTCAAATGTATTTGGTCGCTCACGTAATATATGCAGTTGTCATAGGTGGAAATGCCTATATTGGATACCAGTCTCCTAACTTTCAGAGTTCCGGCTGCGACTGTATCCTCCGTAATACCCTATGGCTGCGCTCTGGGAATGCAGAGGTGCAGATACCATCTTTAGGGTTGATATTGTTTGGTCCTGACCTTGACAGGATTGTAGTAACATTGACAGTATTACTAACGACAAGTTTACCGCTTTCAGCTATGCCCACTACAAGGCCTCAGACTAAGTCTGTTAAGTCTTTTTTGTCCTCTGGGTCAGCCTAAAGGTCTGTTTCTTCGTAGACTGTCGGCATCTACAAGGGCCGACATATCCAGTACCGAGCAGGCCTGGACTGCCAGCCGATCCTGCTTCTGAACCTACGGATATCTCTTCAGCCTGACGGGACAGGCTACAACTGGGAGATACCGATTTTCTCAGTTCGCCCGGTACTAATGTCAAGTTGCCGCGGCTACGTGGGTAGGAGGGTACGCCCTCTTTGCTCAGGCGGCCTCTTTACAAGGGCCTTACAGATCCAGAAAGCTATGCAGTTGTTGCGGTAAGCGGAGCTAATTAGGCCATCCCCACTATCTCAGTGAGGGACTGGTTGTTCTGCTTTCTTTCTGGTGCGGTGGCTGAATGGTCCTCTTTGGCCTATTCTCTGTCTCAATTCCCTGAACCAGTTCCTAAAGCTACCTGGGCTCAGGAGGAAATCCCTATGCTCCATCATACGATGTTTGGAACCTGGGGACTTTATGGTATCACTGGATATACAGGACGCGTGCCTACGGGTACTTACAGAGACCTTTCCTCAGCATGGGCTGAGGTTTGCTGTATCACAGCAACACTTACAATTTTTCGGGCTCTGCCTGTTGGGACTGTCCTCAGCCCCACAGGGGTTTACCAGCGTTTTGGATTTTCTGACAGTTCTTCTGTTCAGTATATCCCAATGCTCCTGTACCTGGACGGCCTCCTGCTCTTAGCGGGATCACCGGGGTACTTTACGGCCAGGTCAGGATGACTGTGGCTTCTTCAGGGTGCAGACGTTTAATCAACGGGGAAAAAGTCCTCCCTGCATCCCTCTCTGGGTATTCTTCATCTAGGATCCCTGCTGGATTCTCAGAATCTGAGAATTCTTCTGGCGTAAGACGGAATCTCCACTCTTCCATTAGGAGTACATGGTTGTCTGCGCAGTCGACAGATGTCTTTACACTCTGGGATGCATGGTGGAATGGGCTCAGTTCCATTCCAGGCCTTTCCATAATTGGCTCATCTCCAGATGGAACGAGTTTTTTCTGTCGGATAACTGTTCAAACGATGATGCTCTCTCCGGAGGCAAGTCGGTCCCTGTCCGGGTGGCTATGGCCATCTCGTCCAGGGTTTTCTTTGCTATGGACAGTGTCTGGATCGAATCCTTTTCAGTGCAGTTGGACGTCTGTCGATTCCACCCTGTCAATTAACTTACTCTGGCATAACTCTTGTTTCCCGGTGAACCTGAAAAGGTTCAGTCCGACAGGGTCAGGACAGTGGCTTCCTTTTTAGCAACACTGTTCGTTGGGTGGCAATGACAGGTATGTCACATATTCGGACATAGTCCGAGGGTCTCCTCCCGACCATCTCGGCAGCGTTCATTTCAGGAGCTCTCCATTGGGAAGCGGGAGTCCTCAGCCGTCACGACGTGCATCCCGGGGACTAGTCTCTTCCCCAAGAGAGGTTTCATCTCCTGGTGAGCAGGGGGGGCCCCCCTGAGGTGACCCTCATGGCCTTCTGACTTTATCACACTATGGTGTTACAGTCCAGCTCTGGGGATTCTGAAGCAACCTTCAGCGACTCTTTGTCGGTGAAGTGGTCCTTCCACTTTGTGTACCTGTGTTCTCCGGTCTCCCTTCTTCCTCGAGGTCTTTGGAAGTGTTTTCAATCGAGACGGAGATGCTTTCCTGCTGGTGGCTCCTGATTGCCCCAGATGTCAGGGGTACTTGGATCTTCGGAGTCTCTACATCGATACTCCATCCCTGATGCTTCACTGCCCGGACCTGTTGTCTCAGGGTCCTTGGTTTTGCCTTGGACCTGGGTCGTTTGTCTTTGACTGTGTCCTTACAGTGGTCTTACAGCTTCCCTGGCTTTGTCATCGTTGGAATGATTAGAGCACATGGATCAGCTTTTGCTGGGACCTACCACAAACTGTGGCAGCCATAAATCTTATGGTATTGTACCTGTCGATACAATCCTCCGGTGTCCAGGATTTCCAGATATTCTGGCATTCCTTCCGGCTGGCTTGGGTTTCACACTTGGCCTGGTCTTCCTGACAGTGCGGATCTCTACACTGTCAGTATGGTTAAGATATGGAATTGCTCCACTCTGGTATCCAGTTCATCCTTTGGAGTGTTTTCTTGATTATGCCTCCATTTGTCCTCCCTAGGGACTCCTTGGGAGTAAGTAGTGGTTCTTCGTTACCTCCGGGGACAGTCAATGGAACCGCTGGTTGTGATAGCCATTACATGGTCTATTGCTTTAGGCTCTCTCTTTCTCTCAGGGTGTTTATATCAACCAGGAGAGTGTCTGAATTGGGAGCGTTCTCATGTGGCTCCCTCTTCTGGAGGGCATCATGTCAGGGTGTGAGTTGCTCTCGCCCTGTGTTTCTTCTTAGTGGTTTTCAGGTTCCATATTATTCTGGAACTTATGGTACGGCCATTCTGTCCCCAGTCCTCTCGGCTGGTGTGGCCTCATTGACTGTGGTCTGGCCTCTTTGGATTTATGTGATCCGTTCAGGTTCCTTACGGAAATCGGACTCCTTATTGGTGGTCTGAGATTTCTGGTTTTCACAGGAAAGGATGGCCGGCCTATAACCAAATGTTGGCTGGATGGCCTCGTAGGTCTTCCTCAGGGGCCTACCCATGGGTAGGCCTTCCTGTTGTTGATGCTTGTTTTTTCTCGGGCCATGTGACCCTCGTGTGCGGCTCGCTGTGGCGCCTCGGCTGTTTTGCCTTACTAGGTGGCCACGTGGTCTTCTGTCCACACCTTTTTAAGGTTCTAGGCATTGGTTTCCTTTGCCTCTCAGGATGCTTCCTTTTTGGCGACGGATTCTCCTCTCAGCACAGGAGCGTCCCCACCCTTGGTTGAACTGCTTTGGGACATCCCCAAGGTCAACCCTGTGGACCCCCTATGGACCCTGAAGTAGAAAACAAGAGATATGGTAAGAACTTACCTTTGTTATCTCTGTTTCTACGAAGTCCATAGGGTCCACAGGGCGCCCGCCCTGACGCACCTGGCTTCATATGGGCTGTGTGGCTGGTCACCGGTTTTCCGTCTCCCATTTCTGTGAGTATGGTTATTGAGTGTTCCAGTTTTCTCTCTCTTTTTCTCTCCTCCTCCGGCCTTTGGCTACTTACAAACTGAGGTGCCTCTGGCTTGGGGGTGGGGTTATAGGGAGAGTGGACCCAGTGCATCCTGGGAGCTAAAAGCTTTAACTGCGTGGTGCCCGGATTTGGTTCCCAACCTATACCCCAAGGTCAACCCTGTGGACCCTATGGACTTCGTAGAAACAGAGATAACAAAGGTAAGTTCTTACCATATCTCTTGTTTTCGCAGGAGCCACCATGGGCGATGTTTTCCCAGGTGCTGGTGTTCATCGCGGACCGTCTGTCGGTCCCGACTGCCGCCCCTACTAGGGCGTTGCCCCAGCCTGCCATCCCCCATTCCCCGGGTGTCCCACAATTATTGCAGACTCCCCCGGGGTCTCAGCCTGTTGGTCCCTATGCGGGGTTGCCAATGTATATTCAGTCCACCCCTGTGGCACAGCCGGCTGTGGTGCCGTTTCAGGCTCCTGTGACAGCTCCTCCACCCTGGGTGGATGCGCTTTCCCACACTGTCCAAGATTTGGCGGCAGCATCTTCGGCTTTTCAGTCGATGTTGCGCAGTGACGTGCCCTCCAGGGCGTCTAAACGCTCAGTCATGGCACAGGCTGCGCATCTTTCGGAATCTGAGGGGTTCTCGGATGATGGTGAGGTACAATATGACTCAGCCTCAGATACCTCAGTCCAGGAGGTAGACACTAAGTCTTCCATCAATGTGCGGGCTCTGGTTAAGGCGGTGCGGGCTATTCTTCTGATTGAGGATGAGGCACCCGCTCCCAAGTCAAGGTATCCTAGTTTTAAAAAAGCTAAGGTTACTTCTACAGCGTTCCCCTTGTCTGATCAGTTGACTGATCACATGGCGGTGGCCTGGCAGACGCCCAGTAAGCGTTTCCTGCCACAGAAACGCTTGGCGTCCAATTATCCATTCCCGGAAGCGCATTGTAAGAAATGGGAAACTCCGCCTGCAGTCGATTCCCATGTAACACGCCTCATCAGGAGTGCTACTTTGCCATTGCCGTCTATATCCTCGCTGAAGGATCCTACGGACAGGAAGGTGGAGACTTGTCTAAAGTCTATTTATTCTCTCTCAGGGGCTGTAGCCCGGCCGTCCATGGCCATCTCCTGGGTGGCCAAGGCCATTGAGGGGTGGGCCAACGCCTTGGAGGACACGTATACGGATGAATCTCCGGACGTCCAGAGGGCGTTGTTAGGACAGATGAGAGATGCCGCCTCCTACATTGGAGAAGCATCTTTGGATGCTAGCCTGTTGACCTCTAGGGTTTCGGCGGCAGCAATGTCTGCTCGTAGATCCTTGTGGTTGCGGTCTTGGAGAGCATACGCGGATTCAAAGAAAGGCTTGGAGGCCTTACCTTTTAATGGGGAATTACTATTTGGTCCGGACCTGGACAAAATAGTAGATACCCTGGCAAAATCCAAGTCAGCCTTCCTCCCTTCAGCTACTACACCTGCTAAGGTCCGGAGCTTGGCGTTTCGTTCCTTTCGGGTTCAGGGCAAGGCAAAGGGTCAGTCCTTCCCGAGGCAGTCCGCACCCAAGACCGCCTCAAAGCCAAAGAAGCAAGCCTGGAGTGCTAGGCGCCCTTCTTCCAAGCCAGAAGATAAGCCTTCTGCGTGATGGGACGGGCCTCCCTCTGGGGGACCCCAGAGTGGGAGGCCGACTTCTTCAATTCGCCCAGTGCTGGCACAATACCACCACGGATGCCTGGGTGCGAGAAGTGGTCTCCCAGGGGTACGCCCTGTCTTTTCGGCACAGGCCGCCTTGCCAGTTTTTTTGCACAAGTCCTTCTCAGGACAAAACCAAGGCCTTGCAGGTTCAGGAAGCCATAGAGGCCTTGCTGACGGCAGGGGTCATTATACCCGTACCACAGTCTCAACGTGGGATGGGGTATTACTCTACGCTGTTTCTGGTGCAGAAACCCAATGGCTCTCATCGCCCCATCCTCAATTTGAAGTCCCTGAACAGGTTTCTCAGGGTTCCCAAATTCAGGATGGAAACTTTGCGTTATATCATACTGGCGATGGAACCGGGGGATTATATGGTCTCCCTGGATATCCAGGACGCCTACCTCCATGTGCCTATAGCAACATCGCACCAACTGTTTCTGCGGTTTGCTATTCTCCACAACCACTACCAATTCAGGGCTCTACCCTTTGGTCTCTCCACGGCACCAAGGGTATTTACCAAGGTGATGGCGGTCATGGCGGCTCACCTTCGGAGCCAGGGGATACGGTTGCTACCGTATCTAGACGACCTCCTCTTGCTGGCAAGCTCCCCGGAGGTACTGATCCAGCATCTCCACCTGACGGTCGCTTGTCTACAGGCGCACGGCTGGTTGATCAACTGGAAGAAATCCTCCCTCATCCCATCACAACGGATGGTTCATTTGGGGGCCCTGCTGGACTCTCGTCAGCAACGGACTTTTCTGACTCCAGAGAAGGTCTCCTCCTTACAGCTGCGGATTCACAGTTGTCTGAGCAGTGGCAGAGTGTCGGTGCACTCAGCGATGAGAGTTTTGGGGTCCATGGTGTCGGCATTCGACATGGTGGAGTTTGCCCAGTTCCATTCCAGGCCCCTGCAGGGGCTGATTCTTTCAGAATGGAACGGATTGCCACACAGGATCCGCTCTCAGATGCTGGTGTTGTCCTCGGAGGTGCGTCTGTCCCTAGCCTGGTGGCTGCAGACAGCGCATCTCCTGGAGGGGCGCCCCTTTTGGATCCCGGAATGGGTTCTGCTCACGACAGATGCCAGTCTCCGGGGTTGGGGGGCGGTGACAGGCTCCTTGTCACTTCAGGGTCGTTGGTCGGCGGAGGAAGCGATTCTTCCCATCAACATCCTGGAACTGCGGGCAGTATACAGAGCCCTGCAGTCGTCCGGCACCGCTCTTCACGGAAGGGCCGTTCAGGTGCAGTCAGACAACGCCACCACGGTGGCGTACATCAATCACCAGGGAGGGACTCGCAGTCGAGCTGCAATGTCGGAGGTGTCCCGCGTCCTGGCTTGGGCGGAGCGCTATCTTCCAGCTCTCTCGGCAGTTTTCATCCCAGGAGTCCTCAATTGGGAGGCAGACTTCCTCAGCCGTTACGATGTGCATCCCGGGGAATGGTCGCTTCATCCAGAGGTATTCCAACTACTCGTGGACAAGTGGGGGCTGCCAGAGCTGGACCTGATGGCGTCCCGTTACAATCACAAGCTGCCTGTGTACGGGTCAAGGACAAGGGACGCAGGCGCAAGTCTGATAGACGCGCTGTCGGTGAAATGGCTGTTTCAACTGGCTTACTTGTTCCCTCCGATATCTCTGCTGCCTCGGGTCCTGCGCAAGTTCAAACAGGACGGAGGCACACTGATCCTGGTGGCCCCAGCGTGGCCCAGAAGGCCGTGGTACTCCGATCTGCGGAGCCTGTCCATCGACGCTCCGTACCTCCTACCTCAACGGCGGGACCTGTTGTCTCAGGGGCCCTGTCTTCACCCGGATCTGGGTCGACTATCTTTGACGGCGTGGCTCTTGAGACAGCCGTCCTGAGGTCTCGGGGCTTTTCTAGCTCCGTTATTACCACCATGCTGAGGGCGCGCAAGCCTGCTTCCGCGAGGATCTATCACAGAGTGTGGCACACTTACTTTCAGTGGTGCGAGGCCAGAAACTATGATCCCCAGGTGTTCCGAGTTTCGCGTATTCTGGCTTTCCTTCAGTCCGGTTTGGATTTAGGATTACATCTTTCTTCACTGAAGGTACACGTGTCTGGTCTGTCGGTGTGGTTCCAGCGCAGGATCGCTGCTATGCCGGACGTACACACCTTTTTCCAGGGTGTTTTGAGAATCCAGCCTCCCTTTGTGCCACCTGTGGCCCCGTGGGATTTGGCGGTGGTTCTTAGGGCCTTACAGGGTCCTCCTTTTGAGCCCTTGGAGTCAGTGGAGCTCAAGTGGCTAACTTTTAAAACTGTTTTCCTCTTGGCAATTGCTTCTGCCAGGAGGGTTTCAGATTTGGGGGCGCTTTCTTGTCGTCCCCCTTTTCTGATTTTTCATCAGGACAGAGCGGTGCTTCGCACTCGTCCTGATTTCCTGCCTAAGGTGGTTTCCAGGTTCCACATTAATCAGGAAATTGTTGTACCAGCCTTTCAGTCACCTGATCTTTCGGCTGGGGAGACTTCCTTAGACGTTGTAAGGGCACTCCAGGTTTATGTGGACCGGACTAGTTCTGTGAGGAAGTCGGATTCTTTGTTTATCCTCTTTGGTTTTCACAAGAGGGGTTGGCCTGCCAACAAACAGACTCTAGCCCGTTGGCTTCGTTCTGTTATTATTGAGGCTTATATGCAGGAGGGTTTACCTGTTCCAGCCTCTGTTAAGGCTCATTCCACTCGGTCCGTGGGCCCTTCTTGGGCTGCTAGCCGTGGCGCCTCTGCTGTTCAGCTCTGTAAGGCGGCCACCTGGTCTTCCATTCAGACCTTTTTGAGGTTCTATGCGTTTGACACCTTTGCCTCTCAGGATGCATCCTTTGGGCGCCGGGTTCTCCTATCAGCACAGGAGCGTCCCCGCCCTTAGTTGGACTGCTTTGGGACATCCCCAAGGTCACCCTGTGGACCCCTATGGACCCTGAAGTAGAAAACAAGAGATATGGTAAGAACTTACCTTTGTTATCTCTGTTTCTACGAAGTCCATAGGGTCCACAGGGCACCCGCCCTGACGCACCTGGCTTCATATGGGCTCTGTGACTGGTCACCGGTTTTCCGTCTCCCATTTCTGTGCGTATGGTTCTTGTGTGTTCCAGTCTTCCTTCTCTGTGTTTCGTCTCCTCCTCCGGCCTGGGCTGCTTACCAACTGAGGTGCCTGTGGCTCGGGGGCGGGGTATAGGGGAGGTTGGACCCAAGTGCATCCTGGGAGCAGCTGAAAGCTTTAACTCCGTGGTGCCCGAGGATCCAGGATCCAGCTATACCCCCAAGGTCACCCTGTGGACCCTATGGACTTCGTAGAAACAGAGATAACAAAGGTAAGTTCTTACCATATCTCTTGTTATCTGAAGGATCACACGGACAGGAAATTAGAGACTTGTTTAAAGTCTATCTACTCTCTCTCTGGGGCAGTGGCTCGTCCGTCCATGGCCATCTCTTGGGCGGCTAAAGCCATTGAGAGCTTGGCCAACGCTTTAGAGGATACCTTTCCAGACGATGCTCCGGATATCCAGAGGGCGTTACTAGGACAGATGAGAGATGCGGCTTCCTATATTGGGGAAGCATAGTTAGATGCCAGCCTGCTGACCTCTAGGGTTTCGGCTGCAGCTGTGTCTGCACGTCGGTCCTTGTGGCTGCGGTCCTGGAGAGTTGACGCAGACTCTAAAAAGGGCCTGGAGGCCTTACCTTTTAATGGGTAGTTGCTATTTGGTCCAGACTTGGACAAAATAGTGCATACTCTGGCTAAATCCAAGTCAGCCTTCCTCCCTTCAGCTTCAGCACCTGCTAAGGTGAGGAGCTCCACTTTTTGGTCCTTTCAGGTTCAGGACAAGGCCAAAGGTCAGTCCTTCCCGAGGCAGTCGGCGACCAAGACCGCCTCTAAGCCCAAGAAGCAGGCCTGGAGTGCCAGGCGCCCTTCTTCCAAGCAGGAAGATAAACCTTCTGCCTGATGGGACGGGCCTTCCTCTGGGGGACTCCAGAGTGGGAGGCCGACTTCTTCAATTTGCCCAGTGCTGGCACAATACCACCACGGTTGCCTGGGTTCGAGAAGTGGTCTCTCAGGGGTTTCGGCACAGACCGCCCCACCAGTTTTTCTGCACGAGTTTTTCTCAGGACAAAACCAAGGCTTTGCAGATTCAGGTAGCTATAGAGTCCTTGCTGAAAGCAGGGGTCATTGTTCCCGTTCCTCAATCACAACGAGGGACGGGGGTATTATTCGTCTCTGTTTCTGGTGCAGAAACCAAATGGTTCTCATCGCCCTATCCTCAATTTGAAGTCTCTGAACAAATTCCTCAGAGTTCCCAAATTCAGGATGGAAACGTTACGTTCCATCATTCTGGCGATGGAACCTGGGGATTACATGGTCTCCCTGGATATCCAGGATGCCTACCTCCATGTTCCGATAGAACCTTCGCACCCGCAGTATCTGAGGTTCGCTATCCTGCAGCATCACTATCCGTTTCGGGCGCTACCCTTTGGCCTCTCCACGGCACCAAGGGTATTCACCAAAGTAATGGCGATCATGGCCGCACATCTTCGGAGCCAGAATGTACGGCTGCTGCCGTACTTATACAACCTCCTTTTGCTGGCGAGCTCTCCGGAGGTACTGCTTCAACAACTCCACCTGACGATCGCTTGTCTGCAAGCTCACGGGTGGTTGATAAATTGAAGAAAGTCCTCCCTGATTCCATCACAGCGGATGGTTCATTTGGGAGCCCTGCTAGATTCTCGTCAACAAAGGATCTTCCTGACTCCGGAAAAGGTCTCCTCCCTACAGCTGCGATACACAGTTGCCTGAGCAGTTGCCGCCTGACGGTCCATTCGGCAATGAGAGTTCTGGGGTCCATGGTGTCGGCATTCGACATGGTGGAATTTGCCCAGTTCCATTCCAGGCCCTTGCAGGGACTGATTCTATCGGAATGGAATGGGTTACCTCACCGGATCCGCTCTCAGATGCTGGTGTTGTCCCCGGAGGTTCGGAAGTCTTTGGCTTGGTGGCTTCAGACAGCTCATCTGGGCGCCTCTTTTGGATCCCGGACTGGGTCCTGCTCACAACAGATGCCAGTCTCTAGGGTTGGGGGGCAGTGACAGGCTCGTTGTCACTTCAGGGACGTTGGACTGCGGAAGAAGCGCTTCTCCCCATCAACATCCTGGAACTGCGGGCGGTGTACAGGGCCCTGCAAGGTCGGTTCAAGTTCAGTCCGACAACGCCACCACGGTGGCGTAGATCAACCACCAGGGAGGAACTCTGTCGGGCTGCGATGTCGGAGGTGTCTCGCATCCTTGCTTGGGCGGAGTGCCACATTCCAGCAATCTCGGCAGTTTTCATCCACAGAGTCCTCAATTGGGAGGCGGACTTCCTCAGCCGTCACGACGTGCATCCTGGGGAATGGTCGCTTCACCTAGAGGTGTTTCAGCTACTCGTAGACAGATGGGGGCTGCCGGAACTGGACTTGATGGCCTCCCGTCACAATCACAAGTTGCCCATTTACGGGTCAAGGACAAGATACGCAGGCGCATGTCTGGTAGACGCGCTGTCGGTGAAATGGACATTTCACCTGGTGTATCTGTTTCCTCCGATATCCCTGCTACCTCGGGCCCTGCGGAAATTCAAGCAGGACGGCGGCACGCTCGTGCTGGTGGCTCCAGCGTGGCCCAGACGACCTTGGTACTCTGATCTGAAGAGCCTCTCCATCAACGCTCCGTACCTTCTTCCTCAGCGTCAAGACCTATTGTCTCAATGGTCCTGCCTTTACCCGGGTCTGGGTCGGCTGTCTTTGACGGCGTGGCTCTTGAGACAGCCGTCTTAAGGTCTCGGGGCTTCTCGGGTTCGGTTATTAGTACCATGCTCAGGACACGCAAGCCTGCTTCCGCACGGCTTTACCACAGGGTGTGGCACACTTACTTTCAGTGGTTTGAATTCAGAAGCTATGATCCTCAGGTGTTCCGGGTTTCTAGGATCTTGGAATTTCTTCAATCAGGCTTGGACCTCGGCTTACGTCTTGCCTCCCTGAAGTGCATGTGTCTGCGCTGTCCGTGTGGTTCCAACGAAGGATCGCTGCACTACCGGATGTTCACACTTTTTTCCAATGTGTTCTCCGAATCCAGCCTCCCTTCGTGCCTCCTGTGGCTCCTTGGGACTTTGGCGGTGGTTCTTCGGGTCCTGTAGGGTCCTCCTTTTGAGCCTCTTGAGTCGGTGGAGCTCAAGTGGCTGACGTTTAAGACTGTTGTTCTTCTCCTGGCAATTGCTTCTGCCAGGAGGGTGTCAGAATTGGGGGCGCTTTCCTGTCGTCCCCCTTTTTTGATTTTTCACCAGGACAGAGCGGTGCTTCGCACTCGTTCCGAGTTTTTACCTAAAGTGGTTTCGAAGTTCCACATCAATCAGGAACTTGTTGTGCCAGCTTTTCAGTCACCTGATCTTTCAGCTGGTGAGGCTTCCTTAGCTGTACTCCGTGCTCTCAGAATTTATGTGGACCGGACTGCCTCTGTTAAGGGAGTCTGATTCATTGTTTGTCCTCTTTGGTTTTCACAGGAGGGGTTGGCCTGCCAACAAACAAACGTTAGCCTGTTGGCTTTGTTCTGTTATTTGTGAGGCTTATGCACAGGAGGGTGTACCTGTGCCAGCCTCTGTTAAGGCTCTTTTCACTCGTTCTGTGGGTCCTTCTTGGGCTGTTAGATGTGGCGCCTCTGCTGTTCAGCTATGTAAGGCGGCCACCTGGTCTTCCATTCAGACATCTTTTGAGGTTCTATGCGTTTGACACCTTTTGCCTCTCAGGATGCATCCTTCGGGCGCCGGATTCTCCTTTCTGCACAGGAGTGTCCTCGCCCTTAGTTGAACTGCTTTTGGACATCCCCAAGGTCAACCCTGTGGACCCCCTATGGACCCTGAAGTAGAAAACAAGAGATATGGTAAGAACTTACCTTTGTTATCTCGGTTTCTACGAAGTCCATAGGGTCCACAGAGTGCCCGCCCTGATGCACCTGGCTTCAAATGGGCTGTGTGGCTGGTCACCGGTTTTCAGTCTCCCATTTCTGAGAGTATGGTTTCTTGTGTGTTCCAGTCTTCCTTCTCTCTGTTTCGTCTCCTCCAGCCTTGGCTGCTTACCAACTGAGGTGCCTGTGGCTCGGGGGCGGGGTATAGAGGAGGATGGACCCAAGTGCATCCTGGGAGCAGTGAAAGCTTTAACTGCGTGGTGCCCGTGGATCCAGATCCAGCTATACCCCAAGGTCAACCCTGTGGACCCTATGGACTTCGTAGAAACACAGATAACAAAGGTAAGTTCTTACCATATCTCTTGTTTTTAGCATGGAGATATGCCCGCATGGTGGTTTGAGTCAATATTTGAAACTGCATATGTATAGTGCGAAACCCTGGCACACCTTTCATTCATGGCAGAGGGAGTCATATGAGAGCTGTTAGACCCACCTTGCCCTGCATCATGCGTTCCTTTCTTTTGGCATTGTATTGTTCTTATTAATGGATCCATCCCTGCATGTTGGCCAGCTCTCTGCATTCAAATGATCAATGAATCCATCACTTATCTCTTGTCTGTACACACGATATATCTATAAATGACATAGTTCATAGATATATCGTGTCGGGCCGTTCTGCACGGCAGATGAGATTCATCTTGAGGATATATTGTACACATCTGCCGGGGTGTGTGTACGGACGACCCACCGCCCGCCCCGTTACGCTGGCTACAGGAACTGCCGACATCACAACTGGACAGGCAAATTGAAATGCCCGCCCAGTTGTGATGTCTGGTCAGACATATCGAGCAGCTGGTTGGCAAGTGTGTATGCTTATCAAATTGGTCGCTCGGTCTGCCGGGCCAATTTAGTTATTTAAATAAAAATCCAGATCTTCAAAACGGAAGCAATGGCGCACTACAGATGCTCGCCGCAGTTGGGGTTAAGTGTCGTCCTTGGTAGGGGAGGAAAAAAAAACATGCAAGTGCTTATTACATGTGACAATGTACTGTCTATGGTATGCATTTCAAATGCCTTATAGCCACAGTTTATTTTTGTTGAAGTTTGCATGGCTGCGAATGTGTGCAGTAGGCTTGCAGCCTTAAATGGGAGAGACTCTGCTTGTATATGATTAAAATATAGAAAGTATAACTAGCAGCAATGTGGGACAGGTTGGGCAAAAGTGGAAACCAGCGCACCAGGCTGAAAGACCCCCCCCCCTTGTTAATGGAAACGCGCGGCATCTAATCCACTAGTCCTAGCGCACAGGTTCTCAAACTCTGTCCTATAGGACCCCAAACAGTGCATGTTTTCCAGGTCTCCTCACAGAATCACAAGTGAGATATTAGCTCCACCTGTGGATCTTTTAAAATGTGTCAGTGGGTGACCTGCAAAACGTGACCTGTGTGGGGTCCTGAGGGCCAAGTTTGAGAACCTCTGTCCTAGTGGAATTGAGCATGAGCCTGGCCAAATCAAAACTTGGATCCTCTATGGGGAGGGTGGGCCAAACAATATCAGGTACGATAAGTGGATCTTTCGGTGCCAGATTGAATCGACACCTTAATGTTTGAGTAGTTTTACCTCTATGTTGATCTTTAAACTGTTATAACAGGCACCAGATGCTCCTCAGACAGTAAAGGGTAATGTGTTCGTTCATTCAATGTGTAAGTAAGAGTATTCTCTAGTGTTGTCCATTTCTGCTCATCCCAGTGCACGCTGCTGTCATCGCCATTAACGAAGCAGTGGACAGGCGAGTGGCACAGGACACCATGGCTGCTCTGCGGAACCCCAATGCTACGTTGGTGAACCTTCAGGAGAAGCTGGCGGCAGTATACCAGGAGCTTCTCTTCCAAGCCAAGTCCACAAAGATGGCCAACTCCCGAAATAAGGCAAGTAACCTAAGTGCTACCAGAAGGTTACCATCTTTATATATAAACCTGAAACCCCTGTACAGCTCCTAGCATGGGCTTATGGGAAATGTAGTCTTAAAGCAGCCTTTGCAACTGCAGTCTATAGCGATTGAAGCCTTTATGCGGTCGACAATGTTCTGTATTTAAGCTGCCCGCATGCAGATTAATCTGGTAGGTCAGAGCAGTCACACATAGGTTGTATATGTACGGAATGCAGGGACTTTGTCAGTGATGTCAGCTGATTAGTACACACACGTAATCACAGATCAAGCTTTTTAATTGGTCTTGCTTAGGAATGTATGCCGCCAAATTAAGCACGGTAGTCTCACCCACCCAGTACAGTCAGCCACCAGGTGGCACCAGACTCCTGACCTGTCTACCGTACATCTATTGCTATGACTTTGATCTTATGGGTTTATTTACTAACATGTTTGCAGAAAATGTAGTGTAAACACACTCCCATTGGCCTACATTTATTTCTTATGCTAGATCTAAACTGACGTCTGGTCTGTATCACTTACCATGCGGTTATGCTGCTAACACCTTGTTCTCTTCCACCCCCCCGCAGGCTGCGCGGAATACCACAGACAGCCAGGATATATATGACCACTGCCTGACGCAAGCTGAAATACAGGGGAACGTCAACAAAGTCAATGGTAATCGGGCACCCGCAATGTATTGTGAATATTAAATTCTTCTCCTCTCTTCTCTCTCCCTGTGGTCACCCGTGGCATCTTGCGGTGCGAGGTGGCGGATATCTGTGCAATGTCCTTATATAGATTTAGACAGGAAGCCTGCTGTGCATAGGAAAAATCCCTCCTCTGTAATGTACAATATATCTTAAGTTCTGACAAGCACTTGACTCTCCTCTGTGTGTTTCTGTGAATGTTACATGTAGGGGCTGATGGGTACCTCCGGATGTGTGCTTTATAAATTTATTGCTGATCCTCTTCCAGTACACGCAGCTCTGGAGTACGTGGACGAAACGCTGGAGAGAAAGGACGCGCTGGGTCTCTACACAGCGCTGCAGGACTCCGCCCTCTTACTGCGCAGGTTACAGCGGGAGAACGCAGATCACTACCTGGAGCAACTCACCAGTGACCGAGAGCAAAAAGCCATTGTTAGTCCATTTCTGTAATGACCCAGAATATCAGCGTTTACACTATTCCGCCATGTTCAGCGGCCCGTATCCCACAGTGGTAGCCACATGTCGCGCTGCAATGGCGGCCAATGCTGTTTGTGATGACGCTGGTTGCTAGTGAAATGCTAGGCGGCTTTCTACTAAATATTAATTCACATCGTGCCTCAGTCTCTAGCTTAATGTATCAACCCACGAATTGTCTCGTTCTCTGGGGCGGGTGGCTGCTGCCTTTAAGGAAGTGCTTTGTACATATGTTACTATGGTACAAAGGCCAAAAAAAAGGTTTTGTAGCAAAACTATTGATCTTAAGAAGCTGCCGTGACAGGGAGCAATCTGCTGCTGATTAGCTGCACTGATTAATGAGGCGCAGTTCCCTTTTTTGGGGGGGTCACTACAAGACCAGAGCTCTATCCAAGTCTGTGATTTGTGTTCCAGGAACTGAGCTATATGGACCTCCTGGAGAGGGAGGAGCTACAAGCCGGGGTGGATGCTGCCAATCAGAATGCGAACACAGAGCACGCCAGTAAGTAGTGGGTGTTGCGTGGCTCGTGGGCTGGGGGTTGTATTTATCTGCTGAAGGGGCTGGCTGACGGCTCAGTCTGAGTGACAACCTGCTCTGTAGCGTCCGTCTCTGGTCCGTGTCTTCACGGCATTAATGGAATGTAATAAAATGCCTCTAGCGTATGATATAAGAATGTCGTACTACGCCACAGGAAGCCAATGCCTGGAGGGCTCATGGGCTCTGTTACCCGCCTGCTGACATAGTTTTAACCAAAATTGGTTCAGCCTCCATCCTAATTGTGTGGTATCTAATATAAGGAAGACAGATTAATTTAGGAGATCAGTGCCATGACGATTCTTATCCGGGTGTAGGGTGTCAAATCATTGACTCTAACCAATGTTATTCGCTGGTCCTATGAAAGCCCCAAGCGATGGTCATGGTGGTCAGGGAGAAAGCAGTAGGGTCTCACAAGTTGAATGCCTTGACCCAGGTCGTAGTAATGTTCCCCATTCAGACTGCTGGTCCACCCCTATGCCATGAAATAAAGGACATGTCTTTACATGGAGGAGTTTATTACGCAATGGATGGAGACCCATCACCATATAGAAAGAGGACAGTGTGACTTGGCTGTATGTACATCAGGACTGTGCCTTTCAGCACTGCCTTCAGGGTCAAGGGTATAAATGGCACACGGGCCAATGGAGCTGGTGGGTCACCCCTTGAACTTATTTGGTGCGTGCTATGGGTAACAGTATGTTTTGTTGCTGCTCTTCCAGATACCACGGTAGGGTTATAATGAGTGGGCATGGTGTGATATTGCTAGCTTAGAGGTAACGGCGGTTAGGCACGTAAGTAACCGTAGTTGGTTTACCGGTAGACACCAAACTGTTTTCCCTAATTTTGGGTTCACTTAAAGCCGTGTGGAAAACGGAACATAGGGGTTGATTTACTAAGCCTTGGTTGGAGATGAAGTGAACAGAGATAAAGTACCAACCAATCTGCTCCTAACTGCCATGTTACAGGCTGTGGTTGAAAAATGTCAGGAGCTGATTGGTTGGTAGCTTATCTCTCGCCACTTTGTCACTCTCCGAGGCTTAGTAAATAGACCCCATTGTGGGAAAGGAGCTTTGTGGCCTCTATAATCATTACAAGTACATAAACGAAAAATGTACAATGGACATAAACAGTGCAGTAGCTGCAGCCGCCATTGTCTGGCCTATATTTGTTACCGCTGCTCATTTACATTTAGAAGTAGAATGGCGTCACGGGGCTGTATGTCTCTTGCTCTTTCATGCAAGATGTCCTCTGTTTCTCTCTTCCCCGCGTCAGTGGAGCTGGCCGTCTCCCGTATCAACACTGCTCTCCGCAACGGAAACGCCGCGCAGACCGTGAAAGAGCTCTCTAACCCAGACGCCCAGCTTCCAGATATCTATCCCTTTGCATCACAGCTGTACCAACAGGAACTTTCAATTCTGCAGGGACAGAGTCCTCAGGTGAGTCGGGCTGACTTCCTGCAATGCTGCTGACCGCTTTGCCTCCTACTTAACGTTTAAATAGTCTCCATAATTCTCAGAATGCATAATGATGAAAGAAAGGTTGGTGGAAAGTCGCTTTTAATTTACGCGTCTTTAAAGGCCAGTATATGTGGCCCTTCATCTTTTGATGGACTACAAAGCCCAGCAAGCCTTGCCAGCCATTACACATCAGTACAAGAGTGAACACAAGTGCCATCTGTTGTACGTTGGGCGGTACTACCTCTAACTTTGACGGTTTTGCCAAAACAGGGCTTCTTGGTGCAGGAGGAGCTGTTCGTGGCTGTGGAGATGTTATCTGCCGTAGCGCTGACCAACCGAGCCTTAGAAGCCGGGGATCTGAATGCTTTCTGGGCGGCCCTGGTTAGCTCTGCTCTGGGCCTGTCTGAGGTGGACGAGGAGAACATACAAAGGTGACAAGAATATATATGAACATCCGCACAGTCTACGTATTGTAGAATCACAGCACCAGTTCTATTCTCTCGATGTTCTTCATGTTTCCATCTGTTCTCTAAAAAGGTATTTTAACAAACTGTCCAAACGAAAACGTCGCTCCCAGGGACCCTCTGAGTTCTTCAGCTGGAATGATCTCCAGTCTTGTGTGAACAACATCAACCTCAGTACACAAGACGAACATGACAGTAAGTCAGCCGCTAAGAGCACGGGCTTCTTGTTCTTTGCTCACTGACCGTCTCCTACACCCAAGGTCTTCCATTTCACCCTTTCAGAGTAAATGTGGTGGTTATATGTTGTAGTTGTCTAACCCCTTTATTGAGCGTGTTTGGCAACTTCCTTTATGTATGAATCTGTTGACTTTGTTTCCACCAGAAATCCTGGCAGTAAGCCTTATTAACGAGGCGCTCGAACAGAATGACCCCCAGAAAACCTTTACCGCCCTCCTGTTGCCGGCAGCGGGTCTCACAGATGTCACGCTGCCCATCGCCAGCCTGTATCACCAAATCCTGACCAGTGCGCTGCAGCACAAAAAGAAGGTAACTCGACGCATTTCACCTCATTCCTGTAGGGATCTGCTTACACAGTATACAGCAGGCCTGGCCAACCTGAGGCTCTCCAGCTGTTCTGAAACTACAAGTCCCAGCATGCCCTGCCACGGTTTTGCTATTAGGAAATGTTAAAACTGTGGCAGGGCATGCTGGGACTTGTAGTTTCACAACAGCTGGAGAGTCACAGGTTGGCCAGGCCTGGTATACAGGATAGATACTGAGTTGAGGTGGCCTCCTCCACCTCAGAAGTGAAGAAGGATTTCCACGGAGCTGTGCAATAGGCCGCTTGCTAACAGTATAAGTCATTACTATGCGCGCCCGGTCTGGTTCCACCCCCGACTTCTCCAGCCAGGCCCCTGATGAACAGCTGAACAGAGTGCAAACATGGAGCAATAAGATGGGGCAATGCACCGCTACCATAATTGCTTAGGGTTAATCATCCTGTATATATGAATTCACAAATGTATTTTAGAATATGTTGTAGGCTACTACTACTAAGACCACTTCTGTGAACTCTAAACATCTAGAACACCTTTCTGAACTGCTAGTATACCATGCACATTGGTATCCCATGTGTCTGTCTCGGTGTCTGTCACTGGAATTCTAAAATGTAATACTAATTTTCATTGACCAGCAAATTGTTCCTACAACACCAGCCCTGCTCATACCAGGGAGGGAAAACTGGGAGGCCGATTAATTGAACAGACACATCCTGCATCCAGGAGAAAGAGGTCTCAATCGGGGCAATGTTCAGCATTTGTGGACAGATGGTGTCACCCAGGCATAGACTTGATGGCATCTCAATTGACCCACGAGGTGGAGCGATTTTGCTGAAGGACCAGGATTCGCAAACATTTCTTGTAGATCCTGACTGGCTGAGGCCGTTTGGCTACACAGGAATGGGGCGTACGTTGGCAGGCTTAAATGGCGTGACCGTCGAAGCCACGATTTTTTAATTAGCGGTGATCAAAACCATGCTCAGGCATAGGGAAAAAAGCAACATAGGACTGCCATTTAACCTACCAGTATGTTTGGGTGCTTGTTTTTTGGAGGGGCCCACGGGAGAAAACCTTAATCATCTGGAAGACGGCATAACATCCACATGGATATAGCATTCCCGCTGGGCTGTTTCAGTTCCTTACACTTATGGAGGCCCCCTGGCGCCCCGCTGATCTCAAACTGACCTTGGTGGAACTGCATCTTCCCGCTCTGCTGCTGCAATATGCGCCTGGGGTGATGGGGGCAAGTTCGCCTCTCCCTGTCCTGCCGCCCCCTGAATTTATTAGAAACATATATTGAATTGGCTGAACTTAGGCAGGTGCAGAACTAATAATGATCTTGCTGTGGTCCCTAAGGTAACGCGGGATGCCTCGGCAGTGCTCTGGTTAGAGGAGATCCAGCAAGGTGTTTGTCAGGCCAACCAGGAGAATGCGAGAGCAAGGAAAAGTAAGATCAGATGGCTGAATATTTATAGATTTTTTTTATTTATTTTTTTACTTTATTTTTTATTATTATTATATACCCTGCTTGTCACCCAACTTTTTCTATTTTTACAGTGATCATTTGGGAGGGGAGTAATTGGCACTGGTCATGGTGGGACTATTATTATTCAGGAGTCATGTGATCCAGGTTGCCAGGTCATCCCTTTAATAAGGGACACTTATGAATCACACAGGTTCTGTGGCTGATTAAAAACAGGGGAAATGGAGCCAGCTCAGACGACTTTAATTCTTTAAAGTGCCAGGCTCCTCCACTGCCTATACCCCAGAGTAATGCACCAGTGTCCCCCAGTGGATGATGGAAAAAATAGGGCTATAGGTAATTAAATGCTGAGATCATTTTGAAACTCATTAGCAAAGATTGTATGGCTTTTCTCATCTGATATGTATAGAAGTAGTCTCATTTCTTTCCCTCTCTTCTCTTCTGCTCAGTGGCTCTGGGCATTGCAGCCGCTAATCAAGCCATCAAGGAAGGGAAAGCGTCTCAGACCCTGCGTGTCCTACGGAACCCGGACGCGTTACTGTGCGGGGTGGTGAGAGATTGTGCAGAGGCCTATCAGACTGAACTCGGCGGAATAATGGATGCAAAAAGAAAACTGGGTATGAGGAATTCCAGTGGAAGTATGGGAAGGACCAGTCAGATGCACATGATGAAGGCAGCCATTTTGTAAGCACAACAGCCTGATCCTGCAGGGAATCAGTGACTTCACTGATGCACTGTCTGACTGATATTCAGGAGGCTGGCTAATATTCATGAGGTACTGGTTGCTAGGGAATTAATAGGCTACATTCTTATGAATATTCTTTCAGTACACAAAATGGCTGCCTCCGCTGTGTTCTATACATATTCGGTCAGCCCACCTGCTTGTGTTTGGAAATACATAGGTGACAGATCATTGTCTAGGTCTCTGTATGGCCCTACCCTATCTCATAATTATGGACCTCAGACATTATACCCTGCCCCAATGATCTACAGGTTGAGTCTCCCATATCCAAATATTCCGAAATACGGAATATTCCGAAATGCGGAATATTTTTGGCATGACTGAGATAATGAAACCTTTTGATGGTTCAATGTACACAAACTTTGTCTAAGACACAAATTATTAAAAATATTGTATAACATTACCTGCAGGCTGTGTGTATAAGGTGTATATAACACATAAATGCATTCTGTGTGTATATTGGGGTCCTATTCCCAAGATATTTCATTATGGTATGCAATTATTCCAAAATACGGAATTTCTACTTCAGGGTCCATAGGGGTCCACAGGGTGACCTTGGGGTATAGCTGGATCCTCGGGCACCACGGAGTTAAAGCTTTTAGCTGCTCCCAGGAAGCACTTGGGTCCATCCTCCTCTATACCCCGCCCCCGAACCACAGGCACCTCAGTTTAAGATGGTGCCCGGCCGGAGTCGGGTCACCCTGCGGGGGGGGGCTGCAGGAGCAGCCCCTAAAGTTTTTTTTTTTAACTTAGTTAAATTTATTTTTATTTTTACTACAGTTTTTTTCTCCAGAGCGGCAGCGATGGGCTGTCTGTACAGACGCCCACGCTGCCACTCCTTCTCCCTGCTGACGCCAGCGCTGAACTGGGGATCGCGGCGGGGGAAGCCACAGTCTGTACTAGCCGGACTCTGGTTTCCCCCGGGACTGCTGCCGGAGACGCCGTGGAGATCAAGGTAAGCCGCGCACCGCTGATTAGCGGCGGTGCGCGGGTTCCTTTTAAATGCAGTCCCATGCCCCCGGTCTAGGGGACAGACCAGGGGCGCTAGCGGTGGCGGCGGGCTCCCCCTCCATCGGAGGCATGCCCCGCCTGACCACTAGACCACCAGGGTGAATAATGAGGCAAGCGGGATGCAGGCAACCCGGGGGTTAATATGCTAGCCAGGGGAGGAAGCCTTCCCTGTCTAGCGGCTCCTCCCCTCAGCTCAGCGCGCCTTTCAGCTAGTAGTCTGGCGTCGCTGAGCTGCAGATTCTCGGCCACTCCTCCTCTGAGGTCTCCAGCAGCCATTTCCCTGTGGCAGCGCAGATACTCTCAGGGAGCACACGCACCGGTCCCCCTGTGTACCTCTCCCCTGTTCAGGACAGCGTACACGGCACTATAGCCCTCCCAGACACTGAATCTGGGCAGGTTGATTGTAGTGGAAAGGTGCAGTGAGTATATCTTCCTGCATGATATGTGACTTTCTACTTCAGGGTCCATAGGGGGTCCACAGGGTTGACCTTGGGGTATAGCTGGATCTGGATCCACGGGCACCACGCAGTTAAAGCTTTCACTGCTCCCAGGATGCACTTGGGTCCATCCTCCTCTATACCCCGCCCCCGAGCCACAGCACCTCAGTTTTAGTTGGTGCCCGGCCGAAGTCGGGTCACCCTGTCGCAGTGGGGCTGCAGGAGCAGCCCCATAGCTTTATTTTAAAGGAGAAATTTTTTATTTTTCTACTTCAGTGTCCATAGGGGGTCCACAGGGTTGACCTTGGGGTATAGCTGGATCTGGATCCATGGGCACCACGCAGTTAAAGCTTTAGCTGCTCCCAGGATGCACTTGGGTCCGTCCTCCTCTATACCCCGCCCCCGGCCACAGCACCTCAGTTTGAGTTGGTGCCCGGCCGGAGTCGGGTCACCTGCGCAGGGGGGCTGCAGGAGCAGCCCCCAAAAGCTTTCTATTTTTATTTAAAAAAAAAAAAAAAAGAGCCTGTTAGATTTTTATTTTAAAACAGAGGCTCTAGTGTGGCAGCGACGGGCTGTCTATGCAGACGCCCACGCTGCCGCTCTCCTTCCCCGCTGGCGCCGCGACGCCAGTACTGCACTGGGGATCGCGGCAGGAGGCCAGAGTCCGTACTAGCCGGACTCTGGGTCCCTCCCTGGACTGCTGCCGGAGTCGCCGGGGACAAGGTAAGCCGCGAGTCGCCGATTAGCGGCGGCTCGCGGGTTTTGCCTGCAGATGCAGTCCTTTGCCCCCGGTCCTAGGGGACAGACCGGGGGCCGCTAGCGGTGGCGGCGGGCTCCCCCTCTGAGGAGGAATAACCCGTGGGACCACTAGACCACCAGGGATATATGGCAAGCGGGATGCCGGCAAGCCCTGGGGTTAATATGCTAGCCAGGGGAGGAAGCCTTCCCTGTCAGCGGCTCCTCCCCTCAGCTCAGCGCGCCTTTCAGCACGGAGTCTGGCGTCGCTGAGCTGTAGTTACACGGCCACTCCTCCTCTGAGGTCTCCAGCGGCCATTTTCTCACAGTGGCAGCGCAGATCTTCAGGGAGCACGCGGACCGGTCCCCCTGTGTACCTCTCCCCTGATTAAGGACAGCGTACACAGCACTATAGCCCTCCCAGACACTGAATCTGGGCAGGTTGATTGTAGTGGAAAGGTGCAGTGAGTATATCTTCCTGCATGGTATGTGACTTTTGCTAGTGCTGCCTGTCTGTGCTTATTTTCTACTTACTGTCAGCTTATACCTATCCCTTTACTTCTCCTACAAGCCCTACAGGTGTGTGGGGGAGGGGCGTTTCTACTGACCTCACTTATATAGATCACGTATTTGTGAGGTCCATCACATACAGTTGTGTGCTACTCAGTGCCATATTGTGGGCTGTTGTTCAGCACACCGGTGAGTGCGTTTTACTTCTACCCTGGTGCCAGATATATAATATATTCTGTCATGTCAGACGAGGAGGTTGAGCGCTCAGTGGCTCCGGTGTTGGCCTCCTGCGGACGCTGTTCTGCAGGAGTAGATAGGGAGGATTTGTCACAGGATGGCCTGTGTAGTCGATGCCAGGTGGCTCCTGGCCCATCCAGACCTTCTCTGGCGCAGGAACCACCGTGGGCGATGTTTTCTCAAGTGCTGGTGTCTATTGCGGACCATCTGTCGGTCCCGACTGCTCTCCCTACTAGGTCGTTGTCCCAGCCGACCATCCCCCAATCCCCGGGTGTCCCGCAGTTATTGCGGAGTCCTCCTGGGTCTCAGTCGGTGGGTCCCTATGCGGGGTTGCCTATGTATATACAGGCTTCCCCTGTGCTGCAGCAGCCTGTGGTACCTTTTCAGGCCCCTATGGTGACTCCTCCACCCTGGGTGGATGTGCTCTCCAACTCCGTGCAAAATTTGGCGGCCGCTTCCTCGGCTTTTCAGTCAATGTTGCAGACTGACATGCCTTCTAGGATTTCAAAACGCCCACTCATGACACGGGCTGCTCAGGTATCGGACTCAGAGGGTTCCTCAGATGATGGGGAGGTCCCTGATGACACTGACTCGGACGCCTCGGTCCAGGAAATGGATACCAAGTCGTCCATTAATGTACGAGCACTAGTTAGGGCGGTGCGAGCTATTCTTATAGAGGATGAGGCACCGGTTCCTAAGTCGAAGTTTCCTAGTTTCAAAAAAACTAAGGTGGCTTCTGCGGTGTTTCCCCTGTCGGATCAGTTGACGGATCATATGGCGGTAGCTTGGCAGGCGCCCAGTAAGAGATTCCTTCCTCAGAAGCGGTTGGCTTCTAATTACCCCTTCCCTGAGGCACATTGTAAAAAATGGGAAACTCCACCGGCGGTGGATTCCCATGTCACCCGTTTAACTCGGGGCGCCACCTTACCATTACCGTCGATATCCTCGCTGAAGGATCCCACGGACAGGAAAGTTGAGACTTGCTTAAAGTCTATTTACTCCCTCTCCGGGGCGGTGGCCCGACCGTCCATGGCCATCTCCTGGGTGGCCAAGGCCATTGAGGGGTGGGCCAATGCATTGGAAGATACCTTCCCGGACGACGCTCCGGATGTCCAGCGGGCGTTGTTGGGACAAATGAGGGACGCTGCTTCTTACATTGGAGAAGCTTCTTTAGATGCTAGTCTGCTGACCTCGCGGGTATCGGCTGCAGCGGTGTCTGCCCGCCGATCCTTATGGTTGCGGTCCTGGAGAGCGGACTCTGATTCAAAGAAAGGTCTGGAGGCCTTACCTTTCAATGGGGAATTACTATTTGGTCCGGACTTGGACAAAATAGTGGACACCCTGGCTAAATCCAAGTCGGCCTTCCTCCCTTCGGCGGCACTGCCTGCTAAGGTTCGGAGTTCGGCTTTTCGTTCCTTTCGGGTTCAGGGTAAGGCGAAAGGTCAGTCCTTCCCGAGACAGTCTGCGAGTAAGACGGCCTCTAAACCCAAGAAGCAAGCCTGGAGTGCTCGGCGCCCTTCTTCCAAGCAGGAAGATAAACCTGCGGCCTGATGGGACGGGCCTCCCTCTGGGGGACCTCGGAGTGGGAGGCCGACTTCTTCTATTTGCCCAGTGCTGGCACAATACCACCACGGATGCCTGGGTTCGAGAAGTGGTCTCCCAGGGGTACGCCCTGTCTTTTCGGCACAGACCACCCCACCAGTTTTTCTGCACAAGTCCTTCTCAGGACAAGACCAAGGCGTTACAGGTTCAGGAGGCTATAGAGTCCTTGCTGAAAGCAGGGGTCATTGTTCCCGTTCCTCTATCACAACGAGGGACGGGGTATTATTCGTCTCTGTTTCTGGTGCAGAAACCCAATGGTTCTCATCGCCCTATCCTCAACTTGAAGTCTCTGAACAAATTCCTCAGAGTTCCCAAGTTCAGGATGGAAACGTTACGTTCCATCATTCTGGCGATGGAACCGGGGGATTACATGGTGTCCCTGGACATCCAGGACGCCTACCTCCATGTTCCGATAGCATCTTCACACCAGCGGTATCTGAGGTTCGCTATCCTTCAACACCACTATCAGTTCCGGGCGCTACCCTTTGGTCTCTCCACGGCACCGAGGGTGTTCACGAAGATTATGGCGGTCATGGCCGCACATCTTCGGAACCAGAATGTACGGCTGCTGCCGTACCTGGACGACCTCCTGTTGCTGGCGAGCTCCCCGGAGGTACTGCTTCAACATCTCCACCTGACGATCGCTTGCCTGCAAGCACACGGGTGGTTGATAAATTGGAAAAAGTCCTCCCTGATTCCATCACAGCGGATGGTTCATTTGGGAGCCCTGCTGGATTCGCGTCAGCAAAGGATCTTCCTGACTCCGGAGAAGGTCGCCTCCCTACAGCTGCGGATACGCAGTTGCCTGAGCCGTTGCCGCCTGTCGGTCCATTCGGCTATGAGAGTTCTGGGGTCCATGGTGTCGACATTCGACATGGTGGAATTTGCCCAGTTCCTTTCCCGGCCCCTGCAGGGGCTGATTCTATCAGAATGGAACGGGTTACCTCACCGGATCCGCTCTCAGGTGCTGGTGTTGTCTCCGGACGTTCGGCTATCTTTGGCTTGGTGGCTTCAGACAGCTCATCTGGTCGAGGGGCGCCCATTTTGGATCCCGGACTGGGTCCTGCTCACGACGGATGCCAGTCTCCGGGGTTGGGGGGCAGTGACCGGCTCTTTGTCGCTTCAGGGTCGTTGGTCAGCGGAAGAAGCACTTCTCCCCATCAACATCCTGGAACTGCGGGCAGTATACAGGGCCCTGCAGTCGTCCGGCCCCGCTCTTCACGGAAGGGCGGTACAGGTGCAGTCCGACAACGCCACCACGGTGGCGTATATCAATCACCAAGGCGGAACTCGCAGTCAGGCAGCGATGTCGGAGGTGTCTCGTATCCTGACTTGGGCGGAGGGTCACATTCCAGCGATCTCGGCGGTCTTCATCCCCGGAGTCCTCAATTGGGAGGCGGACTTCCTCAGCCGTCACGACGTGCATCCCGGGGAATGGTCGCTTCACCCAGAGGTGTTTCAGCTACTCGTGGACAGGTGGGGACTGCCGGAGCTGGACTTGATGGCCTCCCGTCACAATCACAAGTTGCCCGTTTACGGGTCAAGGACAAGAGACGCAGGTGCAAGTCTGGTGGACGCGCTGTCGGTGAAATGGACGTTTCACCTGGTGTATCTGTTTCCTCCGATATCCCTGCTTCCTCGGGTTCTGCGGAAATTCAAGCAGGACGGCGGCATGCTCGTGCTGGTAGCTCCGGCGTGGCCCAGACGTCCTTGGTACTCCGATCTCAGGAGCCTCTCCATCGACGCTCCGTACCTTCTTCCTCAGCGTCGGGACCTGTTGTCTCAGGGGCCCTGCGTTTACCCGGATCTGGGTCGGCTGTCTTTGACGGCGTGGCTCTTGAGACAGCCGTCTTGAGGTCTCGGGGCTTCTCCAGTTCGGTTATTGGTACCATGCTCAGGGCACGCAAGCCTGCTTCAGCACGGATTTATCACAGAGTGTGGCACACTTACTTTCAGTGGTGTGAGTCCAGACATTATGATCCTCAGGTGTTCCGAGTTTCTAGGATCTTGGAATTTCTTCAGTCAGGATTGGATCTCGGCTTACGCCTTGCATCTCTGAAGGTTCATGTGTCCGCCTTGTCCGTGTGGTTTCAACGGCGGATTGCAATACTACCAGACGTTCACACCTTTTTCCAAGGTGTTCTCAGGATCCAGCCTCCCTTTGTGCCTCCTGTGGCTCCTTGGGACTTGGTGGTGGTGCTACGGGTCCTGCAGGGTCCTCCGTTTGAGCCTCTTGAGGCGGTGGAGCTCAAGTGGCTGACATTTAAGACGGTTTTTCTCCTGGCAATTGCTTCGGCCAGGAGGGTGTCTGAATTGGGGGCGCTTTCCTGTCGCCCTCCTTTCCTGATTTTCCACCAGGACAGAGCGGTGCTCCGCACTAGTCCTGAGTTTTTGCCCAAAGTGGTCTCGAAGTTCCATATTAATCAGGAACTTGTTGTGCCAGCTTTTCAGTCCCCTGATCTTTCAGCTGGTGAGACTTCCTTAGATGTGGTCCGGGCGCTTAGAATTTATGTAGACCGGACGGCTTCGGTTAGGAAGTCTGATTCCTTGTTTATCCTCTTTGGTTTTCACAAGAGGGGTTGGCCTGCCAACAAACAAACGTTAGCCCGTTGGCTTCGTTCCGTTATTTGTGAGGCTTATGCACAGGAGGGCTTACCTGTGCCAGCCTCTGTTAAGGCTCATTCCACTCATTCTGTGGGTCCCTCTTAGGCTGCTAGACGTGGCGCTTCTGCTGTTCAGCTGTGTAAGGCGGCCACTTGGTCTTCAATTCAAACGTTTTTGAGGTTCTATGCGTTTGACACCTTTGCCTCTCCGGATGCATCCTTTGGGCGCCGGGTACTCCTTTCAGCACAGGAGCGTCCCCGCCCTTAGTTGTACTGCTTTGGGACATCCCCAAGGTCAACCCTGTGGACCCCCTATGGACCCTGAAGTAGAAAACAAGAGATATGGTAAGAACTTACCTTTGTTATCTCTGTTTCTACGAAGTCCATAGGGTTCACAGGGCGCCCGCCCTGACGCACCTGGCTTCAAATGGGCTGTGTGGCTGGTCACCGGTTTTCCGTCTCCCATTTCTGTGAGTATGGTTTCTTGTGTGTTCCAGTCTTCCTTCTCTCTGTTTTGTCTCCTCCTCCGGCCTTGGCTGCTTACCAACTGAGGTGCTGTGGCCGGGGGCGGGGTATAGAGGAGGACGGACCCAAGTGCATCCTGGGAGCAGCTAAAGCTTTAACTGCGTGGTGCCCATGGATCCAGATCCAGCTATACCCCAAGGTCAACCCTGTGGACCCTATGGACTTCGTAGAAACAGAGATAACAAAGGTAAGTTCTTACCATATCTCTTGTTTTTTCTACTTTTTTTACACTTTTAGAGCGCCAGCATCAGACTGTCCTTTAGGACGTCAACGCTGCCGCTCCTTCTCCCCGCTGGCGCCGCGACGCCAGTACAGCTCTGGGGATCGCGGCGGGACCCCAGAGCCTGTACTAGCCGGGCTCTGGGGACTCCCTTGACTGCTGCCGGACGCGACGGGAATCAGGTAAGCCGCGGGTCGCCGCGTGCGGCGGCCCGTGGATACTTTATATGCAGTCAGAAGTCTCTGGGGACAGACCGGAGGCGCTAGCGGCGGCGGCGTGCTCCCCCTCTATAGAGGAATACCCCGCGTGTCCACTAGACCACCAGGGTAACAGGCTGGTAGCGGGACCGGCAACCCGGGGGTTAATTGCTAGCCAGGGGAGGCAGCCTTCCCTGTCTAGCGGCTCCTCCCCTCAGCTCAGCGCGCCTTTCAACTAGCAGTCTGGGGTCGCTGAGCTGCTCTTATCTCTCGGCCACTCCTCCTCTGAGGTCTCCGGCGGCCATCTTTACTGGCAGGCGTTGCAGACTCCCAGGCGGTATCAAGTGGACCGGTCCCCCTGTGTACCTCTCCCCTGCTAAAGGACAGTGTACTCAGCGCTATAGCCCTCCCAGACACTGAATCTGGGCGGTTGATTGTAGCGGAAGGTGCAGTGAGTACTAACTTTTCTGCATTGTATGTGACTATTGCTAGTGCTGCCTGTCTGTGACTTATTCTCCTTACTGTCAGCTTATAACTATCCCTTTCCTTCTCCTACGGCCCGGCAGGTGTGTGGGGGAAGGGCGTTTTTCTGATACCCTCACTTATATAAATCACGTATTTGTGGGGTCAGTCACATACTGTTGTGTGCTACACAGTACCATATCTGGGCTGTTGTGTCGCATACTGGTGAGTGCGCGGGTGTTAAAACCGTAATTCCTCTGGTGATACGTATTTCTTGTGTATTTACGGTATCATGTCTGATGAGGAGACTGAGCGCTCTGTGGCTCCTGTGCTATTTTCCTGCAGACGCTGTGCTGCTGGAGTTGATGGGGAGGACTTATCTCAGGATGGTCTGTGCGGGCGGTGCCAGCTGGTACCGGGCCCCTCCAACCCCCCTGTGTCACAGGACCCTCCTTGGGCAATGTTTTCACAGGTGCTGGCGTCTATTGCGGACCGGTTATCGGTCCCATCAGTCCCTTCTAGGGCGTTGCCTCAGCCCACCATCCCCCATTCCCCGGGTATTCCGCAAATATTGCGGTCTCCCCCCGGGGCCCAGACTGTGGGTCCTTACTCGGGACTGCCTGTGTATGTGCAGTCTCCCCCAGTGACGCGTCAGTCTGTAGTGCCTTTGCAGAGTTTTGCTCCGACGGCTCCTCCGCCTTGGGTGGATGTTCTCTCCAGCTCCGTACAGAGTCTGGCGGCTTCATCCTCGGCGTTTCAGTCAATGTTGCAAAGTGATGTGCCACCAAGGGCGTCTAAACGTCCGGTTGTGAGTTCACTAGCTGCGCAGTTGTCGGACTCGGAAGTGTCCTCAGATGATGGAGAAATCCATGAGGACTCTGACTCTGATGCCATGGGGCAGGAGGTGGAAGCTAAGTCCTCCATTAATGTTCCAGCCTTAGTTAGGGTGGTGCGGGCTATCCTACATGTTGAGGATGATGCGCCGGCTCCTAGGTCGAAGTTTCCTAATTTTAAAAAGGCCAAGGTGACTTCAACTGTGTTCCCCCTGTCTGATCAATTAACGGATCATATGGCGGCGGCCTGGCAATTACCCAGTAAGAGGTTCCATCCATAGAGGAGGTTGGCGCGAACTATCCTTTTCCTGAAGCTCATTGCAGGAAATGGGAGACTCCGCCGGCGGTGGATTCCCACGTTACCCGCTTGATCAAAAGCGCGACGCTGCCATTGCCGTCTAGCTCCTCTTTGAAGGATCCCACGGACAGGAAGGTGGAGACTTGTTTAAAGTCAATTTATTCTCTCTCCGGGGCGGTGGCTCGCCCGTTCATGGCTATCTCCTGGGTGGCTAAAGCCATTGAGGCCTGGGCCAATGCCTTGGAGGATACCTTTCCTGATGAGGCTCCGGATATCCAGAGAGCGTTAGTGGGACAGATGCGGGATGCAGCTTCCTATATCGGGGAAGCGGCTTTGGATGCCAGCCTGCTCACTTCTAGGGTGTCGGCTGCAGCGGTGTCTGCTCGGCGCTCCCTGTGGCTGAGGTCCTGGAGGGCTGATGCAGATTCAAAAAAGGGTCTGGAGGCCTTGCCTTTTAATGGTGATTTACTATTTGGTCCGGATTTGGACAAGATAGTGGATACTTTGGCTAAGTCCAAGTCGTCTTTCCTCCCTTCGGCCTCTGCGCCGGCTAAAGTGAGGAGCTCTGCCTTTCGGTCCTTTCGGGTTCAGGGTAAGGCCAAGGGCCAGTCCTTCCCGAGACATTCGGCGACCAAGGCCGCACCCAAGCCCAAGAAGCAGGCATGGAGTGCTCGGCGCCCTTCTTCCAAGCAGGAGGATAAGCCTGCTGCCTGACGGGACGGGCCTCTCTCTGGGGGACCCCAGAGTGGGAGGCCGACTTCTCCAATTCGCCCAGTGTTGGCACAATACCACCACGGATGCCTGGGTTCGAGAAGTAGTCTCTCGGGTACGCCCTGTCTTTTCGGTTCAGGCCGCCCCACCAGTTTTTCTGCACGAGTCCTTCTCTGGACAAGACCAAAGCTGGCCAGATTCAGGTAGCTATAGAATCCTTGCTACAAGCAGGGGTCATTGTTCCCGTTCCGCAGTCTCAGTGCGGGACAGGGTACTATTCTACTCTGTTTCTGGTGCAGAAACCCAATGGTTCTCATCGCCCTATCCTGAATTTGAAGTCTCTGAACAGATACCTCAGAGTTCCCAGGTTCAGGATGGAAACGTTACGTTCCATCATTCTGGCGATGGAAACAGGGGATTATATGGTTTCCCTCGATATCCAGGACGCCTATCTCCATGTGCCCATAGCTCCGGCACATCAGCGGTATCTGAGGTTTGCTATCCTGAACCATCACTACCAATTTCGGGCGTTGCCTTTCGGCCTTTCCACGGCTCCGAGGGTGTTCACCAAGGTGATGGCAGTTATGGCTGCCCACCTTCGGGGTCAGGGTATACGACTGTTGCCGTACCTGGACGATCTTCTGCTGCTGGCGAGCTCCCCGGAGGTGCTTCTTCGACATCTCCACCTGACCATTGCTTGTCTTCAAGCTCACGGGTGGTTGATAAATTGGAAGAAGTCCTCTCTGGTCCCATCTCAACGGATGGTCCATCTGGGAGCACTTCTGGATTCTTGTCAACAAAGGATTTTCTTGACTCCCTACAACTGAGGATACACAGTTGCCTGAGCAGTGGCAGGGTGTCGGTCCATTCGCCAATGAGAGTCCTGGGGTCCATGGTGTCGTCATTCGACATGGTGGAATTTGCCCAGTTCCATTCCAGGCCCCTGCAGGGGCAGATTCTATCGGAATGGAACGGGTTACCTCACCGGATCCGATCCCAGATGCTGGTGTTGTCCCCGGAAGTGCGCCGGTCTCTGGCGTGGTGGCTTCAGTCAGCTCATCTCATCCAGGGCCGCCCCTTTTGGATCCCGGACTGGGTTCTGCTCACGACAGATGCCAGTCTCCGGGGTTGGGGGGCAGTGACAGACTCGTTGTCTCTTCAGGGCCGTTGGTCGGCGGAGGAAGCCATCCTTCCAATAAACGTTCTAGAGCTGCGGGCAGTGTACCGTGCTCTACTGTCATCAGGCACCGTTCTTCACAGAAGAGCCGTTCAGGTGCAATCGGACAACGCCACCACAGTGGCGTACATAAATTACCAGGGAGGGACTCTCGCAGTCCTGCTGCGATGTCGGAGGTGTCTCAGATCCTGGCTTGGGCGGAGTGCCACCTTCCGGCGATCTCTGCAGTCTTCATCCCGGGAGTCCTCAATTGGGAGGCGGACTTCCTCAGCCGTCACGACGTGCATCCCGGGGAATGGTCGCTTCACCCAGAGGTGTTTCAACTTCTCGTGGACAAATGGGGACTGCCAGAGTTGGACCTGATGGCCTCCCGTCACAACTGCAAGTTGCCCGTGTACGGCTCAAGGACCAGAGATGCAGGCGCAAGCCTAGTGGACGCGCTGTCTGTGAAATGGACGTTTCACCTAGCGTACCTGTTCCCTCCGATCTCCCTGCTGTCTCGGGTGCTCAGAAAAATCAAACAGGACGGGGGCACGTTTCTGCTGGTGGCTCCAGTGTGGCCCAGGCGTCCTTGGTACTCCGATCTCAGGAGCTTGTCCGTAGACGCCCCGTTCCTTCTGCCTCAGCGTCGGGACCTGCTGTCTCAGGGGCCCTGCCTTTACCCGGATCTGGGTCGGCTGTCTTTGACGGCGTGGCTCTTGAGACAGCCGTCTTAAGGTCCCGGGGTTTTTCTACCTCTGTCATCGGTACCATGCTGAGGGCGCGTCTTCCATTAAGACCTTTTTGAGGTTCTATGCGTTTGACACCTTTGCCTCTCAGGATACATCCTTTGGGCGCCGGGTTCTCCTATCAGCACAGGAGCGTCCCCGCCCTTAGTTGGACTGCTTTGGGATATCCCCAAGGTCACCCTGTGGACCCCTATGGACCCTGAAGTAGAAAACAAGAGATATGGTAAGAACTTACCTTTGTTATTTCTGTTTCTATGAAGTCCATAGGGTCCACAGGGCACCCGCCCTGACGCACCTGGCTTCATATGGGCTCTGTGACTGGTCACCGGTTTTCTGTCTCCCATTTCTGTGAGTATGGTTCTTGTGTGTTCCAGTCTTCCTTCTCTCTGTTTCGTCTCCTCCTCCGGCCTGGGCTGCTTACCAACTGAGGTGCCTGTGGCTCGGGGGCGGGGTATAGAGGAGGATGGACCCAAGTGCATCCTGGGAGCAGCTAAAGCTTTAACTCCGTGGTGCCCGAGGATCCAGGATCCAGCTATACCCCAAAGTCACCCTGTGGACCCTATGGACTTCGTAGAAACAGATAACAAAGGTAAGTTCTTACCATATCTCTTGTTATTCCGTTATCCAAAATACCCCTGGTCCCAAGCATTTTGGATATGAGAGACTCAACCTGTGTATATATATTTTTGGGGTAGAAATTTGGTGAAGTCCTGTATTAAGCATATTATTCATTCATCTCTAAATATTTTTGTTCTACCTATGTGATTTAAAAAGTAGGATAAAACGATTCTTAAACTCGCAATTCACATTCTTTCAAAGTATTTTTTATTACCCAAAAATGCCGACCCTACGATCTCTTCTTTAAACTGGGTACACGAGTGTCGGCAGATGCGACAGTCCGTACACACTGCATGATCTGGTGGACGACCACCTGATATATCGTTCCCCCGCCGCACCCAGAAGCATGGTGTCATCTGCCGAATCTTCAGAGTGAAGATGCGACGAACAACGCGCAATAGTGCGTGCACACTGGACTATTCTCTTTAAAACGACTACTTCTATTGTAAGTAGGGGAAAGAGAGTGGATTGCCCATCACTTAGTTCTGGGAAAGCTTCGAATCCGGAGGCGATGTTGCAAGCGTCGCATTTCCTTATTACAATTTGCTAGGAGAATTTTCATGAGTGTTCCACTTACATCTCCAAGTTGGCAGTGTCACTATACAGCTGTTATATGTAGTGACAAGTTAGTATTGTCTATAGTGTACTGCTTGTCTATTATTACGTTTCTTCTTTACTCTGCTGCCCTCTTGTGTCCTGTGCTGCAACATGCAGGTGATGCGACAAAATATTGGGTAAGGCACAAGATAAAAGATAGAAGCGACTATTTCTTCCATTTACGCACGTTTGAGGGGACCTGGGATCAGCCGCCAGGCTTCAGTTCCAGAACCACACACCTGTCCCGGGAGGAAATTCAGGTGAGGCGATAACTTCAAGAAACACTGCTTCATATGTCGTAAATTGTGTTTATCTGGATGTGTAACATGTATTAGAACCACAATTTATTGGAATCAACTTTTTATAGACTAAAAAACGAGTATCTAACTTCAGCAGATTCATGTAATTGCAGGCTTCCTTTTAAAGTAAGCTTTCCTGGCTCCTGAAAATATAACCCTGGCTTCTGAATCCTGCATAATAGTATTCACCCCCATATTTGATAGTGATATAGATTTGTTTAATTTGCTCTCTAGGGAAGTGAGTACACGTCTATCCTATACTGAGCAATGATGAGGTTGTTTTGTGGTTCCAGCACGCTGTAACAGGCCACGTTCTAAGACCATCCAAATGCTCGGGGCAGATTCAGTTTAGTTCTGAATGGCTTCTGACAGCTTTGCGCATTACCTTACAGAAGGCTGAGTCAGCTCGCAGCCTATGGCGGTGCTTGCAGAATCGGCCTACCATAAGTGGCAGCTTACATGTAATTAAATCTGCCCCATGGCACGCTAAAAGAAATCCAACCAAAGAGGTCGCTGGAAAAAGTCGTTCTGGCCACTGGATTTAAAGGGGCAATTATAGTAAATAAAAAATAAAAAAAAGTATTTAAAGTCATTGCCCCTTTAAATTTACCTTTGTAAGCACTGGTGCAGATAGAACTTGAATAAGCAGAGTATATTGTAGGCTGAATAGTTTGAGTAGTTTGGCATTTCATACCCAGAACAGTGGTGACTCCTTATGTGGGAGTACCCTCAATGGAAGCATCATGTTAAGCGGCTACAGTGCTTCACTTTCATTCTGTGTATTCTGCAGTCGGCTATCAACCGAGTGACGAGCGGCTTCCAGCGGGAGAAGCAATGGGAGGCCAACACGGACATGCTGGTGAATCTCCAAGCACACATGAGAGGGTACCTGGTCCGTAAGGCCTTGGCAGAACGGACACATCTGCTGCGCCAGCAGGTGCCAGCCGTCACCCTGATACAGGTAATGGGTGCCATTTCTACTTCAGGGTCCATAGGGGGTCCACAGGGTTGACCTTGGGGGATATAGCTGGATCAGGATCCATGAGCACCACACAGTTAAGCTTTTAGCTCCAAGGATGCACTTGGGTCCTCCTCTATACCCCGCCCCCGAGCCACAGGCACCCCAGTGTAAGTTGGTGCCCGGCCGGAGTCGGTCACCGCGCAGGGGGGGCTGCAGGAGCAGCCCCCAGAAGCTTTTTTAGTTTAACATAGATTTTGTTTATTTAATCTTTCTTTTTACTACAGACGGCAGCGAAGGGCGGTCTATTCAGACGCCCACGCTGCCACTCTGATCCCCGACTGGCGCCGCGACGCCAGTACTGATCTGGGTATCGCGGCGGGAGGACAGAGTCCGTGCTAGCCGGACTCTGTCTACCTCCCAGGACTGCTGCCGGAGTCGCCGGGGATTCAGGTAAGCCGCGCGTCGCTGGCTAGCGGCGGCGCGCAGAATGCCTTAAAATGCAGTCCTTTAGCCTCCGGTCCTGTAGACAGACCGGAGGCGGCAGGCCCCCCATAACCTGTGGGACCACTAGACCACCAGGGTTAACAGGCATGCGGGAAGCCAGCATCCCTGGGGTTATGGCCAGCCAGGGGAGGAAGCCTTCCCTGTCAGCGGCTTCTCCCCTCAGCTCAGCACGCCTTTCAACACGCAGTCTGGCGTCGCTGAGCTGCAGACTCTACGGCCACTCCTCCTCTGAGGTCTCTGGGGGCCATTTTCTATGTGGCAGCGCAGATCTCAGGGAGCACGAGGACCGGTCCCCCTGTGTACCTCTCCCCCGATTTAAGGACAGTGTACACAGCACTATAGCCCTCCCAGACACTGAATCTGGGTAGGTTGATTGTAGTGGAAAGGTGCAGTGAGTATGTCTTCTCTGCATGGTATGTGACTTTTGCTAGTGCTGCCTGTCTGTGCTTATTTTCCGCTTACTGTCAGCTTATACCTGTCCCTTTCCTTCTCCTACAAGCCCTACAGGTGTGTGGGGGAGGGGGCGTTTCTACTGACCTCACTTATATAGATCACGTATTTGTGAGGTCCGTCACATACAGTTGTGTGCTACACAGTGCCATATTGTGGGCTGTTGTTCAGCACACCGCTGAGTGCGTTTACTTCTGCCCTGTTGCCAGATATATTTTTTTGACTGTATAATATATTCTGTCATGTCAGACGAGGAGGTTGAGCGCTCAGTGGCTCCGGTGTTGGCCTCCTGCGGACGCTGTTCTGCAGGAGTGGATAGGGAGGATTTGTCACAGGATGGCCTGTGTAGTCGATGCCAGGTGGCTCCTGGCCCATCCAGACCTTCTCTGACGCAGGAACCACCGTGGGCGATGTTTTCTCAAGTGCTGGTGTCTATTGCGGACCGTCTGTCGGTCCCGACTGCTCTCCCTACTAGGGCGTTACCCCAGCCGACCATCCCTCATTCCCCGGGTGTCCCGCAGTTATTGCGGAGTCCTTCTGGGTCTCAGTCAGTGGGTCCCTATGCGGGGTTGCCTATGTATATACAGGCTTCCCCTGTGCCGCAGCAGCCTGTGGTACCTTTTCAGGCCCCTATGGCGACTCCTCCACCCTGGGTGGATGTGCTCTCCAACTCCGTGCAAAATTTGGCGGCCGCTTCCTCGGCTTTTCAGTCAATGTTGCAGACTGACATGCCTTCTAGGATTTCAAAACGCCCACTCATGACACGGGCTGCTCAGGTATCGGACTCAGAGGGTTCCTCAGATGATGGGGAGGTCCCTGATGACACTGACTCGGACGCCTCGGTCCAGGAAATGGATACCAAGTCGTCCATTAATGTGCGAGCACTAATTAGGGCGGTGCGAGCTATTCTTCTTATAGAGGATGAGGCACCGGTTCCTAAGTCGAAGTTTCCTAGTTTCAAAAAAACTAAGGTGGCTTCTGCTGTGTTTCCCCTGTCGGATCATATGGCGGTAGCTTGGCAGGCGCCCAGTAAGAGATTCCTTCCTCAGAAGCGGTTGGCTTCTAATTACCCCTTCCCTGAGGCACATTGTAAAAAATGGGAAACTCCACCGGCGGTGGATTCCCATGTCACCCGTTTAACTCGGGGCGCCACCTTACCATTACCGTCGATATCCTCGCTGAAGGATCCCACGGACAGGAAAGTTGAGACTTGCTTAAAGTCTATTTACTCCCTCTCTGGGGCGGTGGCCCGACCGTCCATGGCCATCTCCTGGGTGGCCAAGGCCATTGAGGGGTGGGCCAATGCATTGGAAGATACCTTCCCGGACGACGCTCCGGATGTCCAGTGGGCGTTGTTGGGACAAATGAGGGACGCTGCTTCTTACATTGGAGAAGCTTCTTTAGATGCTAGTCTGCTGACCTCGCGGGTATCGGCTGCAGCGGTGTCTGCCCGCCGATCCTCATGGTTGCGGTCCTGGAGAGCGGACTCTGATTCAAAGAAAGGTCTGGAGGCCTTACCTTTCAATGGGGAATTACTATTTGGTCCGGACTTGGACAAAATAGTGGATACCCTGGCTAAATCCAAGTCGGCCTTCCTCCCTTCGGCGGCACTGCCTGCTAAGGTTCGGAGTTCGGCTTTTCGTTCCTTTCGGGTTCAGGGTAAGGCGAAAGGTCAGTCCTTCCCAAGACAGTCTGCGAGTAAGACTGCCTCTAAACCCAAGAAGCAAGCCTGGAGTGCTCGGCGCCCTTCTTCCAAGCAGGAAGATAAACCTGCAGCCTGGTGGGACGGGCCTCCCTCTGGGGGACCTCAGAGTGGGAGGCCGACTTCTTCTATTTGCCCAGTGCTGGCACAATACCACCACGGATGCCTGGGTTCGAGAAGTGGTCTCCCAGGGGTACGCCCTGTCTTCTCGGCACAGACCACCCCACCAGTTTTTCTGCACGAGTCCTTCTCAGGACAAGACCAAGGCGTTACAGGTTCAGGAGGCTATAGAGTCCTTGCTGAAAGCAGGGGTCATTGTTCCCGTTCCTCAATCACAACGAGGGACGGGGTATTATTCGTCTCTGTTTCTGGTGCAGAAACCCAATGGTTCTCATCGCCCTATCCTCAACTTGAAGTCTCTGAACAAATTCCTCAGAGTTCCCAAGTTCAGGATGGAAACGTTACGTTCCATCATTCTGGCGATGGAACCGGGGGATTACATGGTGTCCCTGGACATCCAGGACGCCTACCTCCATGTTCCGATAGCATCTTCGCACCAGCGGTATCTGAGGTTCGCTATCCTGCAACACCACTATCAGTTCCGGGCGCTACCCTTTGGTCTCTCCACGGCACCGAGGGTGTTCACGAAGATTATGGCGGTCATGGCCGCACATCTTCGGAGCCAGAATGTACGGCTGCTGCCGTATCTGGACGACCTCCTGTTGCTGGCGAGCTCCCCGGAGGTACTGCTTCAACATCTCCACCTGACGATCGCTTGCCTGCAAGCACACGGGTGGTTGATAAATTGGAAAAAGTCCTCCCTGATTCCATCACAGCGGATGGTTCATTTGGGAGCCCTGCTGGATTCGCGTCAGCAAAGGATCTTCCTGACTCCGGAGAAGGTCGCCTCCCTACAGCTGCGGATACGCAGTTGCCTGAGCAGTTGCCGCCTGTCGGTCCATTCGGCTATGAGAGTTCTGGGGTCCATGGTGTCGCCATTCGACATGGTGGAATTCCCGGCCCCTGCAGGGGCTGATTCTATCGGAATGGAACGGGTTACCTCACCGGATCCGCTCTCAGGTGCTGGTATTGTCTCCGGACGTTCGGAAATCTTTGGCTTGGTGGCTTCAGACAGCTCATCACGTCGAGGGGCGCCCCTTTTGGATCCCGGACTGGGTCCTGCTCACGACGGATGCCAGTCTCCGGGGTTGGGGGGCAGTGACCGGCTCATTGTCTCTCCAGGGTCGTTGGTCTGCGGAAGAAGCACTTCTTCCCATCAACATTCTGGAACTGCGGGCAGTATACAGGGCCCTGCAGTCGTCCGGCCCCGCTCTTCACGGAAGGGCGGTACAGGTGCAGTCCGACAACGCCACCACGGTGGCGTATATCAACCACCAAGGCGGAACTCGCAGTCGGGCAGCGATGTCGGAGGTGTCTCGCATCCTGACGTGGGCGGAGGGTCACATTCCAGCGATCTCGGCGGTCTTCATCCCCGGAGTCCTCAATTGGGAAGCGGACTTCCTCAGCCGTCACGACGTGCATCCCGGGGAAGGGTCGCTTCACCCAGAGGTGTTTCAGCTACTCGTGGCCAGATGGGGACTGCCGGAGCTGGACTTGATGGCCTCCCGTCACAATCACAAGTTGCCCGTTTACGGGTCAAGGACAAGAGACGCAGGCGCAAGTCTGGTGGACGCGCTGTCGGTGAAATGGTCTTTTCACCTGGCGTATCTGTTTCCTCCGATATCCCTACTTCCTCGGGTTCTGCGTAAATTCAAGCAGGACGGCAGCACGCTCGTGCTGGTGGCTCCGGCGTGGCCCAGATGGCCTTGGTACTCCGATCTCAGGAGCCTCTCCATCGACTCGCCGTACCTTGTTCCTCAGCATGGGGACCTGTTGTCTCAGGGGCCCTGCCTTTACCCGGATCTGGGTCGGCTGTCTTTGACGGCGTGGCTCTTGAGACAGCCGTCTTGAGGTCTCGGGGCTTCTCCAGTTCGGTTATTGGTACCATGCTCAGGGCACGCAGGCCTGCTTCAGCACGGATTTATCACAGAGTGTGGCACACTTACTTTCAGTGGTGCGAGTCTAGACATTATGATCCTCAGGTGTTCCGAATTTCTAGGATCTTGGAATTTCTTCAGTCAGGATTGGACCTCGGCTTACGCCTTGCATCTCTGAAGGTTCATGTGTCCGCCTTGTCCGTGTGGTTTCAACGGCGGATTGCAATACTGCCAGACGTTCACACCTGTTTCCAAGGTGTTCTCAGGATCCAGCCTCCCTTTGTGCCTCCTGTGGCTCCTTGGGACTTGGCAGTGGTGCTACGGGTCCTGCAGGGTCCTCCGTTTGAGCCGCTTGAGGCGGTGGAGCTCAAGTGGCTGACATTTAAGACGGTTTTTCTCCTGGCAATTGCTTCGGCCAGGAGGGTGTCTGAATTGGGGGCGCTTTCCTGTCGCCCTCCTTTCCTGATTTTTCACCGGGACAGAGCGGTGCTCCGCACTCGTCCTGAGTTTTTGCCCAAAGTGGTCTCGAAGTTCCACATTAATCAGGAACTTGTTGTGCCAGCTTTTCAGTCCCCTGATCTTTCAGCTGGTGAGACTTCCTTAGATGTGGTCCGGGCGATTAGAATGTAGACCGGACGGCTTCGGTTAGGAAGTCTGATTCCTTGTTTATCCTCTTTGGTTTTCACAGGCCTGCCAACAAACAAACGTTAGCCCGTTGGCTTCGTTCCGTTATTTGTGAGGCTTATGCACAGGAGGGTTTACCTGTGCCAGCCTCTGTTAAGGCTCATTCCACTCGTTCTGTGGGTCCCTCTTGGGCTGCTAGACGTGGCGCTTCTGCTGTTCAGCTGTGTAAGGTGGCCACTTGGTCTTCAATTCAAACGTTTTTGAGGTTCTATGCGTTTGACACCTTCGCCTCTCAGGATGCATCCTTTGGGCGCCGGGTGCTCCTTTCAGCACAGGACCGTCCCCGCCCTTAGTTGAACTGCTTTGGGATATCCCCAAGGTCAACCCTGTGGACCCCCTATGGACCCTGAAGTAGAAAACAAGAGATATGGTAAGAACTTACCTTTGTTATCTCTGTTTCTACGAAGTCCATAGGGTCCACAGGGCGCCCGCCCTGACGCACCTGGCTTCAAATGGGCTGTGTGGCTGGTCACCGGTTTTCCGTCTCCCATTTCTGTGAGTATGGTTTCTTGTGTGTTCCAGTCTTCCTTCTCTCTGTTCCATATTCTCCTCCGGCCTAGGCTGCTTACCAACTGAGGTGCCTGTGGCTCGGGGGCGGGGTATAGAGGAGGACCCAAGTGCATCCTGGGAGCTAAAAGCTTAACTGTGTGGTGCCCATGGATCCTGATCCAGCTATATCCCCCAAGGTCAACACTGTGGACCCTATGGACTTCGTAGAAACAGAGATAACAAAGGTAAGTTCTTACCATATCTCTTGTTTTTCTGTGGCCCAGTGGTCACACTTAGGAGCAATATAGTGTTCATGATAGGGTGTGCAGGACGGCTATCACAGAAGGGCACACCTCTGTGCATGCCTGGAAAAGGGATATGGTCACTAGAAATTGAGGAATGTCCTGGAGGTGCGCCCACTTTTCATCACTTTCGGAGAAACTGGGCTGCCCCAAGCTCTCCCCGCAGTGTGAATAGCATCTATTCACTCACTGGTGGTTGTTTCACCGGACTTTCCCCAATCTAACTGGGTACTACAATTCTTTTTCTGAACTAAGTAACTTGGGTATGACACCTGAAGGTGCCGGGATGAAAGGTTTTCTTGGAACAGTTGCTGCATACATGACATGTACTTGCTGTGTCTTTTATATTACCTGGGGGGTAGTATAGAGCTTACTTATAAGGTTGTGTTTGGTTGAACCTAAATTGTTCATTGTATCACTGTTATTCCGATTTGCTCATATGAGTGACGACCTGATTAGTGGATCGGTTGATTTTAAAGACGACATGCAGTAAATGACCCGTGCTGTTATTACAAAGGGCTGGAGTACCCAAAAACGTGTTGCTGTTTTCATCCGTCATATAATTAGCTGGCTGCACATATCTCCTCAATATGGTCCCCCACCCTATTTCCCTTGTTTGATAATTTGCAGGGCGGTGACTAATAGCTTTGTACGGCGCTGATTGGGTTCCTGGAAAATGAACTGTACATACCCAACCACTTTATTTCCCGGTGGCTAATTGCCAACGGTTTTGTATTTATTGTTTGTTTTAAATTTTTGTCTGTTTTTTTTTTGTTTGTTTTTTTCCAATTTGGCTAATGAGAGATTATGTATGTATGTATGTGATATCTTAAAAAATTAAAAAACCTATGTTTTTGGTTCTCCCAGGCTCACTGGCGTGGATACAGGCAGCGACGAGCTTATCTACAGAGACTGCGCTATTTGCGTAGGAATGTAGGCGCCATTATTAAGGTAAATAATATCTAGATTTCTACACAATTCAAAATATTACAACTTTTTTATTTTGACAGTCTATGGGCCCAATTTAATTTGTGGGGACAATTGAATAGCTCAAGCAATTCCTTCCCAGCGCTATTTACATTGTGCTGAATTCAATTGCCCCATATGGTTGTAAGCAAGTGCTGTCTAGTGTTGGTCTTTGTATTGTGTGCAGTGCTACTATTCTAAATTAATACCCAGGACATCCACTAAGGATTCACCATCGGGTTATCTCCTGCCTCACTCTCTACAGTCCTGATGCTCATATCGAGCGTCCATCAACACGTGTCTCACACGTGGGCAGATTACTAGAGATCTAGCCGTTTGGTGCTTGGACCAAGCCAAGAGGTTGCCTTTGGCATCACAAGGACCTGTTAGTGTGGTCAGGTAATGACTGCATGCACACCGGACGATAGCTTCTCTCTGCGGTTGACCATAGAGGGTAATTACGCATTGCAATATCGCAGTGTGTGTAAGACCAGTATTAGTCCGTCCCCTTGTCCTGTTTTTGTACTTATTGGAACTTATCCTGATTTTTAGTTTTTTCCACGCCAAGTGGCAATGTTATAAATTAGCCCCCTCTGTAATGGAAGACCAGCGGGGGAGGTTTAATAACCCAGTGACGGAACTTGGCTGACATTACTGTCGCATGGTCACAGAAGGTAGCGATACTCATCCATCCGTTATCACGCTGCAAGTAAATGAATTACAGCATACGTACTGGAAGCTGTTTTTGAAATCTGTTTTTGTTTAGGTTCAGTCATTGGCGAGAATGTGGCTTGCCAAGAAAAAATACAGAGCGCGGCTTCGGTTTTTCAGAAGGAACGTAAGTAATTTTGTGTCTGTTCATGGAGGGTTCATAGCACAGATACCCCTGAACAAGGGAACCTATAGCGCCACTTGATGTGGGAGGGGCTACATATAAAGGGGTGGGTTTATTTAGTGTCATCACTTTAACCTTTCAAACCATTGGGGGTTTTGTCCATAAGGGATTTGTGGGATAGCTTAAGTAATAGCACAGCTTGTAAAGAGAAAATGTTATAATGCGGTTCCTTTTTGTTATTGCAGATTGCCAGTATAATAAAGATCCAGGCTTTTTTCCGGGCCAGCAAAGCCAGAGGGGACTACAGGATGCTGGGTGAGGTCCCTTGTGGTTCCATAATCTGAGCAATCTGCTTTACGCTCGGGGTGTGTAGGAAAGAGATGTTCTCCCACAGTGGCCTCTAGTTGCATAGGCCCCTGTGCATTCTAGTCTTGTTTATTTGGAAAGTAATACAGTATTTCCCCACTTGTGGTGGAATCTGTCTGCAGTGTAATCCTATGAAGTGGTCCTTGGTGATGGACATAAGACTGATCGGTTTTTGTTCCGTCCCAGTCCATGCCAAGAACCCCCCGCTGAGTACTCTTCGAAAGTTTGCCCATCTCCTAGAGCAGAGCGAACGGGACTTCTGGGAGGAGCGGGAGGTCATGAAGCTGAGGGAGGAGGTGGTCAAGAAAATCCGCTCTAATCAACGCCTGGAGAATGACCTCAACCTGATGGACATAAAGATCGGCCTACTGGTGAAGAACCGGATCACCTTGCAGGAAGTGGTTTCTCATTGTAAGAAGCTCACCAAGAAAAACAAAGAGCAGCTGTCTGACCTGATGGCCATCGATAAGCAGAAAGGGTTGAAGTCTCTGAGCAAGGAGAAGCGTCAGAAGCTGGAGGCCTATCAGCACCTCTTCTATCTGTTACAGGTGAGTCCTCAGCCATTCATATCCTGCTGATACGTCAGAATAATACCGCTTAACATCAACTGTGCAAAATTCAATGATTTCTACTTCAGGGTCCATAGGGGGTCCACAGGGTTGACCTTGGGGTATAGCTGGATCTGGATCCATGGGCACCACGCAGTTAAAGCTTTAGCTGCTCCCAGGATGCACTTGGGTCCGTCCTCCTCTATACCCCGCCCCCGGCCACAGCACCTGAGTTTGAGTTGGTGCCCGGCCGGAGTCGGGTCACCTGCGCAGGGGGGCTGCAGGAGCAGCCCCCAAAAGCTTTCTATTTTTATTTAAAAAAAAAAAAAAAAGAGCCTGTTAGATTTTTATTTTAAAACAGAGGCTCTAGTGTGGCAGCGACGGGCTGTCTATGCAGACGCCCACGCTGCCGCTCTCCTTCCCCGCTGGCGCCGCAACGCCAGTACTGCACTGGGGATCGCGGCGGGAGGCCAGAGTCCGTACTAGCCGGACTCTGGGTCCCTCCCTGGACTGCTGCCGGAGTCGCCGGTGACAAGGTAAGCCGCGAGTCGCCGATTAGCGGCGGCTCACGGGTTTTGCCTGCAGATGCAGTCCTTTGCCCCCGGTCCTAGGGGACAGACCGGGGGCCGCTAGCGGTGGCGGCAGGCTCCCCCTCTGAGGAGGAATAACCCGTGGGACCACTAGACCACCAGGGATATATGGCAAGCGGGATGCCGGCAAGCCCTGGGGTTAATATGCTAGCCAGGGGAGGAAGCCTTCCCTGTCAGCGGCTCCTCCCCTCAGCTCAGCGCGCCTTTCAGCACGGAGTCTGGCGTCGCTGAGCTGCAGCTACTCGGCCACTCCTCCTCTGAGGTCTCCAGCGGCCATTTTCTCACAGTGGCAGCGCAGATCTTCAGGGAGCACGCGGACCGGTCCCCCTGTGTACCTCTCCCCTGATTAAGGACAGCGTACACAGCACTATAGCCCTCCCAGACACTGAATCTGGGCAGGTTGATTGTAGTGGAAAGCTGCAGTGAGTATATCTTCCTGCATGGTATGTGACTTTTGCTAGTGCTGCCTGTCTGTGCTTATTTTCTACTTACTGTCAGCTTATACCTATCCCTTTACTTCTCCTACAAGCCCTACAGGTGTGTGGGGGAGGGGCGTTTCTACTAGGGATGTGCAGGCTCGGATAGGTTCGAGTTTGCACGTGGAGTTCGGATTTTTCCCTCCAAAAAAACGGAACTCAGAACGAGGCAAAACGTCATCTTACATGGACGAACATCATCATTCCTGGACAAAAGACCAGGAATGATGATGTTCGTCCATGTAAGATGACGTTTTGCCTCGTTCTGAGTTCCGTTTTTTTGGAGGGAAAAATCCGAACTCCACGTGCAAACTCGAACCTATCCGAGCCTGCACATCCCTAGTTTCTACTGACCTCACTTATATAGATCACGTATTTGTGAGGTCCGTCACATACAGTTGTGTGCTACTCAGTGCCATATTGTGGGCTGTTGTTCAGCACACCGGTGAGTGCGTTTTACTTCTACCCTGGTGCCAGATATATAATATATTCTGTCATGTCAGACGAGGAGGTTGAGCGCTCAGTGGCTCCGGTGTTGGCCTCCTGCGGACGCTGTTCTGCAGGAGTAGATAGGGAGGATTTGTCACAGGATGGCCTGTGTAGTCGATGCCAGGTGGCTCCTGGCCCATCCAGACCTTCTCTGGCGCAGGAACCACCGTGGGCGATGTTTTCTCAAGTGCTGGTGTCTATTGCGGACCGTCTGTCGGTCCCGACTGCTCTCCCTACTAGGTCGTTGCCCCAGCCGACCATCCCCCATTCTCCGGGTGTCCCGCAGTTATTGCGGAGTCCTCCTGGGTCTCAGTCGGTGGGTCCCTATGCGGGGTTGCCTATGTATATACAGGCTTCCCCTGTGCCGCAGCAGCCTGTGGTACCTTTTCAGGCCCCTATGGTGACTCCTCCACCCTGGGTGGATGTGCTCTCCAACTCCGTGCAAAATTTGTCGGCCGCTTCCTCGGCTTTTCAGTCAATGTTGCAGACTGACATGCCTTCTAGGATTTCAAAACGCCCACTCATGACACGGGCTGCTCAGGTATCGGACTCAGAGGGTTCCTCAGATGATGGGGAGGTCCCTGATGACACTGACTCGGACGCCTCGGTCCAGGAAATGGATACCAAGTCGTCCATTAATGTGCGAGCACTAGTTAGGGCGGTGCGAGCTATTCTTCTTATAGAGGATGAGGCACCGGTTCCTAAGTCGAAGTTTCCTAGTTTCAAAAAAACCAAGGTGGCTTCTGCGGTGTTTCCCCTGTCGGATCAGTTGACGGATCATATGGCGGTAGCTTGGCAGGCGCCCAGTAAGAGATTCCTTCCTCAGAAGCGGTTGGCTTCTAATTACCCCTTCCCTGAGGCACATTGTAAAAAATGGGAAACTCCACCGGCGGTGGATTCCCATGTCACCCGTTTAACTCGGGGCGCCACCTTACCATTACCGTCGATATCCTCGCTGAAGGATCCCACGGACAGGAAAGTTGAGACTTGCTTAAAGTCTATTTACTCCCTCTACGGGGCGGTGGCCCGACCGTCCATGGCCATCTCCTGGGTGGCCAAGGCCATTGAGGGGTGGGCCAATGCATTGGAAGATACCTTCCCGGACGACGCTCCGGATGTCCAGCGGGCGTTGTTGGGTCAAATGAGGGACGCTGCTTCTTACATTGGAGAAGCTTCTTTAGATGCTAGTCTGCTGACCTCGCGGGTATCGGCTGCAGCGGTGTCTGCCCGCCGATCCTTATGGTTGCGGTCCTGGAGAGCGGACTCTGATTCAAAGAAAGGTCTGGAGGCCTTACCTTTCAATGGGGAATTACTATTTGGTCCGGACTTGGACAAAATAGTGGACACCCTGGCTAAATCCAAGTCGGCCTTCCTCCCTTCGGCGGCACTGCCTGCTAAGGTTCGGAGTTCGGCTTTTCGTTCCTTTCGGGTTCAGGGTAAGGCGAAAGGTCAGTCCTTCCCGAGACAGTCTGCGAATAAGACGGCCTCTAAACCCAAGAAGCAAGCCTGGAGTGCTCGGCACCCTTTTTCCAAGCAGGAAGATAAACCTGCGGCCTGATGGGACGGGCCTCCCTCTGGGGGACCTCAGAGTGGGAGGCCGACTTCTTCTATTTGCCCAGTGCTGGCACAATACCACCACGGATGCCTGGGTTCGAGAAGTGGTCTCCCAGGGGTACGCCCTGTCTTTTCGGCACAGACCACCCCACCAGTTTTTCTGCACAAGTCCTTCTCAGGACAAGACCAAGGCGTTACAGGTTCAGGAGGCTATAGAGTCTTTGCTGAAAGCAGGGGTCATTGTTCCCGTTCCTCTATCACAACGAGGGACGGGGTATTATTCGTCTCTGTTTCTGGTGCAGAAACCCAATGGTTCTCATCGCCCTATCCTCAACTTGAAGTCTCTGAACAAATTCCTCAGAGTTCCCAAGTTCAGGATGGAAACGTTACGTTCCATCATTCTGGCGATGGAACCGGGGGATTACATGGTGTCCCTGGACATCCAGGACGCCTACCTCCATGTTCCGATAGCATCTTCACACCAGCGGTATCTGAGGTTCGCTATCCTTCAACACCACTATCAGTTCCGGGCGCTACCCTTTGGTCTCTCCACGGCACCGAGGGTGTTCACGAAGATTATGGCGGTCATGGCCGCACATCTTCGGAACCAGAATGTACGGCTGCTGCCGTACCTGGACGACCTCCTGTTGCTGGCGAGCTCCCCGGAGGTACTGCTTCAACATCTCCACCTGACGATCGCTTGCCTGCAAGCACACGGGTGGTTGATAAATTGGAAAAAGTCCTCCCTGAATCCATCACAGCGGATGGTTCATTTGGGAGCCCTGCTGGATTCGCGTCAGCAAAGGATCTTCCTGACTCCGGAGAAGGTCGCCTCCCTACAGCTGCGGATACGCAGTTGCCTGAGCCGTTGCCGCCTGTCGGTCCATTCGGCTATGAGAGTTCTGGGGTCCATGCTGTCGACATTCGACATGGTGGAATTTGCCCAGTTCCTTTCCCGGCCCCTGCAGGGGCTGATTCTATCAGAATGGAACGGGTTACCTCACCGGATCCGCTCTCAGGTGCTGGTGTTGTCTCCGGACGTTCGGCTATCTTTGCTTGGTGGCTTCAGACAGCTCATCTGGTCGAGGGGCGCCCATTTTGGATCCCGGACTGGGTCCTGCTCACGACGGATGCCAGTCTCCGGGGTTGGGGGGCAGTGACCGGCTCTTTGTCGCTTCAGGGTCGTTGGTCAGCGGAAGAAGCACTTCTCCCCATCAACATCCTGGAACTGCGGGCAGTATACAGGGCCCTGCAGTCGTCCGGCCCCGCTCTTCACGGAAGGGCGGTACAGGTGCAGTCCGACAACGCCACCACGGTGCCGTATATCAATCACCAAGGCGGAACTCGCCGTCAGGCAGCGATGTCGGAGGTGTCTCGTATCCTGACTTGGGCGGAGGGTCACATTCCAGTGATCTCGGCGGTCTTCATCCCCGGAGTCCTCAATTGGGAGGCGGACTTCCTCAGCCGTCACGACGTGCATCCCGGGGAATGGTCGCTTCACCCAGAGGTGTTTTAGCTACTCGTGGACAGGTGGGGACTGCCGGAGCTGGACTTGATGGCCTCCCGTCACAATCACAAGTTGCCCGTTTACGGGTCAAGGACAAGAGACGCAGGTGCAAGTCTGGTGGACGCGCTGTCGGTGAAATGGACGTTTCACCTGGCGTATCTGTTTCCTCCCATATCCCTGCTTCCTCGGGTTCTGCGGAAATTCAAGCAGGACGGCGGCACGCTCGTGCTGGTAGCTCCGGCGTGGCCCAGACGTCCTTGGTACTCCGATCTCAGGAGCCTCTCCATCGACGCTCCGTACCTTCTTCCTCAGCGTCGGGACCTGTTGTCTCAGGGGCCCTGCCTTTACCCGGATCTGGGTCGGCTGTCTTTGACGGCGTGGCTCTTGAGACAGGCGTCTTGAGGTCTCGGGGCTTCTCCAGTTCGGTTATTGGTACCATGCTCAGGGCACGCAAGCCTGCTTCAGCACGGATTTATCACAGAGTGTGGCACACTTACTTTCAGTGGTGTGAGTCCAGACATTATGATCCTCAGGTGTTCCGAGTTTCTAGGATCTTGGAATTTCTTCAGTCAGGATTGGATCTCGGCTTACGCCTTGCATCTCTGAAGGTTCATGTGTCCGCCTTGTCCGTGTGGTTTCAACGGCGGATTGCAATACTACCAGACGTTCACACCTTTTTCCAAGGTGTTCTCAGGATCCAGCCTCCCTTTGTGCCTCCTGTGGCTCCTTGGGACTTGGCGGTGGTGCTACGGGTCCTGCAGGGTCCTCCGTTTGAGCCTCTTGAGGCGGTGGAGCTCAAGTGGCTGACATTTAAGACGGTTTTACTCCTGGCAATTGCTTCGGCCAGGAGGGTGTCTGAATTGGGGGCGCTTTCCTGTCGCCCTCCTTTCCTGATTTTTCACCAGGACAGAGCGGTGCTCCGCACTCGTCCTGAGCTTTTGCCCAAAGTGGTCTCGAAGTTCCATATTAATCAGGAACTTGTTGTGCCAGCTTTTCAGTCCCCTGATCTTTCAGCTGGTGAGACTTCCTTAGATGTGGTCCGGGCGCTTAGAATTTATGTAGACCGGACGGCTTCGGTTAGGAAGTCTGATTCCTTGTTTATCCTCTTTGGTTTTCACAAGAGGGGTTGGCCTGCCAACAAACAAACGTTAGCCCGTTGGCTTCGTTCCGTTATTTGTGAGGCTTATGCACAGGAGGGCTTACCTGTGCCAGCCTCTGTTAAAGCTCATTCCACTCGTTCTGTGGGTCCCTCTTGGGCTGCTAGACGTGGCGCTTCTGCTGTTCAGCTGTGTAAGGCGGCCACTTGGTCTTCAATTCAAACATTTTTGAGGTTCTATGCGTTTGACACCTTTGCCTCTCCGGATGCATCCTTTGGGCGCCGGGTACTCCTTTCAGCACCGGAGCGTCCCCGCCCTTAGTTGTACTGCTTTGGGACATCCCCAAGGTCAACCCTGTGGACCCCCTATGGACCCTGAAGTAGAAAACAAGAGATATGGTAAGAACTTACCTTTGTTATCTCTGTTTCTACGAAGTCCATAGGGTCCACAGGGCGCCCGCCCTGACGCACCTGGCTTCAAATGGGCTGTGTGGCTGGTCACCGGTTTTCCGTCTCCCATTTCTGTGAGTATGGTTTCTTGTGTGTTCCAGTCTTCCTTCTCTCTGTTTAGTCTCCTCCCCCGGCCTTGGCTGCTTACCAACTGAGGTGCTGTGGCCGGGGGCGGGGTATAGAGGAGGACGGACCCAAGTGCATCCTGGGAGCAGCTAAAGCTTTAACCGTGGTGCCCATGGATCCAGATCCAGCTATACCCCAAGGTCAACCCTGTGGACCCTATGGACTTCGTAGAAACAGAGATAACAAAGGTAAGTTCTTACCATATCTCTTGTTATTCAACCTATCCATTCCCCGGAACCACAAGTCGCCCACACAATGGCTACCTAAAGCTGGCCCCACGCATAGCGTTTTTTTAACCAATTTGGCCGATGACGACGAATCATGTAAATTATGGCGAAATCGTGAGTATCCACTCTTGATCACGATGCCGATGCGCGTCCCAGCTCGTTGGATCTCGCATCTTCAGATCTGCTGTGCTGTAGGGCAGATTTGCCAATCTGGGACACAATGCACTGGATGCACGATAGATCTTAAGTCAGATTGGACATTTTTTAATCCAAATCGTGAGTAGGATTGCCGGGGAGCTGCCTGGAGAGAGTTCAGGGGAAATCGCACACATTGTGGGATCGTGAGCACATCGCTGTGTGTGTGGCCAGCCTATATAGTGTCTAGGCGGTGGGAAAATTTTTCAGGCCTGGTTCACACTTTTTTTTTTTTTGTTTTGTATGCAGAGCCCATATTCATGGCAATGCAGGTAATAATAGAGCCAGGCACATTTAAGACAGCCATCTTGTGAGGTAAATCAATATCCGTATGCAGTCTATCGATTCACTTGGGATCGATGGCTTAACCAAATCTTTATGAAAATGCAGTCTGGCTTCTTTGAGGCATGATCACCAAAGTGCCTCAGTATGGTGTTAATATACTGCTATGCTCCCTTTCCATGGACATTGGTTCAGCACACAAAATGGCTACCTCCACTGAATGTAGGCAGACACTTTAATTGCCCCCAGCTCTATTATTAGATGGCATGACTATAGGCATTTGGATTGGCGTGAGTAGAATCTTTGACTTGTTTGCAGACTAACCCAGAGTACATGGCCAGGCTGATCTTCCAGATGCCTCAGAACAAGTCCACCAAATTCATGGAGTCCGTAACCTTCACACTATACAACTATGCATCTAATCGTAGGGAAGCCTACCTACTGCTCAAGTTGTTCCACACCGCTCTGCAAGAGGAGATCAAGTAAGCTATACCACAGATATGGGTGGGTCACTGTCGTCGTCTGGTTAGGCTGTAAGGTTATTAATTGCCTATCTGTCCTTGCAGCTTCAAGGTCGATAGAATACAAGATATCATAACTGGGAACCCCACTGTCATACGTTTGCTGGTCAGCTTTTACCGCAGTGCCAGAGGGCAGAACGCTCTGCGCCAGATCCTGGGAAACGTGGTGAAGGAGGTTTTGCAGGACAAAACCATAAACATTCGGATCAACCCAGTGGAGATCTACAAGAGCTGGGTCAACCAAGTGGAGACGCAGACCGGCAAAAAGAGGTATTATAAGAGATGATAATGCAAGCTGAGCCGTGATATATCCTGCTAATGATAATAGCCATAATATCTGCTTGCACTCTATGTAGTTGTCAGACAATAATGTCCTATACACTCCTTGGTACTATGCTGCAGCCAAAGGCTCTTGTATAATGAGAGCGTTATCGTGCATGATTAAGAGTGACAGGGAGGCTCTGGATGACTGAATCCTATTGAGAGAGACTAAAAGAAGGGCAGTCTACTGAAAGATGAGATCTAAATACATTGCTGCAGCATGCTGATTGTTGCCAGAGGATGGCGGCGGATCTGCCCATTGGCATGACCTAGCAGTATGACGAAGGGATAAGTGGGGGCAACTTTGAGTTTCAATTGCAGATCTAGCCTGCAAGAGTGGTAAGTCTATCATTCGGGCACTATAAAGCTGTTTGTCATAAGCCTGCAGTCTCCTTGGTAACTAAAATGCAATATACAGACTGCATATTGGTAGAATCGTACAATGCATCACTATCTATGAACTTGCAACCTAACTGACATGCTTTACTTTATGACTAGAGCTTTTTGTTCTAATTCGATTCACTTTAGACACATAACTACATCATCTGCTATGGAGGGTGAAGACAGGGCCGGATTAAGGGGGGGGCGACAGGGGCGGATGTGACCCTGCCGAGTACAGGTGTCCAGCGGCACCTGTTCCCGGGTAGAGGCTCTAGAGCCGCACTGATCGACAGACTGCATGCAGCAGCACAGTCAGTGCTGCTGCATCAGCTGTCTAATGGAGAGAGAGAGAGAGAGGGCCAGCTTTACCGTGATTAAATTCCTCCGGCCTCGCCGATGCCTCAGCTGGCCGCATTGGGGGTGGAGCCAATATGGCAAGCCCCGCCCTGATATCCCCGCGAATTGCGTCACTGACCGTGGGGGGGGCAGAGTCTTTCGAATTGAGGAGGGGCCGGCCGGGGCCTCTAGCAAACTGCTGCTGCTTCACGTGTAAGTGTACTGTTTTAGTGTGTGTGTGTATGTATGGTACAGTATATATGTATGTGATACTGTGCATATGTGTTGGTGTGCATACTGTATATGTATGTGTTAATGTGTATATATGTGTTAGTGGGTGTATGCGTGAGTGGTGTCTTTTGTGTGGGGTTTTCGGGGGCTCGGCTCTGTGTGGCTTGAAGGGGGCCCCCACAGCTAAGTTGCCCTGGGGCCCCCCACAAGCCTTAATCCGGCCCTGGGTGAAGGAGATAATTTTGTTCGTGTATAACAGCTGCATTAGGAAGTTCTGTATTTTACCTTCTTGCTTAATAGATGAAATGTATTTTTGGTGTCTATCACGCAGTACTCTCCCATATGACGTGACTCCCGAGCAGGCACTCACACACCCTGAAGTTCAGAGACGTCTCGATATCTCAATACGTAACCTTCTTGCGGTGACCGACCGGTTTTTCTCCACCATCTTCGCGAACGTTGACCAGATCCCGTGAGTATGAGGAGAGCATAAATCCTTACTATTTGGTACACGTCAATTACACGTCTGGATGAATATGTTGTATTATATTGGTTGCTGCTAATCACCCTGTCTGGCCGTGATCTCACCATTAATGTTTTGCAGTTAATTAAAGGGACAATATAATGAAATTATACTTATTTTATTAATATATAATGTGTAGTATTAATGGTCATAATTCTAAAATCATCTATAAACAGCTGCGGAAGATTAATAGTCTGTCTGCCCTGGTCATCAAATATAACTATATTACACTATGATGTCCACTTGTTACACCGGCCTAGATCAGGAGTGTCCCAAAAAGGTCATATACATTAAAGTTATTAATACGTTTCAATCTGAACAATATCTGCTACTTTCCGGTGTTCAATAAAAAACACAGATATTAAACCTTTAAAAGATTGACATTTTTCAGCAGGTTACCTGACTAATGTCATTTTCTTCCACGGCAAAATGATTATAATCATTACATAAAATACTCTACATAAAACTAGGGGGCTTATTTAATGGTGCGATGTGCTGTCACATTATTATCATTGATCTGCAGCTCCGTACAGTGTGGGTGGGCAGGCAAAAAAAATGGTAGGGAGGGCTCTACTTACGGGATCCTAATGGGAAGGGAATGATGGAGTGGATGAGGTTGCAGTAATCCAGATGGGAGAGGAGAGACTGGGTGGGCGTTTTAGTAGCCTCTTGGATAATTTAATGACGCAAGTTGACAGTATTTTGAAGGTGAAGACATCGGGGCACGGTAAACACTTGATGTGAGGAGTAAACAGAAAGTGGAGTCGAGCATGACACCAAGGGCTTGGGAGGTGTGAAGGAAGGTGGTGACTCGGCGTAGGGAAGATTGTTTGTTTTTGGACGTGTTGGGGATTTCCATGTGGAGTTAGCAGAGAGACAGCCAGCTACAGATGCCGAGAGGTCAGTTGAGGAGGTGTAGATTTGGGCGTGGTCTCCGTAGAATTGGTATTCATGGCTGAATGCGCAATTTAGTTCCCCAAGAGAAGACGTGTGAAAAGCAGAGGACAGAGAACACATCCCAACAGATTGAGAGCATTTAGGGGATGATGGGCTATGCATAGTGAGAGACCCTAAAGGAGCAGTTTGAGAAGTTGGAAATGAAACCATAAAGAACGGTGACACTAGAAGAGTGTGATCAGCTGTGTAGAAAGCAGCAGAGAGGCCAAAAGCGATGAGTATGGGGACTTGCTCTACGTAGATTATTGATCAATCTCCTGAGTGCTGTCTCTGTATTAGCCCGGTTTCCGGTAAATAGTCCAAGGGTCTGTGAGTGTTCAAGGTGGTTGTACACAAGTTACTCAAGTAGTTGGGAGGCAAAGGTGAGGAGATAAACAGGGCAGTGGTTGGAGAAGATGCTGGGTTTAGAGATGGCTTCTTTAGGTTGAGCACATGTCTGAAGGAGATAGGAAATGTGCCAGTGGAGAGAGACCAGTTGCAGAGACATGAAAGAGGTGGACACCTGTACTGGAGATGAAGCTGGGAAGGGAATAAGGGCGTGTGAATGGGTTGTACGTTGAAATGATGAGATGAGTACAGAGACTTTTTCCCAGGTTGCTGGAGAGAGAGTAAACGGAGTGTAAGAGAAGAGGGTGCATTACGTGAGAATTGGCAAGGGAAAATATACGTCGTTTCTACTTCAGGGTCCATAGGGGGTCCACAGGGTTGACCTTGGGGTTATAGCTGGAACAGGATCCATGGGCACCACACAGTTAAGCTTTTAGCTCCCAGGATGCACTTGGGTCCTCCTCTATACCCCGCCCCCGAGCCACAGGCACCTCAGTGTAAGCTGGTGCCCGGCCGGAGTCTGTCACCGCGCAGGGGGGCTGCAGGAGCAGCCCCCAGAAGCTTTTTATTTTAAGTTAGATTTTATTTATTTTAATCTCTTTTTACTACAGACGGCAGCGAAGGGCTGTCTGTACAGACGCCCACGCTGCCGCTCTGATCCCCGACTGGCGCCGCGACGCCAGTACTGATCTGGGGATCGCGGCGGGAGGGCAGAGTCCGTACTAGCCGGACTCTGTCTACCTCCCAGGACTGCTGCCGGAGTCGCCGGGGATTCAGGTAAGCCGCGCGTCGCTGGCTAGCGGCGGCGCGCGGAATGCCTTAAATGCAGTCCTTTAGCCTCCGGTCCTGGGGACAGACCGGAGGCTGCTGGCAGTGGCGGCGGGCCCCCCCCCATAACCCGTGGGACCACTAGACCACCAGGGATAAAGGGGCAAGCGGGAAGCCAGCATCCCTGGGGTTATGGCCAGCCAGGGGAGGAAGCCTTCCCTGTCAGCGGCTCCTCCCCTCAGCTCAGCGCGTCTTTCAGCACGCAGTCTGGCGTCGCTGAGCTGCAGTTACACGGCCACTCCTCCTATGAGGTCTCCAGCGGCCATTTTCCCAGTGGCAGCGCAGATCTCAGGGTGCACGCGGACCGGTCCCCCTGTGTACCTCTCCCCTGATTAAGGACAGCGTACACAGCACTATAGCCCTCCCAGACACTGAATCTGGGCAGGTTGATTGTAGTGTAAAGGTGCAGTGAGTATATCTTCCTGCATGGTATGTGACTTTTGCTAGTGCTGCCTGTCTGTGCTTATTTTCTACTTACTGTCAGCTTATACCTATCCCTTTACTTCTCCTACAAGCCCTACAGGTGTGTGGGGGAGGGGCGTTTCTACTGACCTCACTTATATAGATCACGTATTTGTGAGGTCCGTCACATACAGTTGTGTGCTACTCAGTGCCATATTGTGGGCTGTTGTTCAGCACACTGGTGAGTGCGTTTTACTTCTACCCTGGTGCCAGATATATAATATATTCTGTCATGTCAGACGAGGAGGTTGAGCGCTCAGTGGCTCCGGTGTTGGCCTCCTGCGGACGCTGTTCTGCAGGAGTAGATAGGGAGGATTTGTCACAGGATGGCCTGTGTAGTCGATGCCAGGTGGCTCCTGGCCCATCCAGACTTTCTCTGGCGCAGGAACCACCGTGGGCGATGTTTTCTCAAGTGCTGTTGTCTATTGCGGACCGTCTGTCGGTCCCGACTGCTCTCCCTACTAGGGCGGTGCCCCAGCCGACCATCCCCCATTCCCCGGGTGTCCCGCAGTTATTGCGGAGTCCTCCTGGGTCTCAATCAGTAGGTCCCTATGCGGGGTTGCCTATGTATATACAGGCTTCCCCTGTGCCGCAGCAGCCTGTGGTACCTTTTCAGGCCCCTATGGCGACTCCTCCACCATGGGTGGATGTGCTCTCCAACTCCGTGCAAAATTTGGCGGCCGCTTCCTCGGCTTTTCAGTCAATGTTGCAGACTGACATGCCTTCTAGGATTTCAAAACGCCCACTCATGACACGGGCTGCTCAGGTATCGGACTCAGAGGGTTCCTCAGATGATGGGGAGGTCCCTGATGACACTGACTCGGACGCCTCGGTCCAGGAAATGGATACCAAGTCGTCCATTAATGTGCGAGCACTAGTTAGGGCGGTGCGAGCTATTCTTCTTATAGAGGATGAGGCACCGGTTCCTAAGTCGAAGTTTCCTAGTTTCAAAAAAACCAAGGTGGCTTCTGCGGTGTTTCCCCTGTCGGATCAGTTGACGGATCATATGGCGGTAGCTTGGCAGGCGCCCAGTAAGAGATTCCTTCCTCAGAAGCGGTTGGCTTCTAATTACCCCTTCCCTGAGGCACATTGTAAAAAATGGGAAACTCCACCGGCGGTGGATTCCCATGTCACCCGTTTAACTCGGGGCGCCACCTTACCATTACCGTCGATATCCTCGCTGAAGGATCCCACGGACAGGAAAGTTGAGACTTGCTTAAAGTCTATTTACTCCCTCTCCGGGGCGGTGGCCCGACCGTCCATGGCCATCTCCTGGGTGGCCAAGGCCATTGAGGGGTGGGCCAATGCATTGGAAGATACCTTCCCAGACGACGCTCCGGATGTCCAGCGGGCGTTGTTGGGACAAATGAGGGACGCTGCTTCTTACATTGGTGAAGCTTCTTTAGATGCTAGTCTGCTGACCTCGCGGGTATCGGCTGCAGCGGTGTCTGGCCGCCGATCCTTGTGGTTGCGGTCCTGGAGAGCGGACTCTGATTCAAAGAAGGGTCTGGAGGCCTTACCTTTCAATGGGGAATTACTATTTGGTCCGGACTTGGACAAAATAGTGGACACCCTGGCTAAATCCAAGTCGGCCTTCCTCCCTTCGGCGGCACTGCCTGCTAAGGTTCGGAGTTCGGCTTTTCGTTCCTTTCGGGTTCAGGGTAAGGCGAAAGGTCAGTCCTTCCCGAGACAGTCTGCGAATAAGACGGCCTCTAAACCCAAGAAGCAAGCCTGGAGTGCTCGGCGCCCTTCTTCCAAGCAGGAAGATAAACCTGCGGCCTGATGGGACGGGCCTCCCTCTGGGGGACCTCAGAGTGGGAGGCCGACTTCTTCTATTTGCCCAGTGCTGGCACAATACCACCACGGATGCCTGGGTTCGAGAAGTGGTCTCCCAGGGGTACGCCCTGTCTTTTCGGCACAGACCACCCCACCAGTTTTTCTGCACAAGTCCTTCTCAGGACAAGACCAAGGCGTTACAGGTTCAGGAGGCTATAGAGTCCTTGCTGAAAGCAGGGGTCATTGTTCCCGTTCCTCTATCACAACGAGGGACGGGGTATTATTCGTCTCTGTTTCTGGTGCAGAAACCCAATGGTTCTCATCGCCCTATCCTCAACTTGAAGTCTCTGAACAAATTCCTCAGAGTTCCCAAGTTCAGGATGGAAACGTTACGTTCCATCATTCTGGCGATGGAACCGGGGGATTACATGGTGTCCCTGGACATCCAGGACGCCTACCTCCATGTTCCGATAGCATCTTCACACCAGCGGTATCTGAGGTTCGCTATCCTTCAACACCACTATCAGTTCCGGGCGCTACCCTTTGGTCTCTCCACGGCACCGAGGGTGTTCACGAAGATTATGGCGGTCATGGCCGCACATCTTCGGAACCAGAATGTACGGCTGCTGCCGTATCTGGACGACCTCCTGTTGCTGGCGAGCTCCCCGGAGGTACTGCTTCAACATCTCCACCTGACGATCGCTTGCCTGCAAGCACACGGGTGGTTGATAAATGGGAAAAAGTCCTCCCTGATTCCATCACAGCGGATGGTTCATTTGGGAGCCCTGCTGGATTCGCGTCAGCAAAGGATCTTCCTGACTCCGGAGAGGGTCGCCTCCCTACAGCTGCGGATACACAGTTGCCTGAGCCGTTGCCGCCTGTCGGTCCATTCGGCTATGAGAGTTCTGGGGTCCATGGTGTCGACATTCGACATGGTGGAATTTGCCCAGTTCCATTCCCGGCCCCTGCAGGGGCTGATTCTATCAGAATGGAACGGGTTACCTCACCGGATCCGCTCTCAGGTGCTGGTGTTGTCTCCGGACGTTCGGCAATCTTTGGCTTGGTGGCTTCAGACAGCTCATCTGGTCGAGGGGCGCCCATTTTGGATCCCGGACTGGGTCCTGCTCACGACGGATGCCAGTCTCCGGGGTTGGGGGGCAGTGACCGGCTCTTTGTCGCTTCAGGGTCGTTGGTCAGCGGAAGAAGCACTTCTCCCCATCAACATCCTGGAACTGCGGGCAGTATACAGGGCCCTGCAGTCGTCCGGCCCCGCTCTTCACGGAAGGGCGGTACAGGTGCAGTCCGACAACACCACCACGGTGGCGTATATCAACCACCAAGGCGGAACTCGCAGTCAGGCAGCGATGTCGGAGGTGTCTCGTATCCTGACTTGGGCGGAGGGTCACATTCCGGCGATCTCGGCGGTCTTCATCCCCGGAGTCCTCAATTGGGAGGCGGACTTCCTCAGCCGTCACGACGTGCATCCCGGGGAATGGTCGCTTCACCCAGAGGTGTTTCAGCTACTCGTGGACAGGTGGGGACTGCCGGAGCTGGACTTGATGGCCTCCCGTCACAATCACAAGTTGCCCGTTTACGGGTCAAGGACAAGAGACGCAGGCGCAAGTCTGGTGGACGCGCTGTCGGTGAAATGGACGTTTCACCTGGCGTATCTGTTTCCTCCGCTATCCCTGCTTCCTCGGGTTCTGCGGAAATTCAAGCAGGATGGCGGCATGCTCGTGCTGGTAGCTCCGGCGTGGCCCAGACGTCCTTGGTACTCCGATCTCAGGAGCCTCTCCATCGACGCTCCGTACCTTCTTCCTCAGCGTCGGGACCTGTTGTCTCAGGGGCCCTGCCTTTACCCGGATCTGGGTCGGCTGTTGCTCTTGAGACAGCCGTCTTGAGGTCTCGGGGCTTCTCCAGTTCGGTTATTGGTACCATGCTCAGGGCACGCAAGCCTGCTTCAGCACGGATTTATCACAGAGTGTGGCACACTTACTTTCAGTGGTGTGAGTCCAGACATTATGATCCTCAGGTGTTCCGAGTTTCTAGGATCTTGGAATTTCTTCAGTCAGGATTGGATCTCGGCTTACGCCTTGCATCTCTGAAGGTTCATGTGTCCGCCTTGTCCGTGTGGTTTCAACGGCGGATTGCAATACTATCAGACGTTCACACCTTTTTCCAGGGTGTTTTCAGGATCCAGCCTCCCTTTGTGCCTCCTGTGGCTCCTTGGGACTTGGCGGTGGTGCTACGGGTCCTGCAGGGTCCTCCGTTTGAGCCTCTTGAGGCGGTGGAGCTCAAGTGGCTGACATTTAAGACGGTTTTTCTCCTGGCAATTGCTTCGGCCAGGAGGGTGTCTGAATTGGGGGCGCTTTCCTGTCGCCCTCCTTTCCTTATTTTTCACCAGGACAGAGCGGTGCTCCGCACTCGTCCTGAGTTTTTGCCCAAAGTGGTCTCGAAGTTCCACATTAATCAGGTACTTGTTGTGCCAGCTTTTCAGTCCCCTGATCTTTCAGCTGGTGAGACTTCCTCAGATGTGGTCCGGGCGCTTAGAATTTATGTAGACCGGACGGCTTCGGTTAGGAAGTCTGATTCCTTGTTTATCCTCTTTGGTTTTCACAAGAGGGGTTGGCCTGCCAACAAACAAACGTTAGCCCGTTGGCTTCGTTCCGTTATTTGTGAGGCTTATGCACAGGAGGGTTTACCTGTGCCAGCCTCTGTTAAGGCTCATTCCACTCGTTCTGTGGGTCCCTCTTGGGCTGCTAGACGTGGCGCTTCTGCTGTTCAGCTGTGTAAGGCGGCCACTTGGTCTTCTATTCAAACGTTTTTGAGGTTCTATGCGTTTGACACCTTCGCCTCTCAGGATGCTTCCTTTGGGCGCCGGGTGCTCCTTTCAGCACAGGAGCGTCCCCGCCCTTAGTTGAACTGCTTTGGGACATCCCCAAGGTCAACCCTGTGGACCCCCTATGGACCCTGAAGTAGAAAACAAGAGATATGGTAAGAACTTACCTTTGTTATCTCTGTTTCTACGAAGTCCATAGGGTCCACAGGGCGCCCGCCCTGACGCACCTGGCTTCACATGGGCTGTGTGTGGCTGGTCACCGGTTTTCCGTCTCCTATTGCTGTGAGTATGGTTTCTTGTGTGTTCCAGTCTTCCTTCTCTCTGTTCCATATTCTCCTCCGGCCTAGGCTGCTTACCAACTGAGGTGCCTGTGGCTCGGGGGCGGGGTATAGAGGAGGACCCAAGTGCATCCTGGGAGCTAAAAGCTTAACTGTGTGGTGCCCATGGATCCTGTTCCAGCTATAACCCCAAGGTCAACCCTGTGGACCCTATGGACTTCGTAGAAACAGAGATAACAAAGGTAAGTTCTTACCATATCTCTTGTTTTTCTCTCTCAGCTACAGAATGCATTTTGTTGTCTCCTTTCTGCCTCTCTGCTGCGGAATGCGTTGTTTCCTCTGTGTCTCAGCTACAGAATGCGTTCCCTTGTCTCCTTTCTGTCTCTCCGCTGCAGAATGCGTTGTATTTTTCTCTCTCTCTCTCCACTGCGGAATGCGTTGTGTAATCTCCTTTCTTTCTCTCCGCTGCAGAATGCGTTATCTCCTCTCTGTCTGTCAGCTACTGAATACGTTCTGTTGTCTTTTCTCTCTATCTCAGCTACGGAATGCGCTATGTTGGAAAAATTTTAAAAGACTCTCTAAGTCAGAAGTTCCCAAAGGCCAGAGAGGAGGATATACACAAGGTAGGAAATTATTGGATAATAATGTTTCAAGGTAATTTTCACAGCCCCAACAAGTGGCAAGTTTTACGTAGTGATTGGAGACACTAGATGGGGCCTAGTTTTGCTATATGTTTTTATCAGTGTCCATTACATTCGGGCATTATCCTTATTCAAATCTGAATGGCAGATTGTGGGGAATTTGCTCTATTATCGCTTCATGAACCCGGCTGTGGTGGCGCCTGACGCCTTTGACATTGTGGACATCTCAGCGGGTGGAACTATCCATCCAGACCAAAGACGAACGCTGGGCTCCATCGCCAAGGTCCTCCAGCACGCTGCGGCTAACAAGATGTTTGACGATTCTCATCTCGGCCTCGTCAACCAGTATTTGGAGGAGACCCACTGGAAGTTCAGGTCCGTCTTCAAGTGTTGCCCCCTGTTTTTATCCTCGACAAGACAGCCTGATCGATCATACTTAACTAATGAACCAACGTGTTTGTCCTTTCTCTGAATATAGGAAATTTATCCGCACTGCTTGCAATGTCCCGGAACCGGAATACCGGTTCAATGTAGATGAGTATTCGGAAATGGTCAACACCATCAAACCGGTCATCTACATAACTGTTGGGGAATTGATCGATACACACAAGGTGAGGAGACCACTGTATGACATTGTCCATTTGACTGTCACCGTTGAGTATAGTAGACAATGTGATTTATTACAAGGTCGTGTAAAGTCATTTTATGTGTAGCATCGGTTCTCTGTGTAATGTTCTGCGTTCTGTCTATTACTAGTTGTTGTTGGAACACCAAGATGCCATTGCCCCTGACCACAAAGATCCAATACATGAGCTCCTGGAAGATCTAGGAGAGTTGCCTACAGTACCGTCTCTGATTGGTACGTTAGCCCTGTAGTCTGGTGGTTGAACATCGCCCATTATAACAGCAGAATTACAATTCAAATATTTTCCCAGCATGCTACATAATCTAAAATGTAAACTACATTTCATGATTTTCAGTTACTATATACGAAGCATTTAGTCACGATTCATTTTTCTCTAATGAAAGCGAGTATACACATACTGATCTGCATGGATTGCAGAGCCAGATCACAGCTACCCTCAGACCCCGCCACCTCCATTATCTTCAATAGCTTGGTTCGAACACATTAAACATTTAGTTAGGCTATAAGAGAAATCTAGCCCAGTTATATGGACCCATAAGTGACTATGCTCTGTGTTGTAGGAGAAAGCACCACTAACCTGCAGGACGCTGCCTCAGAACAAGCTTTAGCCCAGCTACGGAAATTGGAGATGTCTCTTACTCTCACAAACAAGTTTGATATGACTGAGACAAGTGCAGAAGAGATGGGCACTCACGGCCTGCTACTCAGGTGACTCATTTGGGTGCTAAAAGTTCGGACATCTATTCGTCAGGGCCTCACCTTTTGTCTACATTAACACATGTTGCGAGTTGCCACCAAGGGGACTGTTCGTGGATCCAGGTCATTGATTAGGTTACTAGGATGGGCCCTCATGACGTGAGCCAAGAGTAGCAACTGAATGGTTGTTTGAGTTTATCGTTGTTCTGGCTTTTAAAGGAATTCAGCCTCCTGTGCATTACAGCAAATGTTTCATTCCTAATGTGTTACGTACAGTTCTACAGCTATTGGGTGAAACAGACGGCTTGAGGGACAGCCTCCAGTGTGTGTCATGTTGCTTTAGAGGAGAGAGTGGGAGAAGAGGGCAATACATCAACCAGATAGAGTCCAAACATTACACACAACAAAGATTAAGAAAAAAGTGATAAAAAAAGTTTTAAGACTATAATGTCACCAATCCCTGGTCAGCGGACAGGCTGCGTTGTCATGAGTATTGACACAGGACACAAAATGGCTGCCTTTTCTCTATGGTGGTGATGGATACTTTAAATCGTGTCTGGGCGGCCGTGATACCGGCGCTGATATTAACGGCGCCACAATACCGAAGCCGGCATCCTGGGATGCTGAAGGTAAGTAGCAGGGTGTGGCGGAGAGTTGGAGTTACCAGAGGTTCCCAAACGCAGTCCTCAAGGCTCCTCAACAGTTCAGGTTTTAGAGATATCCATGGTTAAGCACAGGTGGTTACATCAAATTGACTTTGGTACTAATTAAATCAACCATGGATATCTCTAAAACCTGAACTGTTGGGGAGACTTGAGGACCGTGATTGGGAACCTCTGGGTTAGGCACTAGACGGAGGGTTAGGGTTAGACACTAAGAGGGGAGGTTTAGGGTGCGGGAGGGGGAGGTTAGGTTCAGGCACTAGTGGTGGAGGGTAGGGAGAGGCGTAGGGTTAGCATACCGAACAACAAGTGTCGGTATGCTAGCCTTGTCGGGGTGACAGTGATTGCCGGTATCCCATATCCAACCCCATTAAATCCTCTTTATGGGGAGACCAGCGGATTTACAAAAGTGCAGCCAATTAAATTCTAGCTATCATATTTTCTAGAATGTACCAGATAAATGATAGCTGAAATCTGGTGCTGCTACAGCAACACATCCACTTCAGTAAATTTGGCCCCCAGGTTTTGTGTCTAAAGTGAATGTGTTACCTGGACTCACACAGGAGAGCAGAGAAGAGTTGTCTTTTCTTCAGTGTCCCTCAGCATTGACTTGATGAAGTAACATGTGTAACACTAATGCTGTCTGTTACCTCCATGCAGCACCAAGCACATGTTGCTGGACATCATCCAGTCCCAGCCTGTGGACTCCCTAGCAGAGCTTCTCAACATCTCAGCCTCTACACAACAGGTGAGTTCTGCGTCTGTATTTGCTGCTGTTCTCGCCGGCTTGTTGGAGGCCAGAAGACTGGATAGCCTGCCTAGGATATTAATTGCTGTGGCTTAACCAAAGAATTCTTTCAAATTAAGAATCCTGATATGGCGGCTTCACGGTGCTTTGCCTATATTTTAAGGATGCTTCTGTCTTGTGGTAGTTTTGCCATATATTTTTCATTGTCCTGATATTCTACCAACGCCGGTTCCATTGTGATAAATTGGGCACTCCGGCATTTGAAGCTTAGACGTCAGACGAGCTGTGGGTCACCTAGAGGACTTCTCACAGTGGGGTCTATGTACTAAGCCTTGGATTGGAGATAAAGCGAACAGTGATAAAGTACCAGCCAATCAGCTTCTGTCATTTTTCAAACACAGCCAGAGACATGACAGGAGCTGATTGGTTGGTACTTTTTCTCCTTCCTCTTTATCTCCACCCAAGGCTTAGTAAATGGACCCCAGTGTTAAACCGTGTTCGTCTCTTGTCTGGCCAGGAAGCCTCACACTACAACTTAATGCACCAGCGAGCCGTCAGGGATGCCCAGACGCCTGAGAAGATGAGGCGGCACCGATCGCTGCTGGGCAACTGTCAGTTGTCTATCGAGGACAAAAAACGCAATATTATCCGGAATCTACGCAAACTAGAGAGCCTGGGGCTGGTGTCCTCCAATAATCAGTATCAGGACATAATCAACATGATTGCTAAGGTACTTGTGCTGTTAAGAGTAATGATTATGTGAGGATAGGTTCTTCTAAATCATTGTGTTGTTGTAGTCTAACCATAGACAAGTTCTGGCCAGCTACACCTTATACATTTTTTAATGGTCCTTCTTTTCTCCCCCTATCCAGGACATTCGGAATCAGAGGCGATATCGTCAGCACAGGAAGGCTGAGCTGGTGAAGCTCAGACAGACCACGCAAAGGCTGCACTGCAAGACGGCCTTTCACGAAGAGCAGATCGACTTCTACAATCAGTACATTAAGACTTGTCTGGACAACCTCACATCCAACCAGAAGTATGTGGGCTACCATCATGGTTAGTTTTCATTTGCTAGATGCTTAATCTTATCTGCAAGTCTAACGGTTTACCATGTGTTTTCTTACCAAGGCCTACAGGGAAGAATAAGAAGCAGAACACTCTGAGCTACACCGCGACCAGACTGCGCGAGAAAGGAGTCTTACTGGAGATAGAAGATCTACCCTTCAGCCAGTGAGTATTCATTGTGTTCTTCCACCACAGTTCTCTCTCTCTCAATGACGCTCCTGTCCAAAACCCGCATTGTGTATCCACAACTTGCTCTGCCTTCCAGATTCCGCAATGTTATTTTTGAAATCTCCCCCAGTGAGGAAGCTGGGAAGTTCCAAGTGAAGACAAAGTTCTTGGGAGTTGATATGGAAAAATTTCAGCTGAACTATCAGGTGAGTGGATGGGAGAGGAGCCCGAGCGCTGGAGTGAGAAGGCTCGGCTACTTCCCCAGTGTATCTGGTTCTGTTGTGTGCCCCAATAATTATCAAAGCTTTTGATATCACCAATGAATGGTGAAGTCTGAGACGCGGAGGAAACGGACAAACGTACAAGACTAGGGCAGAGCAGAGTTGAACATGTGATTTTATTTTACCCCCAGAGCTCACTTGTCTCTCTTTTTTTTTTTTTTTCTTTTTTTTTTATGCCCCTCCTTATGTTTTGGCTCTATGCCACGTGAGCCTGAATGGTGCCTTCAAGTTCTCGTTTCATTCTTATTATACAAAGTAGGGGTTTCTGTGTATGCTTTTCTCTATTATGCTGTGCAACGTTTACCTTTTACCCGCTGGTCTTGTTGCATAGTTCTGTTTATGGTTCTTTACTTGTCTATATCTCCTTGTTGCATGTTCGACGTTGGACCGTTGTTTATTTTATTACTCCGTTAGCTGTATGTGAGTCGACCTCCTTCGTTTATGCCGTTATCATGTCTGCCATGTTTCTTGTTTGATTTGTTTTACTTTTTTGTATGTGTATATTTCTAAAATGTGTTCTAAAAAAACGCAATTTAAATAAAAAAAAAAAAAAATAGAAACAACTTTATGAACCAGGTTCTAAAACCGAGACTTTCGTAGGTGACGAGAAGATCCATTGTAAGAATGAAAGTTTCTGTTGAGCAAACTTGTGTGATCTCCAGTCAGCCAGAGTATATTATGTAGCGGTCTATCACAGTGCCATCGCTATGTGGGTGTCTCCTTCGTAGGGGGAGACACCAAAATACCAGGGATTTCTACTTCAGGGTCCATAGGGGGTCCACAGGGTTGACCTTGGGGGTTATAGCTGGAACAGGATCCATGGGCACCACACAGTTAAGCTTTTAGCTCCCAGGATGCACTTGGGTCCTCCTCTATACCCCGCCCCCGAGCCACAGGCACCCCAGTGTAAGCTGGTGCCCGGCCGGAGTCGGTCACCGCGCAGGGGGGCTGCAGGAGCAGCCCCCAAAAGCTTTTATTTTAAGTTAAATTTTATTTATTTTTAATCTATTTTTACTACAGACGGCAGCGAAGGGCTGTCTGTACAGACGCCCACGCTGCCGCTCTGATCCCCGACTGGCGCCGCGACGCCAGTACTGATCTGGGGATCGCGGCGGGAGGGCAGAGTCCGTACTAGCCGGACTCTGTCTACCTCCCAGGACTGCTGCCGGAGTCGCCGGGGATTCAGGTAAGCCGCGCGTCGCTGGCTAGCGGCGGCGCGCGGAATGCCTTAAATGCAGTCCTTTAGCCTCCGGTCCGGGGGACAGACCGGAGGCTGCTGGCAGTGGCGGCGGGCCCCCCCCATAACCCGTGGGACCACTAGACCACCAGGGATAACCGGCAAGCGGGAAGCCAGCATCCCTGGGGTTAATGGCCAGCCAGGGGAGGAAGCCTTCCCTGTCAGCGGCTCCTCCCCTCAGCTCAGCGCGCCTTTCAGCACGCAGTCTGGCGTCGCTGAGCTGCAGATTCCTCGGCCACTCCTCCTCTGAGGTCTCCAGCGGCCATTTTCCCAGTGGCAGCGCAGATCTCAGGGAGCACGCGGACCGGTCCCCCTGTGTACCTCTCCCCTGATTAAGGACAGCGTACACAGCACTATAGCCCTCCCAGACACTGAATCTGGGCAGGTTGATTGTAGTGTAAAGGTGCAGTGAGTATATCTTCCTGCATGGTATGTGACTTTTTGCTAGTGCTGCCTGTCTGTGCTTATTTTCCGCTTACTGTCAGCTTATACCTATCCCTTTACTTCTCCTACAAGCCCTGCAGGTGTGTGGGGGAGGGGCGTTTCTACTGACCTCACTTATATAGATCACGTATTTGTGAGGTCCGTCACATACAGTTGTGTGCTACTCAGTGCCATATTGTGGGCTGTTGTTCAGCACACCGGTGAGTGCGTTTTACTTCTACCCTGGTGCCAGATATATAATATATTCTGTCATGTCAGACGAGGAGGTTGAGCGCTCAGTGGCTCCGGTGTTGGCCTCCTGCGGACGCTGTTCTGCAGGAGTAGATAGGGAGGATTTGTCACAGGATGGCCTGTGTAGTCGATGCCAGGTGGCTCCTGGCCCATCCAGACCTTCTCTGGCGCAGGAACCACCGTGGGCGATGTTTTCTCAAGTGCTGGTGTCTATTGCGGACCGTCTGTCGGTCCCGACTGCTCTCCCTACTAGGGCGGTGCCCCAGCCGACCATCCCCCATTCCCCGGGTGTCCCGCAGTTATTGCGGAGTCCTCCTGGGTCTCAATCAGTTGGTCCCTTTGGGGGGTTGCCTATGTATATACAGGCTTCCCCTGTGCCGCAGCAGCCTGTGGTACCTTTTCAGGCTCCTATGGCGACGCCTCCACCATGGGTGGATGTGCTCTCCAACTCCGTGCAAAATTTGGCGGCCGCTTCCTCGGCTTTTCAGTCAATGTTGCAGACTGACATGCCTTCTAGGATTTCTAAACGCCCACTCATGGCACGGGCTGCTCAGGTATCGGACTCAGAGGGTTCCTCAGATGATGGGGAGGTCCCTGATGACACTGACTCGGACGCCTCGGTCCAGGAAATGGATACCAAGTCGTCCATTAATGTGCGAGCACTAGTTAGGGCGGTGCGAGCTATTCTTCTTATAGAGGATGAGGCACCGGTTCCTAGGTCGAAGTTTCCTAGTTTCAAAAAAACTAAGGTGGCTTCTGCGGTGTTTCCCCTGTCTGATCAGTTGACGGATCATATGGCGGTAGCTTGGCAGGCGCCCAGTAAGAGATTCCTTCCTCAGAAGCGGTTGGCTTCTAATTACCCCTTCCCTGAGGCACATTGTAAAAAATGGGAAACTCCACCGGCGGTGGATTCCCATGTCACCCGTTTAACTCGGGGCGCCACCTTACCATTACCGTCGATATCCTCGCTGAAGGATCCCACGGACAGGAAAGTTGAGACTTGCTTAAAGTCTATTTACTCCCTCTCCGGGGCGGTGGCCCGACCGTCCATGGCCATTTCCTGGGTGGCCAAGGCCATTGAGGGGTGGGCCAATGCATTGGAAGATACCTTCCCGGACGACGCTCCGGATGTCCAGCGGGCGTTGTTGGGACAAATGAGGGACGCCGCTTCTTACATTGGAGAAGCTTCTTTAGATGCTAGTCTGCTGACCTCGCGGGTATCGGCTGCAGCGGTGTCTGCCCGCCGATCCTTATGGTTGCGGTCCTGGAGAGCGGACTCTGATTCAAAGAAAGGTCTGGAGGCCTTACCTTTCAATGGGGAATTACTATTTGGTCCGGACTTGGACAAAATAGTGGACACCCTGGCTAAATCCAAGTCGGCCTTCCTCCCTTCGGCGGCACTGCCTGCTAAGGTTCGGAGTTCGGCTTTTCGTTCCTTTCGGGTTCAGGGTAAGGCGAAAGGTCAGTCCTTCCCGAGACAGTCTGCGAGTAAGACGGCCTCTAAACCCAAGAAGCAAGCCTGGAGTGCTCGGCGCCCTTCTTCCAAGCAGGAAGATAAACCTGCGGCCTGATGGGACGGGCCTCCCTCTGGGGGACCTCAGAGTGGGAGGCCGACTTCTTCTATTTGCCCAGTGCTGGCACAATACCACCACGGATGCCTGGGTTCGAGAAGTGGTCTCCCAGGGGTACGCCCTGTCTTTTCGGCACAGACCACCCCACCAGTTTTTCTGCACAAGTCCTTCTCAGGACAAGACCAAGGCGTTACAGGTTCAGGAGGCTATAGAGTCCTTGCTGAAAGCAGGGGTCATTGTTCCCGTTCCTCTATCACAACGAGGGACGGGGTATTATTCGTCTCTGTTTCTGGTGCAGAAACCCAATGGTTCTCATCGCCCTATCCTCAACTTGAAGTCTCTGAACAAATTCCTCAGAGTTCCCAAGTTCAGGATGGAAACGTTACGTTCCATCATTCTGGCGATGGAACCGGGGGATTACATGGTGTCCCTGGACATCCAGGACGCCTACCTCCATGTTCCGATAGCATCTTCACACCAGCGGTATCTGAGGTTCGCTATCCTTCAACACCACTATCAGTTCCGGGCGCTACCCTTTGGTCTCTCCACGGCACCGAGGGTGTTCACGAAGATTATGGCGGTCATGGCCGCACATCTTCGGAACCAGAATGTACGGCTGCTGCCGTACCTGGACGACCTCCTGTTGCTGGCGAGCTCCCCGGAGGTACTGCTTCAACATCTCCACCTGACGATCGCTTGCCTGCAAGCACACGGGTGGTTGATAAATTGGAAAAAGTCCTCCCTGATTCCATCACAGCGGATGGTTCATTTGGGAGCCCTGCTGGATTCGCGTCAGCAAAGGATCTTCCTGACTCCGGAGAAGGTCGCCTCACTACAGCTGCGGATACGCAGTTGCCTGAGCCGTTGCCGCCTGTCGGTCCATTCGGCTATGAGAGTTCTGGGGTCCATGGTGTCGACATTCGACATGGTGGAATTTGCCCAGTTCCATTCCCGGCCCCTGCAGGGGCTGATTCTATCAGAATGGAACGGGTTACCTCACCGGATCCGCTCTCAGGTGCTGGTGTTGTCTCCGGACGTTCGGCTATCTTTGGCTTGGTGGCTTCAGACAGCTCATCTGGTCGAGGGGCGCCCATTTTGGGTCCCGGACTGGGTCCTGCTCACGACGGATGCCAGTCTCCGGGGTTGGGGGGCAGTGACCGGCTCTTTGTCGCTTCAGGGTCGTTGGTCAGCGGAAGAAGCACTTCTCCCCATCAACATCCTGGAACTGCGGGCAGTATACAAGGCCCTGCAGTCGTCCGGCCCCGCTCTTCACGGAAGGGCGGTACAGGTGCAGTCCGACAACGCCACCACGGTGGCGTATATCAATCACCAAGGCGGAACTCGCAGTCAGGCAGCGATGTCGGAGGTGTCTCGTATCCTGTCTTGGGCGGAGGGTCACATTCCAGTGATCTCGGCGGTCTTCATCCCCGGAGTCCTCAATTGGGAGGCGGACTTCCTCAGCCGTCACGACGTGCATCCCGGGGAATGGTCGCTTCACCCAGAGGTGTTTCAGCTACTCGTGGACAGGTGGGGACTGCCGGAGCTGGACTTGATGGCCTCCCGTCACAATCACAAGTTGCCCGTTTACGGGTCAAGGACAAGAGACGCAGGTGCAAGTCTGGTGGACGCGCTGTCGCTGACATGGACGTTTCACCTGGCGTATCTGTTTCCTCCGATATCCCTGCTTCCTCGGGTTCTGCGGAAATTCAAGCAGGACGGCGGCATGCTCGTGCTGGTAGCTCCGGCCTGGCCCAGACGTCCTTGGTACTCCGATCTGAGGAGCCTCTCCATCGACGTTCCGTACCTTCTTCCTCAACGTCGGGACCTGTTGTCTCAGGGGCCCTGCCTTTACCCGGATCTGGGTCGGCTGTCTTTGACGGCGTGGCTCTTGAGACAGCCGTCTTGAGGTCTCGGGGCTTCTCCAGTTCGGTTATTGGTACGATGCTCAGGGCACGCAAGCCTGCTTCAGCACGGATTTATCACAGAGTGTGGCACACTTACTTTCAGTGGTGTGAGTCCAGACTTTATGATCCTCAGGTGTTCCGAGTTTCTAGGATCTTGGAATTTCTTCAGTCAGGATTGGATCTCGGCTTACGCCTTGCATCTCTGAAGGTTCATGTGTCCGCCTTGTCCGTGTGGTTTCAACGGCGGATTGCAATACTACCAGACGTTCACACCTTTTTCCAAGGTGTTATCAGGATCCAGCCTCCCTTTGTGCCTCCGGTGGCTCCTTGGGACTTGGCGGTGGTGCTACGGGTCCTGCAGGGTCCTCCGTTTGAGCCTCTTGAGGCGGTGGAGCTCAAGTGGCTGACATTTAAGACGGTTTTTCTCCTGGCAATTGCTTCGGCCAGGAGGGTGTCTGAATTGGGGGCGCTTTCCTGTCGCCCTCCTTTCCTAATTTTTCACCAGGACAGAGCGGTGCTCCGCACTCGTCCTGAGTTTTTGCCCAAAGTGGTCTCGAAGTTCCATATTAATCAGGAACTTGTTGTGCCAGCTTTTCAGTCCCCTGATCTTTCAGCTGGTGAGACTTCCTTAGATGTGGTCCGGGCGCTTAGAATTTATGTAGACCGGACGGCTTCGGTTAGGAAGTCTGATTCCTTGTTTATCCTCTTTGGTTTTCACAAGAGGGGTTGGCCTGCCAACAAACAAACGTTAGCCCGTTGGCTTCGTTCCGTTATTTGTGAGGCTTATGCACAGGAGGGCTTACCTGTGCCAGCCTCTGTTAAGGCTCATTCCACTCGTTCTGTGGGTCCCTCTTGGGCTGCTAGACGTGGCGCTTCTGCTGTTCAGCTGTGTAGGGCGGCCACTTGGTCTTCAATTCAAACGTTTTTGAGGTTCTATGCGTTTGACACCTTTGCCTCTCAGGATGCATCCTTTGGGCGCCGGGTACTCCTTTCAGCACAGGAGCGTCCCCGCCCTTAGTTGTACTGCTTTGGGACATCCCCAAGGTCAACCCTGTGGACCCCCTATGGACCCTGAAGTAGAAAACAAGAGATATGGTAAGAACTTACCTTTGTTATCTCTGTTTCTACGAAGTCCATAGGGTCCACAGGGCGCCCGCCCTGACGCACCTGGCTTCAAATGGGCTGTGTGGCTGGTCACCGGTTTTCCGTCTCCTATTGCTGTGAGTATGGTTTCTTGTGTGTTCCAGTCTTCCTTCTCTCTGTTCCATATTCTCCTCCGGCCTAGGCTGCTTACCAACTGGGGTGCCTGTGGCTCGGGGGCGGGGTATAGAGGAGGACCCAAGTGCATCCTGGGAGCTAAAAGCTTAACTGTGTGGTGCCCATGGATCCTGTTCCAGCTATAACCCCCAAGGTCAACCCTGTGGACCCTATGGACTTCGTAGAAACAGAGATAACAAAGGTAAGTTCTTACCATATCTCTTGTTTTTCTCTGAGTCCACTCCCCCTTTATGGTAGGTCACGCACAGCTGCGATGCACGGGGGGCTCGGTTTGGTGGGGAAAGAGGGGGGCATATGGAGTGCCCGGTAACCCCTCTGATTTATCATATAGGCTTTGAGCTCTACTAAAGATGTGTTGCCTCTGTGACTCTGTTCTGTGTACTGTCGCCCCAGGATCTCCTCCAGTTGCAGTACGAGGGAGTGGCTGTTATGAAGATGTTCGATAAAGCAAAAATAAACGTCAACCTTCTCATCTTCCTGCTAAACAAGAAGTTCTTCCGCAGTTAAACACATGAAGCATTTCCCTGAGACTCTGCTCTGCTTTCCACATCCCTTGAGCACTGCGCCCTACCACAAACTTGCATGCACTTGCCTAGCTGTGTGACGACCGCCCTCTAGTGATGAGGTGGTAAATTGCAGCTACTATACTGTATCTGCTTGAACAATTTTTTAATTTCAGAATTAAAGTAAATGCTTCAGGTTATTACTATTAATCGAACAAGAAATGTGCTGCTTTGTTGCCATAGAAATTTTGCCTTTGCGGTAATCATGGTCTGTTGATTGCTGTTGGGTTCTCTTGAAACCTTCGTCTATAATCGGTGCGCAAGTCTGGTCATCCTGTGTATTTTGAATGGATGCCTCTATAAAGATGACCTTGAGGGCCATAATCACAGTGATATGATTAATAGTCCAATTTTTTAATGCATATTTTTTTTTATTGCCGCTACATTGCATCAAGTCGATGACTTTTCAGTACCATGTCTGCACAAGCAGCAAAGATTTCCATGGAACAATGGAAGGAGAAGGAATGTCTGATTGCTTCCAATATAACTATTTGAGTTCATCAGTGTTTGTATATTTAAATTATTTGTGTAACACATTTTATTGTGCTTCCAGCTGCCATATTGTCTGTCCTCTTTGATGTTTACACTTGGTCCATGATCTGGAAGATAGGTCTAACTAACTTTATTTTTATTTTTTAAGCCAAAGACTGATTATGCCTTTTTGCGTTTGTGTCAAATTATAACATTATAAAGTACCGCATTTAGTACCTCAGCATCACAAAACTTTGGCTTTTTTTGTAAAGACCGCAATGTCATTTTTGAGTTGCCTAGAACTATACCAATGATCAACTTTATATATTCTTGTTAAGTAACTTAGAACACTAGAATCAGTAACTACATTCAATTCAGCCAACCGGTTGCAATTGTGCCCCCGCTGGGCAGTAAAAGTCCCCTCTCCTGAGGTAGAGAACTGGAGAATTACATTTGGTCGCTGCCCAAGCCTGTTATACTGTCTATATGTTGTGTGCATCTATACTGTGCTTGTATTGTAGACTCCCCTAGAACAGTTAATTGGTTTCTTCCACCAAATCGCTTAACACCCCCCATACAGTTTCATACACCTCACACATATTTTCATAACCGTCCTCTCAAACCCATTTTACTTTATCCACCCTCTATTACATAACCGCCATTTTGTTACACCACCAACAAAAAGTACAAATCCCATTTAGTGATGGATATCATTTGTGTGCCATAATGTACTGTTCATGTTCCTCAGAATACATGTTAGGAAACACACATGATCTCCATTGCCAGCACAATAATCCACTAAAAAAAACCTACTTCAGATGTACCTGGTTTTCAGCAAAGCTGTCCTTTGACAACCTAGATAGTTGTCAGCCCCACCCCTTTTCTCACATTTTTGCAACTGGCTGTCATCTGGACCATTGCAACAGTTAATAAGGTGGCTGTGACAGCTGTGCTAAGGAGATAATTGTCCGATATTTTGGTTGGAAATCATATTGGCGATTAGTGGTTATCGCTTTTTTTATCAGTCTTTACAAAATTGTGTTATTAAGGGAAAATGCTGACCTTTGTATAATAATGTATCTCTAATCTCTTTGTGTGTGGTTTGTTACATTTTAAAATATATTTATAACTCTTAAATAACTGGCACTGCAATATTGTATTCTCCATATGTTAGTGTGCCTGTTGCCCAAGCAAATTGGAGGTTGCCATTTTGTGCCTTGAAGTAATATTCATGAGAACAGCATGTCTGCGGTGTAAGAGGTTTCTTGTGAATTGTCTGCAGTCACAAAATGGCTGTCTAAGTGTGAGCAACAGATGTGCTTGAAATCTGTTTAAACCTCACAATGTCGTCCAGTTTTTCTGTCTTGTCATATATTTTAATAAAGCTGAATTTCCCTGTAATTTGTACATCTGTGGTTATTGTGTATTGAGTGAAGATTACGCCATTGTGTGGAGAATAATATTGTAGATTACCTTTTCGCAGCTTATGCTTGAAGGAAAAATTGCTACAGAATTTGCTAAAAATTAGGAAAAATTTTAAAACCCATCAGACACAGGTTCATTCATTGTATGAGATTGTCCTCCTGTCTTGTTGTGTGTCTGTCACCTACACTCACATCAGAGTGCAGCCTAACAATTCACTAAGGGCCAGAGACCTCACAGAGGTTTGTGGTATGGTAGGTCAACATGAAAATGCCGACATTTATAATTCTAGCAATTACTGAATAGCTTCTGTCCGTATGTCATGTTCTTGCTGGTCCCCTCTGAGGGAATCTGTATGATTTACCGCCGGACCCATGCCCGGCGGTTGGAATCCCGACAGCGGCATCCCGGCAGAGGAGGAAATCCCGATCGTCAAGGTATGTATATACTAACTTATTTCTACCCCCTGACCCTCCCTTAGAGGTGCCTAACCCTAACATCCCCCCCCCAGTGCTTAACCCTAATCCCCCCTCTAAGTGCCTAAACCTAAGTCCCCTCCCCGGGGGTGCCTAACGCTAACCCCCCCTTCCCCTAGCCTAAACATAACCTCCCGGGGGGTTGCCTAACCCTAAGTCGTCCCCCCCCGGGAACCCTAAACCTAACCCTCCCACTCCCCTCGACTATACGTGCCCCGAATCCCTTCGATCGGGATGTTGGGCTCCCGGTGTATGTCTAATGACAGGCGTCGGCATATTGACTCCTGTCTTTAGACCCTTGCTGGGATATGACAGTCGGGAAGCCGTTTGTCGGGATTAGGTCCGCCGGCTTCCCGACTGCATACCCCTCTGAGGGTGGCGTCTAATGGATTCACCTTTCGTAGCGGGCAAAAGTGGTATCAAGTTTTCTTTTTAAAGCCTGCACTAAAGTGGTTTTGATCTAGCTTTGTAGTGTATTGTACTACGCCCCCCCAAACTGATCTCTCTCCTCCTGTCCAACATCGTATCATGTACAAGGACCATTTCATCTGTTCAAGTTTGATTTTGAGTTTTCTGTAGCCTACTAAATAGTGGCGGCAATTCCAAGCCACTGATTATCTGCTTTTCTACTTCAGAGTCCATAGGGGGTCCACAGGGTGACCTTGGGGTATAGGTGATGCCGAGTCATCCGGACACCTTCCGCAGTAAATTTTTCTTCCCAGGATGCACTTGGGTCTCCCTCTATACCCCGCCCCCGTGGCCAGAGGCACCTCAGTTTCGTTGGGTGCCTGGCCGGAGTCGGGTCCCCCGAACATGTTTTTATTTTAAGAGGTTTGCTTCTACATAGCGACAGCAAGGACAGTCCAGGGGACGTCCGCGCTGTCTCCGTCACCCTGCCGGCGCCGAGATGCCGGTACTGATCCGGGGATCTCGGTGGGCCTCTGGGGTCTTGGCTAGCAGGGACCTCGGGGGGAATCTCTGGACTGTGGCCGGATGCTACAGGGGACATATGTAAGCGGCGGGTCACTGCGGCGGTGCGTGCCGGAGTCGCAGTCTTTTTCCCCGGGCGGGGGACTTCCTTGGGGATGACGGCAAGTGGGGCCAGGCACTGAGTCCTGCGTCCCCACTAAGCCGCCTGGGACTCTGGGCTGGAGTTCTGCAGAACGCTCCAGCGTCCCAGGGGTTAAACGCTGGCCAGGGGAGGCAGCCTTCCCTGTCTAACAGCCGGCTCCTACCGCTGCACAGCGTGCCTTTCCACCGCGGTCTGGCCGGGCTGTGGTAGCTTCCCTCCTCCGGCTCTGCCCCCACAGATCTCCGACTGCCATCTTCCTGGCTGAGTTTCAATTTCTTACTGTCAGCCATTTTACTTTCCCTATACCTCTTCTCTCTCTCTGAGCCCTAACACAGGTATGTTGGGGTACACCCTCACAGTCTGTTATATCTGTGCAGGGGGTCAAATACATTATTTCTACTTCAGGGTCCATAAGGGGTCCACAGGGTTGACCTTGGGGTATAGGTTGCGAACCAAATCCGGGCACCACGCAGTTAAAGCTTTTAGCTCCCAGGATGCACTTGGGTCCACTCTCCCTATAACCCCTCCCCCCAGCCAGAGGCACCTCAGTTTAAGTTGGTCCCCGGCCGGAATCGGGTCACCGTTACTGCAGGGGGGCTGCTTAGCAGCCCCTAAGCTTATCATTTATTTTAAAGAGTTTTATTTTATTATTTTTTACTACTCTTCAGAGCAGCAGCATCAGACTTTCCAATGGACGTCTAAGCTGCCGCTCCTACACCCCGCCGGCGCTGCGACGCCAGTACAGATCTGGGGATCGCAGCGGGACCCCAGAGTCTGTACTAGCCGGGCTCTGTTGGAATCCCTGGGCTGCTGCCGGATCGACGGGGACAGGTAAGTCGCGTGGTCACAGCTTGCGGTGACCCGCGTGTACATGCAGCCTTATGCCTCCGGTCTCTGGGGACAGACCGGAGGCGCTAGCGGTGGCGGCGGGCTCCCCCTCCATGGAGGCATACCCCGCGTGTCCACAGCCCACTAGGGATTATAGCGGCAGCGGGAGCCGGCATCCCGGGGGGTTAATTGCTAGCCAGGGGAGGAAGCCTTCCCTGTCTAGCGGCTCCTCCCCTCAGCGCGCCTTTCAACACGCAGTCTGGCGTCGCTGAGCTGCTTCCTCCGCAGGCCACGCTTCTTCTGAGGTCTCCAGTGGCCATTTTCTCTCTGTGGTGCTGAAGAACTCCTAGGATGTCAGTGAGCCCAGTCCCCCGGCGTACCTAGCCATTTTGGGTGAGTGTACACAGCGCTATAGCCTTCCCAGACACTGAATCTGGGCAGTTGAATGTAGCAACATTGTGCAGTATATTATATGTCATGCTTATGTATGTACAGTATATATGTCTGCATTGTATGTGACTTATGCTAGTGCTGACTGTCTGCTTTTTCTCTCACCTGTCAGTGTATATCTATCCCTTTTCTTTATCTGCCCTAATACAGGTGTACCTGGGGTGGTTCTGAGACCTCACATATATATACTTGTTAATATTTGTGAGGTTTGTCACATACTGTTGCGTGCTGCACGTTGCCATATTTTAGATGGAACTGTGTGTTGCATACGCTGATAATGGGTCCCTGCAGCTACTCTTAGCGTTAGTCAGGACCGGTATGGCGCTGCTTAATATTTCCGTCAAGATAGTCAAATATATCTGACCAGGAGATTGCACACGATACTGCACCCATTATTGCTATCCTGCAGAAATTAGTGCGGAGGATTTTAACTCAGAAAGGTTTATGTATGCGGCGCCATCTGGTGCCGGGCCCCTTGCACGACCCCCTTAAAGGGCGGTTTATTTCTCAGGATCCTCTCCTTTGAGGATCGCCGGGCGGGCCCCATTGTCGTCACTCGCTTGGAGTTACTTCACCATACTGCCCTATTCAACTCGGGGTATCTCGCAATTTCTTGCAGTTTACCCCTGTGTCACAGACTATCGCTCCCTGCCGGGGTTTTCACAGTACATGAATTACCTCCGATACCACATCGGTCTGTCATTCCCCTTGCAGGGATTATCACAACGGCCACCCTGGTGGATGTCGTTTTCTACGAAATACTAAATGGCGTGATATACGCCCTGTGGTTACTTCCCAGTGGCTCTGCCGTGAACTGGATGGTGTATTCGGCTCTTTCCCTCTCACATGGGGGGAGCCGATTTCAAGTATTATTATCCCTGCTTTGGGGCTGGTAGCCAGGTTCATTCTGGATATAGAGAATGTCGATCCTGCACCTGTATCATACATTTCCCGTTTCTGCCCAGTGGGTGGATCTCATGGCGGGAGTCTGGCTGTCGCTAGATACGAGGAGTCACAAAGGCCTCCTGTTTCCCATTCCCTGAGGGTCCTCACAAGTAATGGAATCTCCTTCTGGGGTGGATTTGTATGTTCATCGTCGGATTACAGGCATTAATACGCCTCCCAGCCTGGACGGATTTTACGGATCCGTAGGTGGTAGCTTTGCCTGAAATCAATGTACTCGTTTTCAGGGCCTGTTGCCCATCCTACCATGGCCATCGCATGGTGATGCTTTTGTAACGTTTTTTCCCCTCCAACACGTCTGGGGTTCAAATGTCTTTTGCCGCTCACATAAAATATGCAGTGGTCGTGTGGGATTACCTACATGGGATGCCGGTCTTCTAACTTTCAGGGTTTCGGCTGCGACTGTATTCGCCGCAATACCCTATGGCTACGTTATGGGAAAGCAGAGGTGCAGACTCCTTCCATGGGGAAGATCTTGTTTGGTCCTGACCTTGACAAGATTGTTGCATCATTGGCAGTATCACTAATGGAGAGATACTGTCTTTAGCTACTCCCACTACATTCGGACTAACTCTGTTAAGTCTCTTTGTCCTCAGGGTCAGCCTAAAGGCCTGTTTTTTCCTAGGCTGTCGGCCTCCACGGGGGCCACCATATCCAGTACCGAGCAGTCCTGGACTTACGGACGACCCTGCTTCTACGCTTCAGGATAAACCTTCAGCCTGACGGGACAGGTCTACATCTGGGGAATTCCAGAGTGAGGTACTGATTCTCAACGGCCTCTCATTGCTCAGGCGGCCTCCTCACAGGCGTTGTTCCACGGGCCCTTCTTCAGACGATCAGGGCCTTACATTCCCAGAAAGCTATACAGTCTTGGCGCTAAGCAGAGCTATTTCGGCCAGCCTCACTATCTCAGCGAGGGACTGGTTGTTCTACTTTCTTTCTGGGGCAGTGACCGACTGGTCCTCATTTGCCTATACTCTGTCTCAAATCCCTGAGTCAGATTCCAAGGGTGCCTGGACTCAGGTGGAATCCTTCATGCTCCATCATCCGACATTTGGAACCTGGGGATTTTATGGTATATCTGAGTATTCATGATACGTACCTACGGGTACATACAGAGCCCTCTCAGCATGGTTTCAGGTTTGCTGTGCCACAGCAACATTTGCAAGTTTCGGGCTCTGCCTGTTGGGACTGTCCTCAACTCCACCGGATTTTACAAGCTTTATGGATTTTCTGACAGTTCACCTGTTCAGTGTATCCGAATGCTCCTTTATCTGGGCGGCCTCCTGCTTTTAGCAGGATCACCGAGGTACTTTACCACTAGGTCAGGCTAACCGTGGCTTCTTCTCGGCACAGATAAGTAGTCAACGGAGAAAAAGTCCTCCCTGCATCTCTCACAGGGTAGTCTTCATCTGGGAGCACTGCTGGATTCTCAGAATCTTAGAATTTTTCTGGCGTAAGACAAGATCTCAGCTCTTCAACTTGGAGTGTGCGGATGTCTACACAGTCGACATATGTCATTACTCTTGGTGATGCGCGGTCTACCTTTTGGTAGGGTGGAATGTGCTCAGTTACATTCCAGGCCTTGCCATAATTGACTCCTCTCCGGATGGATCGAGTTTTTTCCATCGGATCGCTGTTCGCACGATGATGCTCTCTCTGGAGGCGAGTCGGTCTCTGTTCGGGTGGCTATGGCCATCTCGTCCAGGGTATTCTTTGCTACAGACAGTGTCTGGTCCGCATTCGTTTCGGTGCTGCTGGACGTCTGTCGCTTCCGCCCTGCCACTTAATTTGTTGGAACTTTAGGCTGTCTTGGGCCTTCACTCTGGCCTAACCCATATGTCACGGTGAACCTGAATAGGTTCAGTCCGACAGTGTCACAACAGTGGCTTCTATCTAGGCAACACTGGTAGTTGGGTGGCAATGACAGGAATGTCATACATTCTGACATAGTCCAAGGGTCTTCTCCTGGCCAACTCTGCAGTGTTCATTCCGGGAGCTCTCCATTGGGAACCCTGTGGACCCCCTATGGACCCTGAAGTAGAAAACATGTGATATGGTTAGAACTTACCTTTGTTATCTCTGTTTCTACGAAGTCCATAGGGTCCACAGGGCGCCCGCCCTGACGCACCTGGCTTCATATGGGCTGTGTTACTGGTCACCGGTTTCCCGTCTCCTTTTCTGTGAGAATGGTTCTTGAGTGTTCCAGTTTTCTCTCTTTTTCTCTCCTCCTCCGGCCTTTGGCTACTTACAAACTGAGGTGCCTCTGGCTGGGGGGAGGGGTTATAGGGAGAGTGGACCCAAGTGCATCCTGGGAGCTAAAAGCTTTAACTGCGTGGTGCCCGGATTTGGTTCCCAACCTATACCCCAAGGTCAACCCTGTGGACCCTATGGACTTCGTAGAAACAGAGATAACAAAGGTAAGTTCTTACCATATCTCTTGTTATTGCTATCCTCTTCACTATGTCTGGCAGTGAGAGTGATATGCCTAATTTGACTCCCGCCCAGCTGTCCTGTAAAAAAATGTACAGCGACTTTAGGGGTGGGAGACATGGTACTGGAGGGATTATGTTTGAGGTGCTATGCTCCCCCAGGTCCCTCTACGGTCCCTGTCACTCCGCAGGAACCTCTGTGGGCGTGCTTTGTACAAGCACTTACGGGCATTGCGGGACGTTTAGCTGCCCCTCCTGTGTTTTCCCCTCTGGGGCTCACACAGCAGCAGCTTCTGCCCTCTCAGAGCTTGCTTCAGGCGGCTGCACCCTTACAGGTGCTTTCTCCCCAGTGGGTTAATACAGTTCCCACTGCATTGCAAAATGTCGCAGAAGTGTGACAGGAGGGGGCCCCTCAGGGCTAAAAGATTAGGGTAGGGAGAGGCGTAGGGTTAGCATACCGAACAACTAGTGCCTATGCTAGCCTTGTCGGGGTGACAGTGTCGGGATCCCATATCCAACCCTTTCTACTTCAGGGTCCATAGGGGGGTCCACAGGGTTGACCTTGAGGGGGTATGTCTGGATCCACGGGCACCACGCAGTTAAAGCTTTTGCTGCTCCCAGGATGCACTTGGGTCCATCCTTTTCTATACCCCGAGTCACAGGCACCTCAGTTTTAGTTTGGTGCCCGGCCGGAGTCGGGTCACTCTGGGCTGTGGGGCTGCATAAGCAGCCCCTTAGGTTATTTTTATTTTTTTAAAGAAGAATTTTATTTATTTTTACTTCTTCAGAGCGGCAGCATCAGACTGTCCATCTGGACGTCCACACTGCCGCTCCAACAACCCCGCTGGCGCTGCGATGCCAGTACTGATCTGGGGATCGCAGCGGGACCCCGCAGTCAGTACTAGCAGGGCTTCGGGATCTCCCACTGACTGCTGCCGGATTCTACGGGGACAGGTAAAATGCAGTCTCTCACCGCCGGGCTAATAGCGCCGCCGTGCTCCCCCTCTTCAGGAATACCCCGCGTGACCGCTGGACCACCAGTGAATAATTGCGGGAAGGGAACCAGCATCCCTGGAGTTAATCACTAGCCAGGGGAGGCAGCCTTCCCTGGTTTAGCGGCTCCTCCCCTCAGCTCAGCACGCCTTCTCTCATGCGTGCTGGCATCGCTGAGCTGTTCATCCTACAGCCACTCCTCCTCAGAGCTCTCCGGCGGCCATCTTCTCAGTGTCAAATGCAGATCTCCCAGGCGGTGCATGGACCAGTCCCCCTGCGTACCTCTCCCCTGCAAAAGGACGGTGTTAGCAGCGCTATAGCCCTCCCAGACACTGAATCTGGGAGGTTGATTGTAACGAAAGTGAGTATATCTTCCTGCATGGTATGTGACTTTTACTAGTACTGCCTCTCTGTGCTAATTTTCTGCTGACTCATCTTTTACCTGTCCCTTTCCTTCTCCTACGGCCCGCAGGTGTGTGGGGGAAGGGCGTTTTTCTGTGTACCTCACTTGTATAAAACAAAGTATTTGTGAGGTCAGTCACATACAGCGGTGTGCTACTCAGTACCATCTTGTGGGCTGTTTGTGTTGCATACTTGGGAGTGCGCAGGTGTTATATGCCTCCCCTCTTCTCGGTGATACATATTTATTGCAAATTTATTGTCATGTCTGATGAGGAGATTGAGGTCTCCGTGGCTCATGTGGTGTTTTCCTGCAGACGCTGTTCTGCAGGGGTTGCTAAGGAGGATTTATCACAGGATGGACTGTGCGGGCGGTGCCAGCTAGCGCCTGGCCCCTCCAAACCCCCTACGGCGCGGGATCCTCCTTGGGTGATGTTTCACAGGTGCTGGCACCAATCGCGGACCGTTTAGCGGTCCCGACTGCAGTCCCTACTAGGGCGTTGCCCCAGCCTACCATCCCCCATTCCCCGGGTATTCCGCATTTATTGCAGTCTCCTCCCGGGTCTCAGACTGTGGGTCCTTATTCGGGGTTGCCTGTGTACGTACAGTCTCCCTCCGTGATGCAGCAGTCCATGGTGCCCTTTCAGGGGTATCCTCAGACGGTTCCTCCACCCTGGGTGGATGTACTCTCCAGCTCTGTTCAGAGTCTGGCGGCTTCGTCTTCGGCTTTTCAGTCGGTTACATAGTGACATGCCCCCAAAGGCGTCCAAGCGCCCCATTACGGCTTCACAGGCTGCGCAGTTAACGGACATGGACTAGTCTTCAGTTGACGGAGAAGTACATGAGGACACTGACTCTGATGCCATGGCCCAATAAGGTGGAGACTAAGTCCTCCATAAATGTGCCGGCATTGGTTAGGGCAGTGCGGGCCATCCTTCACATAGAGGAGGATGCTCGGCTCCTAGGTCGAAGTATCCTAATTTTAAAAAGGCAAAGATAACTTTGAGTGTTTTTTCCCCTGTCTGACCAATTGACGGATCATATGGCGGGGGCCTGGCAGTCGCCCAGTAAGAGATTCCAACTACAGAAGCGGTTGGCATCCAACTATCATTTTCCTGAGGCTCATTGCATGAAATGAAAAACACCACTGGCAGTGGATTCCCATGTCACCCACTTAATTAAAAGCGCTACGTTGCCATTGCCGTCTATCTCTTCTCTGAAAGATCCCACGGACAGGAAAGTAGAGACATGTTTAAAGTCTATCTATTCTCTCTCTGGGGCGGTGGCCCGTCCGTCCATGGCCATTTCTTGGGTGGCTAAAGCCGTTGAGAGCTGTGCCAGCACTTTAGAGCATACCTTTCCAGATGATGCTCCGGATGTCCAGAGGGCGATAATAGGACAGATGAAAGATGCGGCTTCCTATATTGGGGAAGCATCGTTAGACGCCAGCCTGCTGACCTCTAGGGTTTCGGCTGTAGCTGTGTCGGCGCTGCGGTCCTGGAGAGCTGACGCAGACTCTAAAAAGGGTCTGGAGGCCTTACCTTTTAATGGGGAGTTGCTATTTGGTCTAGACTTGGACAAAATAGTGGATACTCTGGCTAAATCCAAGTCAGCAGGTGCTGAAGCCGAAGGCTAAGGTGAGGAGCTCCGCTTTTCGGTCCTTTCAGGTTAAGAGTAAGGCCAAATGTCAGTCCTATCCGAGGCAGTCGGCGACCAAGACCGCCTCTAAGCCCAAGATTGCCAGGCGCCTTTCTTCCAAGCAGGAAGATAAACCTTCTGCCTGATGGGACGGGCCTCCCTCTGGGGGACTCCAGCGTGGGAGGCCGACTTCACAATACCACCACGGATACCTGGGTTCGAGAAGTGGTCTCCCAGGGGTACGCCCTGTCTTTTCGGCACAGGCTGCCCCACCAGTTTTTCTGCACGAGTCCTTATCAGGACAAAACCAAAGCTTTGCAGACTCAGGAAGCTATAGAGTCCTTGCTGAAGGCAGGGGTCATTGTTCCCGTTCCTCAATCACGACGAGGGACGGGGTACTACTCTACTCTGTTTCTGGTGCAGAAACCCAATGATTCTCATCGCCCTATCCTCAATTTGAAGTATCTGAACAAATTCCTCAGAGTTCCCAAATTCAAGATGGAAACGTTACGTTCTATCATTCTGGCGATGGAACCTGGGGATTACATGGTCTCCCTGGATATCCAGGATGCCTACCTCCATGTTCCGATAGCACCTTCGCACCAGCGGTATCTGAGGTTTGCTATCCTGCAGCATCACTATCAGTTTCGGGCGCTACCCTTTTGGCCTCTCCACGGCACCAAGGGTATTCACCAAAGTGATGGCGATCATGGCCGCACATCTTTGGAGCCAGAATGTACGGCTGCTGCCGTATCTAGACGACCTTTTGCTGGCGAGAAGGCTCGGCTACTTCCCCAGTGTATCTGGTTCTGTTGTGTGCCCCAATAATTATCAAAGCTTTTGATATCCCCAAAGAATGGTGAAGTCTGAGACGCGGAGGAAATGGACAAACGTACAAGACTAGGGCAGAGCAGAGTTGAACATGTGATTTTATTTTACCCCCAGAGCTCACTTTTCTCTCTTTTTTTTTTTTTTTTTCTTTTTTTTTTATGCCCCTCCTTTTGGCTCTATGCCACGTGAGCCTGAATGGTGCTTTCAAGTTCTCGTTTTATTCTTCTTATACAACATAGGGGTTTCTGTGTATGCTTTTCTTTAGTATGCTGTGCAACATTTTTTACCCGCTGGTCCGTTGTGTAGTTCTATTCATGTTTTTTACTTGTCTATATCTCCTTGTTGCATGTTCGACATTGGACCGTTGTTTATTTTATTACTCCGTTAGCTATATGTGAGTCATCCTCCTTCGTTTATGCCGTTATCAAGTCTGCCATGTTTATTGTTTGATTTGTTTTACTTTTTTGTATGTGTATATTTCTAAAATATGTTATAAAAATGAATGCAATTTAAACAAAAACAAAAAAAATAGATAAAAATGTATGAACCAGGTTCTAAAACCGAGACTTTCGTAGGTGACGAGAAGATCCATTGTAAGAATGAAAGTTTCTGTTGAGCAAACTTGTGTGATCTCCAGTCAGCCAGAGTATATTATGTAGCGGTCTATCACAGTGCCATCGCTATGTGGGTGTCGCCTTTGTAGGGGGAGAAACCAAAATGCCAGGGATTTCCTGTGAGTCCACTCCCCTTTTATGATAGATCACGCACAGCTGTGACGCGCGGGGGGCTCGGTTTGGTGGGGAAGGAGGGGGGGGGGGGGGATATAGAGTGCCCGGTAACCCCTCTGATTTATCATATAGGCTTTGAGCACTAATAAAGATGTGTTGCCTCTGTGACTCTGTTCTGTGTACTGTCGCCCCAGGATCTCCTCCAGTTGCAGTACGAGGGAGTGGCTGTTATGAAGATGTTCGATAAAGCAAAAATAAACGTCAACCTTCTCATCTTCCTGCTAAACAAGAAGTTCTTCCGCAGTTAAACACATGAAGCATTTCCCTGAGACTCTGCTCTGCTTTCCGCATCCCTTGAGCACTGCGCCCTACCACAAACTTGCATGCACTTGCCTAGCTGTGTGACGACCGCCCTCTAGTGATGAGGTGGTAAATTGCAGCTACTATACTGTATCTGCTTGAACAATTTTTTAATTTCAGAATTAAAGTAAATGCTTCAGGTTATTACTATTAATCGAACAAGAAATGTGCTGCTTTGTTCCCATAGAAATTTTGCCTTTGCAGTAATCATGGTCTGTTGATTGCTGTTGGGTTTTCTTGAAACCTTCGTCTATAATCGGTGCGCAAGACTGGTCATCCTGTGTATTTTGTATGGATGCCTCTATAAAGATGACCTTGAGGGCCATAATCACAGTGATATGATTAATAGTAAAAAAAATTTAACGCATATATTTTTTTTTTATTGCTGCTACATTGCATCAAGTCGATGACTTTTCAGTACCATGTCTACACAAGCAGCAAAGATTTCCATGGAACAATGGAAGGAGAAGGAATGTCTGATTGCTTCCAGTATAACTATTTGAGTTCATCAGTGTTTGTATATTTAAATTATTTGTGTAACACATTTTATTGTGCTTCCAGCTGCCATATTTTCTGTCCTCTTTGATGTTTACACTTGGTCCATGATCTGGAAGATAGGTCTAACTTATGTTTTATTTTTTAAGCCAAAGACTGATTATGCCTTTTTGCATTCGTATCAAATTTTAACTTTTTAAAGTACCGCGTTTAGAACCTCAGCATCACAAAACCACCTAATGCCTTGGCTTTGTTGGTAAAGACCGCAATGTCATTTTTGAGTTGCCTAGAACTATACCAATGATCAACTTTATATATTCTTGTTAAGTAACTTAGAACACTAGAATCAGTAAACTACATTTAATTCAGCCAACCGGTTGAAGTCACCTCTCCTGAGGTAGAGAGCTGGAGAAGAACATTCGGTCGCTGCCCAAGCCTGTTATACTGTCTATATGTTGTGTGCATCTATACTGTGCTTGTATTATCGACTCCCCTAGAACAGTTAATCGCTTAACACCCCCCATACAGTTTCATACACATTACACATCTTTTCATAACCGCCCTCTCAAACCCATTTTACTTTATCCACCCTCCATCCTCTATTACATAACCGCCATTTTGTTAAACCACCAACAAAAAGTACAAATCCCATTTAGTGATGGATATCATTTGTGTGCCATAATGTACTGTTCATGTTCCTCAGAATACATGTTAGGAAACACACATGATCTCCATTGCCAGCACAATAATCCACTAAAAAAAAACCTACTTCAGATGTACCTGGTTTTCAGCAAAGCTGTCCTTTGACAACCTAGACAGTTGTCAGCCCCACCCCTTTTCTCCCATGTTTGCAGCTAGCTATCATCTGGACCATTGCATACAGTTAATAAGGTGGCTGTGACAGCTGTGCTAAGGAGATAATTGTCAGATATTTTGGTTGGAAATCATATTGGCGATTAGTGGTTATCGCTTTTTTTTATCAGTCTTTATAAAATTGTGTTATTAAGGGAAAATGCTGACCTTTGTATAATAATGTATCTCTAATCTCTTTGTGTGTGGTTTGTTACATTTAAAAAATATATTTATATCAAATAAACTTTTCTAAATCCATGGCGGTGAATGTGTCGACACTCCCCCCACTCTATTGCAGGGCCTCAAACATGCTTTCCCCTTTACATGGCATGCCACTAGTCTCAAGTACCTTGGAGTTACATTACATACTGATTCTTCTCGTCTGTTTGATGTAAATTTTAAACGATTGCTCCTTAAACTACGCTCAGATCTTAGGGACTGGCGTACCAAGCGGCTCTCATGGTTCGGTAGAATTAGTGTAATAAAAATGAATGTTCTCCCTAGAGTTTTGTTTTTCCTACAAGCCCTGCCCATACATATCCCCAAGTCATGGTTCCGGGAGCTACATAATGTCATCAGAGACTTTGTATGGGGAAATAACAGGCCTAGGTTTCAACACGCAGTTCTCTTCAGATGCAGATATATGGGAGGCTTTTAGCTTCCCCATTTCTCAGTATACTATGACGCCATAGTGTTGGGTAGGATAATGGAGTGGTCTCGGACAAATGACGCCAAACAGTGGGTTCACCTTGAGAATCATTCCCTGCCCATTGCGCAGTACACCTGGGGATCCAGGGTTCCAGTTATCTCTCACCCCACTATTGGCCCCACCTTAGCCCGATGGAATAGATTACGCAAACTAACGTGCATGTCCTCTACTCTCTCCCCCTTGACCCCCCTCTTCAGTAACCCTGAATTCCCTCCGGGTGTTGCCGGTGTCGCTTTTACTATTTGGAAACGTCAAGGAGTGCAGCGAGTTGGCCAGCTGATCGAGGGGGGAATGGCGCTCTCCTTCCCCGCTCTACAGGCTACATGGGGACTCCCTCCGGCTGAGATCTGGAGATATCTCCAATTGAAGCACTTTATACAAAGGAACGATGTTCGCACGGCGGGATCTAGATCTTTGACTCCCTTTGAGGATTGGTGCCTGATGCCTTTGCGCCCGGCGCATTTTCTCTCATGGGGTTATGCACTTTTGATTGAACATTTTGTACCCTACTCTTCCCAAATACGCCAAGGATTGGGAGCGAGACCTACACCTTGATTTAGAGGAGAGTGATTGGAACAAAATTCTTCAAAACACGTTTGCTAGCTCGGTTAGTTATTCTATGATTGAGATACAATTTAAGGTATTGTCCCGATGGTACCGATGCCCTCTCACGCTAGCAAAAATGTTTCCAGGGCTGTCGGACAAATGTTGGAGGTGTGATATGGAGACCGGCTCCCCACTGCATATCTGGTGGGACTGCAGTCTCTTACGTCCCTTTTGGAACCAGGTGATTTCTATTACTAAGATTATAGTGGGTGCAGATACCCCCTCTGACTCCTCCTTCTGGCTTCTCAATTTATCCCCTGGCCCTATTTCAAGCTAAAAAGTCCCTATTAAAGTTTCTTATTAGCGCCGCCAAAGCTGTGATCCCGGTGCATTGGCGATCAACTTCTCCTCCCACGCTTAGGGAGTGGTTCACCCGTATAGACTTGTATATGTCCATGGAAGATCTCCAAATGGGCACGGAGAAATATCAGGAGTTTATTTATACATGGCACCCATGGTTGGAATTTAAGTCTTCTAGTACATATTTCAGATTCGCGGATTGAGCTCTGATATTATTTTCCTGTCATCTTTAATTAATTAATTATCTTTTTTTTTTTTTCTGCTACGATGCTGTTCCTTAGGGAACATCTACATATTTCTAATCAAGAGCCACCAGCTCTCCTTCCCCCCCCCCCCCCCCCACCGTCCTCTTTCTCCCTTTCTTTCTTCCCCTCTTTTCTGTGTTAGATCAATATTCATTTATGTATTCATTTATCTATTTTTTGTATTACCTTTATATAATTGTGTTTTTTTTTCTGTTTTTGATTATTGCTGTTAAGGTGTGCATTTATTTCTAGATCTAGCACTTGTTATGTGTGATTTATATTTTAAGCTATGTTACCGAATGTATGTGGTTTTTCTCACAAACTGATTTTTTGGAAGCAAAAATAACAAAAAATCTACCAATAAACATATATTGGAAAAAAATAAAATATATATATATATATATATATATATATATATAACTCTTAAATAACTGGCACTGCAATATTGTATTCTCCATATGTTAGTGTGCCTGTTGCCCAAGCAAATTGGAGGTTGCCATTTTGTGCCCTGAAGTAAAATTCATGAGAACAGCATGTCTGCGGTGTAAGAGGTTTCTTGTGAATTGTCTGCAGTCACAAAATGGCTGTCTCCACTAAGTGTGAGCAACGGATGTGCTTGAAATCTGTTTAGAACCTCCAAATATCGTTCAGTTTTTCTGTCTTGTGTCATATATTTTAATAAAGCTGAATTTCCCTGTAATTTGTACAATTGTGGTTGTGTATTGAGTGAAGATTACGCCATTGTGTGGAGAATAATATTGTAGATTACCTTTTCGCAGCTTATGCTTGAAGGAAAAATTTGCTAGAATTAAGACACATTTTAAAACCTCATACACAGGTTCATTCATTGTATGCGATTGTCCTCCTGTCTTGTGTGTCTGTCACACACACACATCAGAGTGCAGCCTAGCAATGTTCACATGGCTACATTTCAGTAATTGACATTGTGAACACTGAGGTTGTCAACGTGGTGCATGTCGACATGTTAACCTATATTGACATTCTAGTGTCATTGTGGTGTCACCATGGTTACTATCTGGACGGATACCCCTCAGGGAGACACCCCATAATTAACATTTGCTAGACACTGGTTTCTGCTTCAGTGATTGGCTGCATTCTCCTGAACATTAGTTGCCCACAAAATGGCTGCCCCTTCAGGGTATGCAATATGGAAACCCCAGATAACTTATAATTCTAGCAATGCAGACCTGTAAAGTCTTACAGAATAGCTTATGTCTGTATGTCATATTCTTGCTCGTCTCCTCTGAGGGTGGCGTCTAATGGATTCACCCCGCATAGTGGGCATAAGTGGTATCATGTTTTCTTTTTAAAGCCTGCACTAAAGTGTTTTTGATCTAGCTTTGTAGTATATTGCACAACGCCCCTCATACTGATCTCGCTCCTCCTGTCCAACATCGTATCAAGTACAAGGACCATTTCATCTGTTAGTTTGATTTTGCGGCGGCAATTCAAAGCCACTGATTTATCTGCTTTTTTTATTTTTGCACAAAGAATTTACATGCCAATAGGTAAGTCTACATCTGAACTTACCGTGTAATCGATTTAACCCTAATGTTGATATTCCGACAGTGTCAATCATAGTTTTATGTAATATCTAAACATGGTTAAGAGATGCACTAACAAAACTTAGAGCAGGGGTCTTCAACCTTGGCCCTCCAGCTGCTGTGGAACTACACTTCCCAGCATGCACTGCCATAGTTTTAGCATGCTGTTATATCAAAAAGGTGACTGTGCATGCTGGGATGTGTAGTTCCACAGCAGCTGGAGGGCCAAGGTTGAAGACCCCTGTCTTAGAGCTATGGCCCTCATTCAGAGCCGTACGCTCTGAGCAGAGCGCACGCTCTGAATGAGGGCCGGGCTCCATTTTCATGGAGCGTCCTCCTGGACGCTCGTATAGCTGTGGGTCACCACCCACAGGCTATACGAGCGTGCTTTTTGATGGCCGCGATGGTCGAGACCATCGCGACCATCGAAATTGCGAGCCGGAGCCTGCGGTTGAGGTTTTCAACCGCAAGCTCCGGAGTGATTTTGGCTCTATCAGAGCCAAAATCACTCCCACTGACATCACTAGTGATGTCAGTGGGCCGGCTTCTGACGGGAGGCGTTCCCGTGGGAACGCCCCCGTCAGGGAGGCACGCCCCCGGCACGCCCACCAAAGGGGGCGTGCTGTCAATCAACATTGACAGCACGCCCCCTTTGATCGGACACAACGAGCGAAGGACTTTCCTTCGCTCGTCGCGTCTGGCGCATGCGCACGACGGAGCTCCCTCCGTCGTGCGCATGCTCAGTGCATAACATCGACCCACTTGCGAGCGGACAGCCGCTCGCGAGTGGGTCTGAATCAGGCCCTATGTGCGCAAATACTAGGAGCTTAGGAGATAAAACACCAGAACGAATTGCAATAGTGACAAGTGATGGTCTGGATACTTTGGCTATGAGGGGGGTCATATCCTGGATACTCTCCCCAGCCGGACCTCTGTGACCTACCTGGTTGTATCTGTCAACGTATCCTTAAGCTGGGTACACACCTAACAAATATATCTGCAGATGATGATTGTTCATACATACTGAACAACCATCATATAGCCGTGTGTCCCGCTGGCTGGGGGGTCGTACAGCGACCCCTCCCCTATGGCAGCGAGTGTGCGGGCGGTCAGCTGACTGCCCGGACACACAGCGTGATGCCCCAATATATCTGCAGAGATATGTGCCATTGGCTGTGCAGTAATTCAGATATATCGCTGGTACACACTGGCCGATGCACACAAGATATATTGGCCGATAAATTGCTAATATATCTGATAACAATCATTATCCTGGTCGCCGCGATGCTGGGGCTGATATTACCGGTGCCGGAATCCCGACGTCTCTCACAATACTGACGTCGGCATCCCAACCGCCGGAATACCGAAGGTAGCGGGGAGGGTTAGGGTGCGAGGATGGGGAGGTTAGGTTCAGACACTAGAGGGGGAGGGTTAGCATACCGAACAACAAGTGTTGGGATGCCGGTGTGGAGATTCTCACAGCTGGGATCCCGACTGCCGGCATCATCGCAATGTATTTGCCAGTGAGTACCCAGCATTACCCCCACCCTTGCCTTAATACCTTAACACTAATACCCAAACATCCTTAACCCCCGACCTAAGAAACCCCTAACCCTAATACCCTAACGCTAATAACCTAACAACCTAACTTAACCCCTGACTCTAACCAAACCCCTAACTGGGGCATCGTAATCATAGACTGTCGCCATTATTGGCAGACATGTCTTGCAATGGCATATAACCACCTCTTGGAAACCAATCGATGGTTGAGCGTTCGATGGTTCACTTCTGCACATGCACGCCTGAGAAAACTAGGTGTCTCGTGGACAAAAGAGAACTGCTGCTGAATCAAGGCTCCTCTATTGGGGAAACATCGTAAATGCAACAGAGCGATTGGTGGCAACTATTAGATTTTTATGGCATCCCTAACCAGTCACCGATACCATAATGCAGAGCTTCCCAAACTCTGCCTTTTACAGTCCACGATTTAAGGATAGCCATGCTTGAGCACAGGTGACTTAATTAGTACCTCAGTCAATTTGATTAAACCATCTGGACTCAAGCATGGCTATCCTTAATACCTGGACTGTAATAGCAGTTTAGGAACCTTGTTTGCCCCTTGTGTGTGTGATGTCCATGTTCCCTTTGTAATATATGCTCCTGTTACCTTTAGTGTGTTTAAGGCTTTCCTAAAAGTGCTATAATCCTGGTCATGTGCTTTTTCCTAATAATCCCCATTTATATATATTATAAAACCTTTGTCTGGAGGAGATTTAGTTCTCGCACAGAGGGTACCTTAGTGCTGCCGGTAGGGTGGACTGAAAGATAGCTCAGTAGCATGGTTTATCTGGGGCAGAGTTACAGTAGTTGCTGGTTAACCCAGGGCAAGCCTGTCAGTCGGGATGGACCTTCATGCATCACGTTCCATACTTCTGAATCCTGGCTTCTGATGAGAGGATATTGGGAAAGATTCTGGACAATAGTAATCCCCCTCACAGATATATACAAGATGACCTATGATTGGAGAGTACAATTCTGCAATTCGTTTCTGGACTAGGGGTCTGATTAATTACGGATCGCAACAGCGTACGCAGATCGGCCGATGGTGCGTACTGCGCATATACGTATGCACCGCAGTGCGCGTGTGTGAGTTAGCATTGCAATTGCACTGTGATCACTTACGGAGATACAAGGCCATCGCAGAACGGGGGACAGGACTGCAGCGTTTGGGGGGTGGTGATGGGGGAGTGGTTGTAGAATCGCAGGCGTGCCTGTCCGTTTGACCGCCGTTTCCTGGGCGCGCATAAATTAGCCACTGCGACGGCATACACAGCTTGATTACTCGCTGCATGTGACGACAGTTGCAATTTCTGAGTAAGGTCAGACATGTTGTAATTGTGTGCGAGGGTCCGATGTTACTCGATGGTACCGGTGTATACGCAGGTCTGCGAGGCCTCCCGGATGTGCGAAAGCGGTAGTGGGCGTCTCTATGCTGGCTTTGCGATTTGCAAACAGCACATTTTGACAGTAGATCTGCGTGCGTTATCGCGGCTGCTTTCGCAATTGCGATCCGTAGTGAATCAGGCCTTATATTCCTGGTTTGATTTACTGTATATTGCATATTTTATATCACATGTACGGTATGTCTGTATAAGACTCTTCCTGTGTGAAATGTGTTCACTATCATGAGGTCTATTTATTGTGGGGATATTTGTTGTGTCTGTTTGTGGTTTGTGCTTTATCTTTGTGTTGTTGGTTTTTGCTGTGACATAATATTTTCCAGGCAGCTGGTGAAAGAGATGAAGAAAATGCTACAGAAAGGAGGTTTAGGAACACACTGAAATGACTACAAAGCAGCAAATTTACTAACAGAAGCAAAACAGCAGCAGCACCTATGCAGGGTGAATAGTGTGAGGTTTATATAATAAAAGCGGAAGCCCGAGTGCAGTCTGTGTGCAGATCCTCCCCTCACACTGGCACATCCATTGAGTTAACGCTGGCAGCATCGACAGAGGTAAGTATAGTTGAGGGGTGCAGGTTGAGTATTGTAGGCCCCCCTGGACCCATATGCACTGCACTATAGCACACCTTATAGATCTGTCCCTGTACACACACTAGATTTATTATCCATTGGGTTTGCAAAGCTGCCAATGATAAGTACCTTTGACGGATGGATTTCAATGGGCAATAGTAATTAATGCTACACCATGCTGATTTAGCATTATGTACCATTGCCTTTTGAAATCCATTGGTCAAAGCCACCAATCCTTGGAGCGTTGACCATACACCTATCTACAGACTGTGGGGCCCATTTATTAAGGATCGCATTTTGCAATGCGATCAGGGCATGCAGTACCGCCCATGATCGCATTGCAAAATGCGATCATACTGGCCGAATGTATGACCCGGCACATGCACGGAGACGGGCTCCGAACAGAGCCCGTCCCTGCGATGTGGCCGGAGCGCATTCCGGGCTGCTGCGCATGCGCGCCCAATGAGCGGCGCCCATTGCCGGCGGAGGGATCTGGAAAATCCCTCCGCCGGCTGAAATGCGGTAAGTGCCCATAGGACACAGCGGCTAACGCTATCTGCAGATGGCGTTAGCTGCTGGGGTCAATATCGGGAATGCGAAGCCTATGGGGGAGGCGGCTGCCGGTGGCAATGGAGGGATCGCAGCAGGTATCGGAGATACCTGCTGCTGTCCCTCCTTCATACATTCGGGGGATACTAAGTATTTGAGGTAAACCCCCGAAAACAGGTGTTTTCGGGGAATTTACCTCAAATGATCTTTGATAAATGGACCCCTGTATCTTGCATGTTTTCATACAGCAAATGCTCCAAACTGAATGCATGCAAGTATGGCCGATGAGTCGTACGCATTTTCATCCCACACCCTGCGCCCATTATAGATACGCCACTGGGTAGGGGCAAGCATGTGCTGATGATGACTAGTAGCAAATCAGGCTTACGGATAGGGGCGGCCACATCGAAAGATGTGTATAACCCTGCATAGGGGTGAATATCAGCATCTTTTACTGTGCACGTCTCTTGGTAGCAACATATAAAAGGATTTCAATGCGCTGGTTCTAAAATCCCATTGTCTATATTAAAGAACTATAATTTATTCAATATACTATTTTAAATTGGACAAGACTTTAAAAATAATTCTACAGTAATAGTGTTCAGAGCATGGTATCAATTATTTTGTTAGTAATGCCTGATCGATGCAAATATTACTAGCACTAATAAATAACTAGGAAGCTTATCCAGTTAGTGGAAACGTCAGCTGTTAGTATTAACACATAAGTACTTGAATAGGCACCGTCAGTATAAGGAGTTCTAACTGTAAGGAACTGTTTGCTGTTAATATTGCCATTCATTTGGATGAACATCCTAAGTCCCATCAAACACCTATGCCTTTTGACGAGATGAAGTCAAAATACTGATGGCTGTGATGCCGTCTGTTGAAATCCTGACAGACCCGATCGAAGGTAAGCGGGGCGCCCTTAGCTGTTAGCCGGGGGGGAGGGGAGGGTTAGCATTAGGCACCCCTGATGGGGTGGGTTAGGCACTAAGGGGAGATGAGAGGGTTAGGGGGCGGGGTGGGGAGGGTTAGTATACTTTCCCAACCTCTGTTGGGATTCCGATCATCAGGATGCCGCTGTCTGCATGTTGACAGCAGGCATCCCGACTGCCGGGATATCATACCCAACCCCTTTTAACACCTGCCTGCTCTCCAATTGACACGTTTCATGCACTTTAGATGCATTTTTTCAAGACTTCAATTTTACATCAGGGCCCAAGTAAATGTTATATTGTGCTCTAAACGTCGGTGAAGTAGCAACATATCAATGTACATACAGATACACATCTGACAGAAAATGTCTTCCGAAACCTGGGACAAAGGCAGCAAACCTCCGACGTACCTCCACTCCTGTCATACAAGTGAGCGGAATATATCCCAATAGGTGATGAGAGTATCAAGATGAAGAGCTCTTACTATTGCTGTATGAGTCACGCTGCAGCACCTGGACCTCAGCTGGCAAATCCCAGCGGCAATGTCAGACTCCCCCCTCATAGGTAAACATCCAGCATCGACGCGTTTCGTGTCAGATGCTCCGCCTCACTCCCATCTTCTATTGGGATATATGTCACTGTCGTGGTATATTTTGTCTACATTCATCACTGTAAATGTCGATGACATGAGTACATCCCATACAATAACTTGTTTGACATAGAGTAGAGGTACAGTATGGTAAAGCATTACTGCCTTAGTCCCGGATTCTGGACTATTAGCATTGCTGTAAGTACAGCTTAATGTCACGTGAATTTCAACTGGAATATATTATTATTAAAACCAATATTATTTCCCTATATGTTACTAAGATTGTTCCGGCATTTCCATACATTTGATAGTGGAACTGGGCTTTATGACTAGCCCTGAGATTTCCAAACGCGGTTCTTACGGCTCTCCAACAGTTCAGGTTTTAGAGATATCCATGGTTGAGCACAGCTGGTTAAACCAATTTGACTGAGGTACTAATTAAGTCACCTGTGGTCAACCATGGATATCCTTAAAACCTGGACTGTTAGGGTACCTTGAGGACCATGTTTGGGAACCTCTGGACTAGTATGAACATTTTTTGGCAGCCATCTTTCCTATTAACTCCTCGCATGCCTCATTTTCTTTTTAAGAATCTGTCTATATTTATTGTATGGATCAATAATTTTCTTTTTACATTGCAACTATTATAAATGTATATTTCTATACAGCTACGTCTGCTGTGTGGATTTTTTTTTTTTTTATAAGACAAATTTAATTTAGTCGTTCCTCTGCGCTTATTAGCTCCAACCTTGTACTTTTTATTGTGTTTATTCTTTCGTCATAGGGGATTGATCACCCATGTTGTTTTGTACTGCTGTCGCTGGACAATATTATTACAATAATTTTTTTTTATTTTTTTTCAGCAGCTTTAGCACTTTTATTCTTTGTTACCATCTACTGTCTAGCAGCCGTGCTGATAGGCCCCTTCATGCGATGAGGTCACAAATTGAGACACAAGTTGGCACTCCGGACCTCGGCCTACAGAAAACACAAAGCCTAACCGTTTCAGAGTCTAACAAATAATTTGAGAAAATGCTAAATAATGAACATGGCCTGAACAGGCCTCCTTTTCTGCTTAGCCCAGGTTCACTTAGGGGACTATGTGTAAGATCTCCGCAGTGCCCTCCCTGCCGCAGCCAGTTGGCGTGGTGTGAAATGACATGTTTGGTTACTGGTATCCTGGCACAAGCCTCTCACACATTCTGCCTATTCATGATCCTGAAATAGCCGCATTGTTCTGGCAGGGCAGTAACTGTGGTCCTATTGATAACCCCGGCAGTGTACACAGTCATTTCCTTTACAAGCTGCTATGAAAGGACTTTGTTCTGCAAGACACTGTTCGAAAGAAACTTTTTTTTTTTCCATTCCAAAAACTCCTACTGTGCATATATGGGCTAAAAATATCTCTGTGCTATAAATAGCCTGAGGTCTAGACAAGGCACCCAGCTTATTTCCTATTAGTTTTTTTTTTTTTTTGCTTTTGGCAGATGACGTCCTAGCCTGCAGGATCTTATCCCACCACACGGGGGTAGAGAACGCCAGAAAATAAGGAAAAAGTGTCTGACATTATGGAAGACATGAAACAGATCCTGTAACCTATTCAGGAGCCATGTACTAAGTAAGTTTCAGGCTGTATAAGCTCCTGGGGTGGAGAGCTAGCAATCGAGTGCATAATAATAAGACTGAATATAGATAACTACATTTGCTGACGGGTAATTTCTAGTTAGGGGTCTATTTACTAAGCCTTGGATGGAGATAATGTAAACGGAGATAACGTCCCAACCAATCGGCTCCTAACTGTCATTTTTCAAACACCGCCTGTGAAACGGCAGTTAGGAGCTGGTTGGCTGGGACTTTATCTTCGTTCACTTTGTCTCCATCCAAGGCTTAGTAAATACTGCCTGAAGCCTTCCCTGACTGGATTTACACACCTGCTGAGGTAGCATTGTGAATATTCCAGGCTTGTACCCCGTTCACAGTATGAAGTTACGTTACCTGACTGATTTATATTACAACTAGCAACCCGCCCCGGCTTCGCACAGGAGCAATTTGGAATTTACAGCGATCGTCTTTTTTTAACTAAGGTCATATAAGATTGCCTTGTAGACGACTATAGTCGTATTCCCTCCTGACGTCAGCACGAAAATATTTAGTTTTGACAAGACACGCAAAAGGCCCACATACAGTTGTCCACAAGATAAACATTCTCCATTTAGGCCGAATCCAGCCACGTTAAGTGTCTCTCCCTGTGCCTTGTTTATTGTCATGCCAAAGCAGGGTCTTACCAGGAATTACTCATTTGAAATGAAAGAATCGCTTTTTTACATGAATTAAATAGGACGGTTCAATTCTGGAGGATCCAGATAATACGTATCAATCTCTACATGGTATAATATATAAGTCCATCGTTGTGATATATCTGTAACGGTTTAGGCAGCATAAGCCAAGAAAGCACTCGGGCGTCCATTTTTTTCATTGACATGCTTCAAAATAGTCACTGCTCAGTTCCCTTTTGTCCTACATTAATGTTACATACACCTAAACCTTCCTCCACACATGATCTACAGAATAGTCACTGCTCAGTTCCCTTTTGTCCTACATTAATGTAATAGTGAAAACTGCATCAAAATCCGTTCAGTGGTTCTGTAGATTAGCCCTAACTATCAGACAGAGGCCTACCAGGGGCTTTATTGTATACTATGTATATACACAGGAACAGCTTAATAAGGAATATATAATATCTATATACATACACACACACGCACACATACATGCCTCCCAACATTGGTGGTCCAGTGGTCGGACGCTCTAAAAAAAAGGGGGCGTTATCTTATGACATGCCCACATTACATCCAGTGGCGGTTCTAGGGGTGGGCTAACAGGGCCGTCGCCCGGGGCGCAGGCCACTGGAGGGCTCCTCTGAGTCCCCAGAAGGTAAAAAAAATGTAATCCCATAATAAAAAAAAAACAGCGCCGGACCCCCCCGCGTTGCCGGGTGCCCGCTGATATTTGTTATCAGCGGGCACCCGGCTCCCTCCCTGCAGTGGCAGCTGAAGCTCACTCCAGAGCTCCGGCTCCCGCATAGAGCACTATGGGAGGGATGTCATGACGTCTCTTCCATAGATCCATGGTGGAGCCGTGGTCGGCCCAGACGGCAGCGGACGCAGGAGCGGGGTCTAAGGTAAGTAGTGTGTTTGTATTTTTTATTTTTCAGAAGGGAGGCATGGGAGCATTACTACTGGGGGCATGTCTATAAGGGGGCATTACTATTGGGGGCATGTCTATAAGGGGCATTACTACTGGGGACATGTCTATAGGGGGGCTTTACTACTGGGAGCATGTCTATAAGGGGCATTACTACTGGGGGCATGTCTATAAGGGGCATTACTACTGGGGGCATGTCTATAGGGGGTTTTACTACTGGGAGCATGTCTATTAGGGGCATTACTACTGGGGGCATTACTACTGGGGGCATGTCTATAGGGGGTTTTACTACTGGGAGCATGTCTATAAGGTGCATTACTACTGGGGCATTACTACTAAGGGAATGTCTGTAAGCATTATTACTGGGTGCATGTCTATAAGGGGGGCTTTACTACTGCGCTGATACCGCTTCTCCCAGATGTATGATCGGGGGTCTGGGCGGTAAATGACAGGGGAGATAGCCTGGGCCTGCTATCTACAAGATAGCAGCGCCGATAGCCTGGGCTATGTACGAACGGTCACAACGTCTGACCGTTCGGCCGGCTGTAGCAGGGACAGCGCTGTCCCTGCTGCCGGCTCCAGGCTGCACGTGAGGATCTCGCGATACTCGCGAGATCCCGCGCATGCTCAGTGGAGCCGGCCGGGAGGAGACACAGCGCATCAGCACTAGGCGCTGATGCGCTGTTGTCTCTAGCGGGTAGCGCCGGAGGGGGGAGTTAACACTCCCCCTCTCCGGCCGATGAGATGTTTATACATCTCATCGGTAGTGTCGCTATAATACATCTACCCCAATGTGTTATACAGGGCATTACTGCGTGTGGCATAATGTGTTATAAAGGCCATTACTGCGTGTGGCATGTGTTATACAGGGCATTACTGCATGTGGCATAATGTGTTATACAGGGCATTACTGCATGTGGCATAATGTGTTTATAAAGGGCATTACTGCATGTGGCATAATGTGTTATAAAGGGCATTACTGTGTAAGACATACTGTGTAAGGCGCATTACTGCACATGGCAATTATTCGCCACGACGGGAGAGCTTGGGGGAAACCCAGCACCTTCATAAGTGCTGGGCACGCCCCACAGTGTGATGAATTGGGGGTGTTCTGCAAGGACACGCCCCCTTTCCAGAAGCGCGTGTGCTTTCAGCGTGTGCAGAGGAACGTAATCTACAAAAGTTTTTTTTTTTTTGGGGGGGGGGGGGGGGGGGGGCAACTGTGAACTTTCGCCCTGAGCTCCACAATGTCTAGAACCGGCCCTGATTACATCACTCTGGGGGAGAGCCCAGCATCCTCAGAGATGCTGGGCTGCCCCCAGGCTCTCCATGCACAGTGAAGAGGTGCAGCAATCTATTCACCTGCTGCTACGCCTTTAAACTGATTTCTCCCAACTCCCCCCCCCCCCCCACCCCCACCGCGGGACACTGCAGCCCGCGGGTGGGACGGCCGGACAGTACCTGTAAACAGTTGGGAGGTATGTGTGTGTGTATATATATATATATTTTTTTTTTTATAAAATGGTGGTGTATATTAAGTTAAATAAACCAACTTGATTGGACACACTAGATCACACCGTGCATTATTTCCCAACGACTGCACACTTGAGGCCTGGTCTACTTCCAACCGTAATCTGCGGGCGGGACAGTCCCAGAAAAACGGGGCTGTCCTGCTGGAAGCGGGACAGTTGGGAGGTATGGTAATACACATCGCTGACTGTAATACACATCACTGCCTCACTGACATACACATTTCTGTCAGAAAATTATCAACAAATTTTCAAATTAATGTCACAGCAGGGGCCATTTTAGAAGATATGTATATCACTCTAGGGTGTGCAGTCGCGCTCTGATATAGGCACAACTTGGGTGGTTGAACATACACCAAGGCACACCCAAGAGTGGTATTTCTATTACATATATATATATATATATATATATATGTAACTATATATATATATATGTGTGTAAGTAAAGTTTTCTGTGTCAGTTTGCACTTATATTATCTCCTATTATCCCCTTTGTATGGTGCTAGAAAACCCTTGTGGCGCCTTATGAATAAAAGATAATAATATCTGTATAGAGCGCCATACAAAGTATATAAGAGGTTTGCCTGCCCTATGAAGCTTACATTAGATTTTATTTGAACGTGAAGGGTTGACAAGCCGTTTGTGTGGTATATACGCCCGTGCTTTCCTTGGCGCAGTATCTTAGGAAAACATTAAAGACAGTTTTAGAAACATTTTCTTTTTTTTTCTTTTTTATTATTCCTTCACCATAAATAAATAACAGGACTTCTCCTGCCGATGGTACCAGCATATTAGTGGTATTTGGGTGCTCTTTCATCATTATAGCTTTGTAGAGAGTATTTAGATAACTATACCCCTACATTGTTAGTAGTGGGTGGTGGTGGGGAGGGGGGGTACAGTGGTCTCAGGCAGGGGGTTATCCAGACTGAAAGCCACACGTGGGCAGATGATGGGGCACTGACGGAACCAACATGAGTGCTATCTCTGCATCCTTCATATCACAAAAAATATGAGATATGGTAAGAACTTACCCTTGTTATCTCTATTTCTACGGTCCATAGGGTTCCACAGGATACCTTGGGGTATAGGTGTGACGTCACTCGCTGGGCACCATAGAGTTAAGCTTTTCAGCCTCCCAGGATGCACTAGGGTCCCCCTCCTATACCCCGCCCCCGAGCCAAGGCACCTCAGTTAGTTATCAAGCCATAGGCCGGAGGAGGAGATGGAAGAGAGAGAAAAAAGATCTGGACACATACAAGAATCACATTCTCACCAAAGGGAGACGGAAAACCGGTGACCAGAGCAAAGCCCATCTGCAGCACAGGTGCGACAGGGCGGGAGTCCTGTGGAACCCTATGGACTTCGTAGAAATAGAGATAACAAGGGTAAGTTCTTACCATATCTCATATTTTCTACTTCAGGGTCCATAGGGTATCCACAGGATACCTTGGGGATGTCCCAAAGCAGTATCCTTTAAGGGTGGGGACGCTCCTGTGCAGAAAGGAGAATCCGCCGCCCGAAGGAAGCATCCTGAGAGGCGAAGGTGTCAAACCTGTAATACCTCACGAAGGTATGGACAGAGGACCACGTAGCAGCCTTGCAGATCTGAACTGCCGAGGCACCACGTCGAGCTGCCCACGAAGGACCCACAGACCTAGTGGAATGAGCCTTCAGAGAAGGAGGGACCGGTAGGCCTTCATGAAGATAAGCTTCAGAAATAGCCATACGGATCCAGGCTACCAAAGTTTGCTTTGAAGCAGGCCAACCCTTTTTACGGAAGCCATAGAGGACAAACAAAGCGTCCGACTTCCTAAACGAAGAAGTGCGGTCAACATAAGTCCTTAAGGCCCGCACAACATCCAAAGAGGCCTCACCCACGGAAAGACCCGGTGAGTTAAAGGCCGGAACAACGATTTCCTCGTTAACATGAAACTGGGAAACAACTTTGGGAAGAAACTCGGGCCGAGTGCGGAGCACTGCCCTGTTCCCATGAAAAACCAAGAAAGGGGGTCTACAAGAAAGAGCCCCTAACTCAGAAACACATCTGGCCGAAGCAATGGCCAGAAGGAAAACAGTCTTAGCTGTTAGCCATTTAAGATCCACTGAGCCCAGTGGTTCAAACGGCGGTCCTTGGAGAGCCCTCAGGACCACAGCCAAATCCCAAGGCGCCACAGGTGGAACAAAGGGCGGCTGAATGCGGAGAACACCTTGCATAAAGGTGCGCACATCCGGGATTGTAGCAATCCTACGGTGAAACCAGACAGATAGGGCCGAAACCTGTACCTTTAAAGAAGCAAGGCGAAGCCCATGATCTAGTCCCGCTTGCAGGAAGGCGAGAATCCGAGACAGACGAAACTCCCGCGGTGCATAACCTCTCGGTCGACACCACTGGAAGAACGTATGCCACACGCGATGGTATGTCCTCGCGGAAGACGGTTTCCGAGCTCGTAACATGGTACGCACCACAGAGCTGGAAAACCCCCGGGACCTCAGCATGGCCGTCTCAACAGCCACGCCGTCAAAGACAGCCGAGTCAGGTCCGGGTGAAGACAAGGACCCTGAGACAGAAGGTCCAGTCGTAGCGGCAACCGCAGAGGACTGTCCACGGACAGACCCTGAAGGTCTGAGAACCAGTGCCGTCTGGGGCCACGCGGGAGCTATCAACAGGAGCGTCCCTCCTTCCTGTTTGAATTTCCGGATTACCCGTGGAAGGGAGACCGGAGGGAACAGGTATGCGAACCGGAACATCCACCGGACGGACAGAGCATCCACCAGAGACGCCCCTTCGTCTCTTGTGCGAGACCCGTACACCGGCAACTTGTTGTTGTGCCGGGACGTCATGAGGTTGATCTCTGGAAGACCCCACCTGTCCACCAGCAGTTGAAAAACATCCGGGTGCAGGGACCATTCCCCCGGATGAACGTCCTGGCGACTTAGAAAGTCCGCCTCCCAATTTAGCACTCCCGGGATGAAGACCGCTGATATGGCCGGAAGATTGCGCTCCGCCCAAATTAGGATCCGAGAGACCTCTACGAGAGCCGCCCGACTGCGAGTTCCTCCTTGCCTGTTTATGTAGGCCACGGTGGTAGCGTTGTCCGACTGGACCTGCACCGGGTGACCCTGGAGAAACCGATGTGCCTGCTGGAGAGCATTGAAGACTGCACGGAGTTCCAAGATATTTATTGGAAGCTCTGCTTCTGTCGTCGTCCACCTGCCCTGGAACAAGTGTGGACCCGAAACTGCTCCCCAGCCCCGAAGACTGGCGTCCGTTGTCAACAGGACCCAATTTGGAACCCAGAACGGACGTCCCTTGTTGAGGTGGGTCATCTGTAACCACCACGCAAGGGACAGGCGAACCTCCGGGGTGATCACAATCGTCTGGGACTTCAGAGACTGAGGCAGCCCATTCCACTTGGACAGGATCAGGTGCTGCAGAGGTCTGGAGTGAAACTGGGCGTATTCCACCATGTCGAACACCGACACCATGGAGCCCAGTAACCTCATCGCCGAGTGTAGGGACACCCAGCGGCTGTGCAGACAACTGCGCACCCTTGACTGTAAAGCAGAGATCTTGTCCTCCGTCACGAAGATCCTTTGCTGTCCGGAGTCCAATAAGGCTCCAAGATGCAGAATCCTCCGAGACGGGAGTAGAGTGGACTTCTGCCAGTTGATTAGCCAGCCGTGCCGTTGCAGCAGTGCAATGGTCAGGTCCAAGTGGCGTAACAGGAGCTCTGGAGATCCTGCCACCAATAACAGGTCGTCCAAGTACAGCAACATGCGGACTTCCTGCAGCCGTAGAGAAGCCGCCATGACTGCCATCACCTTGGTGAAAACACGTGGTGCTGTCGCCAGGCCAAAAGGTAACGCCCGAAACTGGAAGTGGTCGCTGCGGATTGCAAACCTGAGGAACTGTTGATGGCGCAAAAGAATAGGGACATGCAGGTAAGCGTCCTGTATGTCCAATGACACCATGTAGTCCCCAGGTTCCAGCGCCAGAATGATGGACCGTAGGGTCTCCATCCGAAACTTCGGGACCCGCAAAGACTTGTTGAGTGCTTTGAGGTTGAGAATCGGATGATACGACCCATTGGGTTTCTGTACCAAAAATAGATTTGAATAGAAACCCTGGCCCCTCTGGGAGAATGGAACAGGCACTATAACTCCAGCCTGGAGCATAGTGTGCAATACCTTCCGCAGCTCCGTAGCCTTGTTCCGGTCTGATGGTAGACCCGTGGTGAAGAATCGAGCCGGGGGTCTGTGCCGGAAGGAGAGGGCGTATCCGTGGGAAACCACCTCCAGAACCCAAGTGTCTGTCGTAGTGGCCGATCAACACTGGGCGAACTGCAGCAGGCGGCCTCCCACCCTGGGATCCCCCAAAGGGAGGCCCGGACCATCAGGCCGCAGGCTTGTCATCTGGCTTGGGGGCCGGATGTCTGGTACTCCATGCCTGCTTCCGGGGCTTGGCTGATTTCTTAGGACCAGCCTGTCGAGGAAACGACTGTGGTTTGGGCCTGCCCTGGGCCCTAGATGACCGAAAGGACGATGGTCCAGAACCTGAAGGAGCAGCGGCCGACGGGAGACAAGCCGATTTGGCTGTCGCTAGCGTGGCCACAATCTTATCCAGATCCGGACCGAAGAGAACTTCTCCGGTAAACGGCAACGCCTCCAGACCCTTTTTTGGAATCTGCGTCCGCCTTCCAGGATCGCAGCCACAAGGTGCGACGAGCAGCCACCGCTGCTGAAGAAATTCTAGACACCAGAGTACTAATGTCTAGGGCCGCCTCGTTGATATAAGTGGCCGAATCACGGAGACTACCAATCAACTCCGCCTGTTCGGCCGGACAGTCGGAATCAAAAGCCTCTAATGAATCCGCCCAGCGCTCCATCGCTCTGGCAACCCAGCAAATGGCCATAGCCGGTCGTGCTGCCCCCCCCCGCAAGGGAATAAGCGGACTTCAGGCAGATCTCCACCTTGCGGTCCGTAGCATCCTTAAGGGAGGACATAGATGGCATAGGCAATGTGGCACTACGGACAAGACGGGTCACGTGAGAATCCACCTGTGGAGGGGATTCCCACTTTGCTAAATAATTATCCGCGAACGGATAAGCCACCGCCAGGCGTCTCTGCGGCTGGTATCTTTTGCCAGGCTGTTTCCACGCCTCCTCTAAATGGTCCACCAACTGACCCGAAAGAGGAAAGACTGTGGCATCGCCCTTCACATCTTTGAAAAAGGTATACTTAGATTTAGCCGCTGGGGGAACTTCGTCCTCAATCACCAAGGCTGTGCGGACCGCCCGAATAAGTCCAGGAATATATACTTTGGACTTAGCATCAGCGTCTTTAGTATGGAGAGGTTCCTGATCGTAAGGATCCAGAATCTCCCCATCATCAGACGTCCCCTCGTCATTCTCATAAGGAGCCAACAGAGACGCCACCGGACGTTTATGCGGCCGCATCACAGACTCCCCTTGCAACACATCCGACAAGTGCTGTACAGAACTCGTCAGGGAGTTAACCCACGCTGGCTCCTGAGAAACCGGGAGCGGGGAAATAGGGAGACTGTGGGGTACCACCAATTGTCGTGGGAAACCCTGCATGGGTGACGACACCACTGACTGCTGGGATAAACCCATCGGTGTAAACGCGGGCTGCGGAGCTAACTGGCCCACTAAGGCTGTAAGTGCCTGAGCGAAACAAGCCCAGGGCGGCTCCTGTACCGGTGCTGTAACCGTAAGAGGCCGCGCCATGGACAAACACTGCCGGCAAAGGCCCTCCGCGCTACCCTCCCCTTCCGCTAACGGTACTTTACACGTAGTACACTGTAGCCGGAGGGGAAAATCACTTTCGGACATGATGGCACCACGTATGTGACCTCTCTCACCAATTATAACTTAAATAGGCGAGAGACCACAATGCAGCACCGCACCGCAAGGGCTTAGCAGAAAGAACAGGGACAGTAATAAAGCTGACAGTTTAGAGAAAAGTTACAGGCAGCAGCGCTAGCACAATCACATACAATGCAAAGAAAATCAATTCCTGCACTAACAGCGCTGATCACTCAACTACGCAGACACAGGGCCTGGTAGGACACAGCGCTGCATACACAGACCTGAGGAGAGGTATGCGGGGGGACCCAGACCACGATGCTTCCGTCCAGCACTTCCAGCAGCGTTCACCATGCGTTCTGGAGAAGATGGCCGCCGAGGAGCAGAGAGGAGGCTGGCCTGGGGGAGGAGCGCTGCCACAGGACCAGTCGGCAGCGTGCAGAGAGGGCTGTGTGCAGCGGGGGAGGCGCCGGCTGTGAGACAGGGAAGGCGCGCTCCCCTGGCATGCATTTAACCCCTGGGACGCCGCAGCGCTACCGCTCTGCTGCGGTCCGCTGTCCCAGGGGGTAGTGGAAAGTGCAGGTTGGTCGCCTGGCTCCACGCTGCAGCCAGTCCCCAGGGAGCCCCCTGCCTGGGGACTTAGGACCATGTGACCAGCGGGGACCCACCTCGGGACCCCGCTGCTTACCTTTGTCCCCCTTGGATCCGGCCATGGTCCGGAACATCTGGGGTCACCGCTAGCTGTGACCCCAGATGCTCACCAGCATCCCCGGATCGGTACCGGCGATCTGGTACCGGCGGGGGTGTAGGGAAGACAGCATGGACGTCAGGACTGACTGTCCATGCTGTACATCCAGATGTGCAGCCACAGCTGCACTGAAGAAAGCTTCAGGGGCTCTTCTAGCCCCCACTCCGACAGGTGCACCCGACTCCGGCCGGGCACCAAACTAAACTGAGGTGCCTTGGCTCGGGGGCGGGGTATAGGAGGGGGACCCTAGTGCATCCTGGGAGGCTGAAAAGCTTAACTCTATGGTGCCCAGCGACTGACGTCACACCTATACCCCAAGGTATCCTGTGGATACCCTATGGACCCTGAAGTAGAAAGGGCATTTGTAGATTGGCTGCAGTGTTACAATAGTGAAACCTGTATTATACAAGCATCCATGCCACACCCTCAATTACCCTAAAGAGGCTTCAACCTCATAATTGCTTTTTGTTTTTGTTCAGGACTCTGCCATGCTGTGACGGTGTATGTGCATCTGCATGCGCAGTTTACTATTTAGTAGAGTTCCATTATTTGCTTTCTCTTCCCCAGAATCCCTTTATCTTCTCACAGATTTGTCCTGTCTAACCAGGGCTGTATTACTAGGGGGTCATGCTGTCTCTGGGGCCATGCTATTCTCTTGATTTTGGGAGAACTGCATGGAAGGGGATGAGAAGCAGCTTCTAGTTTCTCTATCTATGGTGACTGAGTGAGTAGTACCCGGCCCTGCGTGGTCAGAGGAGCGTGAGCTGGGCCCTGATTGGTGGAGCCCAGCACATGCTCGCTGTCCGAGCAAGGGGGCGGGGCTACACCGGCTTGTTCAATTTCAATTCAACTTCCCGGACAACATGGAGGTGGAAGGAGCTGCTGAGGTAAGAGGTGCCCAGTCTTTATATCATTCTGCCTGTGTCTGTATGTCACCCTGTATGTGTGTGTGTAAATGTGTGACCCTCCCTGACTGTATATATATATATATATATATAAAATCTTATCTGTATTTATATGTGTGTCTCTATATGTAACCCTGTATCTGTAAGTGTCTCTGTATGTAAGCCTCTCTGTATCTATATATCTGTGTGTCTATATGTATCTCTGCTTATATGTACAGTATGTGTCGCTTTACAGATGTATCCTCATACATCTAGCCTCAATACGCCACACAGCGACCTGTGCAACTCTGCTAGCGTCGGGCGCCTTTGTTTGCCGAAAATGCGTCTTAAGGTGGCCGTACATCAGAGACCGGATTTTGCGATCCGGCGATGCCATGGGAAGTGCCGGCGTTTCCGGGTGGAAACGCCGACCTCCCACCATCGATGTTCTGCGATCCGCCGCCGGATTTTCCATGTTAAATGTCGGCAATTTGACGATCGAGGATCATTTTTTGATCGCGATCGTCAAATCGGGAAAATCCAACATGTTGGATTTATGCGATGCCAGGTTGTCACATCGCGGGATCGCGGAAATCCATCTCTGATGGATGAGCCCCATTAGTCGCAATGCAACTAGGACGCACCAGCAGACTGTGCTGATTAATTTAACATGTGACAGATGTAGATCCGTGTGCACCTGAGTGTATATGAGGCACAACGGAACTTGGGGTCGAATTCAATTAGCGAAGATAATATTGTTCGACTATCGTCCAACCGTCGGCCGATTATATCGCACCCGTGATAATTTATCACACTTTTATAGTGAGAAACAGAAGTGAAGTTTTCTCCATCTCAGACCTGGAGAAAAAAAAATGCTAAATCCCTATTTTTGCCTAAAAATGTGGGGATTTCTTTCAGAAACCTTTGGACACCCCCCTAATGACAAATTACCACAATTTTTTTTTGTAAGTTGCGTACTTTGTCCAAAAATGGGCGCGTACTTTTTTGGCGGAAAAAATAAATAAATCAAAATTCTGAAGTATTGGGTCTGGCGTTTCAGGGAGCCCTTATGGAGGCCACAAAATTTTTCCGCGCCCGTTTTTTCAACAAAGTACGCAACTTCTGAAAAAAATTTTTTTGTGGTCATTTATCATGAGGGGCGGTGTCCAAAGGGTTCTGAATTGGGGATAAATAGGGATTTAGCATTTTTTTTCTCCAGGTCTGAGATGGAGAAAACTTTTCTCCTGCTTCTCACTATAAAAGTGCGATAAATTATCGCAGGTCAATAATCGGCCAATATTATCGCCGCTAATTGAATATGGCCCTTGGAATGAAAAAAGCTGCAGACGCTACATTGTAGCACTTCATATACAGATTCAGAGACTCATTTGCACACAGATATACAAGTGCCACATATCAAATTAATCCGCACAGTCTGCTGGTGCGTCCTTGTTGCATCGCATTTCGACTTAAACTTTTTTTCTGGCGCTAGCAGAGTCTCGCAGGACCTGACGTGCAAAGAATGGCTTTTTGGCATGGCTGCAGCAAAGATGCATAAGGAAATATCTATATGTAACCCTGCCTTTGTATATGTGTGTGCCAATATATAACCCTGCCTGTGTATATGTGTGTGTCTATATATAACCCTGCCTGTGTATATGTGTGTGTCTATATATAACCCTGCCTGTGTATATGTGTGTGTCTATATATAACCCTGCCTGTGTATATGTGTGTGTGTGTGTGTGTCTATATGTAAGCCTGTCTGTATATATGTGTACTTCTCTATACATAACCCTGCCTGTATGTGTGTGTCTATATATGTGCCCCTCTCTGTATATGTGTGGTTTCTGGGGTGTGCCACGAAATGCCCCCTCACCTCCCTTCTTTTTTGCCTACAGCTATAAGATCATGGTGCCTGGCTGGGACAGCTCCTGCTCTGAGGCTGAATGTAGGTCTCCCTGCTGTCTCTGGTGTAATCACAGCGTGCTGGCGGTTCCTGTGCAGCCATGGGGGGGAATCGGGTAAGCAGAAGGGGTAATTTGGGGACTGTTTGGAAAGGATGTGAGTTAAAAGATGGTAGGCAGGGGGCATGTCACATGTGAGGAAAAATGTGGTAGACATTGGGGCATGTAAGGAAAAAGCTGGGGGGAAAGGGGGCATTGAGGAAAAATGTTGGTGGGCCGGGGGGATGTGAAAATGCTGTTGGGCAGATACAGATAAGCATATGAGGAAAAAGCTGGCATCCAGAGGGGCCCATGAGATTGTGGGCAGAGGGCGTATGAAGGATGAACTGGTGGGCAAAGGAGTAAGTGAGTCAAAGCTAGTAAGTACGTGTAGGCTTAGTACTATACATAGAATAGTGCTGAGGGGAGTAGTGTAGTGTAGAGGGGCTGGGGATTCAATAGGAAAGGCATTTTAACATGGATGGATTGGAAGAGGAGGGGGCCCCAAACAAGTAACTTGCCTAGGGCCCCATAGGATCTTAACCTGGCTCTGTGTCTAACTAAAGTCGCGCTTATAACTTGACGATTAAAATGAGCGATTGAATGTTAACGTTCAATCGTTCATTAATCGAGCATGAATCTGGCATGAAAATGTCGAAAATGACCAGCGATGCGCGCTCCCGCTGGTTGTTTTCTACATCAATCATTGCCTGAACATGCCGGTCAATCTGCCGATAACGACAGATTGACCATGTTCAGGGATGAGGGAGGGTGCCTACACTGAACGACATATCGTTCAGTGTAGGCACTGCAGGTGAAGAGGAACGACCGCATGTTTCAATTATCCCCGTATTCAATTTCAAAGACTTTTCGCTGCGTCGAAAAGTCTTTGAAAAGAAACGGGGATAAGTTTTCACCATGTTTTACATGGGGGAAAAAAGTGCAGAATTGGGGTTTAGGGGTGCAGCTTTTAAAAAAAACTAAATCCTGCACCCCTGGGAATGTCATTTAAAAATAAACTGTCAAAAAAATAAAAATGGGGACACCCCAAAAAATTAACTTTATTTTTGGGGTGAAAAAAAAAAAAAAAAAGAAGAAAAAAAAAAGACTTCTAAAATAGACAAATTAAATCCACAGGGGTTCCCTTGTATGCGGCAGGTGTTTTCTTCATTGCGCAGTGTAGCGGCAGGTGCATTTTTGTAGAATTTTAAAAATTAAGTTTAGAGACTTAAAAATATGCTGACCCCCATTTTCATGTACCCCAAATTTGATAGGAATAGTTATTTTTACAAAAAAAAAATCTAAGTGCTATTCTTCACCACTTCTTCATAGCCGCAAAAAAGCACCTGCCACGGCTATTTAAAAACCCTAATTATCTTCAGCAGGGGAAAAAGGGAGTACCCACAGTGATCCCCCATGTCTAGACATCATTAGCGGGGTCCCAGGATGAATTCCCGAAAATTCCCCTATTTTTCCCGATACTTACCTTTCCGCCGGCTCCAAATTGAATACGGGGATAAAGCGGGCACGCGCCCGATACTTTATCCCCGGAAAAGCTCCGATGTGGAGCGAAAATTCCAGCACGGACTTTTTCCTCCCAAATTGATGTCCTCATACCAGCTAAGTACTCTGTTGCTTTCATGGTGGGATCCAACTACACTGGGCCATGACCTGGGTCCTCACTGAGTAAAGTCCATATCTTCCTGCAGGGATTCCTGGTGAAGTCCGGTGGGCTTCTTAGACTCTGTGCCAGGGTATTTGGTTTCACCAATTTCACCTGTTTGCATTTATCACCTGTGTGTGTACTCGGATACACTTGCTGTCTGTTTTGAGCTCCAGTACTACTGCAATATACTCCATGTATCTCTTGGAACTGTGGAAACACAGTAGCATGCAAACACATACGTTATCTTGTTACATGCTATGCGCTATCCAAACAGTGCCAACACCTCCATATTTCCTATTGCACACTACACGGTGTTCACAGTGCTAACACTGCCATATACCTTATTGCATGCTACGCACTGTACAACCAGAGCCAACACATCTGTGTACCTTGTCCCATGCTACCCAAATCCCGCACTATGGGGGTCATTCAGACCCGGTCGCAAGCGCTGAGCGCTCGCAATCGGGTCAATGTTCCCCCACTGGGCATGCGCACGTCGGTGCCGGCTCCGACGTGCGCATGTGCGAGACCCGGCTAGCGGCGGACGCTCTGTCGCTAGGGCTCTCGCACCAAATGGGGCGAGCTGTCGATGGTGAGTGACAGCTCGCCCCGTTTGGGAGGCGGGCAGGGGGCGTGGCCGGCCTAACGGAGGCGTTCCCGAAGGAACACCTGCCGTTTGGGGGCGGCCCCACTGACATCAGCAGTGATGTTAGTGGGGAGCTTCCTGCTCGATCAGTCGCAATCAGTCTTGACCATCGCGACCATCACCCTGGTCGGTCGCTAGAGCTGTGGGTGGTAACCCACAGCTTAGCGATCGACCAGAAGGTAGCACTACAAGATGCAAGCTGCCGCCCTCATTCAGAGCGACCGCTTGCATCTAAGGACCGCCTCTGAATGAGGTCCTATGTGTACTCAGATATGTTGTTTCGATATAGGGCCGTATTCAATTAGCGGACGAAAACTGAAGTTTTTCGACCAAAAAAAGGTAAAATTTTTGCCTAAACACAAGCGAAAACTGCAACAGGTGAAAAAAAAAGTGAAAAGTTTTCTTCTTCCCAGACCAGGAGTAAAAAAAATCCAAAATCCCTATTTTTGCCTAAAAATGTGGGGATTTCTTTCAGAACCCTTTGGACCCCTAACTAACGATAAATTACCAGGAAAAAAATTAGTAAGTTGCGTAGTTTGGCGAAAAGTGACCGCAAATTTGGGGCGAAAAAAAAAAAATATTTTCCAAGAAATTACTGTTCCACGTAAATAGGGGGTTACGTTAAAATGGGTGCAAGTATATTTTCGTTTCGTAAAAACACAATTTAAAAAAACGTAAGAAAACAGCCTGCTGCGACCGCGTGCTATGTTTAAAACACTTGACGCATCCATACCACCCCCCGAAAAATCAGACCTAATACGTTAAAACCATTTTCAACTTTCAAAAATTGAGTGGCCGTTTTCCGACAAAGTACGCAAATTACGTTTTTTTTTTCCCCCCGTAATTTATCATTAGGGGGGGTGTCCAAAGGGTTCTGAAAGAAATCCCCACATTTTTATTCAAAAATAGGGATTTTGCATTTTTTTTTCTCCTGGTCCTGGATGGGGAAAACTTTTCTCCAGTTTTTTTTTTCACCTGTTGCCGTTTTCTCCTGTTTTTTGTCGAAAATGTTGCCTTTTTTTGGCGAAAAACGTCATTTTTCGCAGCTAATTGAATACGGCCCTCAGCCGGAAAATACATATTGTGCTGACATTGGCCCTCATTCAGAGCCGTACGCTCTGAGCAGAGCGCACGCTCTGAATGAGGGCCGCCCTCCATAATTATGGAGCGTCCTCCTGTACGCTCGTATAGCTGTGGGTCACCACCCACAGCCTATACGAGCGTGCAGTTTGATGGCCGCAATGGTCTTGACCATCGCGACCATCGCCACTGCGAGCCGGAGCCTGCGGTTGAGGTTTTCAACCGCAAGCTCCGGAGTGATTTTGGCTCTATCAGAGCCAAAATCACTCCCACTGACATCACTAGTGATGTCAGTGGGCCGGCTTCTGACGGTAGGCGTTCCCTTAGGAACGCCTCCGTCAGGGAGGCACGCCTCCGGCACGCCCACCAAAGGGGGCATGCTGTCAATCAACATCGACAGCACGCCCCCTTTGATCAGACACAACGAGCGAAGGAAAGTCCTTCGCTCGTCGCGTCTGGCGCATGCGCACGACGGAGCTCCCGCCGTCGTGCGCATGCTCAGTGCACAACATCGACTCACTTGCGAGCGGACAGCCGCTTGCGAGTGGGTCTGAATCAGGCCCATTGTGTACCCGGCTTTAGCCTCTTTTATAGAAAGAACAGAGTAGGGATGGCCAATAATGGGTGATGGTTACGAATCATCGATAGTTTTCCCCCGATTAAAATATTTAAATTTAATTTGATGGCAGCATTGTGTTGCGATCCCCTTGTAAACATCCAATGGTGGCGCAATGCTTAGCTTATTTGCGGGCCCGCTGCAGGCCATACCCCCTCCGTGTGATGTCACGTGTGGGCGGGGGTCACAATCACCGGTGATTACAGCAATACCCGGAGCTGTAATGGCAGCGTTGTGTCCGTCTGAAGCATCCTAAGGTTACTCCAGGCGGCACTTCTGCATAGAATCTGGCGGCAGGCTGCCATTCTAGGCACCCTGCTAGCCAGATGAGGCTAGCAGAAAAGAGGTCTGAGGGCCAGACCAAATGATTCCAGGGACTTTATACGGCGCCTGGGCCTGGGGTTCCCCATCCCTGATTTATATGGTGGCGGAAACCCGGGAACCATTTGATGAGGTACTTGTAGCGATGGTTGAAGTGACCGCTCATAAATTCATAAACCAGGAACAGTGCCGAAACTCTGCCTCCTTTGTGGACGTCTCTGACTGCTGTTGCTGGCGCGAATGCTGATGACTGGTCGACCTGTGCAGGGAAACTCTTCGGTTCCAGAGGTTCTGGGCATCCGGATCCATTTTCTCCTGCATTTCCCATCCAGAGCTTCCATATTCATATCTGCAAATAGTGGACTGTGCCATGGGCCGGTGGTATGCCATTAGCGCTGTGGCTGACGTCACCATTGCACCGCTTGACCCCTAAGGTAAACTGCTAGGATCAGTGGCCCTGATTCAGAGCCGGACGTTCTGAGAGAGCGCTCGCTCTGAATCAGGGAGTTGTTTTTTTTTTTTTTGTAGTGGCCTCCTGGCCGCTTGCATAGCTGTGGCTGAATCAGAGCCGTCCTTCTGAATTTTTAGAGCGGCCTCCTGGCCGCTCGTATAGCTGTGGGTGACCACCCACAGCTACAGCGAGCGGCCAGGAAGATGGTCGCGATGGTCAAGACCATCGCGACCATCGGGCTTGCGACGAGACCCTTGTGGTAGGGTCTCGTGGCCGCAAGCCCCAGAGAGCTTCTGGCTCTAATGGAGCCGGAAGCTCTCCCACTGACATCACTGGTGATGTCAGTGGGGCCGCCCACAAACGGCAGGCGTTCGCATGGGAACGCCTCTTTTTGTGAAGCCACCCCCACGCCACGCCTCAAAAACGGTGCGAGCTGTCGATCAAAATCGACAGCCGCCCCCTTTTGGTGCGAGACCTGGAGCAACGGAGCACCCATTGCTAGCCGGGTCTCGCGCATGCGCACGTCGGAGCCTGCTCCGGCATGCGCATGCGCAGTGGCCTAACATCGACCCGCTCGCGAGTGCATAGCGCTTGCGAGCAGGTCTGAATCAGGCCTAGTGTCTGTCTGTCTGACCCAAATTCTCATTATTGGCCCACTGTACAGTATGATTATTATTATTATTTAAATTGGACATGTTTCTTTGGAACCCCCCCTTCCTTTTCAACAGTAGCAGGTGGACCCCAATGGGTACCAGTTTATTAATTTATATATTATGACTTACAGTAAAATTCGAGCTTGCATCACACTGGTAACATTGTCATAGCTGTAAAAAACAGCCACTGTAGTTTTATTCTTGCTCACAGCTTGTGAAGCCACCCCCACGCCACGCCTCAAAAACGGTGCGAGCTGTCGATCAAAATCGACAGCCGCCCCCTTTTGGTGCGAGACCTGGAGCAACGGAGCACCCATTGCTAGCCGGGTCTCGCGCATGCGCACGTCGGAGCCTGCTCCGGCATGCGCATGCGCAGTGGCCTAACATCGACCCGCTCGCGAGTGCATAGCGCTTGCGAGCAGGTCTGAATCAGGCCTAGTGTCTGTCTGTCTGACCCAAATTCTCATTATTGGCCCACTGTACAGTATGATTATTATTATTATTTAAATTGGACATGTTTCTTTGGAACCCCCCCTTCCTTTTCAACAGTAGCAGGTGGACCCCAATGGGTACCAGTTTATTAATTTATATATTATGACTTACAGTAAAATTCGAGCTTGCATCACACTGGTAACATTGTCATAGCTGTAAAAAACAGCCACTGTAGTTTTATTCTTGCTCACAGCTTTCATGCTCGCACTTTTTCACACAAGATCTGAATTGAGGGAGACTTTAGCCATGATAAGTGGAAATTTGGACATGACAGGTAGCTCTATTTTGACATACTCCATCATCTCCATTTATAGTGGTGAGATGAATCGGCACCGTAGTGTCTTGTTCAAATGCTCCTATGCTTCTGTGATCCCTGGAGAGATGTTAGTCGCAGAATAAGGGCCTGATTCAGAGCCGCTCGTAAGCGGCCGCTCGTTCGCTCCGAGCGATGTTTGCCCAACTGCGCATGCGTATGGATCGTTATACGCATGCGCGAACCAGTCAGTGCGGACGAAATTCATGTGCTCGCAAAATAGCGAATGCCTGATAATTTGAGTGACAGAAAGAGGCGTATGTGGGTGGTAACGGGGGAAGGTGCTTGAAAACGGGGAGTGGAGATCCAATCTATCTAATAAATAGCGGACATGACGTAGGATGTGAGCGGCCAGGGGGCGTATTTTTAAAAAAAACGACCGCAAGTTTGGTTCGCTCGTTCAGACCTAGAGGCGTGAACAGACCGCAAAGAGCGAACGGTTGATTTGAATAGCCACCCCTATTTTCTGGACGAGCGAGCGCTAATTGCGTCCGGCTCTGAATCAGGCCCTAATTTCCCTCATGAACAACTGTAGCAACAGTGACACCTGCAGGTCAGGAAAGCACACTGACCAAAAACCCTGAAAAGGGGGAATGTCATAGTAAATCAAAACAAGATAGACTTCAGTGTGTGATATAGCATGTTACAGCTAATCCCCATTCACTTCAATGGTAAAAGTCCAATTATTTTATTTTTCTCTTGACTGTAACTGTAGAGTGTAAAAAAAAAAAAAAATATCTTGAAGATTATTTGATGGGTTTTATTTGCGTTGGGCACAGTAGCTGAACTATGCTCGTGTCCTTTTGCCTCATATTTGCTTTAAATTATTAAGTGACGGCAGCAGTTTCGGCCAGGGGTGGGGGTCCGCTAGTTTTGACAGAGCTGTGGTAGATGATGTGTCCCCGCCCTGATAAGGCCTTTCACTGTAGTCCTCCGATCTCATTCATGCTGTCTAATTGATAAGGTTCCTCTCCCCGGCCTCTCCCCTGTATTGTATGCTCAGGCCACTGCCAAGGAGGGGCAGGTGTTTGCGTATGAGGGGTGTAGCAACCCCAACTATTGCAAATGTAACCATTTCACAGCCAGGAGGGTCGGCTGGAATATATGTCAGTTTCTACTTCAGGGTCCATAGGGGGTCCACAGGGTTGACCTTGGGGTTATAGCTGGATCAGGATCCATGGGCACCACACAGTTAAGCTTTTAGCTCCCAGGATGCACTTGGGTCCTCCCCTATACCCCGCCCCCGAGCCACAGGCACCTCAGTGTAAGTTGGTGCCCGGCCGGAGTCGGTCACCGTGCAGGGGGGCTGCAGGAGCAGCCCCCAGAAGCTTTTTATTTTAGATAGATGTTATTTATTTTATCTCTTTTTTTTTACTACAGACAGCAGCGAAGGGCTGTCTATACAGACGCCCACACTGCCGCTCTGATCCCCGACTGGCGCCGTGACGCCAGTACTGATCTGGGGATCGCGGCGGGAGGACAGAGTCCGTACTAGCCGGACTCTGTCTACATCCCAGGACTGCTGCCGGAGTCGCCGGGGATTCAGGTAAGCCGCGCGTCGCTGGCTAGCGGCGGCGCGCGGAATGCCTTAAAATGCAGTCCTTTAGCCTCCGGTCCTGGGGACAGACCGGAGGCTGCTGGCAGTGGCGGCGGGCCCCCCCATCACCCGTGGGACCACTAGACCACCAAGGATAACAGGCAAGCGGGAAGCCAGCATCCCCGGGGTTATGGCCAGCCAGGGGAGGAAGCCTTCCCTGTTCAGCGGCTCCTCCCCTCAGCTCAGTGCGCCTTTCAGCACGCAGTCTGGCGTCGCTGAGCTGCAGACTCTTCGGCCACTCCTCCTCTGAGGTCTCTGGGGGCCATTTTCTCACAGTGGCAGTGCAGATACTCTCAGGGAGCACGCGGACCGGTCCCCCTGTGTACCTCTCCCCTGATTTAAGGACAGTGTACACTGCACTATAGCCCTCTCAGACACTGAATCTGGGAGGTTGATTGTAGTGGAAAGGTGCAGTGAGTATGTCTTCTCTGCATGGTATGTGACTTTTGCTAGTGCTGTCTGTCTGTGCTTATTTTCTACTTACTGTCAGCTTATACCTGTCCCTTTACTTCTCCTACAAGCCCTACAGGTGTGTGGGGGAAGGGTGTTTCTACTGACCTTACTTAAATAGATCACGTATTTGTGAGGTTCGTCACATACAGTTGTGTGCGACACAGTGCCATATTGTGGGCTGTTGTTCAACACACCGGTGAGTGCGTTTACTTCTGCCCTGTTGCCAGATATATAATATATTCTGTCATGTCAGACGAGGAGGTTGAGCGCTCAGTGGCTCCGGCGTTGGCCTCCTGCGGACGCTGTTCTGCAGGAGTGGATAGGGAGGATTTGTCACAGGATGACCTGTGTAGTCGGTGCCAGGTGGCTCCTGGCCCATCCAGACCTTCTGTGACGCAGGAACCACCGTGGGCGATGTTTTCTCAAGTGCTGGTGTCTATTGCGGACCGTCTGTCGGTCCCGACTGCTCTCCCTACTAGGGCGTTACCCCAGCCGACCATCCCCCATTCCCCGGGTGTCCCGCAGTTATTGCGGAGTCCTTCTGGGTCTCAGTCTGTGGGTCCATATGCGGGGTTGCCTATGTATATACAGGCTTCCCCTGTGCTGCAGCAGCCTGTGATACCTTTTCAGGCCCCTATGGCGACTCCTCCACCCTGGATGGATGTGCTCTCCAACTCCGTGCAAAATTTGGCGGCCGCATCCTCGGCTTTTCAGTCAATGTTGCAGACTGACATGCCTTCCAGGGTTTCAAAAACGCCCACTCATGGCGCGGGTGGCTCAGGTTTCGGACTCAGAGGGTTCCTCAGATGATGGGGAGGTCCCTGATGACACTGACTCGGACGCCTCAGGCCAGGAAATGGATACCAAGTCGTCCATTAATGTGCGAGCACTGGTTAGGGCGGTGCGAGTTATTCTTCTTATAGAGGATGAGGCACCGGTTCCTAAGTCGAAGTTTCCTAGTTTAAAAAAAACTAAGGTGGCTTCTGCTGTGTTTCCCCTGTCGGATCAGTTGACGGATCATATGGCGGTAGCTTGGCAGGCACCCAGTAAGAGGTTCCTTCCTCAGAAGCGGTTGACTTCTAATTATCCCTTCCCTGAGGCACATTGTAAAAAATGGGAAACTCCACCGGCGGTGGATTCCCATGTCACCCGTTTAACTCGGGGCGCTACCTTACCATTACCGTCGATATCCTCGCTGAAGGACCCCACGGACAGGAAAGTTGAAACTTGCTTAAAGTCTATTTACTCCTTCTCCGGGGCGGTGGCCCGACCGTCCATGGCCATCTCCTGGGTGGCCAAGGCCATTGAGGGGTGGGCCAATGCATTGGAAGATACCTTCCCGGACGATGCTCCGGATGTCCAGAGGGCATTGTTGGGACAGATGAGGGACGCTGCTTCTTACATTGGGGAAGCTTCTTTAGATGCTAGTCTGCTGACTTCGCGGGTATCGGCTGCAGCGATGTCTGCCCGCCGATCCTTATGGTTGCGGTCCTGGAGAGCGGACGCTGATTCAAAGAAAGGCCTGGAGGCCTTACCTTTCAATGGGGAATTACTATTTGGTCCGGACTTGGACAAAATAGTGGATACCCTGGCTAAATCCAAGTCGGCTTTCCTCCCTTCGGCGGCACTGCCTGCTAAGGTTCGGAGTTCGGCTTTTCGTTCCTTTCGGGTTCAGGGTAAGGCAAAAGGTCAGTCCTTCCCGAGACAGTCTGCGAGTAAGACTGCCTCTAAACCCAAGAAGCAAGCCTGGAGTGCTCGGCGCCCTTCTTCCAAGCAGGAAGATAAACCTGCAGCCTGGTGGGACGGGCCTTCCTCTGGGGGACCTCAGAGTGGGAGGCCGACTTCTTCTATTTACCCAGTGCTGGCACAATACCACCACGGATGCCTGGGTTCGAGAAGTGGTCTCCCAGGGGTACGCCCTGTCTTTTCGGCACAGACCACCCCACCAGTTTTTCTGCACCAGTCCTTCTCAGGACAAGACCAAGGCGTTACAGATTCAGGAGGCTATAGAGTCCTTGCTGAAAGCAGGGGTCGTTGTTCCCGTTCCTCAATCACAACAAGGGACGGGGTATTATTTGTCTCTGTTTCTGGTGCAGAAACCCAATGGTTCTCATCGCCCTATCCTCAACTTGAAGTCTCTGAACAAATTCCTCAGAGTTCCCAAGTTCAGGATGGAAACGTTACGTTCCATCATTCTGGCGATGGAACCGGGGGATTACATGGTGTCCCTAGATATCCAGGACGCCTACCTCCATGTTCCGATAGCACCTTCGCACCAGCGGTATCTGAGGTTCGCTATCCTTCAACACCACTATCAGTTCCGAGTGCTACCCTTTGGTCTCTCCACTGCACCGAGGGTGTTCACGAAGATTATGGCGGTCATGGCCGCACATCTTCGGAACCAGAATGTACGGCTGCTGCCGTATCTGGACGACCTCCTGTTGCTAGCGAGCTCCCCAGAGGTACTGTTTCAACATCTCCACCTGACGATCGCTTGCCTGCAAGCACACGGGTGGTTGATAAATTGGAAAAAGTCTTCCCTGATTCCATCACAGCGGATGGTTCATTTGGGAGCCCTGCTGGATTCGCGTCAGCAAAGGATTTTTCTGACTCCGGAGAAGGTCACCTCCCTACAGCTGCGGATACGCAGTTGCCTGAGCAGTCGCCGCCTGTCGGTCCATTCGGCTATGAGAGTTCTGGGGTCCATGGTGTCGACATTCGACATGGTGGAATTTGCCCAGCTCCATTCCCGGCCCCTGCAGGGGTTGATTCTATCGGAATGGAACGGGTTACCTCACCGGATCCGCTCTCAGGTGCTGGTGTTGTCTCCGGAGGTTCGGCAATCTTTGGCTTGGTGGCTTCAGACAGCTCATCTGGTCGAGGGGCGCCCCTTTTGGATCCCGGACTGGGTCCTGCTCACGACGGATGCCAGTCTCCGGGGTTGGGGGGCAGTGACTGGTTCATTGTCTCTCCAGGGTCGTTGGTCTGCGGAAGAAGCACTTCTCCCCATCAACATCCTGGAACTGCGGGCAGTATACAGGGCCCTGCAGTCATCCGGTCCCGCTCTTCACGGAAGGGCGGTACAGGTGCAGTCCGACAACGCCACCACGGTGGCGTATATCAACCACCAAGGAGGAACTCGCAGTCGGGCAGCGATGTCGGAGGTGTCTCGCATCCTGACTTGGGCGGAGTGTCACATTCCAGCGATCTCGGCGGTCTTCATCCCCGGAGTCCTCAATTGGGAAGCGGACTTCCTCAGCCGTCACGACGTGCATCCTGGGAATGGTCGCTTCACCCAGAGGTGTTTCAGCTACTCGTGGACTGGTGGGGACTGCCGGAGCTGGACTTGATGGCCTCCCGTCACAATCATAAGTTGCCCGTTTATGGGTCAAGGACAAGAGACGCAGGCGCAAGTCTGGTGGACGCGCTGTCGGTGAAATGGACGTTTCACCTGGCGTATCTGTTTCCTCCGATATCCCTACTTCCTCGGGTTCTGCGGAAATTCAAGCAGGACGGCGGCACGCTCGTGCTGGTGGCTCCGGCGTGGCCCAGACGGCCTTGGTACTCCGATCTCAGGAGCCTCTCCATCGGCGCCGTACCTTCTTCCTCAGCGTCGGGACCTGTTGTCTCAAGGGCCCTGCCTTTACCCGGATCTGGGTCGGCTGTCTTTGACGGCGTGGCTCTTGAGACAGCAGTCTTGAGTTCTCGGGGCTTCTCCAGTTCGGTTATTGGTACCATGCTCAGGGCACGCAAGCCTGCTTCAGCACGGATTTATCACAGGGTGTGGCACACTTACTTTCAGTGGTGTGAGTCCAGACATTATGATCCTCAGATGTTCCGAGTTTCTAGGATCTTGGAATTTCTTCAATCAGGATTGGACCTCGGCTTACGCCTTGCATCTCTGAAGGTTCATGTGTCCACCTTGTCTGTGTGGTTTCAACGGCGGATTGCAATACTGCCGGATGTTCACACCTTTTTCCAAGGTGTTCTCAGGATCCAGCCTCCCTTTGTGCCTCCTGTGGCTCCTTGGGACTTGGTGGTGGTTCTACGAGTCATGCAGGGTCCTCCGTTTGAGCCTCTTGAGTCGGTGGAGCTCAAGTGGCTGACATTTAAGACGGTTTTTCTCCTGGCAATTGCTTCGGCCAGGAGGGTGTCTGAATTGGGGGCGCTTTCCTGTCGCCCTCCTTTCCTGATTTTTCACCAGGACAGAGCGGTGCCTTTTTGCCCAAAGTGGTCTCGAAGTTCCACATTAATCAGGAACTTGTTGTGCCAGCTTTTCAGTCCCATGATCTTTCAGCTGGTGAGACTTCCTTAGATGTGGTCCGGGCGCTTAGAGTCTATGTGGACCGGTTCAGACTTCCTAACCGGCTTCGGTTAGGAAGTCTGATTCCTTATTTATCCTATTTGGTTTTCATAAGAGGGGTTGGCCTGCCAACAAACAAACGTTAGCCCGTTGGCTTCGTTCGGTTATATGTGAGGCTTATGCACAGGAGGGTTTACCTGTGCCAGCCTCTGTTAAGGCTCATTCCACTCGTTCTGTGGGTCCTTCTTGGGCTGCTAGACGTGGCGCTTCTGCTGTTCAGCTGTGTAAGGCGGCCACTTGGTCTTCAATTCAAACGTTTTTGAGGTTCTATGCGTTTGACACCTTCGCCTCTCAGGGTGCTCCTTTCAGCACAGGAGCGTCCCCGCCCTTAGTTGAGCTGCTTTGGGACATCCCCAAGGTCAACCCTGTGGACCCCCTATGGACCCTGAAGTAGAAAACAAGAGATATGGTAAGAACTTACCTTTGTTATCTCTGTTTCTACGAAGTCCATAGGGTCCACAGGGCGTCCGCCCTGACGCACCTGGCTTCAAATGGGCTGTGTGGCTGGTAACCGGTTTTCCGTCTCCCATTTCTGTGAGTATGGTTTCTTGTGTGTTCCAGTCTTCCTTCTCTCTGTACCATATTCTCCTCCGGCCTAGGCTGCTTACCAACTGAGGTGCCTGTGGCTCGGGGGCGGGGTATAGGGGAGGACCCAAGTGCATCCTGGGAGCTAAAAGCTTAACTGTGTAGTGCCCATGGATCCTGATCCAGCTATAACCCCAAGGTCAACCCTGTGGACCCTATGGACTTCGTAGAAACAGAGATAACAAAGGTAAGTTCTTACCATATCTCTTGTTTTTTGTTTGCCTGATAAACATTCAATGTTCACTTATATGCATAGGCGTGCGCAGGGTCTTAACAAGGGGTGTGCATTCTCAGATGGTGATATCTATTGGGGACAAGCTTCTGAATGCTTCGCCTTCTGGAGCTTAGTAAATCCGACTGCATAGTAGCCTCCGTAGAAACTATTTTGGCTTATTTGCTGTCGTAAATGAAGGAAAGCGGCAGATGTCGGGGGGGGGGGATAGCTAATATTGATTAATAAATATGCCCCTAAAAGTTACAGGACACGACCATTTTACAATAATAAAGCCTAAAGATAGTTTGTTCATTATATTGACTAAATGTTCTGATAGAAAGATTATAGAGTCAATATCACCAACAGTTGGCAGCATTTTCAAAACACTTTCAGGGACACGGTGTAGCAGAGTCGGCCCACGCAATCTTTAAAATCCTGGGACTGACCCTGGAAATCGCAAGCAGTTGGCCACTACAGTATGCATATTATATTATAATGGGATCAAATAATGCTTGTTATCTGGATAAATCATAAGGCACTAGAAGACTAAGGACCTCATTCAGAGGCGGTCGTTGGATGCAAGCGGTCGCACAGAATCGGGGCGGCTGCTTGCATCCTGAACGGCCGCTTGCATCCTGAACGGCCGCCTCCTTGTCGATCGTTAAGCTGTGGGTTACCACCCACAGCTTAACGACCGACCAGGTTGATGGTCGCGATGGTGATCACCATCGGGGCTTACGACCAGACCCTAGGGTAGGATCTGGGCACTCGTAAGCCCCAGGGAGTTTTCTGCTCTGATGGAGCAGGAAGCTCCCCACTGACATCACTGATGATGTCAGTGTGGCCGCCTACAAAACGGTAGGCGTTCATAAAGGAACACCTCCATTTTGGAAACCAAATTCCCCTCCCCCCCCCCCCCCCCCCCGGCCCGCCTACCAAACGGGGGCAGCTGTTGATCAACATCGACAGCCGCCCCTTTGGTAAAGAGCTCTGGAGCGACAGAGTTTCTCTGTCACTCCGGGGCTTGCGCACGCGCAGTGCGGCCGCTGCGCGTGCGCAGGCCAAACCATCGAGTCGGTTACGAGCGCATCGGTGCTTGCGACCGACTCTGAATGAGGTCCTAAGTGTGCATTGAAATTACTGTCGTTTACATTTTTCTTTGTGTTATTTCAAATTATATCTTCTGCTGACCAAAACAGCCATCATTCCCATTGGTTAGCCTAGTGGTTCCCAAACATTCTTGAATTAAGGCACCTTGCAGTACAGGTTGAGTCTCCCATATCCAAAATGCTTGGGACCAGGGGCATTTTGGATAACGGAATATTCCGTATTTTGGAATATTTGAATATCATAATGAAATATCTTGTGAAAGGGACTCAAATGTACACACAGAATGCATTTATGTGTTATATACACCTTATACACACAGCCTCTAGGTAATTTTATACAAGATTTTCAATTATTTTGTGGCTCAAGCAAAGTTTGTGTACAGAAATGAAATTCATTTATGTTTCATATACACCTTATACACACAGCCTGAAGGTAATTTTATACAATATTTTTAATAATTTGTGCCTTAGACAAAGTTTGTGCATATTGAAACATCAAAAATCAAAGGTTTGATTTTCTCAGTCATGCCAAAATTATTCCGTATTTCGGAATATTTGGATATGGGAGACTCAACCTGTATCAGCATTTTTTTTTCACGGCAACCCCAGGCCACAAGTATCTTATTGATAAATTAATGAAAACATTTTCAGTAAATTTGTGCTTACATGCCATCCTTGGGGTCAGTTGTGTGGCGGTGGACAGCCGAGACGAACTAGCGGCTGTGCAGCCGGTGCATTGCATCGGGGCCCGCCACGGGTAAGGGGCCCGCAGATGAGGTGTTACTTTGAGTCAAACTGACTCATATGCTGCCCACCACTGCGCCACGGGCTGCCAGCCCCACTAACATAGGAGGTCAGCAGAGGTGCTGAGGATGCGGTCCAGATAGAGGGGGAAGAGGGGCTGCTCTTCCCTCTCCTTTTCTCTCCTTATTTCTCTGTCAACTCTATGAGGTAGTCCCCTGGGCCAAATGTTTCGAGGAGAGGAGGAGCAGTCTGGACCTCTTCACGTGCTGCAGCATGCATAGGTCCAGCCCATGTAAAGTAAAGAAAGTTTAAGTGCTGAATATAATCTCAGGCAGCTCAGCCATTCCACCCCTGGATTATATAATACACAATAAATAATGGTATAACTAATACATACAAATGGTACATATAGTATAACTACATATTGACAATTCATAATTTTAATGGGATATACAGTACATTGTTCTCCCCAGAAAATGTCTCCAGCCGGGTGGCATCAAAAAGTAGCCGGGTGGTAGGCGGTTTCTTTCCAGGTGGTACACCCACAAAAAACAGCCTGGGGAGAACACTGTTATGCATTATATATGTATAAACTCATATTTACACCCCCTCACCCCACAGCAGCAGGGGGTGGGCGTTCCTGGAGATCACCACCACTTCTGCAGCTGCCTAGTAGATGAGAGGGTGACACTGGGCTGGGGGAGGTGTGGCAGGGAGCTCAGGCTGTGATCAGCGCTGATCAGTCTCAGTTTGCCTGACCAGCCGGGTAGCCATGGGCAAGGGACACTGGGCTGGGGGAGGTGCGGCTGTGGCAGGGAGCACAGACAGAGATCAATGCTGATCAGTCTGTCAGTGTGACTGGCCGACCGCTAGATTTTCTGCCACCAGGATCATGAGGCCATGCCTGCCCCTCTGCTTCCTCCACAGCCACAGTATAAGGCAGCCATGGCTGCCCGGGCCAGCTACACTGACTTATTGCCCTTACACTGCGGCTGGGGAGGAAGCAGAGGGGTCGGAACGGACTCCTGAGCCCGGCGGTTGCGAGGCTGATAGAGCCTGTCCAAGAGAATACCTTAGCATGGTGCTTGATCGGGGCGCCTTGCTCTGCTCCACCGGATCCAAAGGAATAACAGAAACGGCAGAGAATGGAGATCCACGTGCCGGTCAGCCTGGAGATGGGAAATGTTGTTCCACACTACAGACAACACTGGGGAGTGGCTAGACGCTTTTCTCAGCCAATGGAGAGCCATTCAGGGTAGAGGCTGCTGGCGGTGATTGGCTGGGGAGATGTAGTTGGCAGCAATTGGCTGGGGAGTCACAGCGAGTCCTAGGCGGGGATGTGAGTGCGAAGTGCCGGACGGTAGCTGTTTCTTGCCGGGCGATGCGCCCGCAACATACAGCCTGCGGAGAACACTGCAGTACAAATGGATATGGTAATCCAATACCTACTGGACATGGTGGGGGAGTATATTTCCTGGCTCACGTGTAGAAGGGCACCTCCATTTTATAGTCTGTGCAGCATAATGTGAATAAGGGGCACTACTGTGTGGCATACTGTGAATAAGGGTCAATACTCTGTGGCATAATGTGAATAAGGGGCACAACTGTGTGGCATAATGTGAATAACGGGCACTACTGTGTGGCATAATGTGAATAAGGGGCACTACTCTGGCATAATGTGAATAAGGGGCACTACTGTGTGGCATAATGTGAATAAGGGGCACTACTCTGGCATAATGTGAATAAGGGGCACTACTGTGTGGCATAATATGAATAAGGGGTACTATTGTATGACATAATGTTAATAAGGGGTACTACTGTATGACATAATGTGAATAAGGGGCACTACTGTGTGGCATAATGTGAATAAGGGGTACTATTGTATGACATAATGTTAATAAGGGATACTACTTTGCTTTGTAGTATAATGTGAATAAGGGGCACTATTGTCTGGCATAATGTGAATAAGGGGCACTACTGCGTGACATGTGAATTTTGGGCACTATGGGGGCGATTCAATTGTTTTACCTATGGCTGATGGTGCTGGGCGCCCGACAGAGCAATTCAGTTGTTGCTCTTTTCTGGCGCGTACAGCCACGGGAGCACACATTTCTGCTCGCAGCCCCTGGGTAGGTGAGGAGAAATGTGCGATAAGTCTGGACTTGACGCGGCTAAACCCTGTCTATTTGGGCGCGACATGTGCAATATGCATGGGCGCCCAAAAACAATTGAATATCGCACCCCGATCTCCCGTCACTTTAGACGGGAGATGGGGTGCGATAAAACAATTGAATCACCCCCTATGTGTTGCATTATGTGAATCGGGGGCATTATATTACAGTACATATAATTTAACACCTGTGGCACCCCTGCATTTACCCTGCGGCACTCAGGGTGCCATGACACAAAATTTGGGACCCACTGGCTTAGTCTGTAATATGCTGTATTCTTATGGGCTCCATCGCATCAATCTGCGGCTAATGCGCTTTCAGCCACATTAAGCGCATTAGATATAGGACGAATGGCTTCTTATTGGTCAATCCCACCATTGTGTCCTAAAATGTTAACATTGTGTTTCCAATCTTAGAACATGGCACAAGCTATTTTACATGTGATAATGCACCCTTAGCAAGTGTGCATGAATCCTAAATGTGAGACAAAAGTAACATACAGGCTAACAGAGCGATTGAACAATTACGACATCGTAATCGTTCAATCGCTCATTAATCGTGCATGAAAATGTGTAAAATGACCAGCGATGCGCGCTCCCACTGGTCGTTTTCTACATCAATCATAGCCTGAACATGCCGGTCAGTCTGCTGATAATGACAGATTGGGCATGTTCGGGGGTGAGGGATGGTGCCTACACTGAGCGACATATTGTTCAGTGTAGGCACTATAGGGGATGAGGAACGACTGTACGATTACAATGTTCTAAATGTACTGTCGTTACCCCATCGCCTAATGGATATGCACCTTAACTTATATAACAATCACACACATATCTGTATACATTTAATATATAAACACACAAATATGTGCAGTATTTATGAATATTAGTAGTAGTTTATATTAATATATGCCACCTCCTATTTTATGTTTACAGGTTAGCTAAGCATTTTAGTGGAATAGAGCTCATTTACTGTAGAGCAGTACAGTGTAACAGCCTGTAGGTGGCGTCATGCTCTTTACTGTCCTTTTGCAAATCAGCACATAAACAGCATAGACGACAGTGACAGAAGACCCTTCAATAACTAGTAAACCTAAAATACAAGTTGTCTTGTATAAAAGAGCTATTAAATGTATCCTTTAAACACCTGCCCTGTAAATGTCCTATTTTCTCCTGAAAATAAACTGCAGCTCCTTCTTTTTCTGTAGGTTATGCTCAGCAAACATCATGATGATGAAAACTCTGGCACACACTGAAGTCAGGTTCCCAACCTGGAGTATATAGCCCATCACCTCCCCCCCCCCTCCCCCTCCCAGGGATACTCGCTATAATGTTCAGGGGTGCTTGAAACATTTTCTGAAGTTGAGGGGCAGGACATCCAGGTGATAATTAAACACAACATAGAAAATATAGGTAAAGCAGTGTCCTAGAGATCTTGAGTCCCATGGATCATAGTAGAGGGGGGGGGGGGGAATGGCCGGGGCACAGGTTGGCATTGCGGGGTGCAAAGCTCGGCAGAGGTGGGCGGGTCTGGGGGCGGAGGAGGATGGGGTCAGGCTGAGGAGGGCGGTTTCGGAGGGCGTGACTAAGTGATAACGCCATCATAGCCCCACCCCTCACTATGCAATGCCGAGATGGAGCGAGAATTGCCTCATCGGCCGCCTGTGCCCTCCCACGTCAGTCTGGGAGCCTCGTCCACCTTTCCGGATGGCCAGGATCACCCCACACGATTTGTGGGAGCCTCCCGCCCATTCCAGGAGGGTAAGCAGGTTATGCTTTGGACACACTAAATCTTTATCTCCCTGCGCAATTTATATCTGCCCCACCTTCAGTACAGCATGGTTTTACCAAGGTGCAATGTTACCTGCTCACGGAGATGGTCCGTATTATGGGCGTGTTATGGGAGTGTCGCTGAAGTGTTTACGTACATAGACGATCCATCGGTTCACTTTGGAGGTCGTACTCAGACCGTAAATATGCACCTGCCATACGGTGATGATGGCAACTAGAGATGCACCCGGTGTCTACAAGCGATTATAGTGGGCGTCTATCTTTGCACATTTAGATGCACAGATGTAAACGAGGGAAGGGCTGTGTAGCAGCATTTGCATAAAGTTGTGGACCTCTAAATCAGGTTCTAAATCTCATTTAGGGAGTTGCTATATTGCATGCCCACAGTGCAAATTGGGATGGCATTGATTGGGGCTTAGTACACCTCCGATCATATCCACAGGCAAATAACAGGATGAGAATATTTAAATAAAAGTTTAAGTTGAGAATGAGCATTTACTCTGTATCTCCGTACAAAGGACTATTGATCAACTGCACAGTATAATTCCTAGTTATAGATCGTTCTTACCGTCAGTTCTGATTCTGTGGGCTGCTGCTATTTACTGTGAGAAGAAAAAATGGTTAAGGGGCCTATTTATTAAAGTATATTTGTGGCATTCAGCGAGGTTCCTGTAAATCTTAGGCACCCCCAAGATGTAACAAGAAGAGACAGAAGCAGATATAACTGATATCTGCCACGGTTACTCCGTTCCTGACAGCGGATGCGGCCCCAATAAGTTTGTATGGGGGCTGCTGTGCTACTGGATTTACCAAGTAAAGCATTACGGAGCTTGACCCCAATGGCTAGCACCACCTTCAGAGGCTTTAGCATATAGTAGCCTATGGGCTACCTTTTGCAGAATTTTTCGGGAGAGGGATCCAAGGATCCTGTCCCATTGGTTCCAATACTGAGTAAAGATTTATGACAGATGACCCCTACCCTAAGGGTCTCCCTGTTGTAGGGTGACCATCTCTGGCAGACACTGGTACCAGTTTGTGCTTTTTTTGAGGGTACACCACCCTCATTTTCACGAGAGAACCAGCCCTGGCTTTTTAGCTTGTGCTGATTAATTATTTGGAAGGGCAACACTTTTGTACACTGAAGTACCAAAAGTCGTGGGATAGCAGTATGTAAAGGTAATGGTAGGTGGCGTCACCGTACTGTAACATCTTGGGAATGGCCAGACCTGCATCAGTTGTAATCAGACATCATTTGAGTCAGTTTGAACATCGGCTAGACTGCTCGTGGCAAGGTGACTTGTATTATCAGAGTTCGAACAGGGTATGATAGTGGGTGCCCGACGGATGTGACATTCCCTCAATCTACGGTGTCACGTATATGTATTGGGAATACATCATGGAAGGCATTACCATCCACCATGGACAGCGCGGTGGCCGACCACGGGTGCTTAATGATCGTGACCACCTGAGTCTGGCCAGAATTGTCCATGGTAACACACAAGCAACACTGGGTCAAATCACATCCACATTCAATGCAGGAGGTACCAGACGCATATGGAGGTACCAGACGCATATGCAGCAGGTTAGTGCAGCGTTCTGTAGCTTCCATGGGACAATGGAGCAGAAGACCCACCAGAGTGCCTCTGTCAACACTACAACACCGGACACAGTGCCTCACATGGGCTTGTAACGAATTGTACCCTGGAGGACTGACAACATGTGGTGTGGTCTGATGAGTCACGGTTCCAGATGTTTCAGGCTGATGGTAGGGTTCGGGTGTGGCCTAGACTCCATGACATGGGTTGGGTCCCTTGGTCTGCCTGAACATGTCATTGACTGGTAAACGCTACATTGCATTGCTTGATAACCATTTGCAGCCCTTCATGGTCTTCATGTACCCCAACAACGATGGAATATTCCAGCAGGATAATGCACCGTGTCATCGGTCCCAAGTTGTCCAGAATTGGTTTGAGGAATATTCTGGAGAGTTCCAACGAATGGTGTGGCCACCATGTTCGCCCGACATGCACCTAATTAAGCATTTATGGGACGTGGTGGATCGGTCCATCTGCACCCAGGATCCTGCACCTACAAATATCAGAGATCTGTAGGAAGCTATTCAGACGGCATGGGTTAACATCGATCCAGAGGTCATCCATCCACTTGTGAAAACGATGCCACGTCGAGATGCTGCACTTCGCCGGGCTAGAGAGGGTCCTACACGATACTAGGCATCTATCCCATGACTTTTGGCTCTTTAGTGTACTATTTGCTTAAGTCTTTATTTTTTATATACAGTAAATTAACACGCTGCTGATTATCACAATCTGTGTGTATCGTTATGGAATTCCTCTGGTATTCAGGACAGGTACAGTTCCTTAGAGGAGATGTGACCCACTTAAATTGAATGCATATCTAGAGGGAGTACTATACTTACTTGTGCTTGCCCCTGCTTAAGTAACTTGTGCTTGCACGCCCTTTGGAGAGGGTGCAGTAATCCTGGGGTACTAATGGGGTCAATGCAACTGCTCCCCAGTAGAGGCAACATACAGGGGTCTCGAGGGGACAAGCTAATGAGGACAATGAATTGATTACCTCCTGAAAGAGTCAGCTCCTGAGATGAGAGGAACACTTGGATCTTTGAACTGAATAGGTGATGCTACTGATCTGTGGTCTAACAAGACATCTACTGTTAAAATGTGAAATAAAACCTGTAACAGGGAATTACCTTGCTGCAGAAAAGATTATGTGCTGGGGGCAATATAAGCCAAGACTGTATTTGAGTAAAGTTATCCTATTTGTTTTTTAATTATGAGATGGTCTGGCAAGGTGGCACCCATTCACTTCAACACTGCCAGCTGTATGCCATTAAACCCGCTGCATGTGCATTACCTGTATTTTCCGATTATCAAACCTGTTTACCTCAGGAGCCTGAGGGAAGCTGAGTGACAGCTGGGCGGCTGACTTGAAGAGGTCGGTATAAAGGAGAAATACACCACCACCGCCACCCACCAGGCAAGCAGGGGGTTACAGATGTTTAGGACTTCTGTTGCCGTGGTGACAAGATGGCAGAACGGAAGCCTTATCTTGCGATGCTGACAAAGTGCGAAATGTGTTTGAAGAAGGTGATGGCATCTTCGCAGCAACAGAGGAATTAACCCATTACTGTTCGAGTGCATACACCAACAAGCTGTCTTAGCATTTTATCCGCGATGTTTCCTTCAGATTTAGGACACCGGAATGTGCGCAGCATCGAGCTCGTGTAACGAGCGCAGTCAGAAATCGTGTTCTCTAGCCAAACCAACGATACAAAGTGTTAAAAGAAAGCACACTTGTTCTAGTAGATATATTGTTTCCGTATGTTAGTAAATTTACTGACAATATAAAATATGTATAATTTTTGGCTTCACATAGAATACGCTACACCAGCACAAGCTTTCCAATAGTTGAGGGACAATAACTTTCAACAGCATAACAATCCCTAAAATAGTTGAGGGACAATAACTTTCATCTCCAAAAGAGGCAGGGCTTAACAAGTTGGGGGTGTGGCTTTTCCCATTCCCTCTGCCTCAGGGGGGGGGGGGGGGGTTCTGGCAATGTTCTTCTCTCAGTCACTGGACCTGTGCATGCTCAGAAGTGGCCCCTGCTGTGCCCTGTGAGGGTGGGGCCAGGCGGTTATCTTCCCTTGAAGGGTGGGGCTTAGTGGTTATTTGCCTGGGAAGGGTGGGGCTAGGTGATAATTGTTGGAATATAGTATAGTTATACACACCAGCGGATGCCCCGAGTCAGCGAACAGCCCAGTACTTGAGCAGTGAGCTGGTTTATTCTGTGAAATGTACAGCCGTACTCGCAGTTATGAATACACAGACTTATCACATGGAGTGGGAGCATGCAGGTCAACAGGCGGTGACTGTATGTGGGTAGCGGGGCAGGATGTAAGCGTTATCAGCATTTGTAGGCGTTGTGGACCAGAGGTAACACTGGGGAGGGGGGGTACATTTACTAAAGTGAGAGTTTTTAGAAGTGAGTTTTAGAAGAGATGTTGCCCATAGCAACCAATCAGATTCTAGCAATTATCTTCTAGAAGGTGCTAGTTAAATGTTAAGTAGAATCTGGTTGCTATGGGCAACATCTCTTCTAAAACTCACTTCTAGAAACTCTCACTTTAGTACATTTACCCTGGGTCTCTCTGAGCTAAGTGGAAAACGTCCATCTTCCTCTGTGCTGCTCTAACACAGTGACAAGATGACGTCGCGCATGTGCACAAGTAAGGTTGGCGGCCATCTTGGCTAGGGACTTGAAGCCTTCCTATAGGAACCATTATGGATCTATGGAGTATGCGCAGTAGCTCTCTCCAGCTTCAACAGTAATCAGTCCCTAGTATTGTGAATCTATGTTATTGCTCAGAAATCCTATTTATCTTTTATTCCTGAAAATCAACAGAAATTCAAGTTAAAGTCAAATTTACCTACCACTAATCTACAATTTCTGGCAACTCACCGTTCAATCTATAGCTCACATGCGCCATTTAGACAGTCGGCGTGCAAATATTCCTGGCCTGGCACCTAAAGCGTTAATAGGTGCCTAAATTTACTTTATTTTATTTTATTACCCACCCCCCATCTTGTTAGTTACAAAGCTGGCTCAGTGGAGACACTGAGACCACAATGACTGCCTAAGTAAACGAGGCTTCTAAGCTGTTTCGTCTCCTGCAAATTCTCTCTCTCTCTCTGCGTTTCTTCTGGATGAGGTTTAACTGCCTCTCGCATCTGTGACCGCAGGAACCAGCTGTGCTCTAGAACTCTGGGGCGGAGGTGGGAGGATGTCACCCAGGCAGAGAGAGAAAGAAGAGGGAAGAGAGTGTTATCCCCTACGTTGGCCGAATCAGCATCAAGAAATAATGTCTCATGTCGTGTGGTGCTCTCTGTAATCATATCTATACTGACCCACCTGGACAAAATATGGGGGCGATACACAGCCTCACGCTGCTGCTTTTGCTGGAGTCGCATCTGCGACTTTATGCCGATGCTATTATAAGCCCTTAATAGCGATGGCCATCAATTACTGGAAATCATCAAAGGTTCCTCAAAAACTCCTCACACACAAACCTTCCACTAAACCCTGTTTTATCTTTTTTCTGTGTTTAATAATCACAGTTTTCATACACCCTCCGCAGCTGAAAGAAACAAATAATTAATTACCATGCATTTTTTATTTTAATTTTACAATTAGCATTTTTGCATATATTAACATTCAGGGCCTGATTCCCGAGTTTCATGCAGTGCCGATATTTACGTGGTTGAGTGATTATTTCCAATTACACATGCACGGAAAGTCCTTACGGCGCATGTGTTACCCTGAGTGTGCGCGCAAAGATGCTGTTGCGATTGGAAAAAACCGTATCGGAAATGGGACGGCAAAGTGATGTGTGTTCCTGGGCGTCGCCGTGAAGTGAAGGCAAAAAAAAGGTCTCTGGGGATGGGCCAGGCGCCAGTGCTCCTGTTAGCCCTGGACTGCCAGACCAAGGGGTATATTTACTAAAGGTGGATTTTGATCAATTTAAAATCGACCAACATCGGTGTTGTGTTTTTGGGGCTAAATCAAACATTTGCTAGTACTCAAAAACAAAATAAAAAATTGTCTGTTGATTGATGATGATCGATTTTAAATAAGATAAAATCGACCTTTAGTAAATACCCCCAAGGCTTTATACTATAAATGCATGATAAAAAAAAAAATAATAATAATCATAGAACTGGGCAATAGTGGGCCAGATGAGACTGAAACTGTGACTACAGCTCCAGGCCTCCAAATAAAAATAGGCCAGATGGTCAGCCATAAATCTGAAGTATTAAAATTGTATTTTGCAATTTTTGCTACTTTTATGTATTTGGGGACACATTGGAGCTGATAGTGTATGGGTGGACACGCCCACATGGCACTGGCCACACCCACATGACATTTGCCACACCTTCTTTTCAACCTCAGGTTCACTGTGGCCCTTAATCCAGCCCTGCCGCTATTGCCCTTAGAACCTGCGTGGTTACCCCATTCACCCCTGTTGTACTTCACAACTGGAAAGTAATATTACTTGGCATATAAGTAAACACACTTGAAAACTAACAGCTATCCGACGGACCTATTAGCACTGGCTGGGACAGGAGACTTACCCATTGTCTACCTGCCTTAAATAGTCACAGTACCCTGTCAGTGATTTTTTATACCCTAATAGTTGATACTAGAGAATACATTATTTAAACAATATATAATTAGCAATAAGAAGGTTAATAATCTTCCTTCTGATGAATAACTAAAAGTAGAGATGAGTGAAGTTGCTGTAATGGAGCATACACACCTGTCAGATTTGTCAGATGAACGATTTGAACGATTTTACCAAAGATTTGAACGATTTTTGACTGCATTAAAAAATGAATGGAATCGTCCAAGTCTGACTGCAAACACATCAGATGTCAGATATCGTTATCTGACCATCGGGAACGCGCAGCGCTCAAATCGTTCATCTGACAGATATGTCAGATTTTCCTTCAGATATGAACGATTGAACAAATTTTTAAATCGTTATCGTTCAGATCTGAAGAAAAATCTGACCGTGTGTATGCACCATAAGACTTTGAGCATGATGCATTTCGCAGTGAACACTTAAGGTTGATTTTTGCCAATGAGATGTAGAAAATGATGGGGCCCTAATGTGAAACAAGGCAAATCATTAGGAACAGTTTTGAAAATATTGTTCATCTCAGGCTGAAAATAATTACAAATGACATAAAATACAATGTTTTGCGATGTTTTACTCTTAATTATCTGGCATAATCGCAGCAGTGTAGATATGTAGGATACAAAGGGCCTGATTCTGAGTGGGACACTGCAGCGCCCGTGTGTGCTTCTCTCACCGGTGTCATGTCTGTGACTCTGTGCTAATACCGGTACATGTGTGTGTCTGCATGTGGAAGAACCGAGACGCCCACTTTGAGCGTCTTTATACACTCAGAATACCAATTGGCGCGTCTTTAGATGCAACCATTGAAACTTGCACCATCCTCATGCTAGGTGCAGAATGTCCATCAGAGTATGACTTCCAATGTGAGCATCTGATTCAGAAATGTACGCCATCTCCATGTTTAGGCAGTTATGCGATAACCGGCAATCTGTGCATGTCTGGAATTTGCACTGCACATGTGTGAAGGTACATCACCGTAATCGCTCGCAGCGAGTATTTACTTGCAATGTGATTAACAGTCAGGGAGCGTTTGGGGGAGGTAATAGGGAGTGGCCGAAAAGAACGCAGACCTTTTGCGACCATTTCATGGGCGTGTCATATCATGCGTCTGCCTTCCCGTACACAAGAAATATGGCTCTGGTGTCTCAGTTCCCGTGCCCATAGCCTGCAGGACCACAGGCCTGCTCAGGACAATCGAAGGATCCATGACCGATGCCGCCTCTTTGTACGCAGACGCTGCCTCATTTTACCCAGATGCTTGGATTTGCAAGGCCGCAGGTGGGCGTCTCAATACATCTCCTGGCGGCTGCGACATTAAGAAATAAAAAAATTACACATTAAAATTATTAACAAATAAAGGTGAATTTTTGTTAGTGATAAATAAATTCAAATATTCAGAAAAAAAATCCAAATTTGTTTGTTTGTTGATTTTGTTTTTGTCTTGCCTGAATGAATGGATGCTTTGATCACATTTACTTCTCTAATCAGTGTGTAAAAGTACAGGGATATATGCTTGCCAAGGCAATTCCATACATTTACCCTTTCTGGATTTTTAAAGTATTGTGTATTAAATATGAGGCATTGCAAAACTTAGGCCCTCCTGCTTCGTTCATTTTCTCTCTGCCAGCCCTATCACATCCTAAAACAGTGAGCCCTTTAATAATAGATGGAGTGATCAGTTACGCAGTCATGCTTACCCGCCTGGGCTGGGGAAAGTGACGCTGAGACGGAGAGTCCTGCTGAGAGAGATGCCACTGACAACTTTGCGCTTCTCAGGCAGTGGCTTCTCCAAATCCCGGCCACTGGGACTGTGACTTGCGGATTCCAGCCCCTGATGTGCCTTCTACCAACCAGTTACCAGTCAGCCCAGCTGCTATAGGCACACTGTGTTCACCGGTCCATGGGCTTCTCCCGAGGGAGATGGTGCCCACTGCTGCTGGGGCTCCCTGGTAGGAATCGAAATTCCACCTCCCAGGTCATTCCTTGTCAGGAACGGTCCTCAAACTGCAGCTCCCTAAACAGCACTGGGTTTGTCATTTTAAAACCTCTAATTTTCCCACGATGAGGTGGCACCCATGGGGGTGAGGTACAAAGCCCTAAGACCTTGTATTTGGGCGTTTTTAAAAGACGAGACTGGCTACAGAATGGTTACTATGTATTCTTCCCCCTAATAGGTAATAAGCACAATAAAGCAAAGAGGAGCACATTTGTGTCCCGAATGTATGAAGCCAAGTACGCACGTAAAATAGCGTATTTATGCACATACTGTATATTCAGTCGACGCATATCAAGTTGTGCCCTGCTGAAACACAACATTTGCATAGTGTGTAGCGTAGAGATGTTCTCAGAACAATGGGCCTGATTCAGAGCCGCTCGCACGATGTGTATGCAAATTGCGTAGGCAATGCTATCGCCCAGTATTTCTTAGAGAGCGATCACATTGGACCTCATTCAGAGTCTCACGCTAGATGTGATCGCTCGCCTCCAGCGTATGCAAATTTTTCAAAGTGACGCCACAGGAAGCGATCGCTCGCCAAGACAAAAGCACGCCCACCATATCTTAGCTTGGACCAGGGTACGCCCAATCGCACAGGCAGCGTACGCCCACCAGCACACGTCATCTCCAGGAAGTGTATTAAAACATTGGTATATCGAGGACAATCGGAAGCGATCGCAGCGCTTGTGGTTGCCTTACCCTACCGCAAACACTGCGAGGACTTCAGTGTAAAAAACAGGCATGTGACGTGTACTATGACGCTGCGTGTTAATTATGCACACCTCTAAAACGGCGTTGAAACACTCAGGCACGTCTGCGTTCGCACCTCCACACCCCCGTTATTAGTGTCCTGCCTCTGTTACCACCCACAAACGGCCTCTCCTGGCACTCATTTCACTGGGCTGTCTTTGCTGGGCGAGAGAGCGGCCTGCGATCACACAGAGTAGTTCGTGCACGCGCAGAACAAGGCATGTGCGTACGCAAACCATTGGGCCGCTTGCAAGCGCACAGCGCTAGCGAGAGACTCTGAATGAGGTCTATAGTTTATGCAGACACCCACCAGCCTGTTTTAAGATGCCCACTTGTGCACGTCATGTCCAGGAAGTGTATGCAACCATAGGTACATCGAGTAACATCGGATGCTATCGCAGCGCTTGAGGTTGACCATACCCTGCCGCAAGCACTGTGAGCACTTCAGTGTAAAAACAAGCCAGGTGACGTGTACTATGATGCTGTCTTATAATTATGCACACCGCTAACACGCCGCTGAGATGCTCAGGCACGCCTGTGTTTGCACCTCCGCTCCCCAGTTTTTAATGGCCAGCCCGTTACCACATACAAACGGCTTCCCCTGTCACTCACTCTGCTGGGCTGTCTATGCGCAGCGAGCGAATGCATTGTGAATTTTCGCTAAGGTATGCGCATGCGCACAATGCATACAGACTATATACCATCGGCAGCAGCAAAAGTATGCATCTTAGCCAGCGGGTCTGAATCAGGCCCAAAGTAACTGCTAATGTCACATTAACCTATTTGTACTCTATATATTGGTTCTGGTCAATATGGCGACATTCAGAATGTTAACAATCAGACCATTGAGACCAGAATGCCGACATGCTCTGAATGTCGACATTCAGGATGTTGACTAGGGCTGGCCATCAACCATCAATAATTAAACATCGATGGTTAACTGTTGGTCGATAGTTTTGCCATTGATGACAGAGAGCCAATGGTTCTCCACCATCGATGGCCAAGTAAGACCTCTCGTGCACCCAGCCGCAGTGGCCATCGAAGGGTGCACACCATCAAAGGTTCACCATAGATGGGTTTTGTGCCATCGATTGTAGTTGCCGATGGAACCATCAATGGACACCGATGGCCATCCCTAATGTCAATATGTTTCGAATGTCCACAGATAACATCTCAACATCCACAATGTTGACGTTGGCGTAATGTTAACACTTTCAAAATGTTGTATTGTTTATGTTGACAATAACAGTGTTGACACATGCAATTATGCATAGGCTACAATTACGGTTAGGCTGCTTTTAGGGTTAAGGTGACAGGGTTAGGTTAGGGTTAGTCTAAGGCTAAAATATTACTTCAACATCCTCAACACGTAGACATTCACAATGTCGGTATTCTGAAAATGTTGATATCATGCCGGTACCGACATCGTGGCTGTTGACATGTCACCCGACGACAATCTGAACATGAAGCCATGCTGAGTAGCGACATTCCAAGCATGTCGACATTATGAATGTTGAATTCTGCATGTCAGCGTAACATACCTGACCCCTATGTATAATGTGATGACGTCCTGTCATATGAGCAAGAGGGAATAGTGTCTTCTAGACTTATTAATAAATGCGAAAGTTGCATTTTCCATATAAAAAATAATTTAAATGCAACCACAAATACAAAGAAATGAAATTCTAAATGCCAACATCTGTTGTTTTCCATATAAGAAGCAATTGTGAATCTTCTTCCTTGCAGTAGTCCGTATAGAAATGTCACATAATACAGCTACATCGCTGGGGAATTATGTACTGTTTGTTACAATTTGCAGTCACTGAATCAGATTTAGCTGGATTGTGCTGCCGAATACAATCGTCATTACGTATCGCCGCATCTGCCCTCCAACTCCCACAAGCGATACACCTCCTGGCAGGCACATGTGCGCTTATGTCTACTTGAGTCGGCATTTCCATTGATACACCCTTACTATATTCAGCCTACACATGCCCACCACTCCCCTTCCCCTCCCTATTGCGCCACTTCTGGTATAAGGACAGTGTAAGACGGATAAAACCCTGAATAGGGGCGTACGGATACATTTTTTTGAAACGCATGCGCAGTGAGAAAATGCGTATATTACTCAAATAAGACTCTACTGTACGTATGACCCAGTCTGAGTCATCTTACTATACAGTTTAAAGATCCTTTTATAATGTTGGAACCATACTTTATATGGTAGTAGAAGCCTGTGATTCCCCATCCACCATTTAAGGGGTTTAAACTTTTGTGCGGAATATATACATATATATATATATATATATATATATGCCTATATGCAGTATATACATATATATTTTATTTCTTTTAGTGCCTTCCCTCAGCCACCACCTCTCCGTTAGTTAATGTGACCCCTTATTACACTCTGCAGGAATTGCCTTGCTTCGGGTTCCCTGGCAACCGCCCGTTTCCATGGCAGCCCCTGACAACCTTATGCTCATTAATTTATCAAGAAAAAAAAAAAAGGGTTCACACTGTAACAAATGATATAGTTATAATCCTGTCATGGCGTTAAAGAGAAGAGCAGGGAAACGAGCGACCCGGGACTCGTCGGGTAGACAGTAGGGGTGGTGATACGTCCATGTTCTATAGACCTAATGCTAGGGTTAAGACGCAAGCCTCCGTTATTATTTCTCTAAGAAGTTCTTTATTTAGAATGTGCAACCGGCTTCAAAACTCCCTTTCTTCTGTCTTTCGCAAGAACTTTCAAGTGTCTCCCTTGAAGGTGGAAAACACAGGGATTAGAACCAAGCGCGTGGCCTTTGTGTGCAGCCGGGAAATGGCTGCAAAGGATTCTGGGTAGCGGCTTATCAGCACCATTTTTAAGCAAGAGCTGCTTACCCATATCTCGGTATCAGAGATTAAAGTAATGCCTGCGTGGGCCACGCTGTTCTATTCCAAGTGCAGGAAGTCAGCTATTGTTCTATTATGCTGCTTTGTCTCAGGTGGATTGACAGCAGTGATTTCCTTTGTGTCCTATCTATCTGTGGGTCAGCAGATACCCCCCCCGTTATCACCCCGGAATACCCACTGAAATTGCCTCTGTCTGCATGTAAATTCGACTTGCCGCTTTCAGCGGTCCGCACCCTGACACGTGCGGTGCGATTTGAATTCATGCGCAGACTGGAAACAGTCGCCATCTGCGTCCGACATCAACACTTTGTCCACCTCTGAATCGAGCCCATAGTCTCTATTCAGTAGCATATATATATATATATATATATATATAAATATGGCTTTCTGTTTACACTGTAAGGAAAAAAAATGCCATAATATAGTTAGTTCCCAACCAACAATAAATGTAATTAGGTTACAGAGAAATATATAGTCAAAGCCTACGCAAATCTATTACAATGGATGTATATGGTTCACTTTTTAAACCTACAGGGTCGAGGGCAAATGTTCTTTTTGCCACATTATAAAAAAAAAACCAGCCCTGAATGTACAGTGCTTGGTATTTATGCCTGCCTGCCAAATAGTCACATCCTCAAAGAAAGAGGTATAGGTATCCATTGGAGCTAACAATCTAAATTCATCACTACATAAACTAGGGACCATGGGCCTGATTCATTACAGATCGCAATAGCGATTACGCACGCAGTCTCACTGCGATAATATGCTAATCCATTGCAATCGCTATGCCGGCCCAGCACTACATAAGGACGCTCGCTTTACCTTACACACATCCGTAATCCTTAGCAAGACTCCGAAACCATTGGAACCATCGAGTACCATCGCAGCCTCACGTACACTTGCACAAGCCCTGACCTTACTCAGAAATCGCTGACTTCATCGCACGCTCTGAGTCCTCAGGCTGTGTATGGCATCGCAGTGGATAATTTATGCACGCCCATGCAACGGCGTTCAAACGCACTGGCACGTCTTACGTGAGATTGCGGGAAACCTACTCAAACGCGGAGATAACGTAAGACTTCACACAGATAGAGCCCTGTTCAGAATAGAACCCACAGCTTAACCACCGCACCACCAGGAATGTGATATTTCCAGGACAACTTGTCATAACAATACAATACAACTTAACTGCGCATTTTCTGCCACCTCTAGCGAAGAACTTTAAGGACACACTTGGTGAAGGCAAATGCAGAGAAATAATAATAATGAAAATAATAATTTAATTGGTAAGAACCCCCCCTAAAACCTGATATTTACGTGCTGTAATAATATACAGAAAGGCCTTGTGGAGTACTCATTGGGAGACCTGGATATAAAGGACTGTACAGTAGTATCTGATATCTTGTCTTACGCAGTGATTTCAGTAACCCAGCAGCTGTGGTCACCTTCGATTTTTCTCTGTAAGGGTGGATGATATCAGGGAAGTGTCTGTGATGCCGTCTGCTTATTGACTCTGACCCAGAGCTCACAGTGATAATATCTGCAGGGACAATTAGGACCGTTACTCATGTTCCTTCCTATATAAGGAATACATCTCTGGATCTGGCAGGTTAAAGATTCCCTGTGCATTGTAAGCTGCCCATGGCAGTAGATACAGGCATGCTTGTTTTGTATTAGTACCTTGGTTATCTCTGTGCAAGGTATAGCCTGAGCATCAGGTTGGTAAAGGACACTGATATCTATGCTATAAAGCCAGATTAGTGGCCCTCATTCAGAGAGGAACGCTATACCGATGTTTTTGCCGTTGAGTGATTATCGGCTATCCGCACATGCGTCCGAGTAGCACTGTGCATGCGTCAGTCCATTACCGTAGTCGCAAGCAGCAACTCTTTACTTGCAGAGTGTTTGACGGCTAAAGGCCGTTTTAGGGAGGTAGCGGGGTGTGACACTAAAAACACAGGAGTGTTGCGCACTTTTCGGTGAATCTCGCCGCTTTCGTCTGCACAAAACATGGCTTTGACTTCTCAGTTCTGGCGGCCCTTCTGCGCGAGAATAGGGTTACTTAGGAGGCTGATTATCTTGAAGAATCTGCATAGGCGGTTGCTTGGATTCTCCATACAAATCCCACCTTCCGTGACATTAGCCTATGTCTGCATATGCTCTGCCTACAGAATCGCAGCAGCGACGGCAATAACCTACTTCTCTGAATTAGGCCCAGTGTCCCTTTTCCTCGCAATGTACTTGCACCATTCCACCCTCCACATACAAGTGGTTAACAGGTGTGATACTCATATGATAGTTGTCCACTTATTATTATTATATTATATGGCATAGCAGGTCATTCCTGACCAATGCACCATACAGTATGTGTGGAGTTTGTATGTTCTCGCCATGTTTGCGTGGGTTTCCTCCCACAAACATGCCCCACTGGTGCAGGGACTGATGTGGATGACTGAAATAAAGGGCTATGTAATGACTTCATAGCTGTTAATATATAAATTATAAATATCGTGGGGGTGGGGGGTTTGCAAATTTGTTAGAAATTTGAGGGAGAAGGTGTCTATATTATGTGACATTACGGTGAGGAACTTGATCCCTGCAGCAGCAATTCTGAGGCAGAGGGTGGTGTTAGTGATAAGGAAGAAAGTACACCTAAGTTGCGTCTTGTGACCCGGGCCTTGTATCAAATTATGCTGCCATATGGTGAATTGGATTTGTGGAATAGTAAGAGGTCATATCTGATTTATTGGTGATGCGCAGAGGCGGTGCCCCAAATTATTGTATGCACCCCACCACTGGTGCTCTGCCACACCAGACAACCATAGATCTGAAGAGCTGACGCATTTCATCCTGACACCCACACAGCGTCATCCAGACTTTCTCAAAGGCACACAAGCTGTCCCCTGATCCCCAATATATATATATATATATATATATATATATATATATATATACCCCTATACATTCATGACAATAGTAACATTTATTTACACTCTCTGTCTCTCTCTCTCTCTCTGGGCCTGATTCAGAGCCGGACGCTCTGACCAGAGCGCTCGCTCTGAATCAGTGCCCTCCTACCTAAAAATGGAGCGGCCTCTTGGACGCTCGCATAGCTGTGGGTTACCACCCACAGCTATAGCGAGCGTCCATGATGATGGTCCTCTGTCTCTTTTCTATATCTGGATTGCATGTGGTATGTAACCAGTGTTTAAATTAAAATCATAGAAACTCTGCAATTGCCATATACATTATGTGTACTCCAAACTGTATTCTTTTTACTTTATAATCAGGGAATGTTAGTTTATGTTTGTAGCAGCACTTGATAAACTCTCCAACTGCACTAAAGCCTTCCTCATCCAGGTGCTGCTACTCTATCACTAAGAATTGTACTCAGTGGAGGAATTACCACCTGTCCGCAGTAGAGCTGGGGACAACCACAGACCATCGCCACCGTTTTGCCATTGATGGAGAAGATCCGATACTTTCCTGCCATTGATGGTGATGGTCCGATGGTAATGTGGCTATGTTTCTTTTTTATTCTGTTGCACTTAGCCCTGACACCCCCCCATCACCTCACACTCCTTCTCTGATTGGCCTCCCTTATTCACGTGTACCCAGCTGGAGATGTTTATTGGTGGTGCTTTCCTGTAAAGTACTAAAGGCACCATCAGTGGGTCAACCAAATGATGACCATCCCTAAGCGCCGCTTACAGGTGCGGGGGGTCCAGCAATGCAGGATTTAAGCAAGAGCCAGTCCTAAACGCTTCTTCACTGCCCATTTGCCAGACATACCAATGCTCAGCAGAGACCCCCACTCTCCTCCTTTTTCTGTTCCACAAACAGGGCCTGGGAGGCTGCTCTGGCATCTACCTGCCCTCCCTAAAGGTTTGCAGTGGCCCCAGCTCTGATCTTGATGCACCCAGCTGCCAAGTGTTCCTAGCACTTGTAGTGAAACTATTATCTTGATATACGTTACCAGCGCCGTCAATCCCTTGGGGATCAGCAACCGTTATTCTATATGATTGTTAGCAGCAAAAACATGTTTCTGAGTTTGTACGTTGTCTTTTGTTTCCAAAACGAATGTGCCCTGCTGCCTTTGTCACCATCCAACACAATGACGTTCTACATGTTCAGTGGTCAGACCTGTAGCACAGATAACGAGAGGATGTAACGAAATGTTTCTTTGCATTAACTTCTGTAATGCCCTAATGAAGGTGTCCTAATATCTAATCTCAAATAGCAAGGAGAAAGGGAACAGCCCCCAATGGAAATGAGGACAGTCTTCCTGTATCCAATTACCAGCGAGTCCCCATTTCTTTCTCAATATCCTTTCATCCTTGATTTCAAGTACAGGTCCCCCGAACTTAACCCATTTTGCATTAAAGTTATTCTCCCCTTATATATATATTTTTTATTATATAAACCAGGAATAATATGATTTTTTTTTTTTTCCCCTCAACATCAAAGATCTGTGGTGCAGAGAAAATATGGCTTTTATCTCTGCCGGATTCAGCCGCGTCCCACATTTTAAAGGGCACCCAGTCTCCCTTGATCATCGGCTAAGGCTGAAAGTTTAACATCTAACACAGTTCTATTGCTGTGATTCTGTGCTCCAGACGGATTCCTGTTCCTTGGGGAACTGCGTGTAGCATAATACGGCCCTTTAGCTATATTCCAGAGTTTAACATGATTTAACCCTGACTCTCAGCAGGAAATCCAAGCCTTGCGTCCAATAAGTGGATCGGCGGACTTAGCTTGCGGGACATCATAAGTGCGATCCTGTCAAGTCCATTTTGCCACGTTCTAAACCCTTTGAGTGCCAACAGGGTCGACTTGTGGGAAGCGATCGTATTGAGTAACGGTATTGCAGACATTTAATTGATCAATTCCATATGCATATACCGGTGTCATTAAATGACGATTTAATGGATGGCTGGTCCTCGTGAAATAACCAGTAGGAGTGAGAATATTTGTGTTTATTTGAGTTGCATCCTGTCCTATTTGGATGCAGGGTACACGACCCATATCGGGATGTAGTCTGGAAGCCGACGGTCTAAATGCCGACCGCCGACTTCCAGACTGCTTTATCCCGACTAGGGATGAATGACAGGCGTCTAAATCTAGAAGCCTGTCATTTGCCCGACGTTGGGAGACCGGCGTCCGGCATCCCGATCGAGCAGATGCCGGGCGCTGCAGCGGACAGCCGCGGGGGGGGAGGGTTAGGTTTAGGGCTCCCGGGGGGGACTTAGGGTTAGGCACCCCCCTGGGAGGTTAGGGTTAGGCTAGAGGGAGGGAGGGTTAGGCACCTCCCTGGGGGACTTAGGTTTAGGCAGCGGGGAAGGGGTGGGTTAGGTTTGGGCACAGGGGGGAGGTTAGGGTTAGGCACCCCTAAGGAGGGTTAGGGTTAGGGGGGTTAGGTTAGTAAATACTTACCTTTAGGACGATCGGGATTTCCTCCTTTTTCGGGCAGCCGCTGTTGGGAATTGAACCGTTCGGCCGGCGGTAATACATATCACACCCCCCATTTCTACTTCAGGGTCCATAGGGTATCCACAGGATACCTTGGGGTATAGGTGTGACGTCAGTCGCAGGGCACCAAAGAGTTAAGCTTTCAGCCTCCCAGGATGCACTAGGTCCCCCTCCTATACCCCGCCCCCGGGCCAAGGCACCTCAGTTTAGTTTGGTGCCCGGCCGGAGTCGGGTGCACCTGTTGGAGTGGGGGCTAGAAGAGCCCCTGAAGCTTTTTCTTCATGCAGCTGTGGCTGCACATCTGGATGAACAGCATGGACAGTCAGTCCTGACGTCCATGCTGTCTTCCTACACCCCGCCGGTACCAGAACGCCGGTACTGATCCGGGGATGCTGGTGGGCGTCTGGGGTCACAGCTAGCGGTGACCCCAGATGCTCCGGACCATGGCCGGATTCAAGGGGGACAGAGGTAAGCAGCGGGGTCCCGCGGTGGGTCCCCGCTGATCACATGGTCCTAAGTCCCCAGGCAGGGGGCTCCCTGGGGACTGGCTGCAGCGTGGAGCCAGGCGACCAACCTGCGCTTCCACTACCCCCTGGGACAGCGGACCGCAGCAGAGCGGTAGCGCTGCGGCGTCCCAGGGGTTAAATGCATGCCATGGGAGCGCGCCTTCCCTGTCTCACAGCCGGCGCCTCCCCCGCTGCACACAGCCCTCTCTGCATGCTGCCGACTGGTCCTGTGGCAGCGCTCCTCCCCCAGGCCAGCTTCTCTCTGCTCCTCGGCGGCCATCTTCTCTGCAACGCATGGTGAACGCTGCTGGAAGTCTGGAAGGAAGCATCGTGGTCTGGGTCCCCCCGCATACCTCTCCTCCGCTGTGGCTCAGGTCTGTGTATGCAGCGCTGTGTCCTACCAGGCCCTGTGTCTGTGTAGTTGAGTGATCAGCGCTGTTAGTGCAGGAATTGTTATTTCTCTGCATTGTATGTGACTGTGCTAGCGCTGCCTGTAACTTTTCTTCTCTAAACTGTCAGCTTTATTACTGTCCCTGTTCTTTCTGCTAAAGCCCTTGCGGTGCGGTGCTGCAGGGTGGTCTCTCGCCTATTTAATACTTAATTGGTGAGAGAGGTCACATACGTGGTGCCATCATGTCTGAAAGTGATTTTCCCCTCCGGCTACAGTGTACCACGTGCAAAGTACCGTTAGCGGAGGGGGAGGGTAGCGCGGAGGGCCTTTGCCGGCAGTGTTTGTCCATGGCGCGGCCTATTACGGTTACAGCACCGGTACAGGAGCCGCCCTGGGCTTGTTTCGCTCAGGCGTTAACAGCTTTAGTGGGCCAGTTAGCTCCGCAGCCCGCGTTTACTTTGATGGGTTTGTCCCAGCAGTCTGTGGTGTCGTCACCCATGCAGGGGTTCCCACGACAATTGGTGGTACCCCACAGTCTCCCTATTTCCCCGCTCCCGGGTTCTCAGGAGCCAGCGTGGGTTAACTCCCTGACGAGTTCTGTACAGCACTTGTCGGATGTGTTGCAAGGGGAGTCTGTGATGCGGCCTCATAAAAGGCCGGTGGCGTCTCTGTCCGCTCCTTATGAGGATGACGAAGGGACGTCTGATGATGGGGAGATTCTGGATCCTTACGATCAGGAACATTTCCATACTAAGGACGCTGATGCTAAGTCCAAAGTATATATTCCTGGACTTATTCGGGCGGTCCGCACAGCCTTGGTGATTGAGGACGAAGTTCCCCCAGCGGCTAAATCTAAGTATGCCTTTTTCAAAGATGTGAAGGGCGATGCCACAGTCTTTCCTCTTTCGGGTCAGTTGGTGGACCATTTAGAGGAGGCGTGGAAACAACCTGGCAAAAGATACCAGCCGCAGAGACGCCTGGCGGTGGCTTATCCGTTCGCGGATAATTATTTTGCTAAGTGTGAATCCCCTACACAGGTGGATTCTCACGTGACCCGTCTTGTCCGTAGTGCCACATTGCCGATGCCATCCATGTCCTCCCTTAAGGATGCTACGGACCGCAAGGTAGAAATCTGCCTGAAGTCCGCTTATTCCCTTGCAGGGGGGGCAGCACGGCCGGCTATGGCCATTTGCTGGGTTGCCAGAGCGATGGAGCGCTGGGCGGATTCATTAGAGGCTTCTTTTGAATCCGACTGTCCGGCCGAACAGGCGGAGTTGATTGGCAATCTCCGTGATTCGGCCACCTACATCAACGAGGCGGCTCTAGACATTAGTACTCTGGTGTCTAGAATTTCTTCAGCAGCGGTAGCTGCTCGTCGCACCTTGTGGCTGCGATCCTGGAAGGCGGACGCAGATCCAAGAAAGGTCTGGAAGCGTTGCCGTTTACCGGAGAAGTTCTCTTCGGTCCGGATCTGGATAAGATTGTGGCCACGCTGGCGGCAGCCAAATCTGCTTGTCTCCCGTCGGCCGCTGCTCCTTCTGGTTCTGGACCATCGTCCTTTCGGTCATCTAGGGCCCAGGGCAGGCCCAAACCACAGTCGTTTCCTCGACAGGCTGGCCCTAAGAAATCGGTCAAGCCCCGGAAACAGGCATGGAGTACCAGACGTCCGGCCCCCAAGCCAGATGACAAGCCTGCGGCCTGACGGTCCGGGTCTCCCCTTGGGGGATCCCAGGGTGGGAGGCCGCCTGCTGCAGTTCTCCCGGTGTTGGTCGTTCACTACGACAGACACTTGGGTTCTGGAGGTGGTCTCTCACGGGTACGCCCTCTCCTTCCGGCACAGACCCCCGGCTCGATTCTTCACCACGGGTCTACCATCAGACCGGAACAAGGCTACGGAGCTGCGGAAGGTATTGCACACTATGCTCCAGGCTGGAGTTATAGTGCCTGTTCCATTCTCCCAGAGGGGCCAGGGTTTCTATTCAAATCTATTTTTGGTACAGAAACCTAATGGGTCATATCGTCCGATTCTCAACCTCAAAGCACTCAACAAGTCTTTGCGGGTCCCGAAGTTTCGGATGGAGACCCTACGGTCCATCATTCTGGCGCTGGAACCTGGGGACTACATGGTGTCATTGGACATACAGGACGCTATGGCGGTCATGGCGGCTTCTCTGCGGCTGCAAGGAGTCCGCATGTTGCCGTACTTGGACGACCTGTTATTGGTGGCAGGATCTCCAGAGCTCCTGTTACACCACTTGGACCTGACCATTGCACTGCTGCAACGGCACGGCTGGCTAATCAACTGGCAGAAGTCCACTCTAATCCCGTCTCGGAGGATTCTGCATCTTGGAGCCTTATTGGACTCGGGACAGCAAAGGATCTTCGTGACGGAGGACAAGATCTCTGCTTTACAGTCAAGGGTGCGCAGTTGTCTGCACAGCCGCCGGGTGTCCTTACACTCGGCGATGAGGTTACTGGGCTCCATGGTGTCGGTGTTCGACATGGTGGAATACGCCCAGTTTCACTCCAGACCTCTGCAGCACCTGATCCTGTCCAAGTGGAACGGGCTGCCTCAGTCTCTGAAGTTCCAGACGATTGTGCTCACCCCGGAGGTTCGCCTGTCCCTTGCGTGGTGGTTAAAGACGACCCACCTCAACAAGGGACGTCCGTTCTGGGTTCCAAATTGGGTCCTGTTGACAACGGACGCCAGTCTTCGGGGCTGGGGAGCAGTTTCGGGTCCACACTTGTTCCAGGGCAGGTGGACACCGACAGAAGCGGAGCTTCCAATAAATATCTTGGAACTCCGTGCGGTCTTCAATGCTCTCCTGCAGGCACAGCGGTTTCTCCAGGGTCACCCGGTGCAGGTCCAGTCGGACAATGCTACCACCGTGGCCTACATAAACAGGCAAGGAGGAACTCGCAGTCGGGCGGCTCTCGTAGAGGTCTCTCGGATCCTGGTTTGGGCGGAGCGCAATCTTCCGGCCATATCAGCGGTCTTCATCCCGGGAGTACTAAATTGGGAGGCGGACTTTCTAAGTCGCCAGGACGTTCATCCAGGGGAATGGTCCCTGCACCCGGACGTTTTTCAACTACTGGTGGACAGGTGGGGTCTTCCAGAAATCGACCTCATGGCGTCCCGGCACAACAACAAGTTGCCGGTGTACGGGTCTCGCACAAGAGACGAAGGGGCGTCTCTGGTGGATGCTCTGTCCGTCCGTTGGACGTTCAGGTTCGCATACCTGTTCCCTCCGGTCTCCCTTCTTCCACGGGTAATCCGGAAATTCAAACAGGAAGGAGGGACGCTCCTGTTGATAGCTCCCGCGTGGCCCAGAAGGCACTGGTTCTCAGACCTTCAGGGTCTGTCCGTGGACAGTCCTCTGCGGTTGCCGCTACGACCGGACCTTCTGTCTCAGGGTCCTTGTCTTCACCCGGACCTGACTCGGCTGTCTTTGGCGGCGTGGCTGTTGAGACGGCCATGCTGAGGTCCTGGGGGTTTTCCAGCTCTGTGGTGCGTACCATGTTACGAGCTCGGAAACCGTCTTCCGCGAGGATATACCATCGCGTGTGGCATACGTTCTTCCAGTGGTGTCGACCGAGAGGTTATGCACCGCGGGAGTTTCGTCTGTCTCGGATTCTCGCCTTCCTGCAAGCGGGACTAGATCATGGGCTTCGCCTTGCTTCTTTGAAGGTAGAGGTTTCGGCCCTATCTGTCTGGTTTCACCGTAGGATTGCTACAATCCCGGATGTGCGCACCTTTATGCAAGGTGTTCTCCGTATTCAGCCGCCCTTTGTTCCACCTGTGGCGCCTTGGGATTTGGCTGTGGTCCTGAGGGCTCTCCAAGGACCGCCGTTTGAACCACTGGGCTCAGTGGATATTAAATGGCTAACAGCTAAGACTGTTTTCCTTCTGGCCGTTACTTCAGCCAGACGTGTTTCTGAGTTAGGGGCTCTTTCTTGTAGACCCCCTTTCTTGGTTTTTCATGGGAACAGGGCAGTGCTCCGCACTCGGCCCGAGTTTCTTCCCAAAGTTGTTTCCCAGTTTCATGTTAACGAGGAAATAGTTGTTCCGGCCTTTAACTCACCGGGTCTTTCCGTGGGTGAGGCCTCTTTGGATGTTGTGCGGGCCTTAAGGACTTATGTTGACCGCACTTCTTTGTTTAGGAAGTCGGACGCTTTGTTGTCCTCTATGGCTTCTGTAAAAAGGGTTGGCCTGCTCCAAAGCAAACTTTGGCAGCCTGGATCCGTATGGCTATTTCTGAAGCTTATCTTCATGAAGGCCTACCGGTCCCTCCTTCTCTAAAGGCTCATTCCACTAGGTCTGTGGGTCCTTCGTGGGCAGCTCGACGTGGTGCCTCGGCAGTTCAGATCTGCAAAGCTGCTACGTGGTCTTCTGTCCATACCTTCGTGAGGTATTACAGGTTTGACACCTTCGCCTCTCAGGATGCTTCCTTCGGGCGGCGGATTCTCCTTTCTGCACAGGAGCGTCCCCACCCTTAAAGGATACTGCTTTGGGACATCCCCAAGGTATCCTGTGGATACCCTATGGACCCTGAAGTAGAAAATATGAGATATGGTAAGAACTTACCCTTGTTATCTCTATTTCTACGAAGTCCATAGGGTTCCACAGGACTCCCGCCCTGTCGCACCTGTGCTGCAGATGGGCTTTGCTCTGGTCACCGGTTTTCCGTCTCCCTCTGGTGAGAATGTGATTCTTGTATGTGTCCAGATCTTTGTTCTCTCTCTTCCTTCTCCTCCTCCGGCCTATGGCTTGGTAACTAACTGAGGTGCCTTGGCCCGGGGGCGGGGTATAGGAGGGGGACCTAGTGCATCCTGGGAGGCTGAAAGCTTAACTCTTTGGTGCCCTGCGACTGACGTCACACCTATACCCCAAGGTATCCTGTGGAACCCTATGGACTTCGTAGAAATAGAGATAACAAGGGTAAGTTCTTACCATATCTCATATTATCATACGTTAGGGCAACCAGTGTTTTTATTTTTTATTATTAGAATATTTTTTGGAAGATTTAAAACTGAAGGACTGAAGAGACGTCTTTCATGATACAAGTGATGAATATGCTCAACTGAGGGAAATATGTTACGGGAAATGATTGTTATGGATTGTTAGCCCACCCTGTTCTATGCTTGCAGAGTGCAGGGGCATTGTTACAACAAGCTGCAAACAGTTCTGGCAATCAACCAAGTTGTACTGTAACTAGTTGGAGGGTTCGGAGAGCTCAGACTTCTGTATGTAGGAAACTTCCAGCACTGTGTTATACAAGTTTACATTATTTCAGCCAGAGTGGAGTCAAATGCTACACACACAATCTTTTCTAGTCAGAGGGCCACATAGGGAGTTTGCACTCATTGAAGGGGCCCACAATAAAACTTTACTTAAACATGTAAAATACTGTACCTACAATTCACTAGTGGAAAAGACCTTTCTCTCTAAAGGGCCAGAAGTGTATGCAATGCAAGTTATGTGGCCATCCCATGTAGCAGGGCATTCCCCTTCCTCCCTGTAGCAACACATTTCCTCACCTCTGTAGCCAGGGCCGTAACTACGGTAGTGCGACCTGTGCCAAGGCGCAGGGCAGGGTGGCGCTGTTCGGTCTTGTACATTTTCTGTTTATTATCATTCTCACTTGTAGTTTCCTCTTATTTCATCCCCAGCATCTCCTGGCCTCCCCTATCTCTTCCCTGGCCCTTCCCCATGAGGCCATGCCCCTTTTTTGGGTGTGTTATCTCCCTATTTAAAAAATAGGGGGGCGCCAATGCTCATTCTGGCACAGGGCACCAAAAAGTCTACTTACGGCTCTGCCTGGAGCAACACCATCACTGCCCCAAAGCAACACGTCCCCCTGTTCTGCCACAGTACTCTCTACGTGTGGCTCCCAGTACTGGAAGATCAGTAGTGGAGACATCAAACCGATGCAATACTCAGACTCTTAGAGAATAATTGCTCTTTCTGTGACATTAGAAATAACTCCCGAAACTGGGGAGCGCAGGGCCGGGGCGTTCGTACCTGCGCCAAAGGTGCGCATTAAAAAATGGGCATGGCAACATGATCTGTGAGGCCACGCCCCCTATTGTGCCTGTCACACCCCTTTCTCATGTGGTAACAGAGTTCCCCCCCTAACCGTGCCGCACTGTCCCGCTAAAATTGGATGGTTCGGAGCTATGCATTACATTTAGTAAGATATATATGTATATATATATATATATGTATGTATGTGTGTTTTTGCTTCAGACATGTTATTCAGAGCAGGATGCTATTGCAGTTGCAACTATGTCTTTTTGCGCAGCGCAACTGCATATTTATGCTAATGCTACAGCCGATGGGCTTTCCACTGATACGCCCACCAGCTGCATCTCTAATCCACGGCAAGAATGCTGGTTCTCGCGATTTAACCTGGGTGTTAAGGCGCGGTAACCAGGAGTCTCTGACTAAAGTGCCGTGCGCGCTGTTAGCGCTGGCAAGCAGCTGAGCACCCGGCACTTTTATCGGATTTCTCCTCGCATCCCCAGGGGGGTCCGAGAAGAATTCCTTTAGCCGCCCAACCAGCACGGTTATTCATCATCGCACTGAATTGAATTCGGCCCATAGTGAGGAGAGATCTCAGAAGGGAGGCTTAAGGGCAGGGAGTGGCCATACAATCATATTCACCAGGGCCGTAGCTAGGGTAGTGCGGCCGGTGCCATCGCACAGGGCACCACAGGTCAGGGGGCGCTACTCGGGCCTGTCAAATGTCTGTTTATTATCATTCTCACTTGTAGCTTCCTCTTATTTCATCCCCAGCATCTCCTGGCCTCCCATATCTCTTCCCTGGCCCTTCCCCATGAAGCCATGGCCCTTTTTTGGGTGCATTATATCCCTTTAAAAAATGAGGGGGGCGCCAATGCTCTTTCTGGCACAGGGCATCAAAAAGTCTAGTTATGGCTCTGATATTCACTACAACAGGGCTCGACAAAACCCGGGGGCCAGGTCGCCATGGCGACCAGATTTGACTGCCTGGCGACCAGGTTTTCAGCAACCCCCGGGCCCTGTAGTGCAGACCGCGAGCGCGGTCCACACTACAGAGTAACAAACATACAGCCGTCAGCGGTGGCTGTATGTTTGTTATAGCAGCCGATGAGACTCTCATTGGCTGCTGCGTCATTCACGGAGTGAGCCGGCTGGAGCTCACTCATGAGCTCCACCTTCCGGCTGACCCCGCAGCAGGTTTGGAGAGACGTCACGTCATGACGTCTCTCCCATAGTGCAGAGCGGCCAGGAGGAGCGGACAGCAGCAGTCGTTGGTAGGAGTGGGGATCAGGTAAGTTGCGTTTTTTTTGGTTTTTTTTAAGGGGCACTGCATAGGGAGGATGGCCGCTACTGTAGGGACACTGCATAGGTGGGGGTGGCCGCTACTGTAGGGACACTGCATAGGTGGGGGTGGCCGCTACTCTAGGGACACTGCATAGGTGGGGGTGGCTGCTACTGTAGGGACACTGCATAGGTGGGGGTGGCTGCTACTGTAGGGACACTGCATAGGTGGGGGTGGCCGCTACTGTAGGGACACTGCATAGGTGGGGGTGGCTGCTACTGTAGGGACACTGCATAGGTGGGGGTGGCCGCTACTGTAGGGACACTGCATAGGTGGGGGTGGCCGCTACTGTAGGGACACTGCATAGGTGGGGGTGGCCGCTACTGTAGGGACACTGCATAGGTGGGGGTGGCTGCTACTGTAGGGACACTGCATAGGTGGGGGTGGCTGCTACTGTAGGGACACTACATAGGTGGGGGTGGCTGCTACTGTAGGGACACTGCATAGGTGGGGGTGGCCGCTACTGTAGGGACACTGCATAGGTGGGGGTGGCCGCTACTATAGGGACACTGCATAGGTGGGGGTGGCCGCTACTATAGGGACACTGCATAGGTGGGGGTGGCTGCTACTGTAGGGACACTGCATAGGTGAGGGTGGCCGCTACTGGGGACACTTTGGGGGGGCTACTACTAGGGGAAATGCATAGTGGGGTCTACTACTGGGGTCACTGCATAGGGGGGACTACTACTGGGGGCAATGCATAGGGGGGGCACTAATTAAAGAGGCACTACATAAGGGAACCACTACTGGGGGCACTGCAGAGGGGGGATTATTACTGGGGGCACTGCAGAGGGGGGATTATTATTGGGGGCACTGCAGAGGGGGGATTATTACTGAGGGCACTGCAGATGCGGGATTACTACTGGAGGCACTGCAGAGGGGGGGATTACTACTGGGGGCACTGCAGAGGGGGGATTATTACTGGGGGCACTGCAGAGAGGGGATTATTACTGGGGGCACTGCAGAGGGAGGATTACTACTGGGGGCACTGCAGAGGGGGGATTACTACTGGGGGCACTGCAGAGGGAGGATTACTACTGGGGGCACTGCAGAGGGTGATTACTACTGGGGGCACTGCAGAGGGGGGATTACTACTGGGCACTGCAGAGGGTGGATTATTACTGGGGGCACTGCAGAGGGTGGATTATTACTGGGGGCACTGCAGAGAGGGGATTATTACTGGGGGCACTGCAGAGGGAGGATTACTACTGGGGGCACTGCAGAGGGGGGATTACTACTGGGGGCACTGCAGAGGGAGGATTACTACTGGGGGCACTGCAGAGGGTGATTACTACTGGGGGCACTGCAGAGGGTGGATTACTACTGGGGGCACTGCAGAGGGTGGATTATTACTGGGGGCACTGCAGAGAGGGGATTATTACTGGGGGCACTGTAGTGGGGTGATTACTACTGGGGCACCCCGTTAGTGGTGTGGCCATGGGGGTTGTTTGTCGGGGGTGTAGGTGCTCAGTAATGCTTCCCGGGGGGAAGGGGGGGTCTGGCTCCTACACTTTTATCCTGGCTCCTAAGTTTTAGAAAAATTTGTCAAGCTCTGCACTACAACATGTAGCAGAAGGGCTGGGCAATGATTAAGTGATTTGTAGCGAAACGCGTCATCCAGCAGTCACCCACTTAACTAGACAAATGGGCAGAATCCAGATCAGCATTCTGCACTCCCAGAAGTTTGGGAGCACTCCCCAATATTTGTGAATCTCCTGGACATATGGGGAAGTAGTGCAGTATGACTTGAACACAAGTAAAAAAAATGGCTATACATTGGATACAATGTGTTGTTAGCAAACCTGTGTACATAAGTTGTACTAGCATTAAAAACACTACTAAACACATACATTTTAATGCCAGTGGGTGTGAGATCTTATTGATATTCACTTTCTCCACTCCTGACAGTACAATAGTACAACCAGATTTATGAAAAATACACATAGATGTATAACTCAGCATATGTTTCTCATTTCCTTTCAGCCATATGTTGAATGTACATGTACTGTACTTCTGTTTGGAATGATGGGCAGGTGGGAGAGAAGCCTGTCAGAGCTTCCACCCCCACAGTCATTAATGTGTTTGTTGTACGGGCCTACCTGAAGTTTTATATTGGGGATCATTTTGAATTGAACTTAAACACAATCTGCGCAATTTTCCTGTTTTTTTTCCTATCTATTGCGCAAGAAGTTCTTCATCCGCTTCCATTTCCTTGCTCTAAGAGGGGCAGAACAGTGATTGGAGGGACGAAGTACAGTGACCACAAGAAAGGCTCCCAGGCATCGGTCAGGAGGTGGATCACAAGCTCAACCCTTGGTGTAAAGTTTGGATAGATAAAGACGACGATTGGCGGTCACTTCTAATTAGCTAAGAACTAGCTGCATTGTTACAATGATATTTGCAGTCGGCCTGCAGCAAGACAGCAGATTCTCATTTGATCTCTTAAAGGATAAAGATGTTTGTGTTTATTTGTGCTTAACCATAATTTCATTTTGTATTTTGTTTTAATTGTCCTTTAAATGGTAAATGGGTCTGAATAATTTATTACTAACACTGACCAGACGTACCGTATTGTGTATGAATCATGTACTGTATTTTTAGCATTTACTACTATCATTGTGCAGACATACTGTATCTCCTGGTGTAACCCAGGCGCATATACCACTGGTCTCTCGTGGAGTAACCCATACACATATACTACTGTTCTCTCCAGGTGTAACCCAGGCACATATACTCCTGTTCTCTCCTGGTGTAACCCAGGCACATATACTACTGTTCTCTCCTGGTGTAACCCAGGCACATATACTACTGTTCTCTCCTGGTGTAACCCAGGCACATATACTCCTGTTCTCTCCTGGTGTAACCCAGGCACATATACTACTGTTCTCTCCTGGTGTAACCCAGGAACTTATACTACTGCTCTCTCCTGGTGTAACCCAGGCGCATATACTACTGTTCTCTCCTGGTGTAACCCAGGCGCATATACTACTGTTCTCTCCTGGTGTAACCCAGGCACATGTACTACTGTTCTCTCCTGGTGTAACCCAGGCACATGTACTACTGTTCTCTCCTGGTGTAACCCAGGCACATATACTACTGTTCTCTCCTGGTGTAACCCAGGCACATATACTACTGTTCTCTCCTGGTGTAACCCAGGCACATGTACTACTGTTCTCTCCTTGAGTAAACCAGATGCATATACTACTGGTCTCTCCTGGAGTAAAGCAGGTGCATATACTACTGTTGTCTCCTAGAGTAAAGCAGGTGCATATACTACTGTTGTCTCCTAGAGTAAAGCAGGTGCATATACTACTGTTGTCTCCTGGAGTAAAGCAGGTGCATATATTACTGTTCTCTCCTGGAGTAAAGCAGGTGCATATACTACTGTTCTCTCCTGGAGTAAAACAAGCGCATATACTACTGTTCTCTCCTGGAGTAAAGCAGGCGCATATACTACTGTTCTCTCCTGGAGTAAAGCAGGTGCATATATTACTGTTCTCTCCTGGAGTAAAGCAGGTGCATATATTACTGTTCTCTCCTGGTGTAACCCAGGCACATATACTACTGTTCTCTCCTGGTGTAACCCAGGCGCATATACTACTGTTCTCTCCTGGAGTAAAGCAGGTGCATATATTACTGTTCTCTCCTGGTGTAACCCAGACACATATACTCCTGTTCTCTCCTGGTGTAACCCAGGCACATATACTACTGTTCTCTCCTGGTGTAACCCAGGCACATAAACTACTGTTCTCTCCTGGTGTAACCCAGGCACATATACTCCTGTTCTCTCCTGGTGTAACCCAGGCACATATACTACTGTTCTCTCCTGGTGTAACCCAGGAACTTATACTACTGCTCTCTCCTGGTGTAACCCAGGCGCATATACTACTGTTCTCTCCTGGTGTAACCCAGGCGCATATACTACTGTTCTCTCCTGGTGTAACCCAGGCACATATACTACTGTTTTCTCCTGGTGTAACCCAGGCACATGTACTACTGTTCTCTCCTGGTGTAACCCAGGCACATGTACTACTGTTCTCTCCTGGTGTAACCCAGGCACATATACTACTGTTCTCTCCTGGTGTAACCCAGGCACATGTGCTACTGTTCTCTCCTGGAGTAACCCAGGGACGTGTACTACTGTTCTCTCCTGGTGTAACCCAGGCACATGTACTACTGTTCTCTCCTGGAGTAAACCAGATGCATATACTACTGGTCTCTCCTGGAGTAAAGCAGGTGCATATACTACTGTTGTCTCCTAGAGTAAAGCAGGTGCATATACTACTGTTGTCTCCTAGAGTAAAGCAGGTGCATATATTACTGTTCTCTCCTGGAGTAAAGCAGGTGCATATACTACTGTTCTCTCCTAGAGTAAAACAAGCGCATATACTACTGTTCTCTCCTGGAGTAAAGCAGGCGCATATACTACTGTTCTCTCCTGGAGTAAAGCAGGTGCATATATTACTGTTCTCTCCTGGAGTAAAGCAGGTGCATATATTACTGTTCTCTCCTGGTGTAACCCAGGCACATATACTCCTGTTCTCTCCTGGTGTAACCCAGGCACGTATACTACTGTTCTCTCCTGGTGTAACCCAGGAACTTATACTACTGTTCTCTCCTGGTGTAACCCAGGCGCATATACTACTGTTCTCTCCTGGAGTAAAGCAGGTGCATATATTACTGTTCTCTCCTGGTGTAACCCAGACACATATACTCCTGTTCTCTCCTGGTGTAACCCAGGCACATATACTACTGTTCTCTCCTGGTGTAACCCAGGCACATATACTACTGTTCTCTCCTGGTGTAACCCAGGCACATATACTCCTGTTCTCTCCTGGTGTAACCCAGGCACATATACTACTGTTCTCTCCTGGTGTAACCCAGGAACTTATACTACTGCTCTCTCCTGGTGTAACCCAGGCGCATATACTACTGTTCTCTCCTGGTGTAACCCAGGCGCATATACTACTGTTCTCTCCTGGTGTAACCCAGGCACATATACTACTGTTCTCTCCTGGTGTAACCCAGGCACATGTACTACTGTTCTCTCCTGGTGTAACCCAGGCACATGTACTACTGTTCTCTCTTGGTGTAACCCAGGCACATATACTACTGTTCTCTCCTGGTGTAACCCAGGCACATGTGCTACTGTTCTCTCCTGGAGTAACCCAGGGACGTGTACTACTGTTCTCTCCTGGTGTAACCCAGGCACATGTACTATTGTTCTCTCCTGGAGTAAACCAGATGCATATACTACTGGTCTCTCCTAGAGTAAAGCAGGTGCATATACTACTGTTGTCTCCTAGAGTAAAGCAGGTGCATATACTACTGTTCTCTCCTGGAGTAAAACAAGCGCATATACTACTGTTCTCTCCTGGAGTAAAGCAGGCGCATATACTACTGTTCTCTCCTGGAGTAAAGCAGGTGCATATATTACTGTTCTCTCCTGGAGTAAAGCAGGTGCATATATTACTGTTCTCTCCTGGTGTAACCCAGGCACATATACTCCTGTTCTCTCCTGGTGTAACCCAGGCACATATACTACTGTTCTCTCCTGGTGTAACCCAGGAACTTATACTACTGTTCTCTCCTGGTGTAACCCAGGCGCATATACTACTGTTCTCTCCTGGAGTAAAGCAGGTGCATATATTACTGTTCTCTCCTGGTGTAACCCAGACACATATACTCCTGTTCTCTTCTGGTGTAACCCAGGCACATATACTACTGTTCTCTCCTGGTGTAACCCAGGCACATATACTACTGTTCTCTCCTGGTGTAACCCAGGCACATATACTACTGTTCTCTCCTGGTGTAACCCAGGCACATATACTACTGTTCTCTCCTGGTGTAACCCAGGAACTTATACTACTGCTCTCTCCTGGTGTAACCCAGGCGCATATACTACTGTTCTCTCCTGGTGTAACCCAGGCGCATATACTACTGTTCTCTCCTGGTGTAACCCAGGCGCATGTACTACTGTTCTCTCCTGGTGTAACCCAGGCACATGTACTACTGTTCTCTCCTGGTGTAACCCAGGCACATGTACTACTGTTCTCTCCTGGTGTAACCCAGGCACATGTACTACTGTTCTCTCCTGGTGTAACCCAGGCACATATACTACTGTTCTCTCCTGGTGTAACCCAGGCACATGTGCTACTGTTCTCTCCTGGAGTAACCCAGGGACGTGTACTACTGTTCACTCCTGGTGTAACCCAGGCACATGTACTACTGTTCTCTCCTGGAGTAAACCAGATGCATATACTACTGGTCTCTCCTGGAGTAAAGCAGGTGCATATACTACTGTTGTCTCCTAGAGTAAAGCAGGTGCATATACTACTGTTGTCTCCTAGAGTAAAGCAGGTGCATATACTACTGTTGTCTCCTGGAGTAAAGCAGGTGCATATATTACTGTTCTCTCCTGGAGTAAAGCAGGTGCATATATTACTGTTCTCTCCTGGAGTAAAGCAGGTGCATATACTACTGTTCTCTCCTAGAGTAAAACAAGCGCATATACTACTGTTCTCTCCTGGAGTAAAGCAGGCGCATATACTACTGTTCTCTCCTGGAGTAAAGCAGGTGCATATATTACTGTTCTCTCCTGGAGTAAAGCAGGTGCATATATTACTGTTCTCTCCTGGTGTAACCCAGGCACATATACTCCTGTTCTCTCCTGGTGTAACCCAGGCACATATACTACTGTTCTCTCCTGGTGTAACCCAGGAACTTATACTACTGTTCTCTCCTGGTGTAACCCAGGCGCATATACTACTGTTCTCTCCTGGAGTAAAGCAGGTGCATATATTACTGTTCTCTCCTGGTGTAACCCAGACACATATACTCCTGTTCTCTCCTGGTGTAACCCAGGCACATATACTACTGTTCTCTCCTGGTGTAACCCAGGCACATATACTACTGTTCTCTCCTGGTGTAACCCAGGCACATATACTCCTGTTCTCTCCTGGTGTAACCCAGGCACATATACTACTGTTCTCTCCTGGTGTAACCCAGGAACTTATACTACTGCTCTCTCCTGGTGTAACCCAGGCGCATATACTACTGTTCTCTCCTGGTGTAACCCAGGCGCATATACTACTGTTCTCTCCTGGTGTAACCCAGGCGCATATACTACTGTTCTCTCCTGGTGTAACCCAGGCGCATATACTACTGTTCTCTCCTGGTGTAACCTAGACACATACACTACTGTTCTCTCCTGGAGTAAACCAGATGCATATACTACTTGTCTCTCCTGGAGTAAAGCAGGTGCATATACTACTGTTGTCTCCTAGAGTAAAGCAGGTGCATATACTACTGTTGTCTCCTAGAGTAAAGCAGGTGCATATACTGCTGTTGTCTCCTGGAGTAAAGCAGGTGCATATATTACTGTTCTCTCCTGGAGTAAAGCAGGTGCATATACTACTGTTCTCTCCTGGAGTAAAACAAGCGCATATACTACTGTTCTCTCCTGGAGTAAAGCAGGCGCATATACTACTGTTCTCTCCTGGAGTAAAGCAGGTGCATATATTACTGTTCTCTCCTGGAGTAAAGCAGGCGCATATATTACTGTTCTCTCCTGGTGTAACCCAGGCACATATACTCCTGTTCTCTCCTGGTGTAACCCAGGCACATATACTACTGTTCTCTCCTGGTGTAACCCAGGAACTTATACTACTGTTCTCTCCTGGTGTAACCCAGGCGCATATACTACTGTTCTCTCCTGGAGTAAAGCAGGTGCATATATTACTGTTCTCTCCTGGTGTAACCCAGACACATATACTCCTGTTCTCTCCTGGTGTAACCCAGGCACATATACTACTGTTCTCTCCTGGTGTAACCCAGGCACATATACTACTGTTCTCTCCTGGTGTAACCCAGGCACATATACTCCTGTTCTCTCCTGGTGTAACCCAGGCACATATACTACTGTTCTCTCCTGGTGTAACCCAGGAACTTATACTACTGCTCTCTCCTGGTGTAACCCAGGCGCATATACTACTGTTCTCTCCTGGTGTAACCCAGGCGCATATACTACTGTTCTCTCCTGGTGTAACCCAGGCACATATACTACTGTTCTCTCCTGGTGTAACCCAGGCACATGTACTACTGTTCTCTCCTGGTGTAACCCAGGCACATGTACTACTGTTCTCTCCTGGTGTAACCCAGGCACATATACTACTGTTCTCTCCTGGTGTAACCCAGGCACATGTGCTACTGTTCTCTCCTGGTGTAACCCAGGCACATGTACTACTGTTCTCTCCTGGAGTAAACCAGATGCATATACTACTGGTCTCTCCTGGAGTAAAGCAGGTGCATATACTACTGTTGTCTCCTAGAGTAAAGCAGGTGCATATTCTACTGTTGTCTCCTAGAGTAAAGCAGGTGCATATACTACTGTTGTCTCCTGGAGTAAAGCAGGTGCATATATTACTGTTCTCTCCTGGAGTAAAGCAGGTGCATATACTACTGTTCTCTCCTAGAGTAAAACAAGCGCATATACTACTGTTCTCTCCTAGAGTAAAGCAGGCGCATATACTACTGTTCTCTCCTGGAGTAAAGCAGGTGCATATATTACTGTTCTCTCCTGGAGTAAAGCAGGTGCATATATTACTGTTCTCTCCTGGTGTAACCCAGGCACATATACTCCTGTTCTCTCCTGGTGTAACCCAGGCACATATACTACTGTTCTCTCCTGGTGTAACCCAGGAACTTATACTACTGTTCTCTCCTGGTGTAACCCAGGCGCATATACTACTGTTCTCTCCTGGAGTAAAGCAGGTGCATATATTACTGTTCTCTCCTGGTGTAACCCAGACACATATACTCCTGTTCTCTCCTGGTGTAACCCAGGCACATATACTACTGTTCTCTCCTGGTGTAACCCAGGCACATATACTACTGTTCTCTCCTGGTGTAACCCAGGCACCTATACTACTGTTCTCTCCTGGTGTAACCCAGGCGCATATACTACTGTTCTCTCCTGGTGTAACCCAGGCGCATATACTACTGTTCTCTCCTGGTGTAACCATGGCACATATACTACTGTTCTCTCCTGGTGTAACCCAGGCACATATACTACTGCTCTCTCCTGGTGTAACCCAGGCACATATACTACTGTTCTCTCCTGGTGTAACCCAGGCACATATACTACTGTTCTCTCCTGGTGTAACCCAGGCACATGTACTACTGTTCTCTCCTGGTGTAACCCAGGCACATGTACTACTGTTCTCTCCTGGAGTAAAGCAGGTGCATATACTACTGTTCTCTCCTAGAGTAAAGCAGGTGCATATACTACTGTTCTCTCCTGGAGTAAAGCCGGTGCATATATTACTGTTCTCTCCTAGAGTAAAGCAGGTGCATATACTACTGTTCTCTCCTAGAGTAAAGCAGGTGCATATACTACTGGTCTCTCCTGGAGTAAAGCAGATGCATATACTACTGTTCTCTCCTAGAGTAAAGCAGGTGCATATACTACTGTTGTCTCCTAGAGTAAAGCAGGTGCATATACTACTGTTCTCTCCTGGAGTAAAGCAGGTGCATATACTACTGTTCTCTCCTAGAGTAAAACAAGCGCATATACTACTGTTCTCTCCTGGAGTAAAGCAGGTGCATATATTACTGTTCTCTCCTGGAGTAAAGCAGGTGCATATATTACTGTTCTCTCCTGGTGTAACCCAGGCACATATACTCCTGTTCTCTCCTGGTGTAACCCAGGCACATATACTACTGTTCTCTCCTGGTGTAACCAGGAACTTATACTACTGCTCTCTCCTGGTGTAACCCAGGCGCATATACTACTGTTCTCTCCTGGTGTAACCCAGGCGCATATACTACTGTTCTCTCCTGGTGTAACCCAGGCGCATATACTACTGTTCTCTCCTGGTGTAACCCAGGCACATGTACTACTGTTCTCTCCTGGTGTAACCCAGGCACATGTACTACTGTTCTCTCCTGGTGTAACCCAGGCACATGTACTACTGTTCTCTCCTGGTGTAACCCAGGCACATATACTACTGTTCTCTCCTGGTGTAACCCAGGCACATGTGCTACTGTTCTCTCCTGGAGTAACCCAGGGACGTGTACTACTGTTCTCTCCTGGTGTAACCCAGGCACATGTACTACTGTTCTCTCCTGGAGTAAACCAGATGCATATACTACTGGTCTCTCCTGGAGTAAAGCAGGTGCATATACTACTGTTGTCTCCTAGAGTAAAGCAGGTGCATATACTACTGTTGTCTCCTGGTGTAACCCAGGCACATATACTCCTGTTCTCTCCTGGTGTAACCCAGGCACATATACTACTGTTCTCTCCTGGTGTAACCCAGGAACTTATACTACTGTTCTCTCCTGGTGTAACCCAGGCGCATATACTACTGTTCTCTCCTGGAGTAAAGCAGGTGCATATATTACTGTTCTCTCCTGGTGTAACCCAGACACATATACTCCTGTTCTCTCCTGGTGTAACCCAGGCACATATACTACTGTTCTCTCCTGGTGTAACCCAGGCACATATACTACTGTTCTCTCCTGGTGTAACCCAGGCACATATACTCCTGTTCTCTCCTGGTGTAACCCAGGCACATATACTACTGTTCTCTCCTGGTGTAACCCAGGAACTTATACTACTGCTCTCTCCTGGTGTAACCCAGGCGCATATACTACTGTTCTCTCCTGGTGTAACCCAGGCGCATATACTACTGTTCTCTCCTGGTGTAACCATGGCACATATACTACTGTTCTCTCCTGGTGTAACCCAGGCACATATACTACTGCTCTCTCCTGGTGTAACCCAGGCACATATACTACTGTTCTCTCCTGGTGTAACCCAGGCACATATACTACTGTTCTCTCCTGGTGTAACCCAGGCACATGTACTACTGTTCTCTCCTGGTGTAACCCAGGCACATATACTACTGTTCTCTCCTGGAGTAAAGCAGGTGCATATACTACTGTTGTCTCCTAGAGTAAAGCAGGTGCATATACTACTGTTCTCTCCTGGAGTAAAGCCGGTGCATATATTACTGTTCTCTCCTAGAGTAAAGCAGGTGCATATACTACTGTTGTCTCCTGGAGTAAAGCAGATGCATATACTACTGTTCTCTCCTAGAGTAAAGCAGGTGCATATACTACTGTTCTCTCCTAGAGTAAAGCAGGTGCATATACTACTGTTGTCTCCTAGAGTAAAGCAGGTGCATATACTACTGTTCTCTCCTGGAGTAAAGCAGGCGCATATACTACTGTTCTCTCCTAGAGTAAAACAAGCGCATATACTACTGTTCTCTCCTGGAGTAAAGCAGGCGCATATACTACTGTTCTCTCCTGGAGTAAAGCAGGTGCATATATTACTGTTCTCACCTGGAGTAAAGCAGGTGCATATATTACTGTTCTCTCCTGGTGTAACCCAGGCACATATACTACTGTTCTCTCCTGGTGTAACCCAGGCACATATACTACTGCTCTCTCCCAGTGTAACCCAGGCACATATACTACTGTTCTCTCCTGGTGTAACCCAGGCACATATACTACTGTTCTCTCCTGGTGTAACCCAGGCACATGTACTACTGTTCTCTCCTGGTGTAACCCAGGCACATATACTACTGTTCTCTCCTGGAGTAAAGCAGGTGCATATACTACTGTTGTCTCCTAGAGTAAAGCAGGTGCATATACTACTGTTCTCTCCTGGAGTAAAGCCGGTGCATATATTACTGTTCTCTCCTAGAGTAAAGCAGGTGCATATACTACTGTTCTCTCCTAGAGTAAAGCAGGTGCATATACTACTGGTCTCTCCTGGAGTAAAGCAGATGCATATACTACTGTTCTCTCCTAGAGTAAAGCAGGTGCATATACTACTGTTGTCTCCTAGAGTAAAGCAGGTGCATATACTACTGTTCTCTCCTGGAGTAAAGCAGGTGCATATACTACTGTTGTCTCCTAGAGTAAAGCAGGTGCATATACTACTGTTCTCTCCTGGAGTAAAGCAGGTGCATATACTACTGTTGTCTCCTAGAGTAAAGCAGGTGCATATATTACTGTTCTAACATGGAGTAAAGCAGGTGCATATACTACTGTTCTCTCCTGGAGTAAAACAAGCGCATATACTACTGTTCTCTCCTGGAGTAAAGCCGGTGCATATACTACTGTTCTCTCCTGGAGTAAAGCCGGTGCATATACTACTGTTCTCTCCTGGAGTAAAGCCGGTGCATATATTACTGTTCTCTCCTAGAGTAAAGCAGGTGCATATACTACTGTTGTCTCCTGGAGTAAAGCAGGTGCATATACTACTGGTCTCTCCTGGAGTAAAGCAGATGCATATACTACTGTTCTCTCCTAGAGTAAAGCAGGTGCATATACTACTGTTGTCTCCTGGAGTAAAGCAGGTGCATATACTACTGTTCTCTCCTGGAGTAAAGCAGGTGCATATACTAGTGTTCTCTCCTGGAGTAAAGCAGGTGCATATACTACTGTTGTCTCCTAGAGTAAAGCAGGTGCATATACTACTGTTGTCTCCTAGAGTAAAGCAGGTGCATATACTACTGTTGTCTCCTGGAGTAAAGCAGGTGCATATATTACTGTTCTCTCCTGGAGTAAAGCAGGTGCATATACTACTGTTCTCTCCTAGAGTAAAACAAGCGCATATACTACTGTTCTCTCCTGGAGTAAAGCAGGCGCATATACTACTGTTCTCTCCTGGAGTAAAACAAGCGCATATACTACTGTTCTCTCCTGGTGTAACCCAGGCACATATACTACTGTTCTCTCCTGGTGTAACCCAGGCACATATACTCCTGTTCTCTCCTGGTGTAACCCAGGCACATATACTACTGTTCTCTCCTGGTGTAACCCAGGAACTTATACTACTGCTCTCTCCTGGTGTAACCCAGGCGCATATACTACTGTTCTCTCCTGGTGTAACCCAGGCGCATATACTACTGTTCTCTCCTGGTGTAACCCAGGCACATATACTACTGTTCTCTCCTGGTGTAACCCAGGCACATATACTACTGCTCTCTCCTGGTGTAACCCAGGCACATATACTACTGTTCTCTCCTGGTGTAACCCAGGCACATATACTACTGTTCTCTCCTGGTGTAACCCAGGCACATGTACTACTGTTCTCTCCTGGTGTAACCCAGGCACATATACTACTGTTCTCTCCTGGAGTAAAGCCGGTGCATATATTACTGTTCTCTCCTAGAGTAAAGCAGGTGCATATACTACTGTTCTCTCCTAGAGTAAAGCAGATGCATATACTACTGTTCTCTCCTAGAGTAAAGCAGGTGCATATACTACTGTTGTCTCCTAGAGTAAAGCAGGTGCATATACTACTGTTCTCTCCTGGAGTAAAGCAGGTGCATATACTACTGTTGTCTCCTAGAGTAAAGCAGGTGCATATACTACTGTTCTCTCCTGGAGTAAAGCAGGTGCATATACTACTGTTGTCTCCTAGAGTAAAGCAGGTGCATATATTACTGTTGTCTCCTAGAGTAAAGCAGGTGCATATATTACTGTTCTAACATGGAGTAAAGCAGGTGCATATACTACTGTTCTCTCCTGGAGTAAAACAAGCGCATATACTACTGTTCTCTCCTGGAGTAAAGCCGGTGCATATACTACTGTTCTCTCCTGGAGTAAAGCCGGTGCATATACTACTGTTCTCTCCTGGAGTAAAGCAGGTGCATATACTACTGTTGTCTCCTGGAGTAAAGCAGGTGCATATACTACTGGTCTCTCCTGGAGTAAAGCAGATGCATATACTAATGTTCTCTCCTGGAGTAAAGCAGGTGCATATACTACTGTTGTCTCCTGGAGTAAAGCAGGTGCATATACTACTGTTCTCTCCTGGAGTAAAGCAGGTGCATATACTAGTGTTCTCTCCTGGAGTAAAGCAGGTGCATATACTACTGTTCTCTCCTGGAGTAAAGCAGGTGCATATACTAGTGTTCTCTCCTGGAGTAAAGCAGGTGCATATACTAGTGTTCTCTCCTGGAGTAAAGCAGGTGCATATACTATTGTTCTCTCCTGGAGTAAAGCAGGTGCATATATTACCCTTACTGAGCTGCACTCATCTTTTCTACAAGCTAAGCACAATGTGCATTTTTCAAGCCCATTTCAAACTGACAATTAGATGCATATTCCATTTAACTCTACATTAGCCTAATTATGTTTATCTTACTGGTGTCATTCTGTGCTTTCCAGCAGATAATCAGAAAGTTGTTAACTTTATTCACCTTTGAATCCAACATCAAACTGGTCTCTGAGTACAACTGTATGTAATGAAAAGCTGTGTCATATCACGTTGAAATGAGGATACAAGAAAACATCTCTGTGGAATGGTACGTAAACATGCCTGAAAAGCATATAGGAGGTCAGAAAGTTAAAACAGTGCATGTAATAAAAGCTGCAAGAGCTCACATACAAGCCAGTAAATTAAGAATATCTGTAGGTCTTCAAAACTAATGCTTGAGATAGGAATACACTTACAGTCCCACATATGCCGTACGTCCCTCCCATAAAATGTTCAAGTCGTTAGCGGGTGGAAAGGCCAAGAATGCCCATGACATGTCTCCTGAGCTGTAAGAGCCAGTGCCAGAAAGTGTCCTGGCTGATCACAAAGGGGAGCAGACTAAATTGTTTTAGCAGAGGTGGGACAGTCCATGTCTCAGAGCAGCGCCTGAGGTTTTTAATAGATATTGTTTAATAATTTAAGAAGCATAGACCAAAATAGCACTGATCTGTCCTTTACAGGGCCATCCGAACAGGCTCGGTGGGGATATAGCCTGGCCCCGGCCTGCGCGTCCGCATCGGAGATGATGACTTCCAGCCACTTTATGAAATGTACTCTCCCCCCAGCTGTCACCTTCACAGGTTCAGCAAGTAGCAGTACATAAAGGCTCGGAACAGGCCAGTCAGATGAATGCCTGCAGGTGACACGCTGGTGGTAATTTACCAGTACGCTTGGAAATATATTTAAAGCGCAGACGGATTAAGACCCCATGTTATTGTTGGACCCTAGGCAGGAGTCTAGGTTGCATAATGAGTGATCCGAATATGATTTAAAGGGGAACTATTTGTGTAATGATTTTTTATATTGATTTAGCTTCTGTGCTTCAATTCACTTGTGATAATCTTGTGTTTCATACTATTAAACAGAGATTGAAAATGCTGCATTGCCCAATTTAACAAAGGTAGAAGAAAAGAGGCCTAGGTATATGGCGGGAGTACACAGTCTGGTTCTTACAGTTACTATTTTGTTATCAGATATTCCGGTTTCAAGAGCTGTGTCCCAGGGCAACTTGTGTCTCTGCGGCTGGGAGTTATGCTCCCTATGTAGATTGTATGGGCATGCATGGATCTATAGCAACGACACACCAGCCACCAGCGGATGACAGCAGAGCTCACGGACTACACACACACTATCTGCCATCACCGATTCACAGCGCCAGAACTTCATTATTTGTATGCTAAATATAGATGGGTGTGAATTTTGTTGGGCCATTGGTTAGTACTGAAAAACAGGGACAGTTCTGTGTCTGACCTCCCAGCTGGCCTGATTTTGGAGAGACAGTCCTGATTATCATGTCTCAAAGGGGTGGAACTCGCAAAAAAGTAGGTGTGGGTTTCTTTTAAACAACTGGAATTTCTAGCTGGTTCGGATGAGGAGGCTCAATTTCTGTTGGGTGACATGCAGTGGACTGGTGCCAGGTATGTCCATATTTTATACATATACATACTCTGGGAATGGGATTGAAATACCGGCGGCTGTTCAAATATCGACTGTGAAAGCCCGACAGGAGGAAATCCCGACGCGGGCTGGTAAGTATCCTAACCCTCCCTTGGTGGTGCCTAACCCTAAAACTCCCGGGGTGGACTTGTACCTAACCCCCCCTTTCCACACCCTAAACCTAACCCTCTCAGGGGAGTGGTGCCTAACCTCCCCCAGTGGTGCCTACCCCCCCTGTCCCTAGCCCAACCCTAACCCTCCCGGGGGTGGTGCCTAAACCTAACCCTCCCCCCCGCAGCTATCTCCTAAGAAGCCCCGGACTTGCCTAGTTCTGGATGGCGTCTGTTAGGATTCCGGCGTCGGGATTAAGATAGGCGTCGGTATTTCGACGCCTTTCTTAAGTGCCGTGTCGGGCTTGAACCGTCAGCATTTAGACCGGCGGCATCTCGTCCAGCGGTCTAATAACTGCATACCATACTCTGCATATGCTACATACATTATATGTATAGATATATTACAATTATTGTATGTTAGTCCTGTGCTGGGAAAGCCGACCAATCATATGCTCTGGAGGGGGGATTATGGGAAGCTGTAATCTCTTTTTGCATTTGCAGTATAGGCGGCCATATTGTGAGCTGCACCAGTATTCATGAGATGGTAGCCTATCTGTCCATTAAAAAGTAGCGACATCATTGGGGCATCTTTGGTTGATATGAGTTACAGCAGCTCCGTATTGAGAGCCTGATTCAGAGCCGGACGCTCTTTCAGAGCGCTCGCTCTGAATCAGTGCCCGCCTATTGTTTTTTTAGAGCGGCCTCCTGGCCGCTCGCATAGCTGTGGGTGACCACCCACAGCTAGTGCGATCGGTCAGGATGATGGTCGCGATGGTCAAGACCATCGCGACCATCGGACCTGCGACGAGACCCTTGTGGTAGGGTCTCGTTGCCGCAAGTCCCAGTGGACGACTTGCTCTTACAGAGCAAGAAGTCCACCCACTGACATCACTTGTGATGTCAGTGGGGCCAGCCCCAGACGGTAGGCGTTCCCATGAGAACGCCTCCGTCTGGGCAGCCACGCCCACCAAAGTGGGCGTGCTGTCACTCACCATCGACAGCACGCCCCCTTTGGTGCGAGACCCGGAGCGACGGCTTGCCCATCGCTATCCGGTGCTCGCGCATGCGCACGACGGAGCAGCGCTTGCGGGCGCTCAGCGCTTGCGAGCGGGTCTGAATCAGGCCCTGAGTTTTAGCCATTTGTTATTGACTTTCCATAGAAAATCTAATTTTACAGTACTCCCATTTTTTTTTTTTTAAAGCGTTTGTTTTCAGCAAAAATTCTCTAGCACTGAACCATCAATTCAAAGGAGAGAAGTAATTGCTGCATTGGATCTACATACAAAACAGATGTTGTGTGTGTGATCATTGTTATGTTCTTAATTTACCCCCTACGCTGCAGCCATCACTGGTAATGCTTCACAGGTCTTACAGGCAGAGCAAAAGGTCACAATTGTAGGGACCTAATTATGAGAACTAAAGAAAGTTTGGTTTTATTTTATCCTGTATTGCTGATTGCTGATGTCATTGTTACCAACAGCCAGAATTTATTTTTACATGCACAGAAATTATTCCTTCTCTTATACTGGCTAACAAGGGGGCTGTCATTAAGTGTATAAACTCAAGGTTCCCAAATTCCGCCAGTAGAGTCCAGGTTTTAAGGCTATCCATGCTTGAGCGCAGGTGACTTAGCATTTCAGTCATTTTGATTTGACCTTCTGTGCTCAATCATGGATAGCCTTAAAACCTGGACTGTAATGGCGGAGTTTGGGAAGCTCTGGTATAAACTATTTGTCAAAGCAACAAAAGGTTACGTGTGGCTAAATAAAGAATATACATCCAGTTTATCTGTCTAATTGTAAAAGCCATTTAAGCATAGTTGCCTCTATACCTAGAATGTTTCAGTAGACTCTGAAATTAAGGGGAGACCTGCTGGACTCCAGTGGGACGCAAGATATTCTCCTTGGGAAGCACTTACCTTCCGCAAGGTGGGTGGGACGTGACACAAATCATGTAATCAAGCCCCGCCCACTTCAGAAAACAGTAGGAGGGGCACGATGGCAGGGATGGCGTCACCAAGCCCTGGCCACCTCCTCTGCTGGTTATTGCCCTGGCCACCTCCATGAGCTGCGAGGTTCAATCCAACTGCGGGTACTCGCGTGCGGGGTAATCCCCGCTAATTGAATAGGTTCGTCACGACTAATTGTATACCCCCCTATAACTCTGATTTGTTCCAAAAAAGCATCCTGAGGGATTTATACAAGGCTATGGGTGGTAAATATACAGGGTGATCTGTAAAATAGTTCTGTAGAAGAGCTGATATATTAGGCGTCATATGTCAACTCTTCCAAAAACGTGTGCGCTCCAGATGTCTACACTGAGAGCATTTTACTTTATATATGGTAGAAAGAGAAGAGGGGGCATTGATCTGAAGAATGTGTGGGAGGAAGGGGGGATCATTTTGGCTGTATGAGGTGATCCTAGTTGTATGAATCTATGGAATACCCCCTATTTTAATAAATGGAACTTCCCGGTTAGAGTGGCACTGCCAGGGGCAATCTTCATGTCTTTTTTGGTTTCATTGACTCTTACGCAATGGGTGGAGCCACCTTCTTGGGTTTATAAGAAACACAGGCTGACCAGCTGTCAGTGGTGCTTCTTGGATTTGGCAAGATCCAATGCAAAAGAAGATCCAAATATCAGAGCCTGCGCCACCGATATATATCTAAACGGCGGTTCAGAAAAATATAGACAGGATACTAAAGATGACTCAGCGTTTGCGTCCGTGTATAGAGATCTGTGTACTTAGAATCAGCCCCAATGTGGCCTAAATATCATGTTTCGGGTCCGTATCTATAGGCTATAACCACTTGTGAAATTCCATAGAGATGTGTCCTCACTTACTGGTTGTCCGCACACCATGCGACAGGAGACACCCGATGTGACCGAGACGCTCCGAGAGGTGTATTGTACCATATTTTTCTCTACATTTTAGATATAGTCGCATAGCAGACGCAGTGAAAAGCCGCTCACAGTGTACTAGAGATGCTAGAATGTGACTTTAACTGCGCACAATTATTTTGCATGTGTATAAAGTTACAGATTAAGCCCAACGGAACTTGCCGTTAGAAAAAGCCGCGGCGACTCGCATCGGAGCCCTTTTTACGCAGATTCAGACTCAAATTGTGCATGTTAAATGGATCAGTGCAATGTAGCAATGTAGTTTTCTCACTTCCATTTGTATTTAAGTAAATAAAACGCACATCTTGTGCGAGAAAGACGCTCGGCCAAGCTGCATGAGACCTGGTGCACTAAGAGGGTTTGTTTGGCGCGACTAAAGCAACAGTGAGAAAGGACACATCACCCTTCCTCCCAGAGGAAGACCCGAATGGGGATGAAACGCGTCGGAGCTCCTGAAATGTACACGTCGCTACTGACTAACACTAGGTCTGATCTTACTCAGAAATTGCTAACCTCGTCGCACGCAGTGAGCACTCATGCTGGGAATGCTGTCGCAGTGTCTAATTTATACACTCCTCTGTAACGGCGTTCAAGCGGACAGGCACGCTTGCGTTTTGCCGACCACCCTACCCACTTCGACATCGTCAAACGCTCACTTCCTGTCAATCACTCTGCGATGGGTCTGTGTGGTCTCTGCGATCGCAGTACGATCGCAGTGGTGTCTTCGTGCACTAGGATGCGCGTGCAGTACGCAACAATCGGTCGTCTGCGTGCGTAACCGCAATATCGATCCGTAATGTGTCAGGCCCACAGTTTGCATCATCATGGTCACGCCTCACACTGCCACGAATCGTAACATTTCACAGGGGAAGACAGGGCCACTATGGGTTTCATCAGGGTGCATTGGTTTCCTCCCACAATCCAAAAATATACTAGTAGGTAAATTGGATCCTGACAAAAATGAACCCTTCTGTGTGTACATGTGATAAGGAATATCGCCATAGCGATTACGCATGCAATCTCATTGCGAAGATATGCTAATGATTGATATCGTAATGCCATACGCAGCCTAACATAAGGACGCCCACTTTACCTTACACACATCCGTAATACTTAGCAAGTCTGCGAAACAAAAGGTAACATGGAGTACAATCGCAGCCTCACGCACACTTGCACGAGGTCCGACCTTACTCAGGAATTGCTAACATTATAGCACGCAGTGAGTACACAAGCTGCGTAAGGCATCGCAATGGCTAATTTATGCACGCCCCTATAACGGCGTTCAAACACACTGGCACGCCTGCGTTTCGCCGTCCACCCCCCGTCACCACCCCCAATTGGTACTTCCTGTCAATAACTCTGCGATGGGTCTGCGCAGTCACTGCGATCGCAGTCCTGATCACAGTGGAGTGTTCACGCATACGCACTGCGATGCATGCGCAGAATGCGACAATCGCCTGATTGCGTGCGTAATCGCAGTTGCGATGGGTAGTGATCAGGCCCATAGATTGGAAGCTCCACTGGGGCAGTGACTGAGGTGAATGACTATAGTGCAGAATATGTGTGCGCTATATAAATAATTGTATGCTGTAATTAATCTGTAGAGTGACATCAGCACTGTCTCTGGTACTTTCAGTGTATTTGGGCTCAGGGCCGTAGCTAGGGTAGTGCTGCCGGTGCCATGGCACAGGACACCACAGGTCAGGGGGCGCTGTTTGGGTCTGTCAAATTTCTGTTTATTATCATTCTTGCTTGTAGCTTCCTCTTATTTTATCCCCAGCATCTCCTGGCCTCTCCTATCTCTTCCCTGGCCCTTCCCCATGAGGCCATTCCCCTTTTTTGGGTGCATTATGTCCCTTTGAAAAATGAGGGGGTCGCCAATGCTCTTCCTGGCACAGGGCACCAAAAAGTCTAGTTACGGCTCTGTTTGGGCTTTTTAATGTATAGTACATATGGGGGATTAAGGTCTCAGAGGTCAAGGAAGTCTTATTTTCTTCATTGCTCTGCACTTCCTGTGCTATGTTTACTGTATGGTGTTATGTGTGTACTGTCTGCAAGGTATTATGTGATGTTTATACTGTACATTATGGTTTTATGTGATAAGTATATGGTATGTTATGTGTATACTGTATGTGAGGTATTACGTGATGTGTATACTGTATGTGAGGTGTTATGATTATACTATATCATCCTCGCCGACTGTCCAGCAATGGCTTGCCGACTTTCTGGCAATCTCCTCCAAGGGTGTGGCGACGGCAATGGTGGACACCCCACCATCGTAGCCCCTTCCCCTGCTATACAATGCAGAGATTAACGGCACTGCGGGGCCGCGATGACGCAATCATGCTGCTACACAGTGCCAACCTGGATGCACCCTCCAGAGGGGGCAGCCAGAAAGTCGGCAAGCCTGTACTGTATGTGCGGTGTTGTGATGTGTATACTATATGCAAGACTGTATTTTGTGATGTGAATACTGTATGTGTGGTGTTATGTGATGTGTGTACTATATGTGAGGTTATGTGATGTGTATACTATATGCGAGGTATTTTGTGATGTGTATACTGTACGCGTGGTGTTATGTGTATATGGTATGTGAGGTATATACACAATATGAGGTGTTTGTGCGGTGTTATGTGATGTGTGTATTGTATGTGTGGCGTGATGTGTATGTGTGGTGTTATGTGATGTGTATACTATATGCGAGGTATTTTGTGATGTGTATACTGTACGTGTGGTGTTATGTGTACATGGTATGTGAGGTGTATACGGAATATGAGGTGTTTGTGCGGTGTTATGTGATCTGTGTATTGTATGTGTGGCGTGATGTGTATGTGTATACTGTATGTGTGGTGTTTTGTGATGTGTATACTATATGTGTGGCGTTATATGATGTGAGATGTGATGTGTATACTGTATAAGTGGTGTTATGTGATGTGTGTACTGTATGTGAGATGTGATGTGTATACTGTATGTGAGGTGTTATGTGATATGTATACTGTATGTGAGGTGCTATGTGAGGTGTATACTGTATGTGAGATGTGATGTATATACTATATGTGAGATGTGATGTGTATACTGTATGTGAGCTGTGATGTGTATACTGTATGAGGTGCTATGTGATGTGTATACTGTACGTGACACGTTATGTGATGTGTATACTGTATGTGTGGTGTTATATGATGTGTATGTGAGATGTGTATACTGTATGTGATGTGCATACAATATGTGAGGTATTATGTGATGTGTTTACTGTATCTTAGAGGTTATGTGTATACTGTACATGTGGTGCTACGTGATGTATATATTGCATACTGTATGTGAGGTGCTATGTGATGTGTATACTGCATGTGAGGTGTTACGTGACGTGTATACTGTATGTGAAATGTTATGTGACGTGTACTGTTTTTGAGATGTTATGTGATATGTATACTGTATGTGTAGTGTCATTAGATGTGATGTAAATACTGTGTATACTGTATGTATACTGTATGTGTGGTGTCAGTAGATGTGATGTAAATACTGTGTATACTGTATGTGTGGTGCTATGTGTATACTATATGTGTGGTGTCAGTAGATGTGATGTAAATACTGTGTATACTGTATGTGTGGTGCTATGTGTATACTGTATGTGCTGTATGTGTGGTGTCAGTAGATGTGATGTAAATACTGTGTATACTGTATGTGTGGTGTCAGTAGATGTGATGTAAATACTGTGTATACTGTATGTGTGGTGCTATGTGTATACTGTGTGTGTGTGGTGTCAGTAGATGTGATGTAAATACTGTGTATACTGTATGTGTGGTGCTATGTGTGGTGTCAGTAGATGTGATGTAAATACTGTGTATACTGTATGTGTGGTGTCAGTAGATGTGATGTAAATACTGTATGTGTGGTGTCAGTAGATGTGATGTAAATACTGTATGTGTGGTGCTATGTGTGTACTGTATGTGTGGTGCTATGTGTGTACTGTATGTGTGGTGCTATGTGTGTACTGTATGTGTGGTGCTATGTGTGTACTGTATGTGTGGTGCTATGTGTATACTGTATGTGTGGTGTCAGTAGATGTGATGTAAATACTGTGTATACTGTATGTGTGGTGTCAGTAGATGTGATGTAAATACTGTGTATACTGTATGTGTGGTGCTATGTGTATACTGTATGTGTGGTGTCAGTAGATGTGATGTAAATACTGTGTATACTGTATGTGTGGTGCTATGTGTATACTGTATGTGGTGCTATGTGTGGTGTCAGTAGATGCGATGGAAATATTGTGTATACTGTATGTGTGGTGCTATGTGTATACTGTATGTGGTGCTATGTGTGGTGTCAGTAGATGCGATGGAAATATTGTGTATACTGTATGTGTGGTGCTATGTGTATACTGTATGTGTGGTGTCGGTAGATGTGATGTAAATACTGTGTATACTGTATGTGTGGTGCTATGTGTATACTGTATGTGTGGTGTCAGTAGATGTGATGTAAATACTGTGTATACTGTATGTGTGGTGCTATGTGTATACTGTATGTGTGGTTCTATGTGTATACTGTATGTGGTGCTATGTGTATACTGTATGTGTGGTGTCAGTATATGTGATGTAAATACTGTGTATACTGTATGTGTGGTGCTATGTGTATACTGTATGTGGTGCTATGTGTATACTGTATGTGTGGTGTCAGTAGATGTGATGTAAATACTGTGTATACTGTATGTGTGGTGCTATGTGTATACTGTATGTGTATACTGTATGTGTGGTGCTATGTGTATACTGTATGTGTGGTGCTATGTGTATACAGTATGTGGTGCTATGTGTATACTGTATGTGTGGTGTCAGTAGATGTGATGTAAATACTGTGTATACTGTATGTGTGGTGCTATGTGTATACTGTATGTGTATACTGTATGTGTGGTGCTATGTGTATACTGTATGTGTGGTGTCAGTAGATGTGATGTAAATACTGTGTATACTGTATGTGTGGTGCTATGTGTATACTGTATGTGTGGTGCTATGTGTATACTGTATGTGTGGTGTCAGTAGATGTGATGTAAATACTGTGTATACTGTATGTGTGGTGCTATGTGTATACTGTATGTGTGGTGTCAGTAGATGTGATGTAAATACTGTGTATACTGTATGTGTGGTGCTATGTGTATACTGTATGTGTGGTGCTATGTGTATACTGTATGTGTGGTGCTATGTGTATACTGTATGTGTGGTGTCAGTAGATGTGATGTAAATACTGTGTATACTGTATGTGTGGTGCTATGTGTATACTGTATGTGGTGCTATGTGTATACTATATGTGTGGTGTCAGTAGACGTGATTTAAATACTGTGTATACTGTATGTGTGGTGCTATGTGTATACTGTATGTGTGGTGTCAGTAGATGTGATGTAAATACTGTGTATACTGTATGTGTGGTGCTATGTGTATACTGTATGTGTGGTGTCAGTAGATGTGATGTAAATACTGTGTATACTGTCTGTGTGGTGCTATGTGTGTACTGTATGTGTGGTGCTATGTGTATACTGTATGTGTGGTGTCAGTAGATGTGATGTAAATACTGTGTATACTGTATGTGTGGTGCTATGTGTATACTGTATGTGTGGTGTCAGTAGATGTGATGTAAATACTGTGTATACTGTCTGTGTGGTGCTATGTGTATACTGTATGTGGTGCTATGTGTATACTGTCTGTGTGGTGCTATGTGTATACTGTATGTGGTGCTATGTGTATACTGTATGTGTGGTGTCAGTAGATGTGATGTAAATACTGTGTATACTGTATGTGTGGTGCTATGTGTATACTGTATGTGTGGTGTCAGTAGATGTGATGTAAATACTGTGTATACTGTATGTGTGGTGTCATTAGATGTGATGTAAATACTGTGTATACTGTATGTGTGGTGTCATTAGATGTGATGTAAATACTGTGTATACTGTATGTGGTGCTATGTGTATACTGTATGTGTGGTGTCAGTAGATGTGATGTAAATACTGTGTATACTGTATGTGTGGTGCTATGTGTATACTGTATGTGGTGCTATGTGTATACTGTATGTGTGGTGTCAGTAGATGTGATGTAAATACTGTGTATACTATATGTGTGGTGTCAGTAGACGTGATGTAAATACTGTGTATACTGTATGTGTGGTGTCATTAGATGTGATGTAAATACTGTGTATACTGTATGTGGTGCTATGTGTATACTGTATGTGTGGTGTCAGTAGATGTGATGTAAATACTGTGTATACTGTATGTGTGGTGCTATGTGTATACTGTATGTGGTGCTATGTGTATACTGTATGTGTGGTGTCAGTAGATGTGATGTAAATACTGTGTATACTATATGTGTGGTGTCAGTAGACGTGATGTAAATACTGTGTATACTGTATGTGTGGTGTCATTAGATGTGATGTAAATATTGTGTATACTGTATATGTATACTGTATGTGTGGTGCTATGTGTATACTGTATGTGTGGTGCTATGTGTATACTGTATGTGTGGTGTCAGTAGATGTGATGTAAATACTGTGTATACTGTATGTGTGGTGCTATGTGTATACTGTATGTGGTGCTATGTGTATACTGTATGTGTGGTGTCAGTAGATGTGATGTAAATACTGTGTATACTGTATGTGTGGTGCTGTGTGTATACTGTATGTGTGGTGCTATGTGTATACTATATGTGTGGTGTCAGTATATGTGATGTAGATACTGTGTATACTGTATGTGTGCTGTGATGACCTGTGTATACTGTTATTGCGGTGTTCTGCAATGTCCTGTGCATACAGTACAGTATGTATGAATGTTCTGTGTATAATGTGCATATGAAGTTACCATAAGACATAACACAGAACAGCTGGAGAGCGGGGGCTCAGCTAGCAGGGTCCAGCTGTGCAGGCAGCCCCGGCCTGATGGATATCCCTTTAAAGCTGGCCACGTGCAGTCTGGCAATACAGGAGACAGTGACGCCATTGTGACGTCAATTGCAGCTTTGGGAGAATGTAGGGCCTGGGCTAACATAAAGAGTTGTGAAAAATCATAAAACAATGATAGTGCATAGGAGGAAAAGAAAACATAGGCGTGGAGCCAAGGGTGCAGGCGAGACTAGCAGTGAGTGGATCACAGCCGGATCACACTCATATATTTCTCCCCGACTTTCCCAATGCTGAGCTGCTCACAGCCCTGCCTGAATGTAAACACTGTATCCTTCCTCAGCAGAAAAATAGTCCCTGCCAGCACTGTATAGCTGCCCTAATTCTCGATGTGGATTCTGTCAGTCAGGGTCACCAGATGCCTAGATGCCAGCATTTTAAAATAGTTTCATGGGACACTTTCCTGCATTCTTCGGTGCATTTAAGTATATTGCACACAATAATGTCTCAGCGAACCGTAAGGCCATGCGAATAATAACCGGGGATGAAACGTAATAGGGCCCCTTAGCAAGATGGCCATCAAACAGCTGCGGCTTTGCCACCATTGCAACATTTCTTGTGATAGCATGTAGCCATAGCAAGATAACCATTGCATGGTGTAACCACTGTTTACTAATTAACGCACATGTAAAGTGAAACATGTAAATTTGCGCATGCGTAAAGGAGCTGTGTTGCAGACACCGAGCATGCGATGTTGGCAACCAGCGCAATCTGTCATCGAAAGAACATCAACGGTTGCCAGCAATGGGTTTTCGATGACCATTTCTAGCCCCGCTGAGCGCCCACCAGAGCTGCTTTGGGATATTTCTCCTCTCTGGGTATCTCAGAATGCTGCGCAAACTCTGGTGTTCCGTTATTCCATTCTGCGGAGAAGGACACCCTGGAAGGCTCCTCAGTAAAGTCATTAAGAGAAAGGAAGAAGGGGAAGAGTTTCCCACCTAGAAACCTATGGGCCTCAAAGTTCTAGGTATGCTCCACCATGGAGCATTAAGGGACTGATTCACAGTTGTATGCAAACCCGATGGTTTACGTAAAACTCCGATGTTTGACGATCGGCGCAGGATCTGTATACTGCGCATGTGCCGATCTGTCTGTGCCATGACTGTCTGTGCCCACTAAGCCGCAACTCCATTGACGTGCCGCCACCGTTTGCGTCCGCTGCCGCATCTCCGGACGAAGAGGTGGATCACAGAAGGCGGCAGGAGGCATCTGTTTACGCAAGACGCATCCTGCTTCTTTGGCATATTATAGCGCAGCCGTTGCATAGAAAGACGCAGCGGCTTTGCTACTGTCTACTGTGTTCAACTCTGAATCAGGAGCTAACATCCCAATCATGAGACACTTATTAAATTTGATTATAACTTTTTTTTTTTTCTTTTAAATACTTCTCTTCATTAAATATTAATTTAAGTAATTTCTGTGGGCACAGGGGGAGTTTTTGCAATGTTTTTGTTTTTGTCTTCTAGTTTATACAGTAGTTGCCTGTGAATTTTGCGTTTCATATTGACTATTTAGCTGAAGTCATGTTGCAGGTATACAGAATTACAAATTGGGCACTCTGGACCTCATTCAGAGTCGGTCGAAGCGGCCGCACGGTCGTACGGGAAAAGGGGCCAGATATGCAAACGATTCCCTCGCAAGTTGCGTCCCTAAGTTCGGATCGGCTGCTGGCCGACCAAGGGGAGGAAGCCGCCGGAAGACAAAAAAATACGCCCCCTTCTCATACACATTACATGTCATCTCCGGGCATATATGGATTAATCAAGACCATCGGGAACCATCGGAACTGGTCGTAGAGCTTAAGGTTGACCATACCCTCTCTTAAGCTCTACGATCATGTCAGTGTAAAAACCTCCCATGTCACATGTGCCATGACGCTACTTTGTTAATTATGCACTCCCATAAACCGTATGCACTCCCATAAAACGCCGTTCGCATAATTAATCACGCCTGCGTTCGGATCTCCACTCCCCCGTTTTCAAGCACCTTCCCCTGTTACCACCCACAAACGCCTCAATCTGTCACTCAAACTACCGACCTGACTGGGTTCAAGGAGAGAGAACTTTCTGATCGTAGCGGCTAGTTTGCGCACGCGCACTGCGAACTTTACGCATGTGCAGTATAGCGAACATCGGTGGCGTACGACCGTGCGGCCGCTTCGACCGACTCTGAATGAGGTCCTCTGGGCCCATGTTTCACGTAGTTGAGTGATTTTTTGCAACTGTGCATGCGCGGAAACTCCTCCGGTGCCTGTGTTACAGAGAGTGTACGCACATAAGTGCTGTTGCGATCGGGACAGACGGTATCAGATATGACAGAAAAGTGATGGGCAGTGTCTGGGAGGTGGCTAGTATTGCACCAATCAGTATTACAGTGTGCACGGACGCTAAACGTGGGCGTCTCAGTACTCGCACGTTTGGCCAAATGGGTATACACAGGGGAAGAAGTTTGTGGCCTCATAGACGGACGACCTGTGGACCCTTCTTACCATCCCGGTGCCCTTGGGCAGTGGCTACCACTGTAGTATAATTATTTTGTTCCCATAGTAATGTTCATATATTATATGTGCCCTTTTTAAATAAATAAATAAATAAATTAGTGCCCCATCAAGAAATTAATAAAAATTGTTGCCCCATTGAAAATAAATAAATAAAAAAAGAAGTGCTTCAAAATAGACTAAACGTGCACCCATATTATAAATAGAAAAAATAATTTGCCTATATATTTGTAATATTTTAATTATTGTCCTTTTTATGTATTAAAAACAAAAACATAAGTTGCCACTATTTAGAAAAAAAATGACTAAGTAATTTTATAACTTTATACTTACCTGTACCCCATTACTGTCCTCCGTAATCCAAAGGAAAAAATAGGATGTCAATGGATGTTTTTATTTAATTGGACTTAATTTGTAATTGTATATTGTATTTTTTTGTGGTAATTTCAACTTGGTATTTATTAATAACACTTAGACACAGACAGATGATCTTATGTATACGGGGGCCTGATTCATTACGGAACGCTATTGCTACAGCTTACGGCAGATGGGCGATTGTTGCATACTGTGCATGCATCGCAGTGCGCGAAGACACCGCTGCGATCACGGAGACCACGCAGAGCCATCGCAGAGTGAGTGACAGGCAGTGAGTGTTTGGATGTGGTGAAGGGGGGGTGGTCGGAGAAACGCAGGCGTGCCTGACCGTTTGAACGCCGTTGCGTGGGCGTGCATATATTAGCCATTGCAATTGCATACGCAGCTTGAGTACTCACTGCGTGCAACCAGGTTAGCAATTTCTAAGTTAGGTCAGGGCTGCTGTCATTCTGCGTGTGGGGCCGATGGTACTGTTACCGATGTTTATGGAGGTTTTGCAAGGTATTACGGATGTGAGATAGTGGGAGGCAGTGGGCGTCTCTATGCTGGCAGTGCGACAGTATTGCGATAGCATTCATTAGCATATTTGCGATTACGGAGCTGTGATCGCAATATCGATCCTTACTGAATCAGGCCCATGATGCCTAATCGCCATGCTATGGGCCTGATTTAGAGATGGTTGCTAATGCAGCCGCACTCCCAGCCTCTCGCAACAGTGGTTGCGGGAATATGCAAATGCTTATGTACGCCTTCGTTTTGTTCTCCACGGTGCGATGGAGTGTACGATCAATGAGACGCCCACTTTCAGGCTCCGTGGTCTGTACATTTGCGATGAAGTTTGTAAACACCGACTCAACATCGGTCACACCATCAACATTTGCGGTAGCCTGTTATCTCCTCTAGCTACTCTCCTCTAATCCAACTAAATATGGCCTCTGAAGCTGTGGATTTGCGATTGGGGATGCAGCACCGTTCCCAGACACACCTCTACACTCCCATAATATGTCTATGAAACGGCTCCTTATTGCGATCACTTTAGGTCATCGCCCAATCTCCACCCTGATACGCCGAGAGATTGCAAATCCCTAATGTGTTAGCGATTCTGTACGCAATTGCCAATGGCATAGGACTTGGGTTCACAGGTGCAAGGTAGGGTATCCTGGATTTTTGACGCATGCGCACTAGCAAAACGTCACTCAACTGCGGGTACATCTGAAGAGCGTCCATCTCTAAATTAGGCTCTATATTGTGTACAAATGGTGTAATGTAGTTTTAGAATTGACTACTAACACTGTTTATCCTGGTATCAACGTGGTGCATATACTAATGTTCTCTCCTAGCAAAAGCTGGTGCATATACTAATGTTCTCTCCTAGCAAAAAGCTGGTGCATGTACTAATGTTCTCTCCTAGCAAAAAGCTGGTGCATGTACTAATGTTCTCTCCTAGTAAAAAGCTGGTGCATATACTAAACTAATGTTCTCTCCTAGTAAAAAGCTGGTGCATGTACTAATGTTCTCTCCTATTAAAAAAGCTGGTGCATATACTAATGTTCTCTCCTAGCAAAAAGCTGGTGCATATACTAATGTTCTCTCCTAGTAAAAAGCTGGTGCATATACTAATGTTCTCTCCTAGTAAAAAGCTGGTGCATATACTAATGTTCTCTCCTAGTAAAAAGCTAGTGCATATACTAATGTTCTTTCCTAGCAAAAAGCTGGTGCATATACTAAAGTTCTCTCCTAGTAAAAAGCTGGTGCATATACTAAAGTTCTCTCCTAGTAAAAAGCTGGTGCATATACTAAAGTTCTCTCCTAGTAAAAAGCTGGTGCATATACTAATGTTCTTTCCTAGCAAAAAGCTGGTGCATATACTAATGTTCTCTCCTAGTAAAAAGCTGGTGCATATACTACTGTTCTCTCCTAGTAAAAAGCTAGTGCATGTACTAATGTTCTCTCCTAGTAAAAAGCTGGTGCATATACTAATGTTCTCTCCTAGTAAAAAGCTGGTGCATGTACTAATGTTCTCTCCTAGTAAAAAGCTGGTGCATATACTAATGTTCTCTCCTAGTAAAAAGCTGGTGCATATACTAATGTTCTCTCCTAGTAAAAAGCTGGTGCATATACTAATGTTCTCTCCTAGTAAAAAGCTGGTGCATATACTAAAGTTCTTTCCTAGCAAAAAGCTGGTGCATATACTAAACTAATGTTCTCTCCTAGTAAAAAGCTAGTGCATGTACTAATGTTCTCTCCTAGTAAAAAGCTGGTGCATATACTAATGTTCTCTCCTAGAAAAAAGCTGGTGCATATACTAATGTTCTCTCCTAGTAAAAAGCTGGTGCATATACTAATGTTCTCTCCTAGTAAAAAGCTGGTGCATATACTAATGTTCTCTCCTAGTAAAAAGCTGGTGCATATATTACTGTTCTCTCCTAGTAAAAAGCTGGTGCATATACTAATGTTCTCTCCTAGTAAAAAGCTAGTGCATATACTAATGTTCTCTCCTAGTAAAAAGCTGGTGCATATACTAATGTTCTCTCCTAGCAAAAAGCTGGTGCATATACTAATGTTCTCTCCTAGTAAAAAGCTAGTGCATATACTAAAGTTCTCTCCTAGTAAAAAGCTGGTGCATATACTAAAGTTCTCTCCTAGTAAAAAGCTGGTGCATATACTAATGTTCTCTCCTAGTAAAAAGCTGGTGCATATACTACTGTTCTCTCCTAGTAAAAAGCTGGTGCATATACTACTGTTCTCTCCTAGTAAAAAGCTGGTGCATATACTAATGTTCTCTCCTAGTAAAAAGCTGGTGCATATACTAATGTTCTCTCCTAGTAAAAAGCTGGTGCATATACTACTGTTCTCTCCTAGTAAAAAGCTGGTGCATATACTAATGTTCTCTCCTAGTAAAAAGCTGGTGCATATACTAATGTTCTCTCCTAGTAAAAAGCTGGTGCATATACTAATGTTCTCTCCTAGTAAAAAGCTGGTGCATATACTAATGTTCTCTCCTAGTAAAAAGCTGGTGCATATACTAATGTTCTCTCCTAGTAAAAAGCTGGTGCATATACTAATGTTCTCTCCTAGTAAAAAGCTGGTGCATATACTACTGTTCTCTCCTAGTAAAAAGCTGGTGCATATACTAATGTTCTCTCCTAGTAAAAAGCTGGTGCATATACTAATGTTCTCTCCTAGTAAAAAGCTGGTGCATATACTACTGTTCTCTCCTAGTAAAAAGCTGGTGCATATACTAAAGTTCTCTCCTAGTAAAAAGCTGGTGCATATACTAATGTTCTCTCCTAGTAAAAAGCTGGTGCATATACTAATGTTCTCTCCTAGCAAAAAGCTGGTGCATATACTAATGTTCTCTCCTAGTAAAAAGCTAGTGCATATACTAAAGTTCTCTCCTAGTAAAAAGCTGGTGGATATACTAAAGTTCTCTCCTAGTAAAAAGCTGGTGCATATACTAATGTTATCTCCTAGTAAAAAGCTGGTGCATATAATAATGTTCTCTCCTAGTAAAAAGCTGGTGCATATAATAATGTTCTCTCCTAGTAAAAAGCTGGTGCATATACTAAAGTTCTCTCCTAGTAAAAAGCTGGTGCATATACTAATGTTCTCTCCTAGTAAAAAGCTGGTGCATATACTAAAGTTCTCTCCTAGTAAAAAGCTGGTGCATATACTAAAGTTCTCTCCTAGTAAAAAGCTGGTGCATATACTAATGTTCTCTCCTAGTAAAAAGCTGGTGCATATACTAATGTTCTCTCCTAGTAAAAAGCTGGTGCATGTACTAATGTTCTCTCCTAGTAAAAAGCTGGTGCATACACTAATGTTCTCTCCTAGTAAAAAGCTGGTGCATATACTACTGTTCTCTCCTAGTAAAAAGCTGGTGCATATACTAATGTTCTCTCCTAGTAAAAAGCTGGTGCATATACTACTGTTCTCTCCTAGTAAAAAGCTGGTGCATATACTACTGTTCTCTCCTAGTAAAAAGCTGGTGCATATACTAATGTTCTCTCCTAGTAAAAAGCTGGTGCATATACTACTGTTCTCTCCTAGTAAAAAGCTGGTGCATATACTACTGTTCTCTCCTAGTAAAAAGCTGGTGCATATACTACTGTTCTCTCCTAGTAAAAAGCTGGTGCATATACTAATGTTATCTCCTAGTAAAAAGCTGGTGCATATACTAATGTTCTCTCCTAGTAAAAAGCTGGTGCATATACTACTGTTCTCTCCTAGTAAAAAGCTGGTGCATATACTAATGTTCTCTCCTAGTAAAAAGCTGGTGCATATACTAATGTTCTCTCCTAGTAAAAAGCTGGTGCATATGCTAAAGTTCTCTCCTAGTAAAAAGCTGGTGCATATACTAATGTTCTCTCCTAGTAAAAAGCTGGTGCATATACTAAAGTTCTCTCCTAGTAAAAAGCTAGTGCATATACTACTGTTCTCTCCTAGTAAAAAGCTGGTGCATATACTATTGTTCTCTCCTAGTAAAAAGCTGGTGCATATACTAATGTTCTCTCCTAGTAAAAAGCTGGTGCATATACTACTGTTCTCTCCTAGTAAAAAGCTGGTGCATATACTAATGTTCTCTCCTAGTAAAAAGCTGGTGCATATACTACTGTTCTCTCCTAGTAAAAAGCTGGTGCATATACTAATGTTCTCTCCTAGTAAAAAGCTGGTGCATATACTAATGTTCTCTCCTAGTAAAAAGCTGGTGCATATACTACTGTTCTCTCTTAGTAAAAAGCTGGTGCATATACTAAAGTTCTCTCCTAGTAAAAAGCTGGTGCATATACTAATGTTCTCTCCTAGTAAAAAGCTGGTGCATATACTAATGTTCTCTCCTAGTAAAAAGCTGGTGCATATACTAATGTTCTCTCCTAGTAAAAAGCTGGTGCATATACTAATGTTCTCTCCTAGTAAAAAGCTGGTGCATATACTAAAGTTCTCTCCTAGTAAAAAGCTGGTGCATATACTAAAGTTCTCTCCTAGTAAAAAGCTGGTGCATATACTAATGTTCTCTCCTAGTAAAAAGCTGGTGCATATACTAAAGTTCTCTCCTAGTAAAAAGCTGGTGCATATACTAATGTTCTCTCCTAGTAAAAAGCTGGTGCATATACTAATGTTCTCTCCTAGTAAAAAGCTGGTGCATATACTAATGTTCTCTCCTAGTAAAAAGCTGGTGCATATACTACTGTTCTCTCCTAGTAAAAAGCTGGTGCATATACTAATGTTCTCTCCTAGTAAAAAGCTGGTGCATATACTAATGTTCTCTCCTAGTAAAAAGCTGGTGCATATACTAATGTTCTCTCCTAGTAAAAAGCTGGTGCATATACTAATGTTCTCTCCTAGTAAAAAGCTGGTGCATATACTAAAGTTCTCTCCTAGTAAAAAGCTGGTGCATATACTAATGTTCTCTCCTAGTAAAAAGCTGGTGCATATACTACTGTTCTCTCCTAGTAAAAAGCTGGTGCATATACTACTGTTCTCTCCTAGTAAAAAGCTGGTGCATATACTACTGTTCTCTCCTAGTAAAAAGCTGGTGCATATACTAATGTTCTCTCCTAGTAAAAAGCTGGTGCATATACTAATGTTCTCACCTAGCAAAAAGCTGGTGCATATACTAATGTTCTCTCCTAGTAAAAAGCTGGTGCATATACTAATGTTCTCTCCTAGCAAAAAGCTGGTGCATATACTAATGTTCTCTCCTAGTAAAAAGCTGGTGCATATACTAAAGTTCTCTCCTAGTAAAAAGCTGGTGCATATACTACTGTTCTCTCCTAGTAAAAAGCTGGTGCATATACTAATGTTCTCTCCTAGTAAAAAGCTGGTGCATATACTACTGTTCTCTCCTAGTAAAAAGCTGGTGCATATACTAATGTTCTCTCCTAGTAAAAAGCTGGTGCATATACTAATGTTCTCTCCTAGTAAAAAGCTGGTGCATATACTAATGTTCTCTCCTAGCAAAAAGCTGGTGCATATACTAATGTTCTCTCCTAGTAAAAAGCTGGTGCATATACTACTGTTCTCTCCTAGTAAAAAGCTGGTGCATGTACTAATGTTCTCTCCTAGTAAAAAGCTGGTGCATATACTAACGTTCTCTCCTAGTAAAAAGCTGGTGCATATACTACTGTTCTCTCCTAGTAAAAAGCTGGTGCATATACTACTGTTCTCTCCTAGTAAAAAGCTGGTGCATATACTACTGTTCTCTCCTAGTAAAAAGCTGGTGCATATACTAATGTTATCTCCTAGTAAAAAGCTGGTGCATATACTAATGTTCTCTCCTAGTAAAAAGCTGGTGCATATACTACTGTTCTCTCCTAGTAAAAAGCTGGTGCATATACTAATGTTCTCTCCTAGTAAAAAGCTGGTGCATATACTAATGTTCTCTCCTAGTAAAAAGCTGGTGCATATGCTAAAGTTCTCTCCTAGTAAAAAGCTGGTGCATATACTAATGTTCTCTCCTAGTAAAAAGCTGGTGCATATACTTAAGTTCTCTCCTAGTAAAAAGCTAGTGCATATACTACTGTTCTCTCCTAGTAAAAAGCTGGTGCATATACTATTGTTCTCTCCTAGTAAAAAGCTGGTGCATATACTAATGTTCTCTCCTAGTAAAAAGCTGGTGCATATACTACTGTTCTCTCCTAGTAAAAAGCTGGTGCATATACTAATGTTCTCTCCTAGTAAAAAGCTGGTGCATATACTACTGTTCTCTCCTAGTAAAAAGCTGGTGCATATACTAATGTTCTCTCCTAGTAAAAAGCTGGTGCATATACTAATGTTCTCTCCTAGTAAAAAGCTGGTGCATATACTACTGTTCTCTCCTAGTAAAAAGCTGGTGCATATACTAAAGTTCTCTCCTAGTAAAAAGCTGGTGCATATACTAATGTTCTCTCCTAGTAAAAAGCTGGTGCATATACTAATGTTCTCTCCTAGTAAAAAGCTGGTGCATATACTAATGTTCTCTCCTAGTAAAAAGCTGGTGCATATACTAATGTTCTCTCCTAGTAAAAAGCTGGTGCATATACTAAAGTTCTCTCCTAGTAAAAAGCTGGTGCATATACTAAAGTTCTCTCCTAGTAAAAAGCTGGTGCATATACTAATGTTCTCTCCTAGTAAAAAGCTGGTGCATATACTAAAGTTCTCTCCTAGTAAAAAGCTGGTGCATATACTAATGTTCTCTCCTAGTAAAAAGCTGGTGCATATACTAATGTTCTCTCCTAGTAAAAAGCTGGTGCATATACTAATGTTCTCTCCTAGTAAAAAGCTGGTGCATATACTAATGTTCTCTCCTAGTAAAAAGCTGGTGCATATACTAATGTTCTCTCCTAGTAAAAAGCTGGTGCATATACTAATGTTCTCTCCTAGTAAAAAGCTGGTGCATATACTAATGTTCTCTCCTAGTAAAAAGCTGGTGCATATACTAATGTTCTCTCCTAGTAAAAAGCTGGTGCATATACTAAAGTTCTCTCCTAGTAAAAAGCTGGTGCATATACTAATGTTCTCTCCTAGTAAAAAGCTGGTGCATATACTACTGTTCTCTCCTAGTAAAAAGCTGGTGCATATACTACTGTTCTCTCCTAGTAAAAAGCTGGTGCATATACTACTGTTCTCTCCTAGTAAAAAGCTGGTGCATATACTACTGTTCTCTCCTAGTAAAAAGCTGGTGCATATACTAATGTTCTCTCCTAGTAAAAAGCTGGTGCATATACTAATGTTCTCACCTAGCAAAAAGCTGGTGCATATACTAATGTTCTCTCCTAGTAAAAAGCTGGTGCATATACTAATGTTCTCTCCTAGCAAAAAGCTGGTGCATATACTAATGTTCTCTCCTAGTAAAAAGCTGGTGCATATACTAAAGTTCTCTCCTAGTAAAAAGCTGGTGCATATACTACTGTTCTCTCCTAGTAAAAAGCTGGTGCATATACTAATGTTCTCTCCTAGTAAAAAGCTGGTGCATATACTACTGTTCTCTCCTAGTAAAAAGCTGGTGCATATACTAATGTTCTCTCCTAGTAAAAAGCTGGTGCATATACTAATGTTCTCTCCTAGTAAAAAACTACCTTACGCTACCAGTATACATCTAGAAATACATCCAGCTCTGCAATCTGCTTAAATTGCGTCCAACTTTCCATGTACCTATTTACGTTTTTGCAGGACTTGAACGATTATAGGAGAATAATTAGCACCAATGCAAGATGACCAGTCACTTTTTGGCACAACTAGAGCTTCTTAGACTGAGTAGCCTGGTTGTTTAGTATCCTTGCTTTAGCATCCTATGCGGCAATGCGAATTAGTTTGTTTTCAAGTTGTGTCGGTCATAATTAAATTCACTTGACGTAAGATTTTCAGAATTCTGTGCTTGGACAAAGCTGAACAGTTTACCTGGTTCTGCAGTAAGAACATTTTTTACATGAACACCTAATAGCAGTGATAGAGGAAACCACTGAGGCCCTGATTCAGAGCCGCTCGCAAAAAGCGAGCGCTCGCTCTGAATCAGGGCAGCCGATTTTTTTTTAAAAGCTGGCCACTCTCTAAGCTCGCGACCATCGGGCTTGCGACGAAACCCTTGTGGTAAGGTCTCGTCTGCCGCAAGCCCCAGGGAGCTTCCTGCTCTAATAGAGTCGGAAGATCACTACTGACATCACTGGTGATGTCAGTAGGGCCGCCCACAAATGGCAGGCGTTCCTTCAGGAACGCCTCCGTTTGTCCAGCCACCCCCCCGCCACCGCCTACAAAACGGGGCCAGCTGTCGATCAACATTGACAGCCGCCCCGTTTGTAGTGAACCCCGGAGCGTGTGAATTTCTCACTCGCTCTGGAGCTTGCGCACGCCGCGCATGTGCAGTGCCCCTCCATCGACCCGCTTGCGAGCGGGTCTGAATCAGGCCCTGAGTGTGCAAAGCTGATAGAATGTGCAGGATAATTAATATTTTAAGTTATTTTGGTTACAGTTAAGGGCTAGGGAGTTTTACCATTCCTTATTCCAGCCACTAAAAGTTTTAGTTACGTCTCTGCTGGGCAAAACACGTCCATCAGCTTTAGAGGCCCCACTCTGCTGTTTCCATGGAGTTTGGGGTATGCGCTCAAAACTCCCATTTTTTACAGAAGCTTCCAGTATCCCTTATTGTCCTGGATAATTTTCGCCTTGGCAGATGAGTATCACTCACCTTTAAATAATTTTCTGTTATTGGTTTGCACGCACCCTTCTGTAACTTTTACTAAATGCATTGCTTTATCTTCTTCACTGGCTTTCAGTCATGTATTTATATAATAAGGCATTGGGAAGTTTATTTTTGTTACAACACAGTTCTGCTGTATTCTCTGCCCTGGCTACAATGGATTTCAAATAGCAGATTTCTGCTGTATCCAAGGGCAATGAAAACACAGACAAGTACTCTGGGCCTGATTCAGACCCGTTCACTAGGCTGCGTTCGCACATAGCCTGCCGATGTTTGCAATCTGCGCATGCGTATAACATGCAGTGCGCGTGCGCAAACCAGTCCATATGATCGTGAAGCGTTTGCCCTTGTACACAGACGTCTCGCTAGATTGAGTGACAGGACGAGTCGTTTGTGGGTGGTGACGGGTTGGTCGAGGTAAACGGGGGTGTGGTGGTGCGAACACAGGCGTGTCTGTGCATCTTAACGCCATTTCAAAGGCTTACATAATTAAGACGCAGCGTCATAATACACGTCCCATGGCTGAATTACACACTGAAGCGCTCACAGTGCTTGCGGTAGGTTATGTTCAGCCAGAAGTGCTGCGTATGGGTCCGATGGTTCCTCGATGTTACCGATTGTTGCATAAACTTCCTGGAGATGACGTGTATCACTAAGGGAAAGTGGGCGTCTTAAGACAGGCTGGTGGGCATCTAAATACACACCGCGATCGCACGCCAAGACATAGTGGGCATGCTAATGCCTTGCCGTACGATCGCGGGATTTGCATACTTTGCGTGCGAACGCATCTAGCGAGCAGGTCTGAATCGGGCCCTTGCGCTTCGAAAAATAGACACAACGTGCGTAGCAAAGATTGGGACTCACCCGCTCATAAATAAGTCTGGATTTAATGAATATAATGAACAAATACAGGGGCGTGCAAAAAGCCCCAAGCAATCCTGTAGCCATGTCCCTTTATGAAACTGTGGGTCGATAGTAAATGCCCTCTCTGCCTCATCCTAGGACCGGCCCGTCTCGGAGGCCGAGGAAGGTCTAGTTGAATGTTCTCTCAAAATTTTCTGCCACACTCTCTTCATTGTTGATAGACCAAAGCGCCATTTTATACAGTAATGACACCGACATAACCTGACCGGCAAGAGAGCAGGCTCACACCCTTCTAACCTGCTGATTAATCCAGACGTTACCCAGATGAAAATCAGGTCATGTCAGATTGTGAATAGCACAGTGTTTACCCTCGCCTCTGCTCTGCTGATGAAAGCTCCTCTCACGTTACGCCGGTACACCTGCTATCCAACTGCAGGCTCGCAGCAGACGGTGTGCCGACATTTTAACCCCTCAGACACCAGGGGGGGACACAGCCATACACTGTAAATGAATACCTGAGGGTCCCAAATCCTCGGACAAAATGTTTATTTAAGGCAAATTTATGGTTTAAGGCTATTATACTCTTATTAACAGTTATTTACTGTGTACAGGAACACACACAGGGCCTGACTCAGAGCCGGACGCTCTGACCAGAGCGCTCGCTCTGAATCAGGGCAATCCTACCTGAAAATGGAGCGGTCTCTTGGACGCTCGCATAGCTGTGGATGACCACCCACAGCTTATGCGAGTGTCCATGATGATGGTCGCGATCGTCAAGACCATCGCGACCATCGGGCTTGCGACGAGACCTTGCGGTATGGTCTCGCCGCAGCAAGCCCAGGAGTGATTTTGGCTCTATCAGAGCCAAAATCACTCCCACTGACATCACTACTGATGTCAGTTGGGCAGGACTTAGACGGTAGGCGTTCCCATGGGAACTCCTCCGTCTGACAACCACGCCCCTGGCACGCCCACTAAAGGGGGTGTGCTGTCAGTCACCATTGACAGCACGCCCCCTTTAGTGCGAGACCCATAACGACGGCTTGACCGTCGTTATTCGGGTCTCGAGCATGCGCACGACGGAGCTCCCTCCGTCGTGCGAATGTGCATTTGGGTACCATAGACCCGCTTGCGAGCGTCCTGCGCCGAGCGGGTCTGAATGAGACCCACAGTACGGAGAGCTTTACAGAGAGTATTTCAGTCATTCACATCAGTCCCTGCTCCAATTGAGCTTACAATCTATGGGCCTGATTCAGACCCACTCGCGAGCGGCTGTCCGCTCGCAAGTGGGTCGATGTTCTGGACTGAGCATGCGCACAACGGAGGGAGCTCCGTCGTGCGCATGCGCCAGACGTGACGAGCGAAGGAAAGTCCTTCGCTCGTTGTGTCTGATCAAAGGGGGCGTGCTGTCGATGTTGATTGACAGCACGCCCCCTTTGGTAGGCGTGCCGGGGGCGTGCCTCCCTGACGGGGGCGTTCCCACGGGAACGCCTCCCGTCAGAAGCCGGCCCACTGACATCACTAGTGATGTCAGTGGGAGTGATTTTGGCTCTGATAGAGCCCAAATCTCTCCGGAGCTTGCGGTTGAAAACCTCAACCGCAGGCTCCGGCTCGCAGTTTCGATGGTCACGACCATCGCGGCCATCAAAATGCACGTTCGTATAGCCTGTGGGTGGTGACCCACAGCTACACGAGCGTCCAGGAGGACGCTCCATTTTCATGGAGGCCGGCCCTCATTCAGAGCGTGCGCTCTGCTCAGAGCGTACGGCTCTGAATGAGGGCCTATATTCCCTATCACATGGTCACACATAGGGTTAATTCATTTTTTTTTTACAGAAGCCAGTTAAGCTGCCAGCATGATTTTTGAGTGTAGGAGGAACTCAAGCACTCGTAGGAAACCCATACAAACGTGGGGAGAACGTACAAACTCTATACATAGATTACCTTGGTCAGGAATTGAACCATGAGGCAGTAATGTTAACCATAACCACAGCCATGCTGCTGACCTCTGCTTTTTCAGTGCCTGCACCTTAACCTGTAGAACAAGCTGCTGCAGTTGTCAATAGGAAGCAGGCTGGCCGGACACCACAGATAACGAGAAGTGAGCCTACGCTTGCGGAGAGGTGGAAATATTATATAAGACTTTTTGCTCCTGCAGTACGATCAGTTTAGCCTCATATATGATCTGAATGATTGATATAAAAGTGAGTACATTGGGGACTGTCTTTATTACACCGGGCACCTGTGCGCCTGAAGCTTTATTTGGGTCGATGCAAACCTGCTTATCCACAGCTGCTGTCGTCTGGCTTCATAAGCCCCAGCGGTTTGGGGGAAACATAGGTACAGCCGAGCTCATCGAGGCGCACAGCACCAAACAGAGTTTTGACGCTTTTGCCGTTTGTGCTTCTTGAGCGGCTGTTTGTCAGCTCAGCTAATGAGCCCAGTTGTGGCGAGTTACTACACTGGAGATGGCTGGGGCACTGGGCCTGATTCAGAGTCACAAGCTAGGCCGATAATCTCGCAAACGGACAATGGGCCTGATTCAGAGCCGGACGCAATAAGCGCTCACTCGTTCAGAAAGGGGGTGGCTATTCAAATGAACCGTTCGCTCTTTGCGGTCTGTTGACGCCTCCATGTCTGAACGAGCGAACAAAACTTGCGGAAGTTTATTTGAAGAATACGCCCCCTGGCCACTCGCATCATACGTCATGTCCGCTATTTATTAGATTAATCGAGTACATCGATCAGCGTATGAACTGCTCGCTATTCTTGTGGTTGGTTTTTCCTACCACTATATTGCGAGCAGTTCTGACTATAAAACAACCAGGTGACGTGGTCAATGACGCTGCTGTTTTAATTATGCACACCCATAAAACGCCCGTTTTGACCTTTAAGCACGCCTGCGTTCTGATCTCCACTCCCCGTTTTCAAGCACCTTCCCCTGTTACCACCCACATACGCCTCATCCTGTCACTCAAAGTAGCAGACATTCGCTATATAGCGAACAAACGATTTTCGGCCGCACTGACTGGTTCAAGCAGGCGTATTATAAACCGTACGCATGCACAGAAGTGCGAACATCGCTCGGAACGAGCGTACTGCCGCTTACGAGCGGCTCTGAATCAGGCCCAATGTTTTTTCTTCTGCTCATGTGTCGGAGTTGCACAGCGTAGGCGTCCCGATTGTTGCCGCACAGAGAGGCAGAACAGGTTTGGACGCAGGCTCGGTGGATTTCAGTAGGCGTTCCTGGGGGGTAACGGGAGTGGCTAAGCAGACGGGGGGGGCGTGTTGCTGTAAGCGGCGCTTCCAAAGACGCACAGTCGCTCACCTAGGAAGCCATGGTCATAGAGCTGGTGCAAGTATTGATGGCACATCCGATGGTGCACAGACGGTGCCCAGAGATGGACTGTGGGCGTCTCCGTATTAAGAAAATTGGACGCAGGCGCGGTTGCGTCAAAAGACTCTGCCACGTCTGTGTGGGATTCTGAATCAGGCCCGCAGTCTCTTTGTCCAGTTCTACTCTGGGTCCAATGACCTGCGCCTTGCCTTGACCTAATGCTAGTCTGTGGCTTTTGGGCCTGATTCAGACCCGCTCGCTAGATGCGGCCGCTCGCTCCCAGCACATGGTAATTCAGCTAAGTGACGTCAAGGAAGCCGCTCACACGGCAAGGCATAAACACGCCCACTATGTCTTGGCGAGCGATCACTTTGAATTTATAGACGCCCACCAGCCGATGTGCCTCGCCGTCCTCATTCATTAGATGGTCTTTAGCTGCCCACTAGCGTACGTCATCTCCAGGAAGTATATTCAACCATCGAAACAGACCGCAGCGATTGCGGTTGACTGTACCCTACCGCAAGCACTGCGAGCAGTTCAGTGTAAAATTCAACCAGGTGACGTGTGCTATGACGCTGCCTAATAATTATGCACGCCTCTGAAACGGCGTTGAAACACTCAGGCACGCCTGCATCCGCAACTCCACTCCCCCGTTACTACTGCCCTGCCCCTGTTACCACCCACAAACGGCCTCTCCTGTCACTCATTCCACTGGGCTGTCAAGGCAGGGCGAGCGAGCACATTCCGATCGCTCGTACTAGTCTGTGCACGTGCACTGCGGACTACACGCATGAGCACATCAGCGAACATCGTCTGCAACGAGCGGGCACTTGCTAGCGAGCGGGTCTGAATCAGGCCCTTTGTGCCTTCTGATCATGTCTCTGGATATGGCTTTTTGCCATTTGGTCTCAGGCTTGTTCTTGTATGTTGTTGTTCTGTTGTTTACACAATGTTTATTCTCTGCTAAACATCCCTTGTCTCCTAGGGGCCTATTCATCAATGTTTATGAGTCCGATAAACATGTGGAAACAGTAAATTCTGCATGTCACATATTTAAGCGATGGACCCATTCATCAAGGTTGCAAGGCAGGAAATATCACGGATATCTCCAGTGTGCACTAAAGACCCGATGTGCCACGACGTCCTCATTCATTAGATGGCCTTAGCCTGCTGAGCCCCACAGACTGCGTGGAGCAAGACCTGGACTGCGAAGAGGGAACAACTCAGATCCCTCCGCCCCCTACGGCACTGACAGTATACATGCATGACCTAAGGTCACATGTGCACAGTAACACTGCTGGGACAGAACCTGGCAGTGTAAAATTTTGCCGCTACTATTAAGAGTGAAAGCCATGGGCGTATTTATAATGGCTATGGGTGCAGCGTGTTCAGTGCACATGGGCCCCTTGCTCGCATAGTATACTTACCTTGCGCTGGCAAGCCGTTCCCACTTCCTCCTCGCCGCCATCTTCCCAATGATATCTTCGGGATGATGGCGCCGCGCAGTGAAAAGAAAGACTGGCAATGTATGCAGTGACAAGACCAGGGTATGACTAGGTATAATATAAAAACATTGTGCCAGCCTGGCATAGTATTGGGGAACAAGTACACAGTTAGCCTGATTCAGAGGTGCGCGCTAACTGCACGCCATGCCCATGTTTACGCAGCCTAACGATTATTTGCTACTTCACATGTGCAAAATATTCTGGAAGCGCTGGTATTAGAACTGGCCAGGGAAAACCATGGGTGTACCTGGCCGGCGACTGGAAGGTGGCGATAAGTGAACGCAAACAATGCTGCCACGTGCGCGTGTTATGGGGGTGTGGCGGGTGTGTTAGCGAAAGCACCTGCCTACTCAGACGCACCACTGCGCCCAAAGAGGCCATGTTCAGATGGAGGCCCTGCACCTGCCATTGGGTTGGTGCAATTGTTGATGGTGCACCGATGGTATTACCGTCGTCGTAGCACCACTGAAAATGGGCGTTTCAGTGCTTGCACACTCAGGTGCATGCCAGTACACGAGGGGAAGGCAGAATGTAGCCTTTTCATATTGTCGCCACCGTGGTTCCGCTAAAACATGCACCTGCGACGGCTACCGCGTCTACCTCCGAATCAGGCCCAGGGTGTGGAGAACGGGTGGTCTGCAGTTTTTTCTTTTTTATTTATTAAATGAAAGTCTGATAAGTTTGTTGAGGTTCAGCAACCACGTTTTGCTATTTATTTTTTGGTCCAAACAGTAGCTACTATTACTGTAAAACAGTAAAGTTCATTAGAAGTCATCAGGAAAAATGGGGGCCACAATCAACCTGCGGGCCCCCATCCTGCATCCCTGCTTTAGACAACTACATTTATCTGACGACTCTTCAGATCCGACAAGCTCTTCCACCTTTTACCTGAATACGTTTGAAAAAGGAACCGGTATCTTATAGTTTGTTTAGAATGATTTCTCTATGGATTGAGTTGCACATAAAAATAACTCTCTTTAAAGACCGTGGTGGAGAAAATCATCCAAAAATCTAGAAGTCAGTTTGGTTTCCAGTGCAAATCTCCTTTTAATCCCTATCTTCGGCCAGTGAGTGGTCATTATATATACAGTACTGATAATTATTAACACAGGGCCTGATTGAGAGATGTACGCAAACCCAATGGCTAACGTACTTCTCTGATGGTTGAAGATCTGCACTGCACATGTGCAGGTCTCTTTTTGTGGCTACGGTTGCAGTGCCCCTAAGCTGCAGCTTGATTGACATGCTGACGCTGTTTGGGAGGCGGGGAATGGGCTGTGTCGGACAGTGTTTTTGAAAATGGAGGCGTCGGCCCTGTTTTCTGGGAGTGGCGAGGCCAGAGTCCATGTCGTCGGGCGCAGGTTTACTATCAGTGCCTACGGAGCTGAGATGGCCATTCTAAGGGGTCTATTTATCAAGCTGTGAACAGCATGGAGAAATGGACCACTGGAGAAGTTGCCCATAGTAACCAATCAGCTCCTACCTATTATCTTATAGACTGTAAATGCTATTTCAAAGCTGATTGGTTGCTATGAGCAACTTCTCCACTGGTCCACTTCTCCACACTTTTCACTGCTTGATAAATAGACCCCTAAGTAACCTTAAAGTGCGTACATACTGGGTGAAAAAGAGGACGACTGAACGATAACGATATAGTTATCGTTCAGTCGTCCACTTTATCGTCCATTTTTAACCCCAAAAAGATGAACGATGACGACGACGCGCATTCCCGCGGGTCGTTCGTCATCATCGTTCATCGGGCTGACATGCAGGCCAACCTGACGATCTCGTCAGGTTGCTGCATGTCAGGGAATGGGGGAGAGAGCCCGGCGCTGAACGATATCGTTAATGATATCGTTCAGTGGCTGTGCTCAATGTCATGAACGACATTGAGCACAGCCTGCCGGGGACACACTACACGATATCGCTCCGGGAGCATATCGTGTAGTGTGTACCCACCATTAGGCTCACTCAGATGGGCGATGCCACGACCAATGGTCATGATAGTCACGCGATGCTGCGTCTTCAAACGCAGCACTCAGATCTTCAATGCCGCCATTGGGCATCATTTGTCTTCAGGTGCCTCCTGCGGCATATTTTCTCATCTCTGCTGTGTCCAAAGACATAGTAAGCTCTACTGTAACTCCAGCTTGTACAGAACAGTCCCGATTGCCACAGAAAAATTGAGATGGCTTAACAGGAAGGTGTGGCGTCAGGGGGCAGGCATAGCATGGTGGAAATGGACCAGATGTTGCTTGAAAAGGATCTAATAATTCAGCCACCGACATTGTACAACTCCATTGTATTACTAATCGGTTGACCTTATTGCCTCCTGAAATTCATCACTTTCCTCCTTCCCACAAATCTATCGGACTCGTGTGGATGAAAGATCAGTGTTATGACCTGGAGGTGCAAGGATAATCTCTTTGCACAATTTGGCAATTATAATGCTTATTATCTACAGTTGAGTAAACAATGGAATATTTTCAAGCAAATCCCCCCCAGCCCTGCCCCACTCCCCCCACCCCCGTCCCTTTCCCTACCTACAAGAGTAAATTGTGTGTTCTGGCTATGGTTTGCCTTAATCTCTCTTTATGCTTTGTTGTTATGACAGATTTATATAACCAGCTATACCAATTGTGTAAAACTAGTTGAAAGTTTTCCAAATTATTGTTGTGTTGCATCTTGACACTGGCTTGGCCGTCTTAAAACTGTGCTGGTCTGCACCCCGGCTATGTGTTGTTCTCATCTTTGAAACTATAAATTAAATAATTTAAAAACTATGCAAATATACAAGGGCCAACCCCCCCCCCCCCCCTAAAAAAAAAAAATAACTGTAGCATACTGTACATGATGAAAATCAAATTTATATATTACATGGCATGCTAGTATTGCAGACTTCGGGACAAACCAGCAGAGAAGTCCCCAGGAATAGAGTACCTTTGCAGAGGAGAGATCAGACACCCTATGACTGCATAATGCTGTAAAAATGACATGTTTTTTTTTTTGTTTTTTTTTACTCCTTATCTCATTGAGCAATTCAGAGTTATCATCGAAGACCGTACTGTTTCTTTAAGAAGCTGTGCACTCACAGCGAGCGAGCTGGGCTTTAAAGGCATCCAAAGAGGCCGGTAACCCAATTGCAGTTCATTAATAGGATATTACAGAGGCCTAGAGGCCTGTCATCGAGCACATTTAGCTGGGGCTACTGTGTGTCTCTGAGTGGTTTGACATTGATCTGTGGTCGGGTGTATTTGGACGTCTTGTGAGATAGAGAAGAACTTGTCTCTCCTACATCCACCTCGTTACCAGAAATCTTCTGAGTGGTCCATCTGTGTCCCTGTTAGCGCCATTATCAGACTTCCCCATTAAAGCACCGCTAAAAGAAAAATACAAATTAAGTTGCATCAGAGATTCACAGATACATAGCGTATTAGAACAGTATATATTTAAGCATTGATCTTGGGAGGAGACCTCTCTTTCCATATGCACACCAGGCCAGCGTTTGGGCATAAAGAAATCTCCCAGGGCACCAATCGCTCTGGACCTGATGCAGAATTGCGCACATATCGCCCGTAGATGCTCTCACATTGCATACACGGAACTAAGGGCCCGATTCAGACCCGGACGCTAAGAAGCGTTCGCTCGTAGCCGTCGATGGTTCGCATTGTGCGTATGCATCACAGTGCGCGAACCACTGCGAAAGATCGGGAAGCATTCACTCGCCGAGTATAGACAGCCCACCAGAGTGAGTGACAGGAGAAGCCGTTTGTGGGTGGTAACGGGAAGGCCACTGGAAACGAGAGAGTGGAGGTGCGAGACCGAAATAACGCAGTTTCAGCGGCGTGCATAATTAACAGGCAGCGTCATTGTACACGTCACCTGGTTGTATTTCACACTGAAGTGATCGCAGTGCTTGAGGCAGGGTATAGTCAATCTCAAGCGCTGCGTTCGCTTCCAATGGTAACTGATGTACCGATGGTTGCATACACGTCCTGGAGATGACGTGCGCTAGTGGGCGTCTTAAGACAGGCCGGTGGGCGTCTGCATACACAAAGTGATCGCACGCAAGACATAGTGGGCGTGCTTATGACGTGCCGTGCCGTCACTTAGCGGAGTTTGCATGCGTTGGGTGCGAAAGAACGCATCTAGCGAGCGGGTCTGAATCAGGTCCTAAATGTGGATATTCACCCGTGTGCTGAGCTGTAGACATCTCTGCGGCCGGACATATCCGTGCGGTTTCCGGAGCATGCTCAGTAAGAAAATATGCAAGATATTTTTCCCAGGTATGCATGCAACACCCCTAGTTCACCCAACCCTCTCCCATTGGCCGGCGTATACACTTACATCCGAAAGGATGCTGCCATCTTGGACTGCAACAACATGTGCCCCCGTTTAACACTACTCTCAAAAATATATGCCATGCATCACAAGAGATCCTTACTATTAGCTGCCTTCACACTACATAGAACCCAACCCATTTCCGACAGAACAGGTATTTCCAATCTAATCCTTCGGCAGCTCCGAGTAACAGGGCGTCCCCTCTGGACGGGAGAGAGTAAGCCACTGTGACACAGATATCCTTGATAGTGTGTACATATGAAACCTATGCCATTGATCGATCTTCCTAAAGACAAGGGTAGGTAACCAAAGTTATACAACGCTCCGGAAGTGCAGGCTTTGTAAGAACCGGTGGAACGAGCCAAACGAGCTGCCATTTTGTTAAGCTTATTGTATTTGGTCAGAAACAAAAGTCAGTGACCTTTAGATATTATATCAGCATTGAAAACAAGCCTCACCCGGGATAGTTCCTCTTTACACACTGCTGAACATGTTTATACAGTGCATGCTTCTTGTAATACGTGCTGGGATTTCACTGAGCATTTTTTTACGGCACTGGTGGTTAAGACCGGTGATGAAATAAGTTACTGAGACAGAATTATAAGAAGTATACAGAATAAGGGACTTGCAGCCACCCATACATATCAAATTAAACTACCCTGGGGTACAGAATAAAGTGAATGGCATTGTGCAGGTATCCCTACATGCTGAAAACAGGGAATTGCATTAAGCATTCGGAGCAAGAGAAATAGTACTGTGCAGATGAAATGTAATGACAGATACTGAGGGGCCTATTTATACTAGGGATGTGCAGGCTCGGATAGGTTCGAGTTTGCACGTGGAGTTCGGATTTTTCCCTCCAAAAAAACGGAACTCACAACGAGGCAAAACGTCATCTTACATGGACGAACATCATCATTCCTGGTCTTTTGTCCAGGAATGATGATGTTCGTCCATGTAAGATGACGTTTTGCCTCGTTGTGAGTTCCGTTTTTTTGGAGGGAAAAATCCGAACTCCACGTGCAAACTCGAACCTATCCGAGCCTGCACATCCCTAATTTATACAGTTACTCTTTGGAGTTTTCGCCAGAAAAAAGGGGTAATGTTATCTTGGAGGACTTGCAAAGCCTCCAGATCAAAGACGCATGCGCGGCCGTACTGTAGGAACTCCATGCCGCCTATGTTACGCTGCTGGTGAGGAGAAAACCCCTCTCGTAGCACCGGGGTTTTCACTTTCACCAGGGCTATTAAATCTGTACAAGGGACTTGATACAGAGATGGATACAAATGCCGTCACAACTTCAATTCCGTCTGAAGCAGACTTGCGAAAATATACTAATGACTTAGCTGATGTCTTGTGCACTGAAACGCCCACCCACAGCGTCTCGCATCTGCCGCTTACGTTGAAAAGCAGGAACATCGCCTATGCTGTCTCAGGCAGAGCGGCTCTACTAAGATGACATGGCCTCTATATCTGCAAACAAATTCGTAGAGGCGCACTAAGGCACACCCAGAAAACGGTTTTGACATGCCTGCGTTTTTCTAACTACCTCCTGTGACCTCCCCCCAAAAGCTGTCTACCTGTCACTCGCTTTGCGAATAAATCCTCTGCGCGTGCACAGTGTGACTCTGAGTAGCAAATTAAATCGCTCGACTGCGTGCAACATGAATCAGGCCCACAATTCGCACAGGCAATCTCTGAATCAGGCCCACAATTCGCACAAGGGGCCTAATTCAGAGGTGGACACTGCTGCGTCTGGTGGTGCGTCTGTTGCCGGAGTCGTGGCAGCAATAATATGTAAATGCTAATATCAGCCTTTCTCTGGTGCAGCAGGAAGCTTCTGAAGGTGCAAGCACTGAGACTCCCACTTTCAGCGTCTGCGCATTGTGATTTTTGGCACGCCATTATCGGCGCACTGTCACGTGCACCATTGACACTTGCACCAGGCCTATGGCAGGTGCAGTTTCTCCATCTGAACACGGCCTCTGTGGCTGCGGTTCTGCATCTGAAAACGCAGCTGCTTTCCCTGACTCGCCTGCGACACTCGCATAACACGCGTTTTTTGCGTTTCTTCAGGCCAGAACCCAGGAATGCCTATCACTTTGCCGTACAATAACTGACACCGTCCTGTCCCAATCGCAATAGCTTCTTTGTGCGTACGCTCTGTTTAGCGCATATGTATTAGGAGTTTTACCTAACTTTTAGCGCATGCCCAGTAGCAAGAACTCACTCAACTGCGTGAACATAGTCATTGTGTGCAAATTGCGAGCCCCTCTGAATCAGGCCCAGGATCTGCATAAATAGACCCCTGAGAATGACATCCAGTACATTATGAGAGACATTATGAGAGAGGTAGCACTGTGTTCAAGCTTGGTCATATAACACTGTAGATAGGGTCAAAAAGATGTTAGTGAACTGGCAGTCATTTGAAATCCTCCGTATATATTAAAAAAAAAATATATATATATATATATATATATATACAGTATATATTTATTGCAAAGAGAAACTACTAAAGTTATCAAACTGGTGTGTTTATTGTTAGCTATGTACAGTAATGTATCTTCATCACTGGATCTAATATTAGGCCACACATAACCTTAGGCAACGCGTATTGCTGCTGACCTTTGTCCATGCTTATGACTCTGAAAAGCCTGGTCACTCTGCCAGAAGTCCAGGACTGGTTGCTAATCTCCCTGATAGTATAGGCAGAGGATAACCTTTCATTACTGGGTAGCATCATTGTAAAAAAAATTATAATGGCAATCGCTGCACCATCAAACTATGTACAAAAACCATAGGCAAGCATGGTGGGTGGAAGGGGGGGGGGGGCATAATCCATACCTGCTATTGAGATATCAGGAATGTCAGGGGCAATGGATAATGTCTGACCTGTGGGTTCTGTCAACTGCCAACGGTAAAAATAGCTAGACATTACCCTGTTAGCATCGTATTTGGTGGCAGCAGTGGGATCACATAGTGCTTGTTAAAGATTTGCTGGCATGCTTCCAAATGTTACAAACTATTTTTTTTTTTTAAACAATTTTTTTTTTTAAATAAAAGCTCTAACGAGTTCTTCTGAGAGCTGGACAATGAGAAATCTTTGGGGACTATGTCAAAATCAAATCAGGAGATAAGATATGACCTTACAGATACAATGTCAATGATGCTTGCAACCAAGAGGATGAAGGGGAAGATGATGACTTAGAGGAGGTGTATCCACCAATCTTTATAGACGCGACATGTAAGTCTAGTTTCATGGAACCCTATGCATTGCATTCATAATAAGGTTTCTGGTGGCAATGTGGGCATCTACTATTACAAAAGAAGGGGCCTGTGCTACTGAGTACTGCTTGGGAAGATGCAGGTCCAGGTTTTATCTGGGATAAAGACACATTCCCAAACATCAACATGCATCTTCTAGTGTTTGAGACCGTGATTTGTGCAAATGGGCTTGAGGAGACAGAATGGTCATAATATCTAGGTCACAGACTGATAGGATAGGCTTTCAGTGCTGCAATTGTGAGGCTGTTTGCAGTACACTCTTGGCACATTTTGCATTAACTCTGGAGACCTACAGAGTACAGTTTTGGATACAGGCAAAGAGTGGTACAAAGTGGTTTCATGAGTTTAATAGCCAGCTGCGAATGGCATGAAACCAATGCACGGAGGTGAAGAAGTTAGATGATACTGCTGGTCATGTTGGAGAAGTTATTGCTGAAATTGGCTCCTAAGGTCCACGAATGGCTGAGTGATCACAACCTGCACTCTCCAGACGGTGCTGCTGAATTAGATTATGAAGATGTGGCAAATCTCCCCCTGTTTGAGAGGGTCTTGTGACCAATGGTCCCTGACTTGCGAAAAGGGACAATACCCAACACACTTCAACGTCTCCGTTAATAGAAAGAGACTTGCAGTTGACCGGCCAATGACGCTGCTTCCTCTTTACATTTTTTTATCGCCATAATAATAATAAAAATAAATAAATCTCTCCAGACAGTGTGTAAGCTCTTTGCCCTATTAGTAACCCTACGATAAATAATACATGTAATCTCCCGTCACATGGATCTTCATGATCACGAATAGGAGGGATGGCAGGCTAGATGGATGTCTGCAGTTTGACATGTCTGGTCTACAGACTACCGTTTAGCACTCGTCACTTTGCGGCCTGGGAAGAGCCAGTGGGAAGTGGTATTAATGTTCATTATCAAATACCATCCTATCTTAATCTTTATTGATTCATTTGCTTCAGGCTGCTGACCTTGTTTACTTTGGAATGGTACAACATGCAAGACTTCATGCAGGATACCCATTTCCAGTATATGATATAGCGCGGTAAGGTATATGCGTGATAATTGAAAGCAGTTTTAGAGATGGCTTTGGCTGTCTTTGATTGTTTAGCATTGCAATATCGCTCTGCAGTGTTCATATGAAGAGGGAGAAAACACAAAGAACTATGTCAATACGATGATTGCATTTGCTTTAGACATACAGTTAAGTAGTCGTCCTGTATGGTGACGGCATCACCGAGATATTGACGGGAAGGAAAGGCAATCCTCAGACATTAATAGGGTTAGAGGTGTCTACCGCTTGCGTGATAATAGGGCGTCTTGTGATTCCTGGAAATACAGAGTTATAAGCTGGTCTGTTGACTTACAGTAATATTAGCAGTGAGCTTCCACATTACACCTGAGCCAGCTGATCTACATGCAGTTACATTTCACATAGATTAACGTGTGTGATGCCAGAATGTGGTAAGCGCCTATACTGATAGTCCTATTTATTATAGTACACGTCCAATCTACCCAAGTGGCTGACTGCTTAGTTAGCATATATTCGCACGTAAATTGCGATCACAGCTGCGAATGCAATCGCTTACAACTCTGAATGAATCAGGACCATAGTCCTGGCTTCTGCTTTTGTTCTAGCGACTACAAGGAGGTCCAAGAAGGGCGATTACACAGCACCTCCCAATGAGAAGCACCAACATGATGTGCCACAGCATCTACTGCGGGGGCCTGAAATTTCCAATGCCTTGACGCTGCCACCCACACTGTGTGGCCATGCCCCCTTAATACCAGTGACCAAAATATCTCACGGGAGCCATGGTAATTACAAAACAATCTAATTTCATTTATTACCAGTGATTTATATAGCGCACACATATTTCACAGCGCTTTACAGAGAGTATTTGGCCATTCACATCAGTCACTGCCCCAGTGGAGCTTATAATCTATATGCACTATCGCATGCGCATGGGTTAATTTTGTTGTGAGCCAATTAACCTACCAGTATGTTTTTGGAGTGTGGGAGGAAACTGGAGTACCTGGAGGAAACCCACGCAAGCACAGGGAGATTATGCGAAGGTAGGGCCATGTTGGGAATCGAATCCACGACCTCAGTGCTTTGAGGCAGTAGTGCTAATCATTACACCATCGGTGCTGCCCATTTCATGACTGATCCTGATAAATCCAGCCAGGTGATACCTTCTACTCCTTATCTTGGGGCATTGGAACCATCCTTCTCTTGTGTTGAGGTCCTGTCTCTGGTATGAAGTTTAGTGATCAGAATCCTGCATTATAAAAAGGCTGCATGTGGGAAACTTTATGGGCCTGATTCTTAATCGGATACAAGTGAAAATGTGCACGGATCTCACTGTGCCAAAGTAAGAAATCGGCACCTGTGCACGCGCCAGATCAGGTATACGCACGCAAAGGTCTGGTACAGATAAGAACGATGGGCATTTGGCACGATGGTTGACCCAATTACTCTTTAGCCCAGAACAAACGATATTGAGCTTACACACCGTGCAATCCTTCAAGCGACAGAACGATTTAATGCGTTTGATCTATAAGATTTATCGTTGCTGCTTTACACACTAGAATAGGGGTGGGCAACAAGCAGCCCCCCAACTAGTGTAGAAGTACACTTCCCAGCATGCCTTGCCACAGTTTTGCTATTTGGCCATGCTAAAACTAGTTCAACAACAGCTGGAGGGCCACTTTTTGCCCCCCCCTGCACTAGAACAACCATCTTTAAGATTATTGGCTATGAGTGCCAAGAGGTGACGTCTTCACAGGCCAAAAAAGGAACAACATATTGCCTGGACGTCCGGTTGGCCGTACACTACACAATGTGCACCACCACATCATTCATGATATCTTCTAATTGATCAAGCAGCACGGCCAACCAGAGGATGTCGTATACGACGTGTGGGAGCGCTCAATTGTGTATACACACTACACCTTATACACAATTTGTCGTTCCAATTTGACAAATCTCGCCGATATCGTTCTAGTGTGTGTCCGGTTTAACAGATGGCTAGTGCGTATTGATCGAGCCGCCTGTCGACCAAACTTTCCGTGAAATGGGAGCTTCTGGGCGGTAACAGGAGTGGATGCAAAATGACGTAATTATATAATTGCATTAGACCCGCCCGCTTCATTGTCTGTGCGGGAGAAGCACGCATTCTTCCGGGAGCCTGGTGGACTACCCGACAAGTTGTGAGTCTCCTGGAGGTTCGGGCAGAGTAAGTAAGTAGGCAGTGGGTGGGATTGGCTTCTATGTGCATACACACAGATCCTCAGCATATACAAGCAGATTCTCGTAATAGCATTAGGAAGTAAGGAGCATGCCGTGGCCGTATGGGAAAGCAGCCACAGATGCAATCTGGCCCTATGTCTTTTCCTTCCTCTTTAGTTTAGGCCAGGATTTAAAAATGTTCCAGAGTCTGTGGATTAATATATACAGTTATATAGACAATAGAAAACCAGCAAAACAGCAGATGGTCTTACCGCCGTCCCCATCTAAACTCACTTGTAGAGATCTTTTTTTTTTTTATTGATGTAAGATAAACAATTCAGCTCAGGCAATGAACCTGTTATTTTGCACTCAGATCCGAAAATATAAAAACAGGCGCATGATAAACTCACTTTCATATAAAAGCTTTTCTTCATCTATACACCCCGTTTGCCTAATGATGCAAAAGAGGGACTAAGGGCCTGATTCAGAGCCGGACGCAATTAGCGCTCGCTCGTCCAGAAAATAGGGGTGGCTTTTCAAATCAACCGTTCGCTCTTTGCGGTCTGTTCACGCCTCTAGGTCTGAACGAGCGAACAAAACTTGCGGTCGTTTTTTGAAAAAATACGCCCCCTGGCCGCTCGCATCCTACGTCATGTCCGCTATTTATTAGATTAATCGAGTACATCGACCAGGGTATGAACTGCTCGCTATTCTTGGGGTTGGTTTTTGCTACCACAATTTTGCGAGCAGTTCTGGCTATAAAATAACCCAGTGACGTGGTCAATGACGCTGCTGTTTTAATTATGCACACCCATAAAACGCCCGTTTTGACCTTTAAGCACGCCTGCGTTCGGATCTCCACTCCCCGTTTTCAAGCACCTTCCCCCGTTACCACCCACATACGCCTACTCCTGTCACTCAAATTATCAGGCATTCGCTATTTTGCGAGCACATGAATTTCGACCGCACTGACTGGTTCGCGCATGCGTATAACGATCCGTACGCATGCGCAGTTGTGCAAACATCACTCGGAGCGAACGAGCGGCCGCTTACGAGCGGCTCTGAATCAGGCCCTAAGACCTCATGGAGGCATAGGTACAATACTGGTTTGGCCCCTTGTCCCTCTATGTTTGCTAAGAAAAACAAAACATAAAAATGTGTTACAGTAAACTGGGCACCATTGCACAATGGGCGATCTGGCTATGAGGGATGCAGTTGATATACTGGCAGATAGGATGCCGGCAGTCGAAATACCGACGCCGGAATCCCGCTGCTCGGCGTAATGCCAACGCCTATTGCCCGATAGACGTCAGGATACTGGCGTCGGCATCAACGTCCAGACGGCGGTAAGTATGTGCGCTTAGCCAGGGATGGGGGGGTTAAGATTAGGTACCCCCGGGGGTATTTAGGGTTAAGGTTAGGCTACAGGGAGGGTGGGTTAGGGTAGGGCACCCCCGGGTGGAGGTTAGAGTGCGGGAAGGGGGATTAGGGTTAAGATCCATCTGGAGGAGGTTAGGGTTAGGCACCCCCCCTGGGGAGATTAGAGTTAGGCACCACTAAGGGAGGGTTAGGGGAGGGGGGAGGGTTAGTCTACTTACCAGCCCTAGTCGGGATACCAATTTCGGCTATGAGTATATTTCCCTATTACACCTATCTCTGTAGTACTCTCCAGTTAAGCACCCAGCTGTAGCTCAGTAACTCTTACCACAGGCTCCCTGTCACGTTTGGGCTATGGTGGTCTAACTTACTGGGAGATGTCAGTGCCAATGACCCCTCCAAGTGGGATTTGGGCTGAAACTGCACCCAGCGAGCAGGTCGGGTTATCCAGCATAAGGGAAATGGAAGAACACTATCACAGGGAGAGCACAGGAGAATGATACTGGAAGTTTTGCACTTGAGTGATGTACTGGGTAAACACACTGTTGATCCAGACACAGGGCTGACACAGGAGAATGGCACTAGGAGTTTGTACTTGGATGAAGTACACACACTGTTGTTCCAGACGCAGAACTGGCACAGGATGATGACACTTCGGAGATAGTACTCGGATAATGTACTGAGTAAACACACACACCTTGGGTAACACTAGGAGAGTATCACTGGAATAAAGGAGCTTGGATCCTGGAATGCTGCAACAGCAAGTATACACTGGAAGTAACAACGTTGTACAGACAACTTCCTGTTGTCTGGAGCTGGGCTAAATATCCTAATGTAGCAGTCCATTGGAGGATAGTGTCAGCTGACAGCAACCAATGCTACCATTGGGTAAAGGGCAGTCGGTTGATGTAGACTGTCATGGCTACACCCATGATGGTAACCACAGGAACTAAATCACGGAGCGAGCACATGGATGTCCTAGCAGACCCCAGATATAATCCTCAGCACGTCGCTTGCCGCCGCACCTGGCGTTTGGCCGCTCGAGAGGTCAGGGGATCCAGCGCTAAGGTGAGTAACGGCCGATCCTAGGATGCAACCTGACACTCCCATGGGTGAATGATAGTGTTGCGCACACTGTGGATGTGGGACCACAAGGACCAATATAAGGCTATTATGCAATCAGATACTTTCCTTCCCCCACAAAACAGTTCAGCTGTGGCAGATGGATGGATGGGGAACTCTCCCAGTAACCCTTGAGCATGGATATTCTGGCAGGTGGGGCTTGATCTCCATTGCACATAATTACTAAACTGCAGACTACTGTTCATTTATACATCTCCCACATTGTTTGCCAGTTGACAGTCTGAAGTGGGAATGGGGTGGACAAGACATGCCCTCTCCGCATTAATTAACTCATGACTAGCTATAGTATCGGTGGCTTGCCATGTGATGCTCACGTGACTAATGGCCCCCATACATCCACTACGGATTGGGGCCATTCCCTGTTATAGTGATGTCTAGGAGTATTTGATTCCCCCATCTCAACCCAAAAATGGTTGGAATTGGCAAATCCAGGATTTTTAGCATGCAGAATTTCCCTGATTCCAATAAGGGATAAGGGAAATGTGCCTCAGATGTATGGGCACTATTAGTTCCAGGTGGAGGTCTCCAGAGCTCAAAGGGCTGTTATACAGCAGAATGTTGAATGTTAAGACTGAGTGCTGCTAACCTGTCATGTGTTATTACCGTGGTCTTGTTTGGAGAGGCATCTAGGAAGTTCAAAGCGGCACTTACTAGTATACCAGTGTAACCATCAAACAAATTAGGTGTTCACACTTATGTAGAGGCACAGAATGACACCATGCTAGAGTATCAGCTCTTATTCTACAAAGTAGATGGCCTGGAAAAAATCAGTATGTAATAGCCGCCGGTTTAAATCCCGACAGGAGAAGGCCGTGTCAGGTTACGGCCTAGGGTCGGCCGTTACTCTCCCCAGCGCCGACTTCCCCTGACTTCTCGAGCGGTCAGACGTCAGGTGCAGTGGCGAGTGACGTGTTGAGAATTTATGCCTTAGGTTCACTTGGACACCCATGTGCGGCTCTGTGACTTGGTTACTGAGGTTGCAGTCATGGGCACAGCCATGATAGTCGTTCATCACCTGACTGACGCTTCGTCCAATGGTAGCATGGTTGCTGTCAGCTGACGCTGTCCTCCAATGGACTCTTCCTTAGGGTATGTAACTGGGCTCTAGACAGCAGGAAGTTGCCTGTACAACGTCGTTAATACTGACGTATGTTTGTCGTCACTTCGTTCCAGGTTCCTTGCTTCTTCCACTCTCGAGTCATTTCTAGTCTCTCTCCTGTGCTAGCAGTGCGTCTGGATTCTCAGCCCGCGTACTCTGTCTAACATCCGAATACAACTGTAGCTGTGTGTCTGGGTGCTCAGCCCGTGTACTCAGAATAACCTCCATTACAGTGTCACTCTTCTGTGCCAGCGGAGCATCTAAGTTCCCAGACCGTGTGCGTCTCGTGTATTCAGTTCAACATCCGAGTACAACTACAGAGTCACCCTCCTGTGCCAACGGTGCGTCTCTGCCCGCGTACTCAGTACAACATCCAAATACTGCCTATGTACCACTCTCCTGCGCTAGTGGTGCGTCTAGGTCCTCAGTGGGCCTTATCTATTGCCCTTTAGTGTACTACTCCTGAAAGTGATTCTACAGTGCCAATACAGTACCAGAGAGGTACAGAATCCTCACTAGTGCTTCTCCCAGAAGTACATCCTCCTGGGCCTCATTGGTGTTATCTCCCTCCATTTGCCACTTGTATCGGATACCTGACCAAAGGGCCGCGACTTGCTTGCTGGGTGCAGCTAAACCCATATCCCACTTGGAGGGGTCACTGGTGAACACCTGTCAGCAAGTTAGACTCCGCGCCTTTGGTCAGGTCTCGTCAACATCCAATACTTGTGGATGAGGAGGACATACATCCAGGTCTCTCGCCTCCGATTCCTTCCTCAACCCGGGACCTCAGCTTTCAGCTCCTCAGTAGGAGATCCTCCTGAGTCGAACTAAGACAGGCCGACAGCAGGAGATCCCGACGCCGGCTGGTAAGTACCCTAACTCTCCCCCCCCCTAACCCTCCCTTTGGGGTGCCTAACCCTAAAACTCCCGGGGTGGTGCCTAACCCTAAGTCCCCCCCGGGTGTGCCTAAACCTAACCCCCCTCTTCCTGCACCCTAACCCTCCCTGGGGGGTGCCTAACCCTAACCTACCCCTGGCGGTGCCTAACCCGAACCCTCCCCCCTAGGGGTTCCTAACCCTAACCTTCCCCCCCAAAACCTAACCCCGCTACACTCCCTAAATCTAACCCTCGCCCCACGCGGCTATCACTAAGGACGCCCCGGACTTACCTCGTTCGGGTTGTCGTCCTTCGGCATTCAGGTGTCGGGATTCAGATAGGAGTCCGTATTTTGACGCCTATCTGAAGTCCCCCGTCGGGCTTCTCGTGTTGGGATACAGACCAGCGGTCTATAAACTGCATTCCGCCTGGAACCCGTTAATTTCAACACTGGCAGCTGTACACCAATAATGTAATGAACTACTGCTACTATCCTCCTGGACCACTACCATCCACCAGGGTTACATACGTGTAGTAATAAGCACGCCATCATGCTGTAAATGCATATCTGTATATGTGCCTGTTTTATTTATTCACAGTTATTTTTATAGCATATACAAAGCGCTTTTCAGAGAATATTTAAAGAGTCCCTTCTCTGAGTAGAACGTACAATCTATATTTCCTATCACACAGACACTGGGGTTCAGTTTGTTACGAGCCATTTAACCTGTTAGTATGTTTTTGGAGTGTGTGAGGAAACTGGGGCACGTGCAGAAACACACACAAGTACTGGAAGGACATACAAATTCCACAACCATAGGGTTATGGCCGGAATCAAACCCATGACTGTGGTGTTAACCATTGTGTCACTGTACCAAATTACTTATTTAATTTTTTTTTTTCTTAAATCCAAGTTGCAAATGTGAAGACTTGGTGATGCGATTCGCAAACCAGTGGAGAAATGGGAGACATGATGGAAAGTTGCCCTGCTTTTCCGAAAGAGTGCGTGAAGACTCCTTGAATCTCATGAGTCTCCCAGACGTTTCGGGAAGGTGGGCAAGTATGATTTAAGCATGGAAACGTACCTCTCAACTGTGCCCATTTAGGCAAGTAAATCCTGATTTTAGAGCTCTAGCTGGCAGGAATGTCCCGTTCATTACTATTCTCCAGTGCCAGGTGTGCGTGGCATCGGAGGGATTATTTTACGTGAAGAAAAGGTGGCTGGGGCAGTCCAGTGTTCAGAGGAGATGGCCAAGGTGTGACATGGCCAATGTGCATACTGTGTTACTATGCCTCCTTATCACGTGCACATTGCTCCGATTCCCCAACTTGAAAAGCTCATATTGGAATTGGAGGTTACGTAATAAAGTGCAAAAACAGGAGATTGGCAATGAATAAAAATGCCTTATCGGTTTCATTGGTTTTTGTACTGTTAGAAAATAATCACTGAGTCTTTAATTATCAAACATCATGACTGCCAATAACCAACATGCCATCCAATAGCTCGTTCCAGATACCTGCCATAGCACTGGTGTGTGTGCGCCAGTGCATGGGTGGTCAGAGGGGAGCTGATGGGTATAAGGAGCAGCATACTGTGGCACAGCACAGCACTCTATTGTGACGTGACTATGTCCCATGTCCTGATTCGCTAAGCCTAAATCTTTGGAGGTATGGGCCCTCATTCAGAGCCACTCGCTAGCGGCAGTACGCTCGTTCCGAGCGATGTTCGCACATCTGCGCATGCGTACGGATCGTTATACGCATGCGCGAACCAGTCAGTGCGGCCGAAATTCATGTGCTCGCAAAATAGCGAATGCCTGATAATTTGAGTGACAGGATGAGGCGTATGTGGGTGGTAACAGGGGAAGGTGCTTGAAAACGGGGAGTGGAAATCAGAACGCAGGCGTGCTTAAAGGTCAAAACGGGCGTTTTATGGGTGTGCATATTTAAAACAGCAGCGTCATTGACCACGTCACTGGGTTTTTTTTAAGCCAGAACTGTTCGCAAAATTGTGGTAGCAAAAACCAACCACAAGAATAGCGATCAGTTCATACGCTGGTCGATGTACTCGATTAATCTAATAAATAGCGGACATGACGTATGGTGCGAGCGGCCAGGGGGCGTTTTTAACAAATAAACGAGCGTATGTTTTGCTCGCTCGTTCAGACTTAGAGGTGTGAACAGACTGCAATTTGCGAACGGATCATTTGAATAGCCACCCCTTGTTTTTGAACGAACGACCGCAAATAGCGAACGGCTCTGAATCAGGCCCATGGTTCCACCCAAAACTACAATTTTGGATTGAATATCATGCTCGGCTCACCTATGCTTGCACCTGCTGGTGGTCAAATGGTCTGCATAGGTAATGACAAAGTTGGAAAGAATGACGTGAGAGACACTTGCCTATTTCTCCTAATTTAGTTGTGGGAGATTTGCTGTAAAGCTAATAGAAAAAACATAACAAGGTTGGTGCTGCTTGATGACCTGGTTGGTGTGGCTTGATGACCTGGTTGGTGCGGCTTGATGAAATGGTTGGCATATTCTTGATGATGGTTCGCATGGTATGATGACATGGTTGGTGCAGCTTGATGACATGGTTGGTATGGCTTGATGACATGGTTGATGCGGCTTGATGATATGGTTGACGTGTCTTGATGACATGGTTGGTGTGGCTTGATGACAAGGTTGGCACGGCTTGATGATATGGTTGATGCGGCTTGATGACATGGTTGGCGCGTCTTGATGACATAGTTCTCTAGGTGTTGGTGTATTATGTGATTTACGTCACCCCCCTATGTCTTACTTAGAAAGGAATTTTCCATTTGGGTGGATTATACTTTAACTCCTCCAATTTCTACTATCTGACATTAATGTTGTCCCTGTTTTCTATATATGTCACATTTTTGGCCACAATTATATACTCACCTTTCTAAGAAGCTTCTGGTCCTGAATCTTGCAAGTAATGAATAGTGTGTAACATCAGAGGTTAACCACACGTGGTGTGCAGGGTCTTGTATTACCCCAACAGACAGCCACAACCTACCACCCTTTAACATGGATGAATTACGAAAATAAATGTCATTTTAGAGCTATAAGGAGGGGATGTCTGAAATTATCAACTTGAATTTCTACTTTGCCTTTTTATGTTTTTCTCTGGGTGATAATTTCACGTCCGCATTAGCGCTTGGTCAGTATAAACTGAGTACTAGACTTGTATTTATTTATTTTTTTATCCTTAGCGTTTTTAATAAGACTCCTGTATGACAATGTTTCAATGCCTGCAGCTTCCAACACACCAGCAGGTGGCACTGATGCCCACAGGGAGCGATTTGCTATGTTAGGACACTTTCCTTTGATGTGTTGGTAAAGGGTTGTGATGGGGGAGAAGCCACCAAATGATTCTGTCCTTAAAGCAAAACTATCCCAAAGGCTGGTCGCTTCAAATACAGACAGAGTCATTTTTCCTTACCCAGTTAAGTTAAAGTTACCAAATATTACGGATAACCCTCTGAAAGCCAGCCATGTAGAGGATCGTATTGGGGTCTGTGACCTGGCCAATGGATATGCTTATAACACATCTATAAAACTCAAAATGCTGGGGTGTGACCTACTTTTCTGGAGAACTCTCTTAAATTCGGGAGTTTCCCGGAGAAAAGGCGAGTACGCCATAATGAACAATTGCTGACAACTCTATAATTGCTGATGAGCGCTGTGCAGTGTACACAGGACACCTCCTGTATCCCCCCCCCTCCCCCCATCGTTCAGTGGTCACATGATCACCGACTTCCTTTCCGCTGAGCCAGGAACTGAGTCCCAAGAAAGAAATGATAACTGTCTGCACTATAGTACCCCCACTCATGCTGCAACACATGTACCAGTTATAAATGTATACGTATTTGTAGTGTCACCCAAGATCTATCATGTCCTTACACGTAAGTTATCAAAAGACAATTAAGGATATTCCTAAGGGCCGAAAGCATAAAACATGGAAAAGCACTTTTTTCCTATTCCTGAATATATCCCTACAAAACTAAATAAGAAAACGCTCCCAGAAGAAAATAATGGAGCCCATACATCAGCAGTAATAAAAAAAAAGAGTCACAGATTTTATTTATTTATTTTCCCCCTGATTTAACAATATTCCAATCCACCAATTTTCAGTGATGTGCAGAACTTTTTCATCCAAAGATCAGATCTGTGGATCATTAAAGTGCCCATTTTGCTAGCAAGATACTAGTAACGGCCTGCAAATTGTCTGATTGTTACCATACACTAGCAATCTACAGCCTTGCATGGCGGGTGAAATCCAACATGTCGGACAACCTGATTCACCAATTTTGGTCTAAAACATCAATCGGTGAACACCATATATTGCCGATTTTTTTTTTTACACAATTACCAACAGAATTGCCCCAGTTGATTGCTGATATATGGGCCCCATAAGTCAGGAAGGACAAAGTTTACAAAACTAAAAAGTTATTGTATAAGTAGCACATGGGAAGCATGTGGTACATTATATATAGGGCAGCACAGACGGTGTAATGGTTAGCATTAATGCCTCACAGCACTGAGGTTGTGGAGTTTGTGCTTGCGTGGGTTTCCTCCGGGTACTCCGGTTTCCTCCCACAATCCAAAAATATACTGGTAGGCTGATTTGGCTCCCAACAAAAAATTAACCCTTGTGTGTGTGGGCATGTGGTAAGGAACATAGATTATAAGCTCCATTGGGGCAGGGACTGATGTGAATTTCCAAATATTCTCTGTAAAGCGCTGAGGAATATGTGTGAGCTATATAAGTAACTGGTAATAAATAAATGGTAATAAATAGTTTATACAGTGCATCCGGAAAGTATTCAAAGCCCTTCACTTTTTCCACATTTTGTTATGTTACAGCCTCATTCCAAAATTGAATAAATTCATTTTTGTCCTCAAAATTCTACACACAATGCCCCATAATGACAACGTGTAAAAAGGTTTTTTGAGATTTTTGCAAATTTAATAAAAAAACAAAATCGAAGAAATCAGTTGTACATAAGTATTCACAGCCTTTGCCATGAAGCTCAAAATTTAGCTCAGGTGCATCCTGTTTCCACTGATCATCCTTGAGATGTTCCTACAGCTTAATTGGAGTCCACCTGTGGTAAATTCAGTTGATTGGACATGATTTTGAAAGGCATACCTGTCTATATAAGGTCCCACACTTGACAGTACATGTCAGAGCACAAACCAAGCATGAAGTCCAAGGAATTGTCTGTAGACTTCCGAGACGATTGTCTCGAGGCACAAATCTGGGGAAGGGTACAGAAAAATATCTGCTGCTTTGAAGGTCCCAATGAGCACAGTGGCCTCCATCATCTGTAAATGAAAGAAGTTCGGAACCACCAGGACTCTTCCTAGACTTGGCCAGCCGTCTAAACTGAGCAATCGGGGTAGAAGGGCCCTAGTCAGGGAGGGGACCTAGAACCCTATGGTCACTCTGTCAGAGCTACAGCATTCCTCTGTGGAGAGAGGAGAACCTTCCAGAAGGACAACCATCTCGCAGCAATCCACCAATCAAGCCTGTATGGTAGAGTGGCCAGATGGAAGCCACTCCTTAGTAAAAAGCACATGGCAGCCTGCCTGGAGTTTGCCAAAATGCACCTGAAGGACTCTCAGGCCATGAGAAACAAAATTCTCTGGTCTGATGAGACAAAGATTGAACTCTTTGGCGTGAATGCCAGGCGTTATGTTTGGAGGAAACCAGGCACCGCTCATCACCAGGCCAAAACCATCCCTACAGTGAAGCATGGTGGTGGCAGCATCATGCTGTGGGGATGTTTTTCAGCGGCAGGAACTGGGAGACTAGTCAGGATAGAGGGAAAGATCAATGCAGCAATGTACAGAGACATCCTGGATGAAAACCTGCTCCAGAGAGCTCTTGACCTCAGACTGGGGCGACGGTTCATCTTTCAGCAGGACAACGACCCCAAGCACACAGTCAAGACATCAAAGGAGTGGCTTCAGGACAACTCTGTGAATGTCCTTGAGTGGCCCAGCCAGAGCCCAGACTTGAATCCGATTGAACATCTCTGGAGAGATGTGAAAATGGCTGTGCACCGACGCTTCCCATCCAACCTGATGGAGCTTGAGAGGTGCTGCAAAGAGGAATGGGCGAAACTGCCCAAAGATAGGTGTGCCAAGCTTGTGGCATCATATTCAAAAAGACTTGAGGCTGTAATTGCTGTCAAAGGTGCATCAACAAAGTATTGAGCAAAGGCTGTGAATACTTATGTGCATGTGATTACTTAGTTTTTTTTTTATTATTAAATTTGAAAAAATCTAAAAAAAACTTTTTACACGTTGTCATTATGGGGTATTGTGTGTAGAATTTTGAGGACAAAAATGAATTTATTCCATTTTGGAATGAGGCTGTAACATAACAAAATGTGGAAAAAGTGAAGTGCTGTGAATATCCTCCGGATGCACTGTATAATATAATGTACCCAAAGCTTTCTAAACAGTACAGTACTATAGTAACAGCATAACGCTATCACAATGCTTCCTCTTTCTGATCCCCGGCGCACACTGTACATGTGTGGCCGTCGTCCAGTGCATGCATCACGGGGGGCGACGGAGAGGGAGGAAAAATTAGCAAATTAATAGCCCATAGGCTACTATAGGTCAATGCCATCTGTAGGTCAGGGCCAAGCTCTGGACTGCTTAGCAATCTGGCGCTTCGTAAATCTGACTGCGGCCCTCCATGGTACATTCAGGGGTTTCTTAATATTTTGTTTTCGGGGAATATCCTGCAAATATGAATTGATAAATATGCCCCTCAGTGTTACCAATGCACTCATCCCCCCTTATTAGACATAAGCTGTGGATCCATCTGTGTGTCGTTGACAAGCAAGGACTTTTTTTCTCAGACAGGAAGGCGCAGCTGGAACGTACATATTCACAATCAAGACTATAATTTTGGACCCGTCATTCACCAGATCTTTAGTAATTGTGGAGTGGCTTTTAACCTCCCTCTTCATCCACCTTCCCATATCTCTACTCCATTCCAATTAGTAAAAGCAGACCAGATCTGACAATCCCCCCCCCGCCCCAGTACAAATTAAAATAAATCAGACCCCAAATATAAACAAAAATCATAACTTACACCTACTGCCGTCCCACGTCATCTCTCTACATGCTTTCATACAGAGAATTGCTGTTAGCAATCTGATTGGTGTATAGCTCCAGCCTTCCCCCAATTGGCATGGTGACGGCCATTCGCTGTTAGGCAGCATGCTGGGAGGCAGGTAGAGAATGCTGCCTAGCCGCTCTGATTATGTGTAATTCACAATCAGGGTGGCCGGTGAGCATCTTTCTCTGCCTGCCTCTCTGCCGGCGGCCCTATACACAAAGCGAGCGGCTGTACATTCCATGTAGTGTGTGGCCGCTCACACCGTGCATAGGGCTGTTGGCTGATAGGCAGGCAGAGAAAAAGGCTCCCCGTCCCCTCTGATTGTGTGTTACACACAATCAAACCGGCCAGGAGGGCAGCATTCTATACCTGCCTCCCAAGAAGCTCCGGAGGCACCAGCAAAGGGTAATAATTCCCCCTGGCCCAGTCTGCCCCTGCTTAAAGGCCCCTAGAATCAGACCAGGGCAGCTGGACATACGTTAAGATGGTACTCTCTCCCTCTATTCTTCCCATCTCTCCCTCTTCCTTCTGTCTCCTTCAATTCTTTCCTTTTCTCATGCGATTCATACTTGTCAGTGATATATAGCACGTATTTTACCCAGTATTGGGGACCAGGGACTCTGGTGCCTGGGGTCCCGGGCCAGCCACCCTGCAACCCTTGAGAGAGGCAGTGCTGTCATTGAAATACGCACCGGTCACAAGCCAATCAGAGCTCGCGCACCGACAGCCATTCAGCAGTGGCTACAAGTCTGCAAGCTCAGATTTGCTCTCGACCGGTGCCAGATTCAAATGACGATGGCGCTATCTCTCAAGGGCTGCAGTGTTGATGCTGCTACCTGCTGGTTCGGGCATGGGCACCAAATCCACACCTACTGATGCAGGTGTGAGCTCAGAGGCTGCTAGAGGGACACAGCGAGAACTGGGTAGGAGACTGCTAGGGAGACAGGAGGGGGAGGGGTGAGCATAATTTCTAAGGGGCATTACCGTGTGACATAATGTGTAAGGGTTGTTACTGTGTGACAATGTGTAAGGGGCATTACTGTGTGACAATGTGTAAGGGACATTACTGTGTGACTTGGGGGCAGCCCAGCATCTCTGTAAGTGCTGGGCACGCCCCCTACAGTGATGAAAAGGGAAACCATCTCAAGGACATGCCTCCTTTTCTGATTGACCACACCCCTTTTTCGGGGACACGCCTTTGCAGCACGCTGAAGTGTCCCTTTGTGAAAGGTGTCCTACCCCCTGCCTGCCCTAACGTGAAGACTAGGGGATTGCAGCACACATGGCCAGCTCTAGGGGTGTTCGACCAGTGCGGTCGAACAGGGGCGCCACCCATAGAGGGTGCACCCCTCCCCAACATCCCAATTTCAGCGGGACAGTACCCGAAGTGGCCAGCGAGTGGTCAAATCGGGAGGTTGGGGACCCCCACCGCTGTAGCTTTGCGGTGGTGCCGGTCCCTGGAGTCTGAATGGATTCTGCGCTCATGCATGCGGTATCCATTCAGTGATGGGAGAGGGGCTGGGGGAAGCCCAGTTAGTGAGGCTTCCCCCAGCCTGACATTATTTGGAGGCGTGCCGTGCGGACACGCCTCCAAATATTGTCACATATGGGCGTGGCCTATGGTAATTAGGCCACACACTATTTTCGGCCGTGCACTGTAACGAGCCGGCACAGGGTGCTCTGACCCCTGGAGTCGGCCCTGGCAGCACATATCTGGAATATCTGTTGTGTGGTCCCCTGTAAATACATCCTGGTTGTTTTCTGGTATATAACACACATATTCTTTGATAAATATGCCTCTTATTACCTAATGCCTTATGCTGGCCATATGCACCCAATATCCGCGGATCGCCCCGATAATTGTAGCATGTGCGGGTGACCGAGGGTTAAATATCACTCGGTCAGGCATGCCGGATTGTCCAGCGTGCCCATCTGATGCAAATATTTATTAGTTAAATTGTCGGCCGCATCGGGCAGTGTATGCCCAGCCGCGGCCGTCAGACAGGCGTTTCCTGTGTTCCTTCCCATGGAGGCATCAGGGAAATGTCTCCTCCCCCGGGGGCGGAGCGCAGATGTCGGGGCTAATACACTGTGAGATATAGGTCTGACAGGCATTTTATCTGGACGTGTACGCCCAGCTTAATTCACTATGGGTTTTGTGACCATACAAGACATAGGTCTGATGATGTTGGGGGTGTGGGGAGGTCTGAGGGGCATATGGGTAGGTATAAAGCATAGATTATTATGGGACCCAGAAATGGTCTGGTAGGACTCACATATTTTGTCACTCATCGCGATCACTGCTTGTCTCATATGAAAGCAGAGCATTGGTAACATAGGGCTCGATTCTATTCAGCGCGATGTAAATAGCTATTCAATACACCGCGCTGACAAGTCCGACTAATGATTTCTTCTCTCATCCCTCCGGGGATGAGAGAAGAAATCCGACAAAAGTCCCGGCGCTAGGCTGTTTTCTGCCCTTAGCGCCGGGAAGTTAGGTCGGGGAATGCCCGTTATCGCGCCTAAACACCCTGTTTAAGGCGCGATAACGAGCCTTCCCCGACCTAACAGCGCGATGAATTGAATAGCTCCGGGAGCTATCTCCCGGCGCTATTTACATCGCGCTGAATTGAATCGTGCCCATAGATTCTAATTCTAAGTTGGCCAGATGCTTAACATTTTATTCTAACACTGAATCGGGTCATAGTACAGAGAATCAGCAACAGCCGCTATAACCAGAATATTGGTAGGCAGGTAGGCCTCAAACCTGGATAGATCTAATGAGCAGATCAGTAACAATAACAGGGCTCTTATTATACTAAACGTTACTCTGGAGTTCTGTGACTTGTATCAAACCTGGCACTTTTTATATGATCAACAAACTACTTGGTAACGTCTAGTACAATTTACATAATTCTCCAGCTTGAGGGCACTACAAATAATAACATAAGTAGATAACATGACCCCTGGGGATAATTATGTTACAATTTTGCTGAATATTCGTCTGCAATAAATATGAACTATTACAACACACAGAGTGAGACTAGATAGAATAGGTGGCCTGTAGGGTCTTCCTACGTCTGTCTGTCATCACCCAGTCTTGTGTTATTACTGTTTCCCAATTGTCAAGTGCAACGGTATATGCTGGCGATATATATATATAAATGCTAATAAAGTTATTAACGATAATAATTATCCTCAGCAGCTATGAATTATTATTACATTTTATTTATAGAACGCCACAAGTGGTCCGCAGCGCCGTACATACAGTACAGGGTACACAGAACATTACATTACAATACAGTAACCAAAACATTACAATACAGTAACCAAAATATAAACAGAACACAAGTAACAATTAGCAACACAATTCTCCATACACAGTACAGTTGGGAAGGTGAAGGCTGTCATAGAAGTGCTAGAGAAGAAGGCTGTGAGACACTGAGGAGGAGGACCCAGGCCCTGATTCAGAGCTGGACACTCTGACAGAGCGCTCGCTCTGAATCAGGGCCGTCCTTCTTAATTTTAGTGTGGCCTCCTGGCCGCTCTTATAGCTGTGGGTGACCACCCACAGCTATAGTGAGCAGCCAGGAAGATGGTCGCGATGGTCAAGACCATCACGACCATTGGGCTTGCGACGAGACCCTTGTGGTAGGGTCTCGTTGCAGCAAGCCCTGGAGTGCTTTCGGCTCTATCAGAGCCGAAGGCACTCCCACTGACATCACTTGTGATGTCAGTGGGGCCGGCCCCAGACGGTAGGCGTTCCCATGGGAACGCCTCCGTCTGGGCGGGCACGCCCACCAAAGGCGCTCACTCAACATCGACAGCACGCCCCCTTTGGTGCGAGACCCGGAGCGACGGTTTGCCCGTTGCGCTATCCGGGTCTCGCGCATGCGCACGACAGAGCCGCCTCCGTCGTGCGCATGCGCACTGGGCCAGCATCGACCCGCTTGCGAGTGCTCAGCGCTGGCAAGTGGGTCTGAATTAGGCCCCCTGCTCCTAGGAGCTTACAATCTATGAAAGAACTGTTATCGTAGCCTTTATATCTATACTAATATAATGAGAACGTTGTGTCTGTCTGTTTGTTCAATGTTGGCGGAAATTCTACTGAACCGATTTTCATGAAATCTGCATCATTTTGTAGTGGAAACTTCAAGACATAACCAGCACTTTGCTTCATTTCGATCCGTCCAGTTCAAGCTGTGGCAAATAACAAAAGCAAATCATCGATGTAAGAGATAGTGTCATGTTCCGGACACTTAAACCACCTTTTTACCTCCCCTGTGCCTGCCCAGGCTAGTGGTGAGGTTCGCTCGCCCTGTGCATCACTCCCGGATAGCACAGAGGTCCACTCACGCTGCACATCGCTCCCGGCTCCAGCTGTGCCCTACTTCTGCCCTGTCTGCTCAGCGTCCTGTCACTGAGCATGGTGATGGCTCTCCACAGTCACTTGCTGACAGCGTGTCTCATCAGCATGATGGTATACAAACTGCACGCCAGAGTTCCTTCCAGAACAACAGTATGGGCGCAGCCATGTTGGACTCCTGATGCTCTTCCTCCACTCAGAGCACTGCTCCCAGACCGGCTGATCGCAGCATCCAATCCCTGGCGATCCACCCCTATAAATTCCATTCCCTGACTGGCCCTCATTGCCAGTACAACGTCGCTTCTAGCTGAAGTTACAGCTCAGTACTGAGCTCCCAGATACTGAACAGTCCCAGGGCATGATTCAGCAAGGATCGATGATGCGATCGCGGCAGCAAGCTGGTACGTAGTTCTGCGAAATTCTGCAAATTACTGAGATCGCAATGCCACCGCAGCACAACATAAAGACGCCCACTTCCCTTTACTCACATGCTTGCAAGACTGTGAAAACATCGGTACCATCGAGTACCATGGGAGCCTCACGCACAATTAAGGCAGGTCAGACCTTACCCAGAAATCGCTAAGCTTCCTGTACACAGCTAGAGCTCATGCGGCGTATGCCAACGCTGTGGCTAATTTATGCACGCCCCTGTAATGGCGTATAAATGCACTGGCACGTCTGCATTTCTCCGAACCATCCCCTCCCAGTTCCTATATCTTGTACACAAGTTTCCCACACCAATGTGCACACCAGTCTGGTTTTACCACTGAGACTTGTTCTTACAGCCACCATCGGTTCCAGCCGATACCCCCAACCATCGATCTCATCCCATGCTTCCAACATTGGATTCCCATCAATTAAGTCCTTCAGTTCTTCAACATCGGTCCCAACCGATCAAGTTAATCAATTCTTCAACATCGGACTCACATCAATTAAGTTTCTCAATTCATCAACATCGGTCCCAACCGATCAATTTAATCAACATCGACCTCAACCAATCAAGTCCATCAATTCACTAATATCGGACTCATCAATTAAGTTCTTAAATGCGTCAACATCGTTCTCAAACTGATCAAGTTAATCAATTATTCAACATCGGATTCTAATCCATCAAGTTCTATAATTCATTAACATTGGTCTCAAACCGATCCAGCTTTTCAGTTCAGCATTACCGGTCACTCTGGCCCTACTCAACAAACGAGCATCATCGGTCCCAACCCGATTCTGCTCATCTATACAGTATCATTATCTCCAGTTCTCATTTCTAATAAAGAAATTGCATTCCTACGCGCCTATCATCCTCCACTTCAGCCTCCCACGCCTGTTCCAACCCTCAGGCATGACAGATAGGTGCAGCGTGTGGCCGGTAAGGGGGGGAGGTAGAGTTGCTTCGGGCCCGCGGTCACTGGAATAGGGTAGGCTACATAGCAGTCTGCACAGGGCACACACACGGCCGGCCCTAGCCCAAATTTTTTGGTAAGCAAGTATATTTTGGCGCCCCCCTATGCAGTGCCCCTTTTACAGTGCCACCAGTAGTAGTCCCCCCTATGCAGTGCCCCTTGTGCCCCACGTAGTATTCCCCTTATATAGTGCCCCCAGTAGTAGTCCCCCTATGCAGTGCCCCCAGTAGTGGTACCCCTATGCAGTACCCCTTTTACAGTGACCCCGGTAGTGGTCCCCCCTGTGCAGTGCCTCTTGTGCCCCCAGTAGTATTCCCCTTATATAGTGCCCCAGTATTACTCCCCCCCTATGTAGTGCCCCTGGTAGTGGTACCCACTATGCAGTGCCCTTTATATAGTGCCCCCAGTAGTGCCCCCCCTTGTAGTGCCCTAGTTGTAATCCCCCCCTTCTAGTGCCCCCAGTAGTATTCCTCCCCCCTTGTAGTGCCCCCAGTAGTATTTCCCCCTGTAGTGCCCCCAGTAGTAATCTCCCCATGTAGTGCTCCCAGTAGTAGCCCCCCTTGTAGTGCTCCCATTAGTAGTCCCCCCCTTGTAGTGCCCCCAGTAGTAATCCCCCCTTGTAGTGCCCCCAGTAGTATTCCCCCCCTGTAGTGCCCCCAGTAGTATTACCCCCGGTAGTGTCCCCAGTAGTATTACCCCCTGTAGTGCCCCCAGTAGTATTACCCCCTTGTAGTATCCCCAGTAGTATTACCCCCTGTAGTGTCCCCAGTAGTACTCCCCCCCTAGTAATCCCCCCCTTGTAGTGCCCCCAGTAGTATTACCCCCTGTAGTATTCCCCAGTAGTACTCCCCCCCTAGTAATCCCCCCTTGTAGTGCCCCCCCCAGTAGTATTACCCCTTGTAGTGTCCCCAGTAGTATTCCCCCCTTGTAGTGCCCCCAAGTAGTATTACCCCTTGTAGTGTCCCCAGTAGTATTACCCCCTAGTAATCCCCCCTTGTAGTGCCCCCAGTAGTATTCCACCTTCCCCCGCCCCCCGCAGTAGAGACGTAATGAAAATTAAAAAAAAAACACCTGAAACCCGCTCCTGGTCCCACCACCGATACCAGCTCCTCCGTCCGCCGCTTTGCATTATGGGAGTGATGTCACGTCATGACGTCACTCCCATTACCCACTGCGGGAGCCGGAAGATGTCCGGCTCTGGCAGTGGGAGCAGCAGCCGATGAGAGTCTGTCTGACTCTCATCAGCTGCTAAAGCAAACACACAGCTGCTGGCGCCGGCGGCTGTGTGTTTGGGCTGTGTAGCGCTGACCGAACTCCATCCGGTCGCGCTACACACGCGGTGCAGCTGTGTCACAGAGACACAGTCTGCACCGCGGCCCGCATGGTACGCAGCTGAAGCGCCCTTCACTATGTGGCGCCTTACGCAGCTGCGTACCATGCGTAACGGGAGAACCGGCCCTGGGCACACAGTGACATTGGTGAGATAGGTGTGGCATCATGCACGTGGCCGGTAAGGGGTAGAGAGAGTGGTGCTTTGGGCCCGGGGTCACTGGAACAGGTTAGGCTACATAGCAGTCTGTGCATAGGGCACACAGTGACATTGGTGTGAGTGGTGGGTGAATAGGATGGGTTACATAGCAGTCTGTGCACAGGGCACACAGTGACATTGGTGTGAGTGGTGGGTGAATAGGAGAGGTTACATAGCAGTCTGTGCACAGGGCACACAGTGACATTGGTGTGAGTGGTGGGTGAATAGGAGAGGTTACATAGCAGTCTGTGCACAGGGCACACAGTGACATTGGTGTGAGTGGTGGGTGAATAGGAGAGGTTACATAGCAGCCTGTGCACAGGGCACACAGTGACATTGGTGTGAGTGGTGGGTGAATAGGATAGGTTACATAGCAGCCTGTGCACAGGGCACACAGTGACATTGGTGTGAGTGGTGGGTGAATAGGATAGGTTACATAGCAGCCTGTGCACAGGGCACACAGTGACATTGGTGTGAGTGGTGGGTGAATAGGATAGGTTACATAGCAGTCTGTGCACAGGGCACACAGTGACATTGGTGTGAGTGGTGGGTGAATAGGAGAGGTTACATATTAGTCTGTGCACAGGGCACACAGTGACATAGGTGTGAGTGGTGGGTGAATAGGAGAGGTTACATAGCAGTCTGTGCACAGGGCACACAGTGACATTGGTGTGAGTGGTGGGTGAATAGGAGAGGTTACATAGCAGCCTGTGCACAGGGCACACAGTGACATTGGTGTGAGTGGTGGGTGAATAGGATAGGTTACATAGCAGCCTGTGCACAGGGCACACAGTGACATTGGTGTGAGTGGTGGGTGAATAGGATAGGTTACATAGCAGCCTGTGCACAGGGCACACAGTGACATTGGTGTGAGTGGTGGGTGAATAGGATAGGTTACATAGCAGTCTGTGCACAGGGCACACAGTGACATTGGTGTGAGTGGTGGGTGAATAGGAGAGGTTACATATTAGTCTGTGCACAGGGCACACAGTGACATAGGTGTGAGTGGTGGGTGAATAGGAGAGGTTACATAGCAGTCTGTGCACAGGGCACACAGTGACATTGGTGTGAGTGGTGGGTGAATAGGAGAGGTTACATAGCAGCCTGTGCACAGGGCACACAGTGACACTGGTGTGAGTGGTGGGTGAATAGGATAGGTTACATAGCAGTCTGTGCACAGGGCACACAGTGACATTGGTGTGAGTGGTGGGTGAATAGGAGAGGTTACATAGCAGTCTGTGCACAGGGCACACAGTGACACTGGTGTGAGTGGTGGGTGAATAGGAGAGGTTACATAGCAGTCTGTGCACAGGGCACACAGTGACATTGGTGTGAGTGGTGGGTGAATAGGAGAGGTTACATAGCAGTCTGTGCACAGGGCACACAGTGACATTGGTGTGAGTGGTGGGTGAATAGGAGAGGTTACATAGCAGTCTGTGCACAGGGCACACAGTGACATTGGTGTGAGTGGTGGGTGAATAGGAGAGGTTACATAGCAGTCTGTGCACAGGGCACACAGTGACATTGGTGTGAGTGGTGGGTGAATAGGAGAGGTTACATAGCAGTCTGTGCACAGGGCACACAGTGCTATGTAACCTCTCCTATTCACCCACCACTCACACCAATGTCACTGTGTGTCCTGTGCAGAGACTGCTATGTAACCTCTCCTATTCACCCACCACTCACACCAATTTCACTGTGTGCCCTGTGCACAGACTGCTATGTAACCTCTCCTATTCACCCACCACTCACACCAATGTCAGTCTGTGCACAGGGCACACAGTGAAATTGGTGTGAGTGGTGGGTGAATAGGAGAGGTTACATAGCAGTCTCTGCACAGGACACACAGTGACATTGGTGTGAGTGGTGGGTGAATAGGAAACGTTACATAGCAGTCTGTGCACAGGGCACACAGTGACATAGGTGTGAGTGGTGGGTGAATAGGATAGGTTACATAGCAGTCTGTGCACAGGGCACACAGTGACATTGGTGTGAGTGGTAGGTGAATAGGATAGGCTACATAGCAGTCTGTGCACAGGGCACACAGTGACATTGGTGTGAGTGGTGGGTGAATAGGTGAGGCTACATAGCGGTCTGTGCACAGGGCACACAGTGACATTGGTGTGAGTGGTGGGTGAATAGGATAGGCTACATAGCGGTCTGTGCACAGGGCACACAGTGACATAGGTGTGAGTGGTGGGTGAATAGGAGAGGTTACATAGCAGTCTGTGCACAGGGCACACAGTGACATAGGTGTGAGTGGTAGGTGAATAGGATAGGCTACATAGCAGTCTGTGCACAGGGCACACAGTGACATTGGTGTGAGTGGTGGGTGAATAGGAGAGGCTACATAGCAGTCTGTGCACAGGGCACACAGTGACATTGGTGTCACTGTGGGTGGCGGCACTGCTGTATAGCACTGCTGGTCACTTGGGTCACTCCCACGACAAGGCCCCTATGCAAAGCAATACGACTAAAGCAGAAGCGATTTCATCATGGGCGAAGCTGCATTCAACATCTAGTACACAATAGGGACAGATAGAAAGAATACCAGCAGCATATACAAAATGAAAGTAGTAATGTGCCTTAATCCATATACACAGAATGAGACCATATACTCAGAGGGCAATTCTGACAGGGGATTTCAATTGTTTTTATCACGGCTTTAGCTAATGGGCGCCCGAAGCAGCAATTCAATTGTTGCTCCGATCAGGCGTGAGTGCCGCGGGCACACATAATTCTGCTCACGCGGTTCAACCAGGTGCTTTTGGGTGCAATAAGAGTGATAATTAATGGGCGCTCAAAACAATTGGATTGCTTTGTCGTTTGCCCATTATCGCGCCCTAAAAACAATTGAACCGCCCCCTTAGACAATCTGTGCCTGCCACAGGCAGGCGCAATGTCCAGTGATGCAGCCACTGACGTCAAAAGCCGCTACCGCAACTGGGTCCACCTCTGAATCACTCCCAGAGACCACCCAGAAGGCACAAAGAAGGCACTGTGCTCCGTAGTATACAGCATAAACAGTGGCTTGATAGCGATAGCTGTAAATGCTGAAGTTATAGTACACAATCCATGCACAACATAATACTGTAACATGCCTGTTTGTGTCTAGATAGTGTTATTAATAAATAATAAAGTTGCATTTAAAATGTAAAATACAATTAAATACGGCTGCAAACATCCTGCCACAGACCGATGGCAAGCATCAAATAAATAATGCAACTAGACTGCGCAAATAATAGTAGTAGTAGTGACTTCCGACCAACATTCTGAGCAAGTCTGCGGTTCCTCAGAGGATTGATGGTGCGACCGATGTCTTTGTACACAAGCGGCGGATTAGAGCCACTGCCAGTGGTGGTCTCTGTACAAGTCCCACTTTCTGTGACAATAGCATATTTTCGCGGTACTTTTGCATACGGAATCTCAGTGGCGACGGGATTTGCGTTCACCTCTGAAATAGGCCCTATATATCTATCAACCATTAACGTAAAACTAGCGGCAACTTTATAAAAAAAAAAAAAACATTAAGGGGTGTCACACGCCGCTGTCCATCATGATTCAACCACTTGTGTGCAGCTGCTCACTGGCAAAGTGCATAAAACCTACATAAGAAGAATACATAGTAAAAGTTACATTGTATTTTACATATATACATAATAATAGTTATCTATATATACACACACACACACACACACACAATACTTGCCTACTGTCCCGTAACCTACCAGAGGCTGCTGATTTTTCGGGAAACCCCACCGCACCCCCGGAAGAGTAGGCACTTCTCCCGCATTCCGTCCACTTCCTAGTGAAGTGGGCAGAATGGGGGGAATTTTCCCGGTGTTCGGTGGTCCGCTAGTAGGGGGTGGAGCTTAATGACGAGTTTCTACAAGAATCACATAATTTGACTCCACCCATATTTGCGTCAATTTACTGCGAGGGGGTGGTCTAGCCAGCTGCAGCCACCGCTGTCAGTCACTGTAACAGTGTGCACCAGCAGTGCTGCACACTGATCTCCCCGCAGCCTCTGTCCGGCTGCCTGTCATCATCGCTGACGCGCGCTTTCTTCCAACCCCTGTGGAACCCGCTCCCTGGCCTCTTCCATTGTTCCCTTAGCTCCTCCTCTTCCTCTCAGAGGCTAGGAGCAGGGATGTGCCCTGACCTGAGAAGAGACTAAGGGCCTGATTCAGAGCTGAATGCTCTGACCAGAGTGCTCGCTCTGAATCAGGGCCCTCCTACCTGAAAATGGAGTGGCCTCCTGGCCGCTCGCATAGCTGTGGGTGACCACCCACAGCATATGCGAGCGGCCAAAAAGATGGTCGCGATGGTCTTTGACCATCGCGACCATCGGGCTTGCGACGAGACCCTGCGGTAGGGTCTCGCTGCCGCAAGCCCAGGAGTGATTTTGGCTCTATCAGAGCCAAAATCACTCCCACTGACTTCATTACTGATGTCAGTGGGGCCGGCTTCAGACGGTAGGCGTTCCCATGGGAACGCCTCCTGCTGGCAGCCACGCCCCCGGCACGCCCACCAAAGGGGGCGTGCTGTCAATCAACATCGACAGCAGGCCCCCTTTGGTGCGAGACCCGGAGCGACGTAGAGCCCGTCGCTAGCCGGGTCTCGCGCATGCGCACGACGGAGCTCCCTCCGTCGTACGCATGTGCAGTGGGGCAACATCGACCCGCTTGCGAGCGTCCTTTGCTCGCGAGCGGGTCTGAATTACCCCCTAAGGGCCTGTTTCACTACCGTTTACAATAGCGATTACGAACGCAGTTCAACTGCGATGTTAATCCATTGCGATCGCTATGCCGTCGTAGCAGAACATAAGGACGTCCCCTTTACCTTATACACATCCGTAATGTCCTGACCATACTCAGAAATTGCTAACTACATTGCACGCTGAGTCCTCAGGCTGCGTAAGGCATCACAGTGGATAATTTATGCACGCCCCTGCAACGGTGTTCAAACGCACTGGCACGCCTGCGTTTCCCCGACCACACTCCCGTCACCACCCGCAAATGGCACTTCCTGCCAATCACTCTGCCATGGGTCTGCGTAGTCAGGGCGAGTGCAGTCCCGATCGCAGTGGCCGGTTTGCGCATGCGCACTGCGATGCATGCTCAGTACGCAACAAGCAGCCGATTGCGTGCGTATTTGCAGTTGCAATTGATAGTGAATCTAAGTCTGAGTCTTCATAGATAGTAAATTAGTGTACTGCTGTGCTGTTGTGTGATGGGGGGACAGTAGGCAGAAGGTTTACCTAGGGTGCTGAGCAAGGGCGTTTCAAGAGAGGAGGGGGCCCGTGTGCAGTCTGTCACGGGCCCCCTCCTCTCCATCTGGCGGCCAGCAGCGCACTGAACGCAGCGCCGCCCTGATAGACTCTGGGCACTAGACTGTGCCCAGAGTCTATAGGGCATGCGCTATAGGCTGCGGTGGCCATTTTCCCTGTACTGTGTATGCGCAAAATGACCACGGCAGCCATTTTTCAGCTGGTTACAAAGCTGACACCGGCGCCAACGTGGGACTGCGGAGAGGTAAGTATAATATGGGTGCAAGGTGTGAGGTCCGGGCTGCCCCTGGACCCAAGGGCCCGTGGGCACCGAGCACCCTGCCCCCATTATAAATACGCCCCTGGTGCCAAGAACCCCTGCAAGAGTATGACACATTTTTTTTTAGATATATTTTAAGCTTGCGAGCAGGGCCCTCTTACCTCTCTGTCTCTGTTATTACCCAGTCTGGTTTATTACTCTTTTGTAATTGAAAAGCACAATAGAATATGCTGCCATTATTTAAGTAAATGTACACCCACATCTGCTTCCACTGCAATGTCGGAGACTGGACAGCCCGTGGCGGGGGGAGGAGAGGGAGAATCCTGCAGCTTCATAGTAAGAACGCTTTCAAAAATAGAAGTGTTAATAGTTTATTTTTCTCAGTAACAAAATGTAAAGTGAATGAACAGAAGAGAAATCTAATCAAATCAATATTTGGTGTAACCACCCTTTGCCTTCAAAACAGCATCAATTCTTCTAGGTATACTTGCACACAGTTTTTGGAGGAACTCGGCAGGGAGGTTGGTCCAAACATCTTGGGAAAACTAACCACAGATCTTCTGTGGATGTATTGGCGCACATCCGCTAGGCGATATTAATGAGCGACTGCACGATTACGACATCCGCTGGTCGTTTCTGACATCAATCATCGCCTGAACATGCTGGGCAATCTGCCGATAACGACAGATTGGCCATGTTTGGGGATGAGGGAGGGAGCCTACACTGAACGACTAATCATTGAGTGTAGGCACTGCAGGGGATGGGGAACGACGGTACGATTACGATGTTGTAATCGTACTGTCTTTCCCTAGTCGCCTAGTGGATGTACGGCTTTAGCTTGCTCAAATCCTTCTGTAATCCCAGACAGACTGGGTGATGTTGAGATCAGGACTCTGGGCCTGATTCAGACCCGGTCGCAAGCGCTGAGTGCTCGCAACCGGGTCGATGGTGGCCCAGAGCGCATGCGCACGATGGAGCCGGCTCCGTCGTGCACATGCGCGAGACCCGGAACGCCTGTTGTTTGGGGGTGGCCCCACTGACATCACAAGTGATGTCAGTGGAGAGCTTCCGGCTCTGTTAGAGCCGTAAGCTCTCTGGGGCCTGCGGCCACGAGACTCTACCACAAGGGTCTCGTCGCAAGCCCGATGGTCGCGATGGTCTTGACCATCGTGACCATCATCATGGCCGCTCGCTGTAGCTGTGGGTGGTCACCCACTGCTATGCGAGTGGCCAGGAGACCGTTCTAAAAAAAAAAAAGCCCGGCCCTGTTTCAGAGCGAGCGCTTTGTCAGAGCGACCAGGTCTGAATCAGGGCCACTGTGAGGGCCATATCATCACTTCCAGGACTCCTTGTTCTTTTTTGTGATGAAGATAGTTCTTAATGAGAGCAGTACAATAATGAGCGTCTGTAGGCAACAGTGAAGCATGGTGGACGTTCCTTGCAAGTTTGGGACTGCATTCAGCAATAGAGTTGGGGATTTGGGGGGTCATTCAGACCTGCTCGCGAGCGATGGTGACTGACAGCACGCCTCCTTTGGTGGGCATGCCGGGGGCGTGGCTGCCAGACGGAGGCGTTCCCATGGGAACGCATACCGTCTGAATCCGGCCCCACTGACATCAGTAATGATGCCAGTGGGAGTGATTTTGGCTCTGATAGAGCCAAAATCACTCCTGGGCTTGCGGCAGCGAGACCCTACCGCAGGGTCTCGTCGCAAGCCCGATGGTCGCGATGGTCAAAGACCATCGCGACCATCTTTTTGGCCGCTCGCATATGCTGTGGGTGGTCACCCACAGCTAAGCGAGCGGCCAGGAGGCCGCTCCATTTTCAGGTAGGAGGGCACTGATTCAGAGCGAGCGCTCTGGTCAGAGTGTTCAGCTCTGAATCAGGCCCTTGGTCAGGATTAATGGTGTCCTCAATGCTGAGAAATACAGGCAAGTACTTATCCATCATGCAATACTATCAGGGAGGCGTCTGATTGCCGCCAAATTTATTCTGCAGCAGGACAACAACCCCAAACATACAGCCTATGTCATTAAGCACTGTCTTCAGCGTAAAGAACAAGGAGTCCTGGAAGTGACAATATGGCCCCCACAGAGCCCTGATCTCAGCATCATCCAGTCTGCCTGGCATTACATAAAGAGACAGAAGGATTTAAGCAAGCTACAGCTACAGAAGATCTCTGGTTAGTTCTCCAAGATGTTTGGATCAACTGCGCTGTTTGGGCGGCTAAAGGATTTCTTTGCGCACTCCCCTGGGGATGCGAGGAGAAAGCTGACAAAATTGCCGGGCGTGCAGCTGTTTGCCAGCTTAGCGGTGCGCCAACAGCCGCGCGCCCGGCACTTTAGTTAGAGAATGCCGGTTACCGCGCCTTAACACCCAGGTTAAGTCGCGAAAGCCGGCATTCTCAAGGCAACCCGTTCCCAAGCAGGCTAACAGCGCGTTGAATTGAGTAGCTGTGGGTGCTCCCTCCTGCGGTTATTCAGCATTGCACTGAATTGAATTCGGCCCAGTGATCTGATTTAGATTTATCTTCTGTTCATTCACTTTGCATTTTGTTACTGATAAAAATAAACTATTAACACTTCTATTTTTTATAGCTTTCTTACTTTGCAGCATTTTTTCCACTCCTGCCTAAAACTTATATACAGTATATCCATATTTTTATAAATGTATTAGAATGTATATATAATTATATATACAGTGTGTATATATATATATAATATATATATATATTTATATATATCTGTATGCATCTATGTATGTATGTATGAGAAACACACCCACATTTCATACTACACATCATTTCGTGACACCGCCCTTGAAGTTGGTGGCCCTGTTTACATCCCTTCCCATGGTAGCATGGGTAGGAGGGGGGCTGGCAGTGAGGGGGTTAAGGCCAGGCGGAGGGATCCACAGCAACACGCTGTAACCAAGCCCCGGTTGCACAACCTAGCCTGCTGGCAGAACAGGTCGAAGCGTAGAGATTAAGGTCCCTCCCCCATCTGCCATTGGCGGGCTGTCACCCAGGGCCACGTTGCCATTGGCTGTCGGGCCCGCCAGTCTTCCGTCGCAGCAGAGCAGCGGTGTCAGTGTAGCAGCAGCAGCAGATGCGCTGTGTGACTTGTTACATTGTATCACAGGGTGCTGCTGGCGGAGGGACACAGGGGGGCTGCTCTCACATCTGGGGGGTGAGGAGATCTGGCGACTCCCCTCCTGGAGGAGAAGGGAGGGGAGAAGATTATTCCCAGAGCCTGCTGGAAGTAGCCGGGAGAAGGCGCCTCTGGTGAGTGCACCCACCCCCACAATGTTATTATTATTCCTGTCCCCAATATGTGTTCTGTCTATGGTAACCCCCCTCCCTCCTCCTGTCAGATTCTATAGCTGCCCTTACACCTAGGCCAGCAGGCCTCTGTAGTACGAAGGGGTTAAAAGTGCCAGGTCTGGCAGTGGGTGCCCAGGCCATCACTAATGCCAGGACCCTGCCCAAGTGCCAGGTGACTACAGGCCAGGTGGGTTGCTGCTGCTATATTATTACCATAATTTGGCTGTAGGATTATATAGATCTCTTGCCTTGGTGGAAGAATTGAGGTCATAGGGTTGGGGTGGTGCCCCCTCATATTGGTTTTCTTCTACATGCACTGGTAAAGGGATCTGGGGGTGGCGGTGGTATGAGGGAGTGGGTAAGTAATAACATGCACTGAATGGCTGGCTCCTATCACTGCTTTCCTAACTGCTGCGCCTCTGGAGAGACATGTTTAGGCTCCTCATCTACCCCTTACTAACTGTGGAGTCTGGAGAGCTAATTGGGTGAGTGAGGTATGGGCACCGGGGTGTAAGGGGGCGGGGGGGAGGCGCAGTGGGCACTGTCGTCCTCTGTCTTGTTTATGTGAAGTTGGATGGTTGGATGTTGTCCAACATCTGGAGGCGACTGGGATGCAACCACATCTGTGGGGGTTGTAGATTTTGTATAGGGAGAGGGGTCTGTGTTCCTACCTGATTATTAAGCACATTTGCCATATTAGGTTAGTTGTGTAAAGTGTTGACGATGTAGGCACTAACATTTTGGGGGTGGGGGTTGGGTCATGGTTTTTTTCTTTGCATATGCCATGCAGTGCATTGACGTATAGAAATATTAATGTGCTACTTTGTGACGGCCAAGTACTTTCTAAATACAGGGTGATAATAGCAGAATTCTGCCCACTGCATTGGACATAGCATTATTACGGGAGTCAATCTTATTTTATTTATTTTTTTTGCGGGAGTAGGCAGATGCCCCTACTCGTAGATTTATTCTGACTGTTATATTGTATGTACTTTTGCTTTGTTGACAATAGAGGACTCTAACCTGGCGGGTCAGGCTTCTGTCACTGTTAGGTATTACTTGGCACTTGTTCATCTGATAACCAAAAGCGTTTCTCTCCAGCTCGCTGCCTTGTCAGGTTACAGAGCTATACCTGTCCATGCGTACCCTTGCTGTCCACCTGGCCTCCTCTCTCCTGTTATCACCTATAAAAACAGACTTGGTACCTGTGTGCAGAACTCTGTCACTGGCAATGATCACCTTTTGTTGTTTATAAAGCCATCGTGTTACACCTGACCAGTAAATCCCACAGCATTTGGCTTTAAAACGCATAGTTTCTCTATTCAGGCTGAAAGGATCAGCTGCAGAATTCTTCTGTATGACGATAGCTGCTCCATATTTTGGCCGAAAAAGGCACTTTGACATCCAAATTCTTAAAAAAAACCAAAACTAAATAAAAATAAATAAATAAATATATATATATGTGCATAACTAGTTTATGTATATACATTTATATTAACAGCATCTTATTGTATACTCTGTTATAATACTACATGATATTCAGAACTCAGAGATTGGCGCCAACAGTGACCAGTATTTAAATCCTACAGGACTTATATATTCAACACCTTTTTTTTTTTTAGTTCTCACCACGAATGGCAGTAACCATATATTATTATTTTAGTATTATATTTTATTTCTTTTATTATTACATTCCTTGCGTTGTGCCTGAATTTGCAGCGGACTGGTGCATCCCATGGCTTGCGTATATAAAAGCTATGTCTGTTTGTAGCTTGCATAATACATCAGGCAGGGTGGCTTGTCACTTCCAATATAATACCATTACACCCTATAATTGTTCCATCCAGCTGGAGGTAGACAGAATACCACAGACAGCTGGATATACAATCAGTTGACTAAACTGTATTCTCATAACTTGGTATATTTGATATTACCACAAATGATATATGTTTATCTTTCGTGCGTGTTGGCTGCTTGTGATGTATTCATGCTGCACTCACTGTCCCGAGTCTCTGTGTTCCCGCTAAGTGCCGGCCAGGAAGAGAGAATATGGCGAATACTTGTGGGAATTACATGTCGGGCCAAATATCGAGCGGCATGAAGGTGATATTGAAATATATAGACTTGTCCGTGGAATAGAACAGTCTCCCACTGATGGATTTAATAGCAGCAGTGTAGTTCTGCTTTCAGTCCTGATATCTCCGTTTATGTGGGAAAGGTTACAGGCCTTTTTGTCATTTATGCTGCTGCTGGTGTCATTGATTTGTTGTGGGTTTTTTTTTTCCTTTCCTTTAATTTGGCTGAGGGTCATAAATCCTGTTTGTGCACCTAGAGGAGTGTTTGGGGGGGATGGATATGACCTGCTGGGCTTGAACTTGAACTACTGCTAGAGACATGAATTTAGTACCTATCTCCTGACATTTACTTACAATGGTGAAGAGCTTTTTTTTTTTTTTTTTTAAGGGGGACGATATGTTGACTGTGTGTAAATGCATTCACGATCCTTTTATAGAAAACTCCGGCTTAGTCGTCTTAGGTCTCCTCGGGGGGACTCTGGTTTATATTTTTGCAGTTGGAATAAAAGGGTTCTTTACGGTAAGAGCAGTGACTTTGTGGAAGGTAGAGTCGCTGCTGCCAAACGCTACTGCTAAGTGCCAGGACTGGACGTCTCACTGGCCTGTTTTGTTCAGGGACTAGTCCGATTGCCAGTATGGAGTTGGGAGGGTTTTTATTCTTTATTCCCCCTAACTGCAATTTATAGTTGTAAGCCGCCTTCCGGTTCAACAGGGTTCAAAAGGTGTGAAGTTGATGGACACACGTCTCTTTTAAACAAAATAATCCTGACTTTGTGACCACATAGCGGAATTTGTGTGGATTCCCTTGTAGCAGTAGTTTTCTAGATGTGGATGAAATGTTAATCTGCTCCTGATTGTATATAGAATCCGGCACAACTCAGCCGGAAACGTTGGGATCGTCTTTGGAGGCGATCGCCTTCCTGGATAAGAGCAGTTATGTGGGGCAACATCGGCTATATCGGCTGGTGACATCGCAGCCTGCAGTGCATCCCTTAGGATTGTGGCCTTTCACATACTGGTTGCAGCTTATTTGTGGACTTCGCCAACAAACCCTGAACCACAGCAGTCGTGCCACCGGTTTGTGCACGAAGTGCTGTATTTATTTGCACTTCTCCAGCCATGCGATAAATCGGTATTGGTGCTGGTGAGGATGGGCACATCTTCAGGGCATTTCCACTTTGCCATAGGTGAGAGGGGTTCTTCGCTACAAGTATAGTTTCAACTGAGGTTCTTCTTCAGATTACTTTTATTTTATTTGCTTGTACATTCTCTCATGCAACTCTGGCAATTCATTGTATCGTATTATGCTTTTCAGCCACGTTTTTACGCCATCAGGCCGAGTCGTTTACCTTGTTACACTGTACACTCCAAAAATATACTGGTAGGTTAATTGGCTCCCAACACAAATTAACCCTAGTGTGTATGTGTGTGTGCATGTGATAGGGAATATAGATTGTAAGCTCCACTTGGGCAGGGACTGATGTGAATGGCCAGATATTCTCTGTAAAGCGCTGCGGAATATGTGTGCGCTATATAAATAACTGGTAATAATAAATAAATACTCTCCACATTGCACACTGTCTTATCCCAGCTTTGAGCCGCGCAACCAGACACACCAATCCCCAATGCTGCTTGATGATATAAAGACACTGCTGAAATCCAGACTTAAAGGAATATCTAGGAGTGGTTACAGGGGGGCATGGTACAAGCCAGTAAGTGGTTTTCGAGAGTGAAAAAACATTTTTGGAAAACCGCTTTATTGGAACACAATGTCAAAGTTTGCTAACGTAAAATACTACTTTTTGAGACTATTAATAGACGTTTTGAAAATCTTTCCTGCCATCCGATTACTGATATATCACTTTAAAGCACCTTCACTTGTTCTGCTTAATCATGTTCAGTGTCTCCAGCTTCATTGAAAGCTAGAAGTGCTGTAATGGTTTATATTATCTCGCTGCGCCCACGCATAACTGCACCAGCGTGCACGGTTCTTGCACTTATTCACGTCTAAGTAGTTTGTGTTTTTATTTTTTCCACCTTCTTTTAACTCCTCTGCAGAAAGTGCCTTTAAATCAATCACGTGCTCTCACTGGGAAACTTCCTTTCCGCTAGTTCCCAGCATTCCTCCATAGCCCAGGGTTCCTTGCGGCTGTAGCATCACACTGTACCAGGGTCAGAACAGCCAAGGACACAGCATCAGACAAGGTTTTCCCCATCCTCCCTCCAAAATAAAGGACCTTGGGAAAAATAAGAGACGAGTCAATAATCCGCAATGTGGGTCGATACGCACATATCGTGGGATACCATTCTGATGGGCTCTTTAAGAGATTGTGCTTTCAGTCGCTCCAGTTAACCCCTGCATTGATACCTGTAGTTGTGCACAAAGTCATTTCCTTTTAAAAGGCCCAACTGCCCCACGGCCGATGTCCACCGATCTATTTTGAATAGCAATCAGGAATCCGCTCTGACGTTCTTAATAGAATTCAGTCCCTGCGAATAATTTCTTGCAAGTGCGAGACTTTTTTTTTTTTTTTTTTTGCCGCTCACCGTTATTCGCAATTTCCAAAACGGACGCCACCCCGCAGCCAACTGAATGAGTTAATGAGGATCTCCCAGCTTCCAAAGTGCGGTTTGTAATCAAGCCGAACACCCATGGGTGCAGGGAGGTCGCAGACGTTGTTGATGAAAAGGATTCACTGTGCACATAATTAATAGGGAAAAAAAAAAAAAAAGAAATACAAATTTGCAATTAGGTCTGTGATACCCCGTCATTACTGTTAACGTTGTAAACGCGAATGCTGTGGGTGAAATTTAGTAGCAATTAGGTGTTTAATTTCATTTTCTAACCAGAACGCAGGCACGTTAACGAAGACTCAGGGAAAAAAAAAAAAAATAATGATGTGTTGACTCATATAATTGCATCTCTTGCAGGTTGGGGGATTCCTGTGCAGGATTACTAAATAATTATATTGGTAATATGTTAAGATTTCAGGATTGCTATATATTTATTCATCACCAGTTATTAATATAGCGCACACGATACGCAGCGCTTTACAGAGATAATTTGACCAATCACATCAGTCCCTGCCCCGATGGAGCTTACACGCACACACACACACACATGCTAGGGTTAATTTTTGTTGGGAGCCAATTAACCTGCCAGTATATTTTTGTGAGTGTGGGAGGAAGCCGGAGCACCCGGAGGGGACCCACAAGCACAGGGAGAATATACAAACTCCACACAGTTAGGGCCGTAGTGGGAATCGAACCCACGACCTCAGTGCTGTGAGGCAGTAACGCTAACCATTACACCATCAGAACCATTGGTGTGGTTCTGTAGGGTAAGAATTCATATTGCTGTTGTGTATGGTTTTGTGTGTACAGTGCACATATTCCATACCCGAGATTGTTCTTTTTCTATTTATTTTTTTAAATAAGGTCCAAAGTAACATTTAAAGAGCAATTAACAATATAATTTGACTAGCTATTACTACTGTTCTTAGTAATATATATGACATAAGTTGCATTTTGAATAATAACAATAGGTCAGTACCAACAGGTTGACAGGTACAGTAAGTCGACACAAAAATTGGTCAGCACTTTTTTTATTTTTTTTATTTAACCCTCCCCCTAGTGCCTAAACCTAACCCTAGCATAACCCAAACCCTCCTCCTGGTACCTAACCCTAACCGTCCCCTCCAGCAGCCTAACCTATCACCCTAACCTTAAAAATGTTGAAAATGCCTTTAAAACATGGCACCGTTTTCTGGTGTCAACCAATTTTGAGTTGACTATTTCAACCCGTTGACCTTTTGTCAGTCGTCCTTTCTGTCCCTGTCGGCCTATTGCATGTCGACCTAATGACCGGTGATGTTTTTGTTGTTGATCTTCTATCCGGATACCCTTCTCGATATCTCATCAGTCTTATGGTACATACACACGGTCAGACTTGCTAGATGAACGATTTTACCAGCGATTTCATGGACGATGAACGATTTCTGACAGCATTTAAATGAATGAAATCGTCCAAATCTGACCGCAAACACAGTCTATGTCAGAGATCGTGATCTGACATGGGGGATCGCTCATCTTTGGTCGATGCATGCCCTACATGTCAAAGATATGACCGACTGACAGGGTTGCGGACTTGTTCTGTAACAGTCTACTTTGTGGACTGATGGATTAATAATATATTTGGCCAGTATGGATACAGCGTCCTACTAGGCCTCTGTTCTAAATATGCGGGCAGGCCTTCAGCTGTCTGTAGTGCGGTGGGTAGGTAACAGGACCACAGTATAATGTCAGAGTAACACCGATCAGTACATTTTAATGTTCTGTATTCTGCTAAAATCACATTAATAATGAATGAGTTGGTTGCACTCACTATTTTTTTGTGCAAAAGAAAAATAGTATCATGGTGAACCATACTGAAACCCTACAGACATTCTTTCACACTTGTTATTAAGTCGCTGGGAAAGGGAAAATAGTTTGTATATTAAAATCTATGGAAATTACCTCACAAAGCTTATTCCCCAGCAGTGAATTTGAAGGCGTCATGGCTACATGGGTTATATTTACTAAAGTGCGGGTTTTTAAAAGTGGTGGTGTTGTTGCCCATAGCAACCAATCACATTCTAACTATTATCTTCTAGATGGTGTTGGATAAATAAGTAGAAGCTGATTGGTTGCTGTAGGCAACACCTACACTTCTATAAACCCGAACGTTAGTAAATACATCCCTGTGACTTGTGTGATATATCCAGATCTGCCTATCCTACATGGTTTACTGAACAGTATAGTTGATTGGATTAGTTTCAAGTACTGTATGCCTTTTAAATCCTGTAGAGTGTAAGCTTGTAGGCAGCGCCCACTTACCGCTTTGTCTGTCTGTCAGCCCCCCGTCTTGTTCTATTGCTACGTTAGTTCTTGGTTATAAAGCCTTGTAGAATGTGCAGGCACTACATAGAGATGTGCTGGTAAATCTGGCCAGCAGAAGGCCGCTGTTTGTGTGTGGCTATGATCATCCACTGACCGCAGTTCTAGAGGCTCTATGTACTCCGATTTGAAAAGATATGCATTTATTAATTGAATATACCGGTACCCAGGCAGGCGCCAGGGTGTAGAGGGCACCTGAAACACTGAATGGGGACGTTAAGTCATTCATATAGAGTCTGTATTGTCACTGCAATGCCACCTACTGCACAGGATACTGGCATGAAAGGGCAGCCGATGGCAACTTATTGACTGTAAATCTGGTGGCTGCTGCCTCTTCATATTGGCTAGGGGGCTAGGAGCATGGCACCGCTGTACAGGCGTAGCATGGTGATTGTAGGGACGTGCCCAAGTTGATGGGGGTTAGGGGGTCGGGTTGCCTACGGTGAAGGGGGGGCATGTGCAAGTCCTGGTTACAATGTAATAATTGTCAAGACAATGTTGTATAGAATGTACCAATTTTATGTATGGTCTGTATCCATGTGACCAGTCCCATAGCACATTTGCATGATAACCACAATGATTCTCTCGCACATCCGTCTGTAGTTTTGCAATTGTCCACAGGACAAACTAAATGACTCTTATTACACTCTTATTTGAGTACAGTGGGCCCTGATGCAGAGATATATGTAAGGCCGATATTATACGTAAATAACTGATGTTTACTGATCTGCGCATGTGCGTATCTGGTCCTGCGACTTCTCTCGCAGTGGCCCAGAAGACAGCTGCTGGCGTTTAGGGGCAGCAACAGGGAGTGTTCCAGGAAATGGGTGTGCCTGCCCTGTTCTCCAGGTATGCCGAAGCCGGTGGTTCCGGCAGTGTCATTTTGCCAGACACCCTGGGAGGAACTGAGTTGTATTTTGAGGCTCGCTAATTAATGGATGCCAAATGTAGCAGTTTGTTTAATTATCGTGCATGTTGCGCGCAATTAGACCAGGTTTAGCTTCGTAAAACTACCAAACCCGTCTAAAGTCCTGGTTAGGACGCGCAAACGACGGACTTAACGCACATTTCTGCTCGTCGACCTCAGGAGCAGAAATGTCAGCGACTGCGGCTATCGTACCCCAACGGAGCAACAATGTAATTGCTTCGTCGCAGCCACGGGCGCTAAAAATTGAATTACCCCCCCATTAGTAACCCGAGAGTCACTCAGATGTATGATGTAAAATGTTTTGATCTGCTGCAGTGTCCTTGGCGCAGCAGTGGATCAGAGAAGCTGGCAGCAGGCCTACTCCTGCGGCTCTTGCATATTTCCGCGCAGCCATTGAACAGAAAAGAAATCTATATATTTGTTTAGGAACTATGTTACATTTAAGCCGCTTTTGGCCCCGTTCTATTGAAGAATTTCCTTCAATATGAAAAGCTGCTGATCCGTGTGTTGTATTGGTGTGGCAGGGTGCTATCAGTGTAACCTTGTATGTACAGTGTCTGACCATATCACCTACATGGGAAGTTGGTGGAAAGTACATTTCAGTGTTTTTTTTGGTCACGATGACCGTTTCGGGGGTACAACCAGCCTGATGTTCTCATTAGAGCCTCAAGGTTGACCCATCCTTATTCTACCTTTTATACTAGTTAATGTACTCCAATGGGTCTTTACATTAACAGACCCCTCTCCCTCCCCCTTACTATTGGCACAGCAAGGGGATATATCCCCAGGGATCCCTCTTTGGTTACCAAGATACAAGCTCCCGAAGGCTATGTTCTCTAGACATCGTTGCCTAGAAATTTGTCACCTGGGTGGGCAGGATAACTGCGCGTATTCCCATTAATTATTCAAGTTAAGGTGTTTTCAGCTTATAGAAATCTTTTGCATTTTGTTGTTTTCACGATCGCCTGCAACTTTTACTAATCATTGTCCTATTAAAAAATAATAATAATAAGACAAAAAAAACGGAAGTGTGAGATTTCTTATCTGTGTCTTTGTTGCTGTTACGACCGAGTGTTTTTTTTTTTTTCGGGGTGGGAGGAATTACAGGAATTTTCTTTTCTGGATGATATAAAGGTTTTGATGAAACACACAGGAAAAACAAAAATAAGAAAAATGTAGTTCGCAATCATGTCTAGCAGTGGATGACCCCTCTAGAGTTAACATTTCTGGAATCATGTCGTCCATTTATGCACTCACAATGTGAGGAAGTGGAATGGGCATAAAGGGCTGTTTATTTCATCCCATACTCTTGCCGTGTTCTGTCACGGGACATTGTTCTACTCCACAGTACAATATGCGCACACCTTGAGATCAGCCATAACTCCTCGCCGAGTAAGATGTAAGCACACTGAGGTACGGACTAGGCCCGATCCTCTCTCACTAATAAATAATCCAAAAAAAACAAAACGCTGGAGACGAGCCCCTATCCCTGCTGGCTTCACACCTCCTGGAAAAGAGCAGCAGATCGGAGAGATCTATTTTTGGCCGGTGGAAGTGGAAACATTTCCTATCCTACTGAGGAAAGGGGAGGCTGCAATCTTTTAAGCCACGGCCTTCAGGCTAGCTGCAGGCATAGCTAATCCGGGCAGGGGAGCGATAGTCACTACTGTGGGCCTCATTATCTTCATTATTCCTGAAATAATCACATTCCTGCAACCTTACTTCATTCCACCAGGATCCCTGTATATCTGGGTCACGGCACCCATAACTAATGGGACTTAATCATGTCTCATGGCTCCAGATTCATGTTCTATGTAAACATTGTCCAAACCAGCTAAGTGTATGTACTGCATGTAAAGCTGTTTGTGTGTGTGTATGTATGTATGTATATATATATATATATATATATATATATATATATATATATATATATATATATATATAATACACACACACATAGCACAAATATTCTCTCTCTATAGTAATATATATATATATATATATATATATATATATATATATAATCACTCGCGCACACACACACACACACACACACACACACACACACACACACACACACACACACTTAGTACAAATATTCTCTCTATAATATATATATATTTAGAGAGAGAATATTTGTACTAAGTGTGTGTGTGTGTATATATATATGTGTGTGTGTATATATATATATATATAATGTATGTATGTTATATTTTATACTATATTGTGCTAGGCATGTTTGCCTCACCCCAGTCTCCTGATTCTGGGGAGTCCTCTCTGACTTTTGGCAGACCAATCACCCTCCTGTATCTCTCTCCGATAACCCTCTTGTATCCTAAATCTCTCTCCACTTTATTCTGTACTGAGAGGGCTTTTGATCACCGTACATTTCGGGTCCATGGAGGCAGAGCTATAGATAATTTGTTACAATACATTTGTGACCCCTGTGACTCTGGTTATTCAGTAATTTCTCATAACCTCCATGTTATTGATATCTGGCGAGGAGCACTCGAGGTCAACTTGGTTTGTTGTTTATGGGCGCTCTCCGACCTTTTCGGCCTAATTAATGGGATGAATGGTTTACTAGTCAAAGTCTGTCAATACCTTGGGCACAGTCTGGTGGCTTTTAACATGTCCCTAACAAGAAAGAAGCACAATCAATATGACGTTATTCAGTATAGACGCCGCCATGTTCTTCCTCCTCCTCCATCTTGCTGCTGATCCGTACGCTCCAGCCTTGCCTTCACTTTCTTTGAGTCACTAGAAAGTTAATGGTGACATGCAGGCGTGATAATCCGGCACATGGAATGATTTGTGTGTTTGCTGCACTGCCCATGGGGTGTAGACCTGTAGACACCGAAACACACCCTGCTCCTTTTGTAATGTGACTTTTGTCTTAATTATTTTGATGACTTAGTCATTTTTCGGCCTTGATTTTGGTGATTCATTTTCACGCTCACGAGGTTGCCAGTTGTGGCTATAAGCAAATCGGCTGCTGTGCGGCACGCAAAGGATTCTCGGCAAATATATTTTATGGTGTTTTGGCAAAACAGAGTCACAGTGGCATATTGCAGTGGAAAGCGATGGATTTAATGAAGAGATTAACCCCCTACTACTTAGTGCCTGTAAATATTATAGTAGGACCTTGAGGCAAAATGATTATTTTAACTCTTCACAGTTAAAGAGCAATCTCTGCAGGCTCGCTTATAAACCGTGAGAAAGCAGTCTCTTAACTCTGTGATATCATTCGTTCCTAAAGAATCGATTGCCAGGATTTCTATGGATACAGGTCCAGCCGTCAAAATGGCTGCCTACTCCTGCCTCAGTGATGTTACTAGTTTCCATAGGCCGCATTCGCTTCTTTGGCTCATAAAATGGCTGCCGCCACATCGGTGTGGGACAACTTGCCAGGTTTTATGCTACATGTGCTCCGGGGGCAGAAAACCCCCTAATTTTATGGATGTGACTAAGCAAAAGGGAGATTATATCTTCAGGTCAAACAGAGGTTGGCAAGAGCCCCTTTCAGATACTTTTAAGAAGACCCTCTCTGTGTTATTTGACAAGTCCTAAAAGGAAGCAAGAGGAGGCATCAACATTAATGGTGTTCTCCTGCATAAATTGCAGACAAATATTTGTATCAGGTCATGGTGAGGTTGGGAAACATCAGGCAGAGGAGACCTGTGATGAATTATCCTAATCCATGAAGTCAGAATATTACCTCAGCGACCACATATCACTGGATATGAGGGTCGGAATGAGAGAATGGCTTGTAGCTACACACCCGTCTCTCAGGCTGGGTTCTACATACTATGCCCCATGCTGCCTGAATAACGTCCCAATTACCACTTGCCACCTTTTAAGCTGTTTTGCCTATGGAAAATGTCATTTAAATTACCGGATGCCGTTTTGAAGGTTTAACCAAAATTTCAGGAGATTCCAATGTCTAAATTTGCTATGATCCAGTGACTTTGAGGTATCGCGCTTTCCTATTGTTTTGCTGGACTTACTATAGGATCGGGCAAAAACTAGTGGCGTTTATTTTCTGTGGTCCATGGTTAAACTTTAAAACAAGGCATTGATGTAGGAAATCTGGCAAAAATTCTTAAAATGATGGTTGTTCTGGGCTAAATGTAATGCCACCTTGGCCCCATGACTTTATTCTGTGACGGGCACTGGCAGCTATCATCTAAAAACACAAATCACAAAAAACTTTTAGTGCTAACTCTTTAGATTCATGGTTGTGTTAGATGATGCCTCATGAAAACCCCAAACTCCTACAGTCCTGTCAGTCGTGTATTTCTTACTTGGAATTTGAACTGAGTGCCTGATTCAGAGCCGCCCCTAAGCGGCCGCTCGTTCGCTCCGAGCGATGTTTGCACATCTGCGCATGCGTATGAGTTTTAGTACGCATGCGCGAACCAGTCAGTTCGGTCGAAAATCGTGTGCTCGCAAAATAGCGAATGCCTGCTAATTTGAGTGACAGAATGAGGCGTTTGTGGGTGGTAACAGGGGAAGGTGCTTGAAAACGGGGAGTGGAGATCAGAACGCAGGCGTGCCAAACGGTCAAAACGGGCGTTTTAAGGGTGTGCATAAATAACAAAGCAGCGTCATTGACCACGTCACTTGGTTGTCTTTTAGCCTGAACTGCTCGCATGATTGCGGTAGGAAAATGCTACCACAAGCACTGCGAGCAGTTCAGACGCCTTTCGATGTAATCGATTAATCAAATAAATAGCGGAGATGACGTAGGATGCGAGCGGCCAGGGGGCGTTTTTTCCGAAATAGTGAGCGCATGTTTCGTTCGCTCGTTCAGACATAGAGGCGTCAACAGACCGCAAAGAGCGAGCACTTAATTTAAATAGCCGGCCCCTTTTTCTGAACGAGCGAGCGCAAATAGCGTCCGGCTCTGAATCAGGCCCTGTGTTTGAGATTAACTACTAATTGGATTTAATTTTGCATTCTGATTTTTTTTTTTTCCCCAACCATTTTTCCATATATATTTGGCCATGTTGCCAGTGACTTTTTTTTAATTTTTTGTCTTTAAAATACATCAATTAAATTTCAGGTTTAGTCGTTTTGAAAATTAGAGCATTTTGAATGAAGCCTAGTCCTGCAGTGATGGACAGTATGATATATAGGGCCTGATCAGCAAGGAACGCAGGCACTCGGCCGCTGCGAGAATATGCTAATGAATGCATACGCACGGCAATCGCAGCGCAAAGATGCAGACGCCCAGTACTACATAATACCACCCACTTCCCTTTTACTTGCGTCCTCTATACCTGGCAAGACAGCAGAAACATCGGTAACCTCAAGAACCATCGGACCCATACGCACAATAGTGGTTGACCAGACCCTCCCGCAGACATAGCGAGACTTCCTGTGTGCAACTAGACCTCAGGCTGCGTCCACCGCCGCCAGGGCTTAATTATGCACGCCCCTGAGACGCCGTCCAAACGCACATGCAGCCTGCGTTTGCCCGACCACTCACCCGTCACCACCCACAAACAGCACTTCCTGTCAGTCACTTGTACCTGGGGCTGCGGACTCCCTGAGTACGCATACTCCATCGCACAGGCCGGTTGGCGCACGTGCAGAGGAAAACCATCGTCCAATTGCATGCGTCTGTAGACGTGCGTTCCTTGCTGAAGCTGGCCCATAGGTATTAAAAGTCACCCTGAATTTGTGTTCTCTGTATAGTCTCGTTCTCCAACCTATCTAATCATGTGTGTGTAATATGTAAACGTTTGCATGTGTATGATCAATATGTGTGCCTATATACATGTGTATGCATGATATACATATACTCTCAGTATGTGTGTGTGTGTATATATATATATATATATATGTATGTATGTCAGGTCTGTGTATATGTTTATGTATGTTATTATTCATGCTTTGTGTCAAGGTGACATAAATATGTGTATTTCCATGGTCCCTGAATTATCTTACAGTAAGGTGTTAAGGGTTAATAGTCACTAAGCATTTGGCGTGACGGTTTTCGGCGGCTGTACCTGCCAGATCCCCATGTCGAGGGCAGCTGCTGATAGAATGTTGTCAGCCACCCGGTAACATCTTGTTCCCACTATTGCGTGACATCAGCTCTCTTCACTGATGGGTGCCGAGGCTCTTCACCTGGCATACGCCTCCCCTCCGAGCTGGCCCCCGTCGCCGAACCAACCTCGTTAATGCCTCATTTTTTACATTAACATTTTGTATCAGCCGGCACAATGCTCCGACCCTAATTTATTCATATGAGCAGTTTGTCTTCGATTACTAATGTTATAAAGGCAGAACGGGGACAAGCTGGGACATAATCCTTTTTGGATGCCAGTGTCCTCTGTACAGCTATACTAGTTTCTGAAGCAGAACGAGGTCGCCTATGCTCATCATAGACTGGTAAGGCAATGTGGCACTTGTAGTTTCCCAGCAGGTGATGTTGCACAAATGCGATTTATTATCTATCGCAGTTCATGTACCACATTTGTATTGTGCCTCTCTTTACTATGCTATTGCTGATATGTGACAGGAATTCGGAAATGAGAACCCCCATTCTTTTATGGAACACTTTGTCACCTCTGCTGGGAGTCGGCGCATAGCGTCCACTACCGTTTGCTCTCCAGCTGCTCCCTCCGTTCCATGTAGTTGTTTTCCTGCCTCTTTGTAAATGAGACCTCACAAACTTCTCCCATCCTCATTGAAAGCTATGATGAGACTGGTGGCCTGTGGTCTTTTTCCTCTGTGAGTCGGTATTGTGGAGCGGCTGACCACACACGGACATACCCAGCACAGTCATCTTACTGCGGAGCCGTATTGTGGGGCGGCTGACCACACACGGACATACCCAGCACAGTCATCTTACTGCGGAGCCGTATTGTGAGGCGGCTGACCACACACGGACATACCCAGCACAGTCATCTTACTGCGGAGCCGTATTGTGGGGCGGCTGACCACACACGGACATACCCAGCACAGTCATCTTACTGCGGAGCCGTATTGTGGGGCGGCTGACCACACACTGACATACCCAGCACAGTCATCTTACTGCGGAGCCGTATTGTGAGGCGGCTGACCACACACGGACATACCCTGCACAGTCATCTTACTGCGGAGCATCATCTATAAATAAGAGTTTTCTGTTATTTCAAGCAAGTTGGTGATTCATCTGCATGGAGGCGTCAAATTAATGCAGTGGCGGAGGGGGGGGGATCTTCATGTATTCTTTACTTGTGGAAAAGTGTTTTTTTTTTCTTTCTTGTAATCTGTAATAAGATATAAACATGTAATGGACATAACTGCACATGTAGATGATATTACACCTGAAGTCACAGCAATGTCCACCCCTCCAGGTAGTTTTTGGTTGGGAATAACTGATACAGACACTAATAAGGCAGCAGGGGGGGGTCAGGTGTGACCGGTAGTTGTCTTCGTTTTAGTAACTATCCTTTTTGAATTATCCAAGTTTTAGGGCGGAATTCAATTGATTACGCGGTCCGGATCTCCCATCTAAAGTGACAGGAAATCGCGGGCCGCTATTCAATTGATGCCGTTTTTCGTGCTGATCGCGCCCATAGAGGTCAGGTTTAGCTGCGTAAAGCAGCTAAACCCGACCAAAGTGCTGGGCGCGACCGCGAAAAGTGATGTTTGGGCGTCCAAACAGGTCACTTTTCGCACATTTCAGCGCTCATCCCTCTGGGGCTGCGAGCTGAAATGTAGCGCTGGCAGCTGATCGCGCCCGACAGGAGCTAGAATTGAATAGCTCCGTCAGGCGCGATAGGGGCAGGAATCAATTGAATTCCGCCCTTAATGTCAATCGGGCACTGTAACGGACTCACTGCCGTTGGTGTCACTTAGGGTGGTATCACAGGGGCGCTTTAATGGGCTCCCACAATGTTAGGGTCACTTAGGGTGGAGTGTTATGGGCGCTACAAAATGTTAGCGTTTAACAGCTTCAGTGATGACACGTTAAAGTAAATGGGGAAACCTTCTTAACAAAACGTTGTGCTTAGTGCCTCCATAGCCGATTGGGGTGGGGAGGGGGGGTTCCGCCGTTCCCCCCACAGTCACCTCTCCCATAAACCCCTTCTGTTTAATGAAGAGACCCAGGAGCGGGTTCTATGAACAGTCGCGCTGTTTTAGTTGAATAAATCGCACTTGTCCCTCAACCTGGTTTCCCTGCACCAAAATAAAATACGAATTCTCCTGTCTGATTTTTTATATACATGTTTAATGGTGTAAAATAAATAAATCCTAATTTTAGTACCACTGGTTGAAAATGATGGCTGAATCGGCCCCAATGTACGGTGTCCCATAGTCCGCGTGTATAGAACGTTAAGGCGGCGGCTGTCACGTTATGATGGGCATTGGAAGGATCTATTGAGCATAGTAGGAGAAGATAATTTTCATCAGCACTATGTAAGTGAACCTTTCCCATTGGATTGGTGTAGTCCTTCTTCTGATGGCAAGCTCTGGAAGCACCTCAGATGTCTTGTAGAAGCTTCTACCTGGATGAAAAACATATAGCATTATTGCATTGACAAAGCTGCCGTATATTAAACATTGGTGGCATTGATGGTTCAGCCGGCCCTGTCTGTTTAGATATTGTTCCAAATTACCATGAGTTCAAGACTAATCATTCAGATATGGGGGGGGGGGGGGATTGGATAATTAACCATTCGGATCACAGATTCTGTTTAAATATTTCCCAGAATACTTTTGTATGAAAGTCCTCAGCGCAGTGATGAGTGCTATAGAACGATGTGATATAGAGAGGTCAAGCACACAACACTCACCAAAGTGTCTAGATTGGATGCCGGTGATGTTACAGGCAGGACATATTCCCAAGCCTAGCGTGTCACCCCAGGCTATAGCCCAGGCCCCTCAGTCTGCCTCACGGACAAGTCATTCAATGTCCCTCGAACAGCCAGAGCAATTTATTCTAGGCAGGTCCTGACACTACATTGACCGGTGACTTCCTCTGTTCCTGGTGCTTCATCATGTTCTTGCTAACAAGCGTGTACCTCTGCTCCTCGTCCATACACAAAGGAGACGGGGGGGGGGGGGGGTCCTGCACTTCCCCAATTGTAATGAGTTAACAAGCTCCTCATTAAGACAGTCCATGCCAAACGCGTGTATCTGTTTAAGGGGGTGAAAACAAACAGCGCTGGAGGCTGTGCTGAGTCCCACCTACACTAGCTGTCACTGCTCTCTCTTCTCTCACGGCATTGAACAGTTGGCGTACGGGGCCCCAGTTATTTTTAGGCTATTCTTGGTTTAACCCTTTGGGTCACAGAGAGGCCTTTCCAAAACACAAGTGCCAGAACTAGGGTACATTAGGATCAGAATACCGGGACACCCATGGGATGCAAATTTTGATCTTGCCATAAGATTATTATTTTTTTTCTTTCGCTGCCGAATACAGCAAACCAGTTTATAAGCGCTTATTGGGCGGACGCAGCACTAATCGCAATTGCACCCTAGATTGCAGGCGTAACAGGCGTTTGCTGGAAGAGTCACACTTGAGTACATACTAGGGATGTGCAGGCTCGGATAGGTTCGAGTTTGCACGCCGAGTTCGGATGTTTCCCTCCAAAAAATGGGACTCAGAAAGAGGCAAAACGTCATCTTGCACGGACAAACATCGCCATTCCCTTTTGTCCAGGAATGGCGATGTTTGTCCGTGCAAGATGACGTTTTGCCTCTTTCTGAGTCCCGTTTTTTGGAGGGAAACATCCGAACTCGGCGTGCAAACTCGAACCTATCCGAGCCTGCACATCCCTAGTACATACAGAGCTGCCAGTGTGACATGTTGTGTGCAGGGCGACACCAGTCCATGTTGTTAACGCTCTGTTTTGCTTGTGAATTCCGCATGCTCTCTTAGGAGTCAATGAATATTTGCACGTCCTCACCTATTACTGTCCATCAGAAGCATCACTAGTGCTAGTTACCGAGTTACTGTGCCTTTGCATCCGCCCTCGACCACCCATAATAAATATGGCTATCAATGGCTTATATGCATCTGTGTTTGAGTTTTCCTCGAATTAGTTTTTCTGTTCGCTGTTACACAGCGATAGGTGATGGCAGAAACCAAGTTAAATCTTCCAGCCCTTATACGTCTGTGCTCCTTACACTTTGCACAAGATGTTTAGCTAAAGGCGGGATGAAGACGGGCAGAAGCTGTGCAGCAGGTTATGTGCTGGACCTGGGGTAATGACAGGGCGATGCTTGTGTCACAGTACAGGCTCCATCCACCCTGATCGTCGGGTGTAGTACACTTTAGGGAGCAGCAGATTCCACTCCCCTACTAGGCCCTGCCACGGTGCTGACACGTTACTCCACTTCCTGCTGCTGCTGCTGCTGCTGGAAGCACCTGTCAGCCTGCAAACAGCTGCGGGACCACCAGTCTGCTTCAGTGGTGATACCAAATGGCTGTGTGTTTTCTCTCACTAGATGGTGGAGAGGGGAATGTGCACACCTCAGCTGGCAACCTGCATCTGCCACGTTACAGTCTCTGTGCTTGGCTTCCTGTATTATTCTTCCAGTGCATCCATTACAGAATGTTTCACATGTTCTTGTTTTTGTTCTTCCATCCTGCGATGCTATGTCCATACCCCTACTTGCTTTTCTGTAATAACACATCTTGTTAACCCCCGCCTGTCCAGCAGCTTCAACCATGCTACTATGTGACATTACAAGGTAATTAACGGCCTGAAAACTGGTGCATCCCACATAATGGATTTCAGAGCTGTGCTCCCCCTTTATACTACCGTCCCGTACCCTCGTTATGATCATTTAGTACAGGAAGCCTGTTTCCGTTTGTCCTATTCATTTGCAGCACGATTGTCATTTAATATATAAATTAGTCGAAGCACATTAGTCCCTCCCTTGTGGACTGTTAGGCGGTTATATGGACAGCCTAAACCAGTGATTCCCAACCTCGGTCCTCAAGGCACACTAAAGGCCCCCATACATCAGAGATTGATTGCAGCAATCGTGCAATTTGCAATCGATCGTGTATAAAAATCTTTCCCTCTTTCAATCGATTGCAGATAGCAGAATTGCCACAATCAATTGAAAAAGGGAAAGATTTTTATACACAATCAATTGCAAATTGCACAATTGCTGCAATCAATCTCTGATGTATGGGGGCCTTAACAGTCCTGGTTTTAGTGATATCCATGATTGTGCACAGATGGTTAAATCAAAATAACTAAGCTACTAATTAAGGGCCTGATTCAGAGCCACTCGTAAGTGGCAGCTCGTTCGCTCCGAGCGATGTTTGCCCAACTGCGCATGCGTACGGATCGTTATACGCATGCGCGAACCAGTCAGTGCGGCCGAAATTCATGTGCTCGCAAAATAGCGAATGCCTGCTAATTTGAGTGACAGAATGAGGCGTTTGTGGGTGGTAACAGGGGAAGGTGCTTGAAAACGGGGAGTGGAGATCCGATCGCAGGCGTGCTTAAAGGTCAAAACGGGCGTTTTATGGGTGTGCATAATTAATACAGCAGCGTCATTGACCACGTCACTGGGTTATTTTATAGTCAGAACTGCTCGCAAGATTGTGGTAGCAAAAACCAACCACAAGAATAGCGAGCAGTTCATACCCTGTTCGATGTACTCGATTAATCTAATAAATAGCGGACATGACGTAGGATGCGAGCGGCCAGGGGGCGTAGTTTCCCAAAAAACGACCGCAAGTTTTGTTCCAGACCTAGAGGCGTGAACAGACCGCAAACAGCGAACAGTTCATTTGAATAGCCACCCCTATTTTCAGGACGAGCGAGCGCAAATAGCGACCGGCTCTGAATCAGGCCCTAAGTCACTTGTGTTCAAGTATGGCTATCCTTAAAACCTGGACTGTGAGTGTGCCGTGAGGACCGTGTTTGGGAACCCCTGGCCTAAACTGACTGTGTGTCTGCAGGCAATGTCTTGGAAAATTATGACTGGTTGATCCATCCAGGCATCTTCCCTCACAGAGCTACCGACGGATAAAGCGTAGTTAAATCCTAGAGTGAAGCTGCCCTATGTTAATGACTTATTTTTGCAAACTGTAAATGCTGGTGTGTTTTATATTCTCCTTCCCCTCCCCATAAATGTCGCAGACCATTCTAGATCTGTCCCGCTGTCAGGCAGTGGCCTTGCTACGTCGTTGGAGCATCAATCCGTCCTCCTGGGCATGCTCAGACCGCACGTCTCTCATCGGCTAGATGTGCATGCTTTGACCAGTTCCATCATGGCATCTCTGTTACCATAGTGACTAGTTTTGTCTTGTTTCCGGTGCAGCCAAGTGGTCATTATGCAAAACCCTGTTGTTTTTTATTTATTCTGAGTACCAGTGGGATTCATGCTAGAGATGATTATTGGAAATGTAGAACACACAGTTATAGTATAAACCTGGCTCGCTCATGGCGGTAACATGTCCCTGATTTGTAGTTTTGAATCAAATGTGTTTTTGTTTTCACTTAATTGCAATCACTTTCAAGCATCTTATCTGACTTTGTATTGCTGGGACTGATTAATGAAACACTAGCATGAAGGGATCTATGATCATTTGCCTCACACCTGCTTTGCACAGAAACGGAAATTAAATGACGAACATGTAGTTTAGGGCCCTAAATTGAATGATCACCACTGATTTTATATTCGCCTCAGTTTTGACACTAAACTACACAATTATACCAGTTTTCCTAAATATAGGACATTTTAATGGAGATGTACTAAGCTGTCGAGAGATAAAGTACCAACCAATCCGCTCCTAACTCATTTTTCGTAACACAGCCTGTAAAGTGACAGGAGCTGATTGGTTGGTACTTTAACTCTCTCCACTTTGAGTCTCAAAGGCTTAAGTACATCTTCCCCTATGTGTTATTTGGACGTTGAGGCTAGAGAAAGAAAAGACTACCCACGTTGTCAGGGAAAGCGAGATGGTGCATTTTACATTACAAATAAATTTCCCTCTGTGGGAATGTAAGCAATGATGGCACTACATGTCTAGGATCCATTAGACAGTCTAGTGTGAACTTGAAAACGCCCCCCCCCCCCCCTACAACGCCCCCCCATCCAGTCTACGGTCTCCGTGAGTCACGGCTCCACCGTTTTAATGGTTGATGGAAAGAGATTCCAAAATAAAAATAATTTCACTTGAAGCCATCATGTACGTATATAGTTGCATTGCCTTTCACTATAACTTTACACGTAAGCCCTGGGCACCTTTAGCATAAAGTGTATTACAGCAGCCGAGGCAACTGGTTTTGAAATTGTGACGCTTAGTGCATTAGCAGAAAAAAAATGAAAGCGATAGGAGGACTTTCTAATGTACAACTGAGAGCATTGTGATTTCCTGCAGATAAAATAAGGCCGTGGCTTCAGAAAGGCTGCCATAAAAGTGTTTATAACCATAGATGTACGTCTCAGATTTATTTTGCTATAAACTGTGATTCATTCAGCGCTCAGATCATATAACAAATCATGGCTCAAGACCAAGATAATATGAGAAAAAAAAAAAAAAAGGTCTGCAACACTCATCAGGAGATACAGAGCCCAATATTACTATTCAGCACGCTTATTATGTGCCAGGAGGTGGCGATGAGTCAGCCGCCCAACTGCTAAGTCTAGTTTTGTCTGTACACTCACTTTATATACAGCGAAAGCCGGCTAAGGGCAGAATATGCCAATTGCCAGTATGTGGGGCTAGGATGGCTTGCTAACCCAATAGCAATATATATGTTGGTGCATTGTCATAGGGAGGTAATTGCGCAACGTCCAGTGGTGACTTTTCCCTGTGCTTCGTTCACCTTCCCTTAACGAGCCTCCGAACAGGCGCCAGTCTGTCCGTATTTACAGGACTAACGTCCCTGGATTTGGCTTCATACATTTGTGGACCATCTGAAATTTGAAGATGGTACCATGAGTACTGAAATTCATAGTTTCCTACTCTCCTATAATGATCAGGAGATCTTCGAAATTTGGGGAGTAGACAACCCCTTCATCTTGTGTCCTTCTGCAGTGATTGGGTAGGACCATGAACGTGCGTTTTGCAGTGAATCGCATCATCCTTGCCTCTTCAGCGGCAAAATGTAGAGCAGTTCTGTGACGCCGCCGGTTCCAGCACCAAACCCCCTACCGTTACCGCTGCGATCCCTCCCTCCAAGATCTCATGGGGGGTCATCGGCAACTATGTGATTAATGTGATCCTTACAGTGTTCTGTGCTCTGGTCTGTTGTCCATGATTGCCCTCATATTAGTCGTGGACAACAATCCAGCTTTTGTTCTTCTGCCTTTGGCCAATAGCTGTCTGGGAAATAATTGGTGAAGGGTGAGCAATGTTCCTGTAGCATCTAGTGAAATAGAATACAGTATGGCTCCCGCCAGTGAAGTGGAATGTCTCGACCCCGGTGATGTCATTGAGCCGGGAGATCTCTTACCCTCCTCCCCGGCCATCATCATCGCGGCTCCTTCCAAACTCTGGAACATGTACACGCTAGTATGTTCTTTATAAATAATTCTACGCTTTTCAATAATTCAATCACAGCAGGAGAGCTTTGGATCTTTAATAGCAGTAACATAATGTCTCTCCGCTGCCAGAGACGGTCAGTTAAATGCCTCTGTGCCCTACCTTAAGTGCTTCGTATTATCCATTCTCAAGGAGATCTGTATCCGGCACTTCTCTCTTCTGACCTTTCTCAAAATCTATAATGAAACTTGTGCAGGTATTGATGATTGTTAGTGGATTGACATGGATGTTATTGCCGAGTGTTTTATTGGGCTTTTGAGCTTCTGTAAAGTCTCTTTTCAATGCCTTAAAAATCTCAACCAGACACAGACAAGAGGTAATCATTATTGACATCTAATTTTACGATCTTCTCTGGCTTTACCTACACCAGCGATGGCTAGAAAAATGTCAGTCTAAAGGAAAGTTAATGAGACAAAGAAGAAAAAAAACTGTATGCACTTACGCTTCAAAATACTGAGTTTCTCCCTTTATAAGAGAGGTGGCAGTCGTTACTGATCACTGGTAGTGCCGTAAGAAGAGCGTTAGCGCTCCTTTATTGTGTATGACTTGTACGCATTCACCAAGGTGCCTGATAATCACTTGATTAGCTTATCAGACATCATGGTCACTTAGCGTGCGCTCTGCTGCGATATTTGTGGTTGCCGTATTAATGAGACTTATACGTTATAAACTTAACTATCCATTCGCTTTGGTTCTTGCGCCAATTCTGACCTTTTGTAGGGTCAGTGTCCTAATAGCGTCTGTTTTAATGCTACAAGCGCTACTTAAGGGGAGCATCCACTACATGATTTTAGCAGGCGATTGAACGATAACGACGTCGTTATCGTTCAATCGTTTAAAAATCGTGCAGTGTTTGGTCGTTAACGATCAACGATGCGCGCTCCCGCTGGTCGTTGGATCGTCTCGTCAGTCGACCGAACATGCAGGTCACTTTCACTTCATCTATTAAAGGTAGTTTGCAAATCGTTCAGACTGAAAGATAAAATTTCAAGGGAAAATCGTTTAGAGATTGGACAGGGAGTAGATCGTCTAGTGGATGTGCCCCTTTACCTTTTCTAAGAATCGTGCCAACCTTTTCCAGCTAACCTTCTTAATGATTTGATTCGCAAACCACCATCGTGATCGGGCCACGTTGAGCGAAAAGAGATGGCTGCTGCTTGATGCTCTTATAGGCCCTCTGAACAGTTAGACTTTGTAAGTGAATGCACCCTAAATTAGTATCTTCGTATCCAATATTTTAATATGCATTTCACCATTGCTGTGTATTTTTTATTTTTTTTTGCACATTTCACTTTTGTGCCGATACTGCTCAATCCCTGCATTTATGTTTTAAGTTTAGAACCTGAAAAATATATCCTCCCGATAGTAGGCCTAGTTTACCGTTCCTATTGAATGGCCACTCCCCCCCTCCCCCCCTTCAGGTTTTATTCACCCGTAATAGACCATTACCGATTCTAAAGCTCCAACCGGCACACTCGGCCACGGTAAAAACCCAGTGTCATTGGGTTTCAAGCGAATAGAGTGTCACGCTTCTCTCGTCCATGGCATTCTAATTTAACATTGGTCAACTATTGATTTCCACATGGTAAATACCCCGGAACGCTAAAAGACTGATGACGATTACTTGAGGAGATGAATGGGGGTGTGTTATTGAAATGCTGTACAAAGGATGTGCTCCCTTTATATCTTTATTACTCACTTTTACGGCACTTCCCCTTCAGTGCATCATGAGAAACTTGTGATCACACTTCTATCCTTACAAGCTATAACACTTTTTAGAGACTTTTTTTTTTTTTGTAACAACCGGCTAGCACTTGCTGCTGCAACAATTTGGAGAATGCATTCTAGTGAGAAAGGCGTCATACATTAGTATATGTTTGGTTGATCTGCAGTTTTGGTTAGTTCAGTTCCATTGAGTCACTACAAAGAGCTCTGCCCACCAGGCTGGTATTTACTGGTGATCCCTCTTGTACTATTCATGCCGTGGGTCCGCCACAGACAACACTACCATCTAACGAGTGACAATACACTAGTGCCATCTCCTGCTCTAGTCACTGAGTGGTTCGGGTGGAGACTGTCTGTGCTACAGGCAACACTGTCAACTAATTAGTGATAGCACAACTTCCTCTCATATGCAGCACAGTGACAAGTCGCTGAGTAACATAAGTAACAGTAAGTGCAGCTCCACAATGCAAACTTCCCTATAATAAAGTCTATAAAAATGTAGACTTTAAAACCGTAATATACAATAGGCGGCCCCAGGGCCTCATACGGGCCCCCAAGCATTATCTTGCGGCACGCAGCTCACGGTACGATTAAAATGAATGATACCGATGATATCGTTCATATGGTGCATTTTTCGGTGGCCAATGATCTGCGATGTGCGGGCACATATTGCCGATAATGATATCGTTGGCCATCGTTGGTGGGTTCGTAGTGTGCTGGAGGATCGATATCGATCATCCAGCACACCCGGGAGATCGTACAACGATATCATTATCGTTGTCGATCGTCCCGTGTGTATGCACCATAAGAATTTGCAACGCTTGTTTGAAAAGCCTGCTGATGTTGTTACAGATGGGGGGCCTCTGTATTTGATCAAATGTATTGATTGATATAATTATTTATTTAGGTTATAGATAATTTGCAGCCCTAATTTGAAGGGTAGAGGACTGCCCAACGCGGCCCCTGAAATGCATCAGGTTGCCTATCACTGCTCTAAAAAAAATAAAATAAATTGGAACAAAAATAATTCCTCCTGTTTAAAGATGGATATTTATTATAAAGCATATTTTCTGTACATTGGGGCATTATTGGTGGCGCCGTATAAATAAATGATAACAAGAAAGGACTTTGATTATTATAATGCTGCATCTTTAGAACTGCGCTGTTTTCGAACCTATTCCCCCTAAACAGGTTCTGTACAATGTACACAGGACTTAACCTGTTAATTATTGTTAAAGGGTGTGCGTTATTATCCTGGGATTTTGCACCATTGTTCTGATATGTATGTATGTGTAATGGTTAATGCAGTCTGCACCCGGTCCCTCAGAGCCACCCAGAAAATGAAGGTTGAAATCACAAAAGCCGAGCAGCTGCTGCAAGTTCTCTGCATAATTATCAGGGGTTCGTCCTCGCCAAACCAGTTGTGTCAGTTCCAGGTCTGACAAAGCAATTTCTTTTTTCCCCTTTGCCAGTAAACACCTGTATATATGACTGTAAGTGTCCCTTTAGGCGCTTACATTTATTTTTCTTTGAAACGCTAGAGATTGTCACCGACCATGACACGCATCGCTAGTCCGCTGGCCAGAAAACTCACGCCACGCCGCCAATCTTTGGAGAGACCGGGAACAAAAAAAAAAGGAAACTGTTGAGCTGCTGCTTTGGAACTACAAGTCCCAGCATATTGTGCCTGCTGGAGTTTGCAGTTCCACAACAGCTGAAAGGTCTCTGGTTACCGGAGCCCCGCAGTAGGGCGTGTGTCCCTGTGTACAACAATGCCACCCATGTTCTGTCATGTAGCGTGTTAAGAGCCAGAGTGCTGTATACGGTGACATCTGTTTTCCTGTCACACAAATGCCTCTCACTCCCTCTACCTCCTTTTCTACAACAAAACCTGTTTGTTCTTTAGCGCTACACAGACCTGTATGCTTTTCGGGGCCCCGGCCTGCCTATTGGCCTTTGTGGGAAAGCACCTGTGTTTTTTTTTTTCTTGAAAACTTCAAAGGTCAAAGCGGTAACATATGCATCTTCCTCCCTTATAGACCTTCACTTTCTCCCCACTTCTATTCATTTTAGTCTGCATTGTACCACATGGGCTCTTATTTGTTGGTATATTAATGTAAACCTGTCGTGCCTACAGTGGGGTATGCAGTCGGGATGCCGACGGCCTAAATGGCGACTGTCTAAACCCGGCAAGGCGTCGAAATCCCGACGCCTGTCATTTTAGCTATGCCGGAAGGTAAGCCGGGTGCGGACAGCCGTGGGGAGGGTTAGGGTTAGGCACCCGGGCGGGTTAGGTTTAGGTAGCAGGGAAGGGGGGGGTTAGGTTTAGGCACTAGGGAGGGAGGTTTGGTACCCCTAAAGGAGGGTTAGGGGGGAGGGGTTAGGTTAGTTAGTACTTACCTTTAGCGTAGTCGGGATCTTCACTGGCTCCGGTCTTCCCGGTGTGCGTCCGGCGGTAAATCATACCGATCCCCTACAGTGGAGAAGGCCATTTTGTGGCTTGAGGAGATACTCATGAGAAGTCCTCTTGGGGGGAGTTGTATCAAGCCTTGGAGAGAGAGAAAGTGGAGAAGTTTCCCAAAGTAGTCAATTAGCTGCTAACTGTCATTTACCTAGCACAGTCTGTGTGTAGGACCAGGGGTCCACACGGTCTGGGGCCCCCCTCTGCACATGGCTACATCACCAGCATGAGGGGCTCTGTGACACGTGTGGTGCCGGGACTATTTACACATTTATTCTTTTTAATTACATCATCAGCATATCCTATTGTTAATTTTATTGGTAGGGATACTTCTAATTAGTTGCCCTGGGTAACCACACCCTTAATACAGCCCAGTTACACACCGCCATAGCGAGTCTCCACATTCCTGTTTCAGTTCTATTAGTAACATTGGGACTAGGACCCATTTTTACTGCCCAGATGGCGACTGCACCCCGTAGAAAGTGACACTGTACGTACAGTGTAACATATGTTTTAGTTCTGTCACGGTGAAGTAACTTTTGCACATATCTGGAGATTTTAATAAGCCCCACCTCTTATCCACCCAAACCACGCCTGAACTGTCCACACATGGCCAAGATCAGTATGATGGAGACCACGTTCGGCAAAGCCGCACCCACTTTCTAATAGACCATGTCCAATTTGAGGTCGGATAATTTGGACTGTCATGCCAAAATTGGGACAATTCCCAAATGTGCTGTCGTATAGTTGCTGCACCTATAAATATGTCACAGGGACACTTTCTTCCTATGCAAGAACAAAAGTGCACTAAGCATATATATCCCATTATCTCATATTGTTATTGTGTTATTGTTGTAGGACACAAACCAAAATCCTGGGACTGTATTTGGAAATTAGGGACGGTGGACAGAGAGGCATTTTACATGTACACTTGTGAGCGCTCCAAGATGCCTTTTATCTACTGTCCACGTGTGTGATCGTGCTTTGAGTTTTTCTTTTTTGGTTTAGGGTGCTAAAAATGGGCCCCATGGTGCCCCGGGGCTACTAGTTACTGTTGCTGTTCTTGTCTTGTCAGAAATAAATTAGTATTTCCTCTTTTCTTGCTCTGTGTGTGTTTGTGTTTCCCGTCTCTTCATCATCTACTTTATACCAGTCAGTCACTCCAAATATGAATCCACCACCCTATTGGGCTCTTTCTCTCTCCCTCTCTTCCATTATTAATGTTTTTTTCCCTCCAAGTAAACCTAAAAATAAAGAAAAGTTTTAATATATGCCATATATTTGGCACCACAATGGGGGCGATTCAACTCAGAGAGATGCTGATTAGCCCCGGGAGGGAGCTCCCGACGGTATTCAATTCACTGCGCTGTTTGCCTGATCGAGAATAAGTCAGAGAATGCCGGTTCTCGCGGCTTAACCTGGGTGTTTAGGCGCGAGTACCGGCATTCTCTGACTAAAGTGCCGGGCGCACGGCTGTCATTGCCGCGCTAACCCGGAAATCGGCTGCGTGGCCGGCGCTATAGTTGGATTCCTCCTCGCATCCTCGGGGGTGTGAGAAGAAATCCTTTTAGTCGCCCTAACAGCACGGTGAATTGAATAGCTCCGGGAGCTCCCTCTCAGGGCTAATCAGCATTGCACTGGATTGAATCGCCCCCATTGACTACGTACAGATGTGTCGTCATACACCATTGCCGCCGTCACCCCAAACAGCTCTTCTCTGTGCGGCAGCTCCTGTGCAACTCTGCTTATAGCGAGCGTCTTTTTTGTGACTTTATTGCTAGAAAGTGCATCTTAGTTGCAACGTGATGCAATAAAACCATTAGCGTGAGACATCACTGATTAATTTGATTTGTGACTCTTGTATATCTGTGTGCGATTGAGTCTGAATCTCAGAAGTGCAGCAGTGCAGCAGGAGTTGCTGTTTTCTCACACCAAGTTCCGCTGTACAGGCTCAGTCGCGCACAGATATACAAGCGTCATGTAACAAGTTACTCAGTGCAGTCTCATGAAGCCGTTTTTGTTGCGGCTAAAACTCACATTCTAGGAAAATAGACACTATACGCCTCGGTGCAGCTCACACGCTCCACATGGTGTATTGAGGCCTGGAATATGGCAACACATCTGTAACTTCATAGCACTAGTGGGGCAGATGTATTAAGCTTTGGAAAGTGATAGGCTGGTCATTTATCACTCTCCAATTTATCAGCTCCTAACTCTCATTTTTCAAACATAGCCTGTGACATGACAGTTATGGTGCGTATACACGGTAAGATAACTATATCATTCAACGATAAATCGTTCATTTTTATCCTGTGAATGACCAATGAACGACCAACGATACGCGCTCCCGCATGGATGATAACGATATCTATGGTCGTCCGTAAATGCAGGCCAACTTGGATATTTTCATCACGATTTGCATGTTCAGAGATGTGGCAGGAAGACTTCACTGACAGATATCTATCATAGATCTCTATCAGTGTGTACACCCAATAGCTATCATATATATCAGTGTGTACACCCAATATCTATCATAGATCTCTATCAGTGTGTACACCCAATATCTATCATAGATCTCTATCAGTGTGTACACCCAATATCTATCAGTGTGTACACCCAATATCTATCATAGATCTCTATCAGTGTGTACACCCAATATCTATCATAGATCTCTATCAGTGTGTACACCCAATATCTATCATAGATCTCTATCAGTGTGTACACCCAATATCTATCATAGATCTCTATCAGTGTGTACACCCAATATCTATCATAGATCTCTATCAGTGTGTACACCCAATATCTATCATAGATCTCTATCAGTGTGTACACCCAATATCTATCATAGATCTCTATCAGTGTGTACACCCAATATCTATCATAGATCTGTATCAGTGTGTACACCCAATATCTATCATAGATCTCTATCAGTGTGTACACCCAATATCTATCATAGATCTCTATCAGTGTGTACACCCAATATCTATCATAGATCTGTATCAGTGTGTACACCCAATATCTATCATAGATCTCTATCAGTGTGTACACCCAATATCTATCATAGATCTCTATCAGTGTGTACACCCAATATCTATCATAGATCTCTATCAGTGTGTACACCCAATATCTATCAGTGTGTACACCCAATATCGTTTGTCCTGCACTACAGAAAAGTTCAAATGACATCGCTCAGCGATATCGTTGGTTGTGCAGATCGTACCGTGCGTACCAGGCTTTAGGAGCTGAGTGGCTGGTCGTTTATCACTCTAATTTACCACTTTCCAGAGCTTAGTACATCTGACCCTCTGAAACCATTTTTCCTTATGTTGCCTTTCGCTTGGCTTGTGAGCAGGGTTTAAATTAGATTTATTTGAAGGAGCAATGAAATGGAATTTAAGATCCCTCCTGCAACATGACTTTTCTCCTATGTTAAGTGCTTGTTGGTGATGACATTTTATCGCCCCCCCCCCTAAAATGGACCACTCACCTACACTTGGTTGAAGCAATATTAGACCCGTGAATTTCCCATGATCTGATGACAGATCCACTGTAGCTCCTTCTTTGCTTGGGGATTCTGCAAAGTTTTATATAGTTACAGGATTTTTAATGAACTTTGCTGAAGTACGCCGTTACAGGTGAGGAGACTTTGGCAAGGAACGTCATCGCTCCGGCTGATTATCCATAAGCCTGGATAATGCGGCACATTTCTGTGCACCTCCTTAAAGACCTATAGGAAAGGGAAGGTACAACCTCTTCCACTCGCTCTATCCTTTTGTACATTATAAATAACCGGCTCATCCCACCTGTGTCCTGGCTCATGTTGAAAGCATATAGATGCTAGATCCCCTTATACAAATATTGTATTGCCTTATTTAATGCTCTCTATGCTTCAGCCTGACCCTGTGTATTTGAGGACACCACATAGCTGCAAAATGTAGACAATTCCTATGGGTAGCTGGAGGTACAAATGTCCGACTAACCAAGTGCTAATATAATAAGGATACTGATTTTAAACCTCTATACGCTCCTGCCTATACCTTCTAAAATCCTGCCTATACCTTCTAAAATCCTGCCTATACCTTCTAAAATTAACGCTATTTGCGTACGCAGTCATACAGTAAAATAAAGACTTCAGACCTTGAACATGTGTTTCCAAAGCACAAAGTATTATTCCAAGAAAAGTACAGATAGTTACACGCTGTGATCTAAGTACAATTTAGCGCAAAGAAATTATACAGACCCAAGATACAGTTATACATACGCACGCGCTCTGGGACCAGATTCCGGCATCAGCAAGAAACCTCCATCAACAGCATCAGCATGAAGACTGGGGTCAGAACACACATATTTATACCCCTACAGAAATAGACTACACAATAGAGAGGTTCGTTGCGATCCCATTGGTTCCCCATCACGGTGCTTCTGTTACAGGACATTTAACAGGTTGGTTCAAATGGACACAGAACAGCCTCCGACAGCCTTTTGTCTCCGTTTTCCCGCCTCATGCAAACCTAAGCTGTTGGTTTTACAAAGTACATTTTGGTGCTTTAACTTTCTACGGTCCATAAGTTGAGAATGCATGTTGCGATCTTCACACCGATGATACCGGGAAGCTGTTGAGAAAGTGCAGCTCAGTATAACGCCAAACACGGTTTACTTATCATGTATTAAACCTAAGATACCAAATAACCTTTGTTTCACAGCATTTGTAATAAATGAATAAAACTTGAATCTTGATACCTTTAAACTATGGAACCTTTTACGTGAATGTGCAGTGTGCAAGTGTTAGGGGTTTGGGAAAAGACGCTAGTTAACTTGGGGCAGATGCGTACGCATGAAGCTAATAAACAGCGTTCTTATGCGGGGTATTATGCATTCGCTAATGTGCGACATGTTAACAGTGCAACTGTGTGTATTAATGTGTGTATGTGGTATGGTAAAATATGCGATCGCCTGATGCTAATAATAGCATCGCCATATGTACTTAAGTGTGAGTTTAGCTAAAATGGCGCTGGGCGGCCATTCGCAAAATGGCGTCTTGCAGATCTCATTTTCAAGATGGTGTCTTGCGGCCAGTCGCAAGATGGCGTCGTTTCAATCTAATTTTAAGCCGATCTTGTCTCAGCCAATTATCCAGCTTCGACAATAAGGATCCAGCACCGAACTGTAGCAATGCTGACCACTGTGCCACCAATTTTTCATATTGATTTATTTGTGCACCTTGCAAAATGCTTCCCCTATCGTCCAAAGCAGATTCAGCTCCCTCATTTATAAAGTGCCAATCATATTACGCAGCGATGTACAGAGAATTACGCGCATCAGTCCCTGCCGTATTGGCGCTTACAGTCTTAAAACATGCAAATTCCACAGAGGTAGGGCCCAGGTCGGAATAGGAGCCCAGTTCTGCGAGTCAGCAATGCCAATCTCTGTGCCACCGTGCTGCCCCCCTGTATGTTTCCCAGTCCGAGATGGTGGTTATGTGTTAGGATAGCGCTTAAGTCAGTTCTGGGAGTAGATCCTCCCGAATAGATGACAATTGATGGCAGCGTGGGGAGAGAACGGATGTGGGTTTCTTGCAGGTCTGTGTGTTGTGGCTTTGCTGAACACCAATCTCCTAATAGTGTGGGCCGGCAGTGACACAGACCTAGTTACTTGTGCAAGATTCTCTACACATCGGTGGTTTTTACTCATTGCAAGTAACATTAACAAAAAGAAGAAATGTGTTTTGAGAACCACTTACATTTTTTTTTTTAATTAATAATGTCTTTATTTTTTTTATTTAAAAAAAGCAAGTTATAAAGGTAACTGAGGAAATGAAACGGTATGCCAGCAAGTCGGTAGGGCAAGCTGTTCCCTTCCCTGATGTACATTTGTGCGTCCGAATGTGCAAGGACTGAGACTGACCCCCTGTCGGCGTCTGTACATACTGCTTGGTGCTTTAGACACACTAATTGTCACACCAGGCACGTTCCTGTGACACTTCCATAAGACATAACATGTCCGTGCACCTGTTTTAGCCACCACCTATCTTACCCCTTTGCATCTCAGCCGCTGCCCAGGAAAACTCCATATTCAGACTAATCTGGACTTGGTCTGTGTAGGAACACCATCGGGACGCATGGGCATTGCAACTTGGATACGTGCTCACACAAAAGACATCACTTCACTGCGTCTGACTTCGGTGCTGCTTCTAACTCTAAATCAGACCCTTTTAGTATTCTTTTGCAATGACCTGCCGCCATGGCATCTACTGTTTGTCATCATATTAGTCAGACTAATCATGGAACTGTTCCTTTAGAAGTCTCCATTAGTGTTAATGCACCAAAGCCTCTCTGCTGCTGAGAATGTAGTCTTGTTGAAGACCTATGTTGTAGAGCCCCTTACAACAGAGGTAAATCGAATGTCCTCATCGTTCAACCATTTTCCAGCACTGATGAATAACTGGGCACTCCCGCCCAATATTCAGGAGTGAGCTTCATACTCCTTTCACACACAGTCAAGGACCTGGGAAATACTCCGTTTTAGTGTCTGCGTGAATGGGTCAACCCTGGTCTGCGACCCTGGTCATGAGAAGGGTTTTTCCCGAGTCTGAGCCGTATACGTGGTTGTCTTGAAAGGTGTTCCTGGGTTACTCTACCTGAGTTATAATCAAGGAACCTTCATAGGTGGATTAGAAGCTTTTAATGATGTAGCAATGTGATGACCCTGTTCTGCAGGACAGACACAGGTCCAGTGTAAAAGGCCACGACCTGGGATTTACCATTTACCCAGGACCAAAGTGTGGTGTGAATAGACACAAGACTGGTTGAAACCATGTTCATTATCCCAGATCAGACCTGGGATTTGTGTGTGAAAGGTGTTTTATAGACGTTGGCAATACCAACATACTGTGGGGGTTGAAGGTGTCCCTGGGCTAATCCTCTTGGCACATGAAGATGGTTTGGTGTCATCGTAAAGAAAATCTCATTGGTTTCAAGGAAAGACATGCTTAGGGAACATAGTTTTGGAGACCTGAGATATTTACCCAGTGTTCTGGAAGGGGGGATATCCTGTCCTATGTCCCCCACCCATCATAGAGAATGTTCAGGGGGAGCGGAATATTTTTCTTCCTGTAAGAGGAAGCAACTGAAGGAAATGGCATAATCAGGGGGAGAGAATTGGCAAGTAAAAGATTCTCCAAAAGGGGTGAGGGGTCTAATAAATTTAATGACAGTTTTTCAGTCCCAAGAAAAATGTGTAGTTCGGTTAAGGACAGAATGAACCTGGTGGTAGGCTGAGACCTGGATGCAAAGGCTCTCAGCGGAGATGGGGGAAATGATGGACATCTTTTTGGAAGGACCAATTTCCATTATTTGAAGGTGAGACAATAATGATGCGAGGCTGGCAGGACGGCTGAGTGCCCTGGGGGAAAACAGTGCTGGTCCATATTGAAAAGCCGGATAGTAGAGCCGGTATTGGGAAACGTAACTCCACCTTTATAATTTGTTTCCCATATAATATGAATAGTGATGTGACTGTTACCCCACCTGAGGAGTGAGGGATCTCTTTTGGGAATGACTTACACAGGTATAAAAGACAAGGAAGCGCATTCATTTTAAATCGGGCTTAAATCCGCGTCCATGGTAACGCCTATATACATTTTTGTATGGTATTGTTTTCAGGCATGTTTTGCTAAAGGGAAAACAAATTATCCCAAAGTACAGATGTGTCCTCACTCGTCTTCGCTGAAGTCGCGCCAAACTGCCCCACTCTGTGCACCAGGTCCTGTGAGACTCCGCTAGCGCCGGCCATCTTTTTTGCGTCTTTTTGGCAAAAATGCTTCTAAGTTGCATTGCGATGCGTCTAGTATGTGTCAGGAGACAGTGCTGATTAATTTGCTATGTGACACTTGTATATCTGGGTGTAGTAGGTATTACCGCCGGCAGCACGGTTCAAACCCCGACACGGCAGCCCGGCAAGGGTGAAGATCCAGATCGTCCCTACGGTAAATATCGCTAACCTAATTCTACCCCCTAACCCTCCCTTAGGGGTGCCTAACCCTAACCTCCCTCCCCAAGTGCCTAAGCCTAACCCTCCCTTCCCCGCTGCCTAAACTTAAGTCCCCCGGGGGAGTGCCTAATTTTAAATCCCCCCGGGAGCCCTAAACCTAAAACTCCCTCCCTTTTCGATGCCTGTCATTAGTACCACGCCCTGGATTAGAGAGTCTGCAAGCCGGCGGTCGGCATTTAGACCAGGGGTCTTCAACCTTGGCCCTCCAGCTGCTTTGGAACTACACATCCCAGCATGCGCTGCCATAGTTTTAGCATGCTGTTATATCAAAAAAGTGACAGTGCATGCTGGGATGTGTAGTTCCACAGCAGCTGGAGGGCCAAGGTTGAAGACCCCTGATTTAGACCGTCGGCTTCCAGACTACTGTACATCCCGTATATCTGTGTGCGACTGAGTCTCTGGATCAGTATCAGAGGTGCTACAATGCAGCTTTTTTCCAGGCCAAGTTCCATTTACAGTCTCAGTCGCACACAGATATACAAGTGTCACATATCAAATTACTCAGCACAGTCTCCTATATACATAAGGACGCCACCTTACCTTGCACACCTGTAATGTTTAGCAAGACTGCGAAACCATCGGTACGATCGAGGTACCATCGCAGCCTCATGCGCATGTACAAGCCCTGACCTCACTCAGGAATTGATAAGTCACGCAGACTATAAGACCTCAGGCTGCGTAGCCCATCGCAGTGGATAATTTATGCACGCCCCTGCAACGGTGTTGAAACGCACTGGCACGCCTGTGTTCGCCCGACCACCCTCTAACCCCCCCTGATACCACCCACAAACGGCACTTCCTGTCTCTCACTCTGCGCAGGGTCTGCCTAGTCACTGAGATCACAGTCCCGATCGCAATGGCTAGTTTGCGCACTGTGATGCATGTGCGGTGCGCAACAATCGGCCGAATGCGCGCGTAATCGCAGTTGCGTAAGGCAGTGAATCATGCCCACAGTTAAAAATAGGCAGGATCCGTATAGGCCGTTTTGCAATGAAGCGTTAGACAAGCCTGATATCAGATAGGTGTAATAGAAAGCATGTGTGAGGCTTATCCCTCCCTCCTGTAATAAGTAAACAAGATATAGAAGAGCCAGGCTGTCTTCTTCCTTTTTAGGAGGAGAAGGGAGAGTGGCTGCAGCCTGACTCCACCCGCTGTTTTCCTGATAACAGCAGCTCCTTACTGCTGGACCGTGGGAATCCAGTCTGCTGCTCCCTCTTTCACAGGCTCGGCTATGCTCTCACTGCTCTGGGAAGGTTATTCCCGGGGCCATGGGGCATCTCGATGGCATTTTTCTCACGTTAAACTCCATTCTAGTTAAACCCTGCAATATATCACGCTGCATTATCCATCTTTGCACGTTTTCAGCAAATCCTTACCAGTAAGTCAGGTCTCTGCCATGGGCATGACTCAGTAAGTATTACCGTCCCTGATCTCTGACCACCTGCAGAGGTGACAGAAGCTTATACAGTTACAGGTAGTTGTTCCTTGCATTGCAATATCTCTGCTTTGAAAAAAAAAAAAAAGAGGGCACATTCTTGTCTACTACCGTAACAGAATAACTGTCTACTATATCAATAAAGGTTACGTCTTACATTACATATCTATCTGTTCAAACAAAACAAAATCAGAATGGAATTGATTGTGTGGAAATCTATAAGAAAGTGATTAATACATTGCATTTGTACATATCTTGGTGCTCTCTTAAGATTTTTAGTCCTGTTACAGTTGACTTTTTCTAACACCTCCTACAAGATTCAACCTATTAATGTATTAGGCACTTTGTGCCTCCTGCCTCGGCCATGTTACTTGTTCCTAGTGAATCGATTAGCCCTCCAAATGGCCACCTCCTTTCTGTCAGTGTTGTCACACGTTTTTAATAAATGGATAACTTGCATTCTTGGTGATAGTGGTTCAGCCTTCAAAATGGCTGCTTCCACTGTGTGTGTGAGATAAGGTATATTTGTAAACAGAAAAAAAAAGCAAAGGCCTTAAATAATACAGCAAAACTACTTAATAACATGGCACAGATACCAAATGTGTGTGTGATAATCGGCAACAACCAATCCGATATTTGCTTTGAGCACAGACTAAAAAAAAAAAGCAAATATCTGGTTGGTTAGTATTGGTTACACCATATACTGTATGTGTTTTTGTACACTGATAGTTGTGCCTGATCTTTTATCCATATACGCAACCTGTACCTTCTCCGACTTACGCGTGTTGCACACATATCATATCCTAGACTCTTAGTGACCGTCTCGATCATCCATAAAGGGTTAAATCCATGGTTTTCCCTCAGTCCTGGATTAAGAGAACGCCCAGTTTGTGTTCATATAGGGATATCTGTAAATCTTAGATTGTTTCAGTTCCTCTGGGACTGGTTTGGGAGCATGTTTCCGTGTCCCAAACTTGAACTCTTAAAAATCTTGAAAAGAAAATGCTCTATATCCACAAATAGCTCTCATACATTTCCTCCCGCCGATGCCTCAGAGACTGAGCGAGAGGTCTGTAACACTGCTGCAAACTAAGTAAAAGCCAAGCGTTTGTCACACAGAGGTGTTGTAAGATGTGTGATCCTGGGTGGCTTTAGAACCACAAATGAGACTTGCTACATTTTCTTTATTGAGTGGATCTGCATGATGTCCTACTTTACTTGCCACAATTTCATGTTGCCAACTGCGGTAAGGTTGGTCCTAGCGACTTGTTTCATGACCTAGGGATGTTTTATACAGACTTATCTGTAACATAGTCTGCCACACCGTGACCCTGTGGTGGCATCCTCTTCATAGGGCATTCCTCTGAGTTATGGAACTTGCAGGTTAATGCTGATTATTGGGACTGGGCAGACGTGTATTATAAATGTTGCTATGTGTTTGTGCAGGTATGCTTCAATAGCGTCTACCTGCTTTTACTGGCTGCTTGTTCTTTAAATGGAAATAAACATGTAAATAGTAGACCTAATAGCCTGCTTTCAGCAGACATGAGCTAATGTGATTGTGGAAATAGGGATCAATATATATATGTGAACTGAAATATTAATACTGTATAGTACAATGTAAATGTCTTTCAGTATTCTTTAGATAGATAGAAATAGAATGGTTAAAATATGTTTTCGTCCACATTGTTGAGGCAGCCATTTTGCAGTAGCCAGATTAAAGCATATTAATTTACAAAGAACTAGTGACATCACCAAGGCATGAGACACTCTATACCTCTTACCGCAGTGAGTCCTTAGTCCTTAGTGAATTTTCAGGTGGCGTTCTCTTGAAATTTGCGTTCTCTTGAATTTTCAGCTTGCGTTCAGTCTTCAAAATGGCTACCCATTGATTGTGGCATCAAGTTGGGAAATGGAGCCAACTGCATGGATGACTCCACTGAACTGTATGTGCAGTTTTGGTGGTTGATCGGCACTTGAGACAGACGCAATTAGGGCCTGATTCAGAGATGTAAGCAAACCCAATTGTTTACGTACATCTCCGATGGGTCTGCGCAGGTGCAGAATGGGGTCCTGCTTGCTCGCTGGCAGACCCGCCTTAACCACAACATGATTGACAAGTTTGCAGCGTTTGGGGGCTGGCGACCGAAACCGTTCTCCAAACTGGGGCGTGCCGAGCGGAATCTGTATGATTTACCGCTGCTTTAGTGCAGCGTAGACATCTGGTAGCTACGGAATTGGTATGAATCCCGACAGCGGCTGCCCGACATGGGTGAGACTCCCGATTGTCCTAAAGGTAAGTATAAACTGACCTAATTCCCTCCCCTAGGGGTGCCTAACCCTAACCTTCCCCCCAGTGCCTAAACCTAACCCCCCCTTCCCCGCTGCCTAAACCTAAGTCCCCCCCGGGGGTGCCTAACCCTAACCTCCCCCCGGGGTTTCCTAACCCTAACCTCCTGGGGGGTGCCTAACCCTAAAGCTGGCCACACACTAGACCAACTTACATCCAACCAGCCAACTAGTTGATTGGTTGGAATGAAAATCTGGTAAGGTATGAAAGCAAATGACAATCAGCAATTTGCTCCCAAACGCCGGAAAATGGACAAAAACTGTTGTTTGAACAAATTGTTTAGATCAAACATTTAACATACTTGTCTGACCGACCATTTTCATCTGTTTTCTGGCATTTAGGAGCAAATTGCTGATCATCAGTTACTCCCATACATTACCAGATTTTCATTCCAACCAATCAACTAGTTGGATGGTTGGATGAAAGTTGGTCTAGTGTGTGGCCAGCTTTAGTGTCGTCGTCCCCGCCGCAGCTGTCCGCACTCGGCACCCGGCATCACTTCGATCGGGATGCTGGTCTCCCGGCGTCGATTGAGCAGTCGGGAAGCCGGCTGTGGGGATTAGGTCCGTCGGCTTCCTGACTGCATACCTGCCGAGCCCAGGGTCTGGACGAGACTTCCTGGATCTGGCTGTCCAGTTCAGTCAGCCAGGCTGAGTAAGTCGAAGTCTCAGCTTACGCAGCCTGGCTAACGCAGCGACTGATGGCCATGATGGTGATCCGAGTGCAGCATCTTCGGACGCCGCACTCGGATCGCAGATGCAGCAAGGAGGTGTCTGTTTACTACCGCCGCATTTGTGCACAATACCGTCCGTCTATGAACGTGCGGTGGGACGATAATGACGCATACAAAGTCAGAGTCTGGTCCTCGTGCATTTTACCTTAACAATCCATACAGCGATTTGAAATCAGTGATGGTCTTTTCAATAACGCTAAGCTAAGACTGGAGGAGGAATGGCAGGGTAAGTATTAGATGGTGGCTGGAAGGGTAGTAAGCAAGACCATATATTTACATCTGGAAGCCAGTATAGGCCTGTTCAAATGAGTCACGGAAATTAAGTGTTTGGTAATAAGAGCTATATAAATGACTCGTGCATGGCAGGAGTCCCTTGTGCTCAGTTATTATGCACTGCTAAGATATAAGCACTGCCTACATATTACATATACCCTCTTCACAGGGTCACCTGTGCCTCTAACAATTTCCCACGCATGTATCTGGTATGAACGTGTTCAGCTCTCCGTGTCGGAGGGCACGGGAGCGGTTAAGCTCCAAACATATGTTTCTGCTGTTGGCGTGTTAATTACTGTCATTTCACAGTAAACGCGTTGAAGAGACGTATAGAAAAAATAAAAAATGCAGAACCTAGCTCGGCAAGGAGGCCGACGGAAGTGCCCCCGAGGGGCCCAGCCGCCTCATTCAGCATTCTGTGTCATGTGCCGCTGGCTTTGGGCGAGAATGCACGTCCCCAAGTGACTGAGTGTGTGTTATATAGGTATGCTGGGAAATAAAACAGATTTGTTTTTATAATTTAAAAAATGATGAACCAAGCTTCCTAATATAGATTAATCAGGGGTGCAATTACATTATTCTTCTTACGGGAATTGAGAAATTGAGTAACTCGCAGCCCTCTACTGCGCCTTCCCCATTACAGTATGTATATAGAAGTTATAGATTAGGGATAACTGCCCTCTCTAAATAGATATTCATTATTTTTTTTTCAAGCAGAATGTTCCACGTGTCTTCACTTTCTCCGGACAGTCCCTGTTTTAGCAAATACACCCGGGTATTTAAAGGCCTTTTGCAACTAGACTGACAGGATATGTTTCTTCCAATTTATTAACTACTGGCCCAGAAAACTAAACATTGGGGAGATATTTGTATCCTGCATTGAAGGATAAAATAAAATTTGGGACAGAAATTGCCACTGCGCCCCAATGCCCCTAATATGCTGTAGCCATGCCATCAACCCAAGGTCATGTTTGTTTTGCTCTTAAGTTGGGGCAATGTCTTCAGACATTGGGACAATCTCCCCCTAAAAAAGTGACCATAGTGTGGATGCGAGATGGATTTTGTAGCGAAACGATATAATTTGGGCCTCTGTTTTTGGTTTCAAAAACTTTAAGCTCTACATTGTATGTAAAAAAGAAGATCCCCCAAAGTTTGAATCCCCGGATTTTGAATTCTGTTGGCCATTTATTCTCGGAACATTTGCAAATTTTTAAGGCAAATCCATTCCAGCAAATAATTTCTTTCAGGAAGCCTGTTCCAGTTCTCTCTTGTTGGCAACAGTGAGGTGCCTATCAGTCAGTCCCAGTGCTGGGTGAAGCGTTCTTGTATGATGTTCCATTACCCAGTCTTTATTGGACAACACTACAGATACATTTCCTAACATAAGAGAACATCCGATATTTCTCAGTGGCTGTAACAAGCAGAGTTTCCAGTAAGGGACGGGAAGGTCCTCTGGGTGGAGCCAGTCCCCTCCTCTCCTCCTCTTGCCAGTTCCCGGATCACTGGGAGATCCATGTGGACAGGTGTGTGGGGGGGTGTCTCTGTGAAAAGAGGGCTGTAATTTAAACTGTTAATACCTTGACAGACAGAGGCAGGCCTGTAACATTGAGATGCCCCCATGTTTACAGTAATACGGCTGAGAGCAGGACACAGGCTGTATATTCAGTGTTTGGCCATCTTGTGCTCCTTCAGAACATCATTTCACAACCGACAAACCATACAGGAGTTCCTTCACTGATGTGAGAATGTAATGACACAGGCATTAGTGTCAGGTGTGGTATATATGTTCGACGTCTGCAAAGTCAACATGAGAATGTTGCTATGGTCGTAATGTCAACATTGAACATGCCGACATGTTAATGATGATCACGTTGGCCATGTCGACACTTATTTGCGTCGACGCGGATGTTATGTTGCCATTGTTAGCATGTCGACATTGTGGTTTTCCTGTAATTTTAACCCCAATGGCAACCCTAACCCTAAGTCTCCTGGAAATGTCGACATTCCCACCGTGTCCACCACCTGCTATCGATTTTGTGGATGTCGACATTCTGAACGCTGACTTTGTGACTGCATACCTTAGTATCACATGGTAATGGTGAGGGGCCCAAGCACAACTTGTGGGATAAAGCATACTACTTTACAGTCTGTGACTAATCAGGGAACCCTTGGATAATGAAGATTAGTTTCACTAGACCAAAGTCCAACATGAAAGCGATAAACCAGGAAAGAGGAGCCTTCATCACAGAAACACTGTCAGAGGTGCTTTTATCAGCCCAATAGCTGGTAGGGTTGTGGTATCTGGTGTATGGCATACATGTTATATAATAAAGCCTAACATGCCAGTTATACTTTCTTTTTACATCACTGTATGAATTCACCACTTTATATAGATAGTTTTCGTTTCCTATGAGACTTCGAGACAGTCACACAAACTTTACCTTCCAAACTGCTCAAGAATGGTGCAAGATAGAGAAGCACCATTCTTATGCAATCCCGCGTTCACTAAAACTGGCAAGCCACCGATGGTAGAGGCTTGGCATGGTCTGCTGGTCACAGCCCTGCTGCCACCAAGCGTAGGAAAGAGGAGATGGCCGTCTGCCTTACAACAGCAGTATACATAAAAGGCTAACGCTGCTCCTCACCTCTATGGGGGAAATTCAGGTCTGTTGCGAGCTGGCGGCCACTAGATGGCGCTCACTGACTTTTCTACTTACAGCCCCCCCCCCCCCGAGCTGGCAAGCAGAAATGACCCAAAAGTGACCCGTTTGAGCGATCACACGGGACTTTTAGCGGGCGCGACAATGTCTCGTCATTTTGACGGGCTGCTCGCTAATGCAATATAATATCTTACAGGGTTCCGTCGTGTTATGGGAACTTTTCCACACCTAAAGTGAATATATCTTTTCTCATTTGTGATTCGTATAATTCAACTCTTCTCATTGAATCAGCTTGTTAAGGTTTAGCGACTCCTTTTTCTAGTCTGTTTATCGTATGTTTTCAGTATTCATTCCTTTTTCTTTTTTTCCTCTGCAACTTGATAATAATTTATTTTAGAAAGACGCGTGGAATTCACAAACAGATCATTAACACAATATATATAGGAGAGGCCTTTATCTTTTAAGTAGAAGAACAAATGGGAGAGGGGCTTAATGAAGTATTTGAAAGCCCCATAGCAAAAGTTTGTAAGGGCCCCCATGTACCACCCAATGGTAAAAAAAATAATGTAACGTTGACAAGGAAGATGAGCCCCCCCGTAAGCTCTGGGAGCCATAGCAACTGCACCACTTGCACCTATGGTAGTTACGCCCATGAATGGGGATGTGGCAGTCACAATTACAGGCTGTACTGAGCCTCTATGTACACATTTTGTATTGAAATAGATCTGTTGCACAATTTTGGTTCATTGTAAATGATGGGGTTAATATGGCTTCCAAGAAGAAATTTCACAGAGAAATGTTTGTGAATTGCACTTTTTACGTGTTGATAATACACTGGGACAAAATTAGCCCCCCCCTCCGATCAGCTGAAACCCCGCCCATACACTGATGTCAAAGCCGCGCCCCAATATGTATTAAGCCACGTTCCTTTCCTGTCCTAAGAATAGGGACATTGTTTAGTTTTTTGTTTTTTTTTACAGAAAGGGTGTTTCAATCCCAGATTTGAAGGTGTGGCCTATTGGGATAGGGGCATGTTTTGTTCTGTTGGAAGTACAGCTTAAATTGTCCCAATTTTAATATTGGGAGTGAGACCTACACCCAGATTCACACAAATGACTCTTTTTTTTTTTTTTTTTTATAGCTTTCCTCTAGATGTGGAGGTTGGGAAGTGGTGGGACTGACTTGAGGATGCAATTCTCGTTATCCAGTATGCAGGACAATCAGTATATGCACTAATGGTGTTGTCGTAGCCTTTTTGCATGAAGTGCTAGCATCTAATCAACCTTGTAGGAAGGAAAGCCTCTTGTAGGAGAGTTACCTGCGCTCTCAGGAGTTTTGGATGTCTTCCTCTGATCAGGGCGTCCATACTGTATTTCAAAAGTATCTGATGTATGCAGAGGGTACTGTAATGAATTATTACCGCCGGTAAGTACTACGCTAATGAGGCAGATTGCCCTTGCAGGCCAATAGTACTGTTTTGGCAATCTTAAGCACGTTCTCCCCATTGCAGTGGTAATGGGATGCTTTAATTTTTTAACAATAGTTTATTTTTCTGCAGAGACCTTTTCGGTTGTTATTTCCGTCCCAGTGACTGATATAATTAGATCGCTGCAGGTGTTATCATTTGGGAAAAGATGAGAATATCGTGTAGGGTGCCCATTATTGGGTGCATTATAGAACGTAGCAGACGGGCTCAGGTCAGCAAATTAAAAAGTTATCACTCCATTCAGAATATCATTTGTACCCATCAGCCCCCTCTCTCACTGATCCAAGTGTGGGCATCGTAAGCCGAGTACCCCAGCATGTGCCAAGTACCCCAGCATGCGCTAAGTACCCCAGCATGCGCACGTCCATGGTTCTGTCCCATCACTGGTTATCATCCCTTGAACAATGTTAAGGGGTCCAGAGCAGACAGTCCCCATTCATTGTATTAATAGGGACTGTCACACAACCAATTCACAGTGTGCTTCCATCTTATTTATAATTACCTGTGTCTGTAATCTCCATACTGGCCTACTCCATACAGTACCCACAATTCCCACTTTGATATTTTTATTTATTCATTCTTTTCTTTTTTTTTTTTTTTGCTCAGAGAAATACTTTGACCTCCGTTCAATTAGGGCCGACTATGGCGAGTTGCAGAGATGTAGAAACGGCGGCAGCGGGAACTCTCCCCTCTCGCGGCTCAATCTCTCCTAATTAAATATAGCCTTATATGCTGCGCTTACGGTACTGCCGGACTCCTGGCTTTGTTGGCAACCCCATAGGGGAGTTTATATGCCATGCACGGGGAACTCTCCCTTAACTAAATTGGCCCCTTTTTATGTTCCGCTTTCTGAGAATTCATGAATGACCCCTTGCCTGATTTATAGAGCTGTACGCTATTCCGATGTTTTCACAAATGTAGTAATTTTTTTTTAACATTTTTTTTGCCACTGCACAATACCATAGTCGCACCGGTTTGGTGGCGTGTCACATTCTGCGTCTGCTATCCCCTACGCAGGAAACATGGCTCTGGCATCTCATTTACGTTGGCCATTCTGAATGACCATAGACTCACTGAAGGAGTCAATGTTTGACTGATCTGCGCCCAGTGCTACCTATATGTATGCCGTTGCGGACAGCTGCATTGGCTTAGGTGGGCGTCTCCACATCAATTTTTGCGGCTGTTGCACTAGCATATTTTCGCACATCCACTGCTGCAAAACTCGCATCTGCGGCAGCAAGAGCTTACAACTGGGTATCAGGCCCCTATGTTGTATAGCTTCTATTTTCAGTGGTGTCTGGATATCAAAAATGTTTTACCCTGGCAGGAGATTCAGAGTAGGGTCGGAGAGAGAGTAGATCGTAGAAAAACAGTCTCTACTAAAAGTTCTGTACCAAAGCTTGCATCCAGCAGGTACCACCCCGAGCCTGGTTGGTATTGTGGTAACAGTCAATTGCTATTTTGCGCTTTTCTAAGTGCCAGTATGTACTGTGCAATACTAAAATAAGTGTAATCGCGATTTCTGTTTAGTTCTTGGTCTTTTTAAAAGCACTGTTACTCTCAGACATGGAAGTACAATCCTTGTAGATAACAAAATCGGACATAAGGTTGCACCACAAATGACAAACTCCTTTTTGTAAACCTTAGCAAAGGACACTGCAGTATTGTCCACCTGTGTGGAAAGGCCGCTCTGTAGGCTTGCTGTAAAATGATGAGCCACCGATTCAGTGGGAAGTTACTGAGGCTTGTCCGGTGAGACAAGACTGTACATTAAGTGTAGAGCAGCTTTTCCTGCGGTGCGAGCCTTGCACTATCTAGTCTGTGAGCGCAGTACTGCTGACCAGTCCCTCCAGGCCGGTGGTCTGTGAGGCCACAGCGACTCGCACATATAGTAAGGGCCGTGAAAATGTACTACAGCTACAGGCCACTTCCTGTGAGATACAGCACTGCTGTCTAACCCCGTTGTATCAGAAGTACATACAAGTCATTTTAGGTTAACAGAAGCTAAATGTTCCCTCTTAATTAACTTTTCAATTCTTTATTTATTTATTTATTTTCTTCTTTTTTTTTTAGTTGAAAGAATATATTTTTGCTTGAGTGGAGCACAGTGTGTGGGAAGCGAGCTGAGTAACTTTTTTCAGGGTGATTTTAATCATTTATTAAAAAATTATACTTGGTTAGGCTTAGTGATCAATTGAATGATCTTCTACAAGCTCCTAAGACAGCAGACATACTATAGCCGGTGCCGTGCACTGGACATGTGTAAGCAGTTATCAGGTTTATATTGGACTCTCATTATTTCTCATTTGGCCTCTCATGTACTGTAGCAATGCCAGTCCATGTTTGAGGTGTTATTTTTTTAGGGTCAGAGCACCTTTTTGTTTATTTTTTCATTGCCTGCGCCCTCAGTGGGCAGGGATAGAACAACCTATAGTCAGCGAGATCAGTCCTGAGCAGTGCAGAGCTGAGAGTTCATATCTTCAGGGAGGCACTGGTCTGTTCACCCATGTGATTGTGTCAGTACAAAGGATGCAAGTGACAGTGAAGTGATGTGAGGAGGGGAATGGAGGCAGCAGGAAGCCACAGACTGGGAGTTGGAGGTTAGGGTTAGGCACCACCAGGGCGGAGTTTAGAGTTAGGCACCACTGGGGGGGAGGTTAGGGTTAGGCACCACCGTGTGGAGGTTAGGGTTAGGCACCACCGTGGGGAGGTTAGGGTTAATCACCACCGTGGGGAGGTTAGGGTTAGGCACCACTGGTGGGGAGGTTAGGGTTAGGCACCACCGGGGGGAGGTTAGGGTTAGGCACCACTGGGGGGGGGGGGGGTTAGGGTTAGGCACCACTTGGGGGGAAGTTAGGGTTAGGCACCACTGGGGGGGAGGTTAGGGTTAGGCACCACTGGGGGGGAGGTTAGGGTTAGGCACCACTGGGGGGGAGGTTAGGGTTAGGCACCACCGTGGGAGATTGACGGGGAGGGTTAGCCTACTTACCGGCCCCTGTCAGGATCTTCAACATCGGGATGCCGCTGACTGATACCATCTGATGCTCCTGGTCATGATAGTGGGTAAACATTGCAGCTTCAAATGCACCTCTGCCTGATATTGAGCTCATACATACATCTTGAAAGAGAAATGACCCTTTGAGTCTACTCCAATCTCCATGCACTTCCCCTGCAGTCAGCACTATGAGAGCAGGCACTTGCTGTGTGAGGGGAAGGGAGCAAGAGACAGGAGCATGGAGTCAGCATGATTAATGTTCAGGGATAGAAGTCTCATTTCTGCATTTAACTATATGCTTTGTTATTTATTTTCCATGAAAATATCCTCCACTGATAATCCCTGGTTATTTCATGCCTGATTTGAGAGGTCCCCACTGATGTGCAAGAAACTGGAGTAATATGTGACATCTTCTGCTCTTTGTGCCCATCCATACATCCCAATACGTATTATGCATACATCATTATTATGTCTTTCTCTTGCATGTTTAGCTTTAGGTCTTGCTGACTTAAGGAATGACTTCTGATAATTACAGGTAGTAAACTCTCTATTTTCCAAGAAAATACTTCTTTTGCGAGCTGGTAGCGCAAGTTCATTAGGAGTGCATGTAGGTCCGGGTGGCTGCCATCTTGACTGACCTTCTTGTTGACCCACCCTTAATTTACCTTGCAATTGACCTAACCCTTTAAAATGTCATATATAGTAGTAATCAGTGCTGTTAACCCCTTACTTTTCCTTGATAAATTATTCATTAGTAGATTCCTACTTACTACCTCAGAGAACTACAATCCACGTCTCGAGTCACTGACTTGCGCAGAGAAACATTGTTGTGTTTCGTAGGAGACATTATTTTGTTGTATGCATGGCAATACGTTTGCATCAATATATTATTTTGGCACAGATCTGTTCATTCCACTTACAGATCATCACGCCTGCAAAGACGGGTTCTGGTACATCACTTTCAAATCCCCATTTAAAGCAGTAATCAAAAAACATATAAATATTTGGCAGACCATAAGAAGAATCTTTACCTTATTGCCTTGGTTTAATTTTACAGTGTGATAGTTCATGAATATTTTGATTTATAATTCTACAGAGTGTACTTGACTACCATGGCAACCACAGTCACATGCCCTATGTAGTGAGCAGAGAGGCTTTGAAATGCCACTCTGAGCTCTATTTGTTTGGTTTATTTAAGAATATTCTATCCTCCACCTCTACCCTCACTCTTCTCAAGTCAGACTGTTTTTGTGACTGGTAGGCATACTTGTAACTTCCAGAGAGATTTTGAAAAGCACATTTTGATTTGTAGAAGGATAGGTAAGAGAGAATTTGCATGTTTAAAAGGTGCCTAACTTTATATTGCAGGAGACAAAAATCTCTGTGGGATTGCTGCTTTTGGCTAAATTCGGAAAACTTCTGTTTCATGCGTTGCGGAACGGTTTACATAGCTTACCCGTTTGCTTGGCATCATCCGTAAGGAAGTGAAGTTGTTAAGAACAGGCAGATGAAAGGTTTAGAGCAATATCTATTGTCATCTGTGGCAATGTTATTTTATACCTTAAAAACAGATGCCCTTTCCGCATTTTGGTGGAGTCCCACCTCTGATGTGACTTTCTGGAGTTGTCCGATATACCGCTGATATGCTCTCCAATTAATAAAAGAATATTCCGTATAGGGTTTACATTTGGGGTTTTTTTCATCTTATATTATGGTTAGCATTTTTTATTTCTAAATCTTTAATAAAATAGAGACCTAGACATTCTCTATGTCATAGGTTTGAATATTTACATTTCCTAGCATGATCTAGGGAGGATGCTTTGATTTGAGGAGGTAAACTTTAAATATCTGCCCTGGTCATGGTAGATAAAATGAATGATCTGCCTTAAGGTGCATACACACTAGACGATATGCTCCCTGAGCGATATCGTGTAGTGTGTCCCCGGCAGGCTGTGCTCAATGTCGTTCATGACATTGAGCACAGCCGCTGAACGATATCATTAACAATATCGTTCAGCGCCGGGCTCTCTCCCCCATTCCCTGACATGCAGCAACCTGACGAGATCGTCAGGTTGGCCTGCATGTCAGCCCGATGAACGAGGATGACGAACGACCCGCGGGAATGCGTCGTTATCGTTCATCTTTTTGGGCTTAAAAATGGACGATAAAGTGGACGACTGAACGATAAAGATATCGTTATCGTTCAGTCGTCCACTTTATCGCCCAGTGTGTACGCACCTTAAGGCTCTATTGGAAGCCTAAAGCTGGGTACGCACTGGCAGATATATTGGCTGATCAATTGATCGGCCAATATATCGGGTCCCGTTGGCCAGTGTGTACCAGCGATATGTCTGTAAACATCGTTGTTCAGACATATTGCGTCAGTTGTGCTGCACAGCCAGTGCCCGATATATCTGATTGGAGCATCGTGCTGTGTGTACAGGCGGTCAGCTGACCGCCCGTACACTTGCAGCGGCAACCACTGGGAAGGGGGTCTGTGACCCGCCATCCTCCAACACACAGATGCCTGTTGGTCAGTGTGTATGAACAACCATCATCTGCAGATATATCTGTTAGTCTGTACACAGCATTAGACTAATGACCCTTTGTGTAGATAGGTGCCCATTACTTATCAATAGTACACTAAACGGTATGCAGTCGGGAAACCGGCTGCCTTAATACCGACAGCCGGCTTCCCTGCTGCTTTATCCCGGCGTGGGATAATTGACCGGCGCCTATATCTAGACGCCTGTCATTTACCCGACGCCGGGAGACCGGCGCCCGGCATCCCGATCGAAGGGATGCCGGGCTCCATGAGTGGACAGCCGCAGGGGGGAGGGTTAGGCTTAGGGCACCCGGGGGTGGACTTAGGGTTAGGCACCCCCTCGGGAGGGTTAGAGTTAGGCTAGGGGAATGGGGGGGTTAGGGTTAGGCACCCCCTGGGGGACTTAGGTTTAGGCAGCGGGGAAGGAGGGGGATTAGGGTTAGGCACTTGGGGGGGAGGTTAGGGTTAGGCACCCCTAAGTAGGGTTAGGGGGTTAGGTTAGTTTATACTTGCCTTAGGGACGATCAGGATTTCCAGCGCTGTCGGGCTTCCGCTGCCGGGCTCTGCTGATCTGTCGGGCTGCCGGGAATCGAACTGCCGGCCATGTGGCAGCCGGGATTCCATACCGATTCCCACTAAACATTAGCCAAGAGTAGTACATTGATACTGTCAATGTTCTTGTGGTTGTGATATAAAAGATCGACACCAAAAGGTCAACATGGAAAAAGGTCAACATGATAGAAGTTAGACAGTACAGAAGGTTGACATGAACATGGTGAACATAGAAATGGTCGACACTTATTTCTAACCCTAATCTTCACCTAATCCTCACCGTCCCTCCTTACCCTAACCGCTGGGGTAAGTGCCTAACCCTTAAAATAAAACGTGTCGATAATTTCTGTGTCGTTTTTTTTGTATTTGTCTATTCTCTGTACTGTATATGTCGACCTTGTACCATGTTGACCTTTTGGTGTCGACCAAACCTTTTAATTGTCAACCTTTTGCATGGAACCCGTTCTCGCTGGGATTCCTTTGATTTGGCTGTGCTGATGTACTCTACATCTGTGAGTCTGATCCTGATGAATTGGGACACTCTAAAATGAAATATCTCTTTACAGCCACACGCGGCCTATCGTCAAACGGATTCATGTTTCATTTCACCAGGTATGTACGGTTACTATTGACTTAATTGGGAACTGGGGCTCAGTTGGAGGATGAACACATGCAGGCAAAAAGGAGCCTGATGATAATCCTATGGATTGCTTAGCGATCACTATTGGGCACGATGGTTCGTTTCCACACCATAGAGCCTGCGGTGTTGGGCTAATTGTCATCTGTGACATTGCCACGTATATGGTCAGCATTAAACCAGATGTAGGGAACCCATGCCTATTCATTGGCTGTCAGAGCTTGCTGGGACCTGTGGTTATACGACGGATGGAGATTGACAGCTTGCCTCAATTAAATGTAAATATATGCGTGTCTGGTAACCATATTGGTTAAAATAATGGAAATAATATGTATATTACATTATTTCATTGGTGCTTTTTAGTAGCGTCCGTATGACCTCCTTCTAGAATACTTTATTTTCTGACTTAAGACTCGTCTAATAAAGTAAAGGTAGATCACATGCAAATTCCAGCGTGCCCTGACTGCCCTTTTGTAGTTTAACAGCAATTAAAGCCAATAGTGTCATTACTATATGCAAAGGCAGCATCATGCAAGACTGGAACATCGTATCGCGGGCCCCATAGCAATATTTGAATATGGGCCGTGTGACGCGTTCTCCCCTTTCGGATCGCCCTCTCCACCCTAGTAGGGTCTTCTTCTGAGTCTTCCTGGACCGGCACGTGCTCAGAAGCGGCCTCCATCTCTCTCTTTTGATCCTTTTTGTCTTTGCGTGGCTCTTAGATCTGCAGTCACATCATGCCAGATGCCTAGACCCAGGCAGACCTCTCCCATATTTCCCCAGTACAATTCATGGAGTGAGGGTGACCCTTGCGGCTGACACGTGACACTTGTCCTCCTCTCTCTCCCTATTCATTATTTCTGTCAACGTTAAATCTCGTGCTTCTTCCTCGGACTCTCTGCCTACATCTACATCTGGCTTTGCATCACTGACCAGACTTTCATGCCTTGATCGCTTTCCCAGATAGACTATTGTAATCTTCATTTCCTACACTGGCTGCTTCTCCTATTTCCCCTTAAAATTGTCTGATTATTTATTTCTCTTCTCCGTCTTCACTTCCCGTCCCCTGACTGCATCAGCTAAGAAATGCCTTTAATCTGCCTTTTGAGGCTGTTGAGCAATCTGTGACGTTTTGTTATGGTCTGCTCGTGAAAGGCTCCTTTTACCTAGCGCATCTGCTCCCGTGTCAGAATTTGTTTTACTTACTGTACCTGAATAATACATTGATGGAGGTGGGTGAACTTAGCAGACATTTTTGGGACGATCCACACAAGACTAATGGGGTAAATGGTGCTGGTGCTTTACCAGGGTTAACGGCGGGTACAGTACAGATTTCTCACACAGCCACGCGCCTCGTCGGGATGAAATAGCTCATTTAAAAGGGCGCACGGTGAGCACGTAAAAAACGTAACTCTATTGCATATCCCATTATAAAATTTATAGAGTAAGAATCAGATACAATACTCTAGTGAGCGATAATACACAAGCGCATAAAATGTGAATATATGCCCATGTTTCAAGAATAGCGACCTAAGAAGGTGAGACGAACTAAAGGAAAAATATCCGCCGATGAAGCCCAATAGACTAGAGTCGTAGGTCCTTATGTAATAGCCTGTGAAATGTCAGCACACGTGCACTATTCTGGCGAGTTAGTCTGTATTTTTAAAGCGGCAATAATTTAATAAGCAAAACCATGTTGGTTTTGCCTTTTAAATTATTGCCACTTTAAAAATACAGACTAACTCGCCAGAATTGCACCTGTGCTTGCAGTCTCAGGTTATATCACATTATCCAAATAGATTTTCAAACCACTGGAGTGTACGGTTTCTAATTTGTGAATCCTCGTTCGTTTGTTCTCATTTAATTAAATGACCCCTGACCTTAACCACCATCTTCACTTAGGAACCGTCCGATCAGATTAGATTTTGGCTGGTTTTAATTGCATTGATATACTCGCATACTCTTTCATTTATGTAGTCAGGCCTATATATAGTTTTGAGAATCTACAAGTAACAAGATACGTCATGTCTTTAGTGGAACAGTTACTGCACTGATTCTCTGTATATCGAAAGCCTGTGGCTAAAGAATTAGAAAACTTTTGCGGCTTCTATGTATTCACAACATTGGGTAGAGAATGCGTTTCTATCTGAACACGCTGACGAATGACGACAAATGCTGTTTAGGAACGATGGTAAATCTTATGCAGTTTTGCATTTTAAATATAAATTTTGGCTCGGTGTCTTTTCTGGATGCGGCAGTTATGCAGACATGAAGTTTCTCTCACTAGCTTCAGTACTATATCAATGCCAATACTAAACATGCAGAACAGAGGCACCAATATTATTAGTAATAGTATTTTGAATTCCTGAACTTCCGCCGTAGAGACACATTCACCCCACAGAGAGGAGGGATGTGAAGATGTCTAGTAAATAGTGTTACCTGAATTTTGCTTATATTTATAAGAAGACTCTGTGGAACTAAAACTTCTAGTAGACCAGAAGGGGGTAAATTCAGCTGTTTTCTGTGTGCCCGTTCTTAATGGGTGCCCGACGGAACAATTGAATTCCCGAGGCGGCAAGCAAAAATGTGCGAAAAGTCGGCCGTTTGGTTGCCCAAACTACACTTTTTGTGTCGTGCCCATTAGTATAGCTGCTTTGCGCTGCTAAACCCAGTGCTTTTGGCCGCAGCAAGCGCCATAAATAATGGGCGCCCGAACATTTGAATTGCTCCTTTGGGTGCCCATTAATAATCGCCGCCCAAAAATCAATAGAATCGCCCCCTCACAATTTGAACATTTAATTTTCCATGTTTTGGAGTGCTGTTGTGAAGGCAAATGAAATTGATTGGTGTTTATAACTTCAACCATCTGTTTAAGGTATTCACCGAAACCACTCCAAACGAGAATCACGTCATGTATATATGTATAATATTTCACAGTATGCTAAGAGAGTGAAAGGAGGTGACCATTCTTTGCTACACCCACCTAAAAGCAGATCGGCATGCGATGGAGTGAAAACGACACCCATCATTAATAAAATGCTCAACTCTGGGTAACAAAGTAATTTTCTACCTCAATTCTGTAGCATTAAAGCCAGAATAGTGCCCAAATATAGCCCCTGGGCATCAAATCTAGTCCTGCTGGCTATTCTAGCCACATGCAACGCCTCAGGACATCCTGGTTCTTATAAACGTGGCTGTGTCTTGGGCTTAGGTCCTCACATCCTTCGTGGCTTTGCTGAAGAAGATGACGTTACACACTTGCAGTTCTGTATCCGTAGTTTGTGTTGCACACATTTACATAGACAAATGCGGACACCCCTTCTAAATTGCATTTGGCTATACCCATTGCTGACAGGTGCATAAACACAAGCATACAGTCAGGTAATCCCTATACCCAAACCTAAGCTGTAGAATGAGTCTGACTAAAGAGCTGAGTGATGTTCCACGTGCTACTGACCTAGGATGCCACCTTTCCAACAAGTCAGATTTCTGCCCTGCTAGAGCTGCCTTGATCGCTGTTATGCTGGGTACACACTTAACGATGGGTACCCAGCCGGTGTCTCGTACAGCGGGTCGTGGCGGGAGTTCTGGCATCGGCAAGTGCGTATATACTTGCTGCCGGGAGCGATGGTACGACAGCAGGGGCCATGCTGTATTTGGCAGGATGGCCCCAGCTAATGATATCGGCTGTTGGACCTACATGCAGGTCCGACGGGTGATGCCGGCGCGCGCATTGTCAGCGACATAGCGGGTACACACTGCCCGATGTGGTCGATATGTCATCTAGTGCGCAGGCTCTCAAACTCGATCCTCAGGACCCCAACCAGTGCATGTTTCCAGGTCTCCTCACTGAATCACAAGTGAAATAATTAACTCCACCTGCGGAACTTTTAAAATGTGTCAGTGAGTAATGAATACACCTGTGCTCCTGCTGGGTGACCTGGAAAATGTGACCTGTGTGGGGTCCTGAGGGCTGAGTTTGAGAACCCCTGGTCTAGTGTGTACCCGGCTTAGGGGCTGCGTTCGTGCAGCGTAAATAATCTGGTAGCTACGGAATCGGTATGATTTACTGCCGAATCCCGACAGCGGCTGGCCGACATGGGTGAAAATCCCGATCGTCCCTAAGGTAAGTATTGACTAACCTAATTCCGTCCCCTAACCCTAACCCTCCCTTAGGGGTGCCTAACACTAACCTTCCCCCCCAGTGCCTAAACCCCGCCCCTTCCCCGCCGCCTAAAGCTAAATCCCTTGGGGGGGTGCCTAACCCGAACTCCCCCCGGGGGTTGCCTAACCCTCGCTGGGATTAAACAGTCGGGAAGCCGGCTGGCGGGATTAGGTCCGCCGGCTTCCCGACTGCATACCGGTACCTACAACAGCAGTAGTCCACACAAGCTCACAGAATGGGACCACCGATTGTTGAAGCACGCCTGGATGGCAGGAGAACGCTGCCAGCCTGAATGCATACTGCCAGCCATAATGTTTGGTGAAGGAGGAATAATGATCTCTGGCTGTTTCCATGACTTTGTCCATGTTATTCAAAATAAGACGGTAATTCGGATGTATGCAACTGTAAATTACGCGCGCAGGTTTTTCCCAGATGCTCATGGACGTGTCTACGTGCAATTAGTAATGCCCTTGTACTATATCTCATATAACAGAAGACACAGGCACACCAGCCCAGTGTACGTGTAATGTAATGGGAGTCAAATCTTCATCAAACGTATATAATTTTTTTAATGAGTCAAATCTTCATATAATGTTTATAATTCCAATGGTCAATAAAGACCCCGTTCTCTGTATTCATCGATAACCCTGTGCCTTAATTTGTAACAATGAACGGCTTTCGAGTGCCCACATCGTCCCTGGCACAGAACAGAGCCTTTCCCAGCATGCTTTGCTCATGTTCCCAAATGATATCAGCACAGCATTATTAAAAGTGGTTAGGACTTCTGCCACGGTTTACAAAGCCCTGCTTAACATGCCTTTACTTTAACCCGCAGGCTGCGTAAATGCATGAATTATGAATGAAAATAAATAGTTTTTCCTTTTTGTTTTTATTTTTATTTCTTTCTTTAAATTTTCATCTATTGATGAAGGCGGGAACAAGAGAACAGCCTGGGGTACTTTTTGTTTAAAAAATTCATAATAAAAATAAAATGAAATTGCTGCCGTCTGCCTTGGAACACACTGTTGTCCTGCAGATATTTTAAATTAATCTCCTAGGGGTCCTTTCCAAAGTTGTAATTGGGCACGGACAAGTCACTGGTTTGGACTTCTTGTGTTAAGCCTTAGATTCCTTTAGCAAGACTTGTTTTATTGCAGCAAGAGAACTCCTATTGCTGTTAAATGCAGTTTCCCTTTTATGGCCGGATTCAATTAGCTGCGAAATCGGCCGATTTTCGCCCCAAAAAAAGAACCAGTCGAAAATGAGAGGTGCAAAAAAAACAAGTGAAAATAGTCAAAAAAGTCAGGAAATTGCATCTTTACCCCAAAAAATGGCTGACGTACATCGGAAAATAATTTATAAGTGTATTATTGACCGTAAATAAAAGTATTTACGGGATTTAAATTGTGTTGGTTGGTGTCAATTTGCGTATATGTAAAAACGTTAAAACTATAGAGAGCAATTGTTTCCAGGAAATTACTGTTCCACGTAAATTTGGGGTACGTTAAAATGGATGCAAGTATATTTTTTTGTCGGAAAAAACACACTTTTAAAAAACGTTAAAAAATGTGGGGTATTTTATTATTAGTTTTGAAAGAAATCCCCACATTTTTTTAGTCAAAAATAGGGATTCTGCATTTTTCTTCACCTGCTCTGGGATGGTAAAATCTTTTCATCTGTTTTCACAGGTTTTTTTGGCGAATATCGGCCGATTTTGCTGCCAATTTAATCCGACCCTTAGTTGCAATACAATAATCTGTTCTCCATAAATGATCGTAGGCGGCTGTGCTAGAAGACCACTAGGTAACATTGGAGTACAGCGTGGTGCTTGGACACGTGTTTGCAGGATGTAACAAGCCTGTCAGTATTTGCAATGCTGTAGATGGTAAGCTTTTGGGTGCAGGCATTGCTTTCCGTTACCATGAAATAGGCAGTTTGGGGTAGGAGCGTGGCAGCGACAATGAGTTTGCGATAATGTGATCGCACGACACTCTTGTGGGAGTGTCGCAGGTGTGTAGCTAGGGTTCCGTGCGTACGGGGAAGGTAAGCCTGACTCTGGCACCTAGCATGGGGCTGTGTGTAAGTGCCTATGCTAAGGACTGTTGCAGATGTGGCCGGGAAAACAATGGGAGGAGCAGCTTTATGCTTGAATCCGCACAGATCCTGGCGTTAGCCCTACAGATACTCACATTAGCATAATTAGTCTAACGCCGTTATCTGCAAATTCAGCCACTTTGCGTCCAAATCGGCCTCTTAATGTCAAACCGTGTGTATATGCAGCCCGACTGCTCTCGCATCGGAGACAAAACCGTACCGTTGTCATTAAGATTTTTAGAAGTTGTTTCGATTACGGAATAAGGACGTTTCCTCTTTTCAAATTTACAATTTCAAATGCCCAATTTTCTTTTCGTGCTCCACTCTGCCAGTTACCCGTAATATGCTTCTAATAATTATCCCTATTTTTTTTCAATCTGTACACCTATCCGGCAATAAAATGTCCATGGAAATAAGTTTATAGTGTGTCAGCTGTGCAGTAATGAACCACTGGAGGAGAGTAGTGGCATGGACTACTGAGGGGGCTGCAATGGGCAGGCAAAATTGCCCCAGCTGCTGGTGATCTGGGGGGGGGGGGTGCCGGTATTTAGCACGAGACGTCCATTTGCACGCTTTTCCATTCCGCACTTGCCGCTGCAGAAGAAGGAATGTGTATGTACATTATCTAAAAAAAAATTGGCATAGCAAAAAAAAAAAAAATCTTCAAAGCTGAAGGGGAAAGAACCCGTCACACCGTGTCACATGGGCAACTTTTTGTCAAAGCATTAAAAGCGATCAGCTATCACTGTTTGATGTGGCAAGCCACAGCTATTCGGAGTACTACACAATCCCATGTGTTTTTGTCACAAAAGCAGTGCTGCCGCTTCTCACCTAAATTATGGGGAACGTGAATAAGAACAAATAAAAGGCATAAACGGCGTAGAAATGATGTGCATAACCAGATTCGCATATAGGTAGGTAAGTCTGGGGCGCCCTTGGCGTTAGCCAAGGGGGGCGGCGCGCGAGGTCCCTCTGCAATTGGCGGTTGCTGGAAGATTATATTCCAGCAGCCGCCCAGTGGGTATTTCTGACCGGTCGCATTGTTGGCAATCGATGTGACCATGCCAGGAAAGTGGTTACGTTTTTTTTGTTCCAAATCATTAAACAGGGTAACACCATAGATTTCACTGAAATTTACTGCTTACCTGTCATCCCCGAAGCAGAGCATGGTCCCCCTACAATTACATTGTGAGCATGGACGCCATCTTCAGATGGTGTACGTTCTCCATGCTCTGCTCCTTCCTATGGGAAGTAGTCCCGGGTTGCAATGATGCTTCCATTTGAATCCCTCCGCCCTTGCTCGGATTCCTCTGTCGACTGCCGGGTTCTTTGTGCGGATGCGTAAACCCACACACCACGGATCAGCTGTCCCCACACCAGAGCAATGTTGAATTGCTACGGTCATTTTGTATCCACTGCCGCTCTGCGCAGCAAGATGGATCCTTAATTATCGGGGAACATCCGGCTGTATATTGGTTTTAACCAACAAAATGGCTGCCTGACGCTTGTTTTTAGTTTTATCAGACCATGATGTCCTCTTAGATGGCATCGGAGTGGGATGTTTAATTCACGTTTAAGCAGTTTACACGTCTCCGAGCACCCTGTGCTTATCAGCTCCAGCTTCCGTGGGTTAATCATTACTCTGTTCCCCGCGCTGCCACCCCAGGTATCTCCGCTTAGGGTTGCTATGTACAAGAGAAATTAGTAAAGAAAACAATCTAGTAATTATTTCCGTTAAATGCGGGTCGAGTGCTTACTTTCTTAATTAGCAGTGTAGCCAGGCTTTTAACCCTTTCAGTATTCCAGCTCTTAATATTAGCGAGAAACACTTCACAGCTGGAAGATAATGGCGGCATTTCCATGTAAGATACATGTTTCTACGTTCTATACAGCTAGTGCATGAATAATGACAGGACGCAGGCAACTGGAAACACGTACTTTGTGCCAGCGTGTGAGTTCTCCTAGCACCGCGTGTGAGTTCTCCTAGCACCGCGTGTGAGTTCTCCTAGCACCGCGTGTGAGTTCTCCTTGCACCGCGTGTGAGTTCTCCTTGCACCGCGTGTGAGTTCTCCTAGCACCGCGTTTCTCAATAAGCAGCAGAAATATCCCGCGTTCTCCTTTTCGGCAGATTGATCAGACGCTGCTGTGATTGGAAAATAACATGTCACACTGGTCAGTATTTAGGCAGCACCAAAAGGCAATGTACATACTTGGCCTACATCGTGATGTCCGTGCACGCCTTTGGGGATTTGAGGTAAAATGCACCATGTAGGATGCCATTGCCAGCATACAAACCCCGTCCCAGTGTCACATCACCCATACATCGCTGCTCATAGAATTACCCCCAAAGCAGTTTATTGTTATGTAGAGAGCAGCATTGGGGTAACAGAAGTTGAACAAGCTGACTGACATGTGGTGGTGTTGGCATTGGAGGCAATGTTCAAACCCACTTGGTACATCACAGCTGCTGTGGAACTGCACGTATCACAATGCCCTGTCACTGTTTTGCTGTTAGGGTGGGGGGGGGGGAGGGTTGGATGTGTAGTTAAACAGCAGCTGAGTGCCACATGCTGCCTACCCCCATCTCTGATATCTGCCACAGTCCCATTTCCAACAGCAATAGGTTTCTGTTGGGGCTGCATAATTGTCAAATCTACTTGGTTCCAGAATGCAAAGCATTCCGGTGCTTGGCCCTGGCAGATGAGGCCACCTGAAGATGGCTTTAGCCCACAGTAGCCTACTGGATAATCGATCACCTATTTTACTGGACTTGGGGGTATGACTTCTCTATTCTAGCTCACACTGCCCCCTCTCACATTCAGACCCGCTCGCAAGATGCGATCGTGCGCTGGCAAAATGGGGCTGGATATTTAAATTAAGCACTCGCACTGCATCACCTATGGACGCCCACTTTGTTTTAGCGAGCTACGGCAAAATGCGCTCGCAAGTGTCTAAAGACGCCCCATTGCCACTTGGAACACACGTCATCTCCGGGAAATTAAGGATTAATCCGGACCATCGTAAGCCATCAGAGCTGCTCGCAACCCTTGGGGTTGCCTTAGCCTGCCGCGAGCACAGCGATCAATGTTGGCTAAATTACATGCAGGTGACTTGTACAATGATACTACTTTGCTAATTATGCAACCCCTGTAAACGGCGTTTTGGCGGCCTGACACGCCTGCGTTCGCACATCCACTCCACTGTTCACAAGCACCTTCCCCTGTTACCTCACACAAACGGCGCTATCTGTCACTCAAAGCAGCGACCTGATAGTGGCTTACGTGCAACCAAAATCAGATTGCAGTGAATGGCTTGCGCACGCGCACTGCGAATTATACGCATGCGCAGATGGCCGAAAATTGCTCGCCTTAGCGAGCGGGTCTGAATCAGGTCCTGATTACACTGCCCCCTCTCTTAGGCTGCACTGACCCCACTCACTGCTCACGCTTTCCCTCCTAACAGCTGACACTGCCCTTGTAACACTGCCCTCACTCACAGCTTACTGCCCCCATTACAGCTTACTGCCCTACGCATAAAAGCTCACTGCCCCTCCAGATCAATCTGCCTCCCCTCACAGCTCGATTCCCCCACTCATAGTTATCACTGCCCCCCTCACACTGCCCCTACTCACCACTCACTGTCCAACCCCCGTCACCACTCACGCTTTCCCCCCTAACGGCTCACACTGCCCTCCTAAACGGCTTCCATTTACAGCTATCACTGCCCCCATCACCACTCACATTGCCACCCCTCTGCAAACTATGGTGCTGTGTCCTCTCCTTCTACTGGCCACCTCCTTGTGTTGGATTGCTGGCCTCCATAGTCTGCACCTGGTTGGCTGACGCGGCGCCAGCCGAGTACTATAAATGACAGCCCCCCTCCGCGGCGATCCTCCTCCTAGCTCCCCTGCATCTTCACCCTGCCCACCTTCTTACCTACAGCCAGTGCGGCCTGTGTTAGACACAGACACAGGGCCTGCGCTGGCTTTCATGCAGCAGAGACCTGTCCCCTTGTCTGCCATTAGAGGGGGGGGGGCCCAGCGTGTACTCTCTTGAGTCCGCCCCTTGCTGTCTGCTCACTATATCTTATGCCACGTGACTGTGGTTGCCATGAAGAAAACTGTGTGTAATACCGTTTTACCACTGAGAAAAACAGAAGCTGTTGCTTCTGTTCATATAAGGCCCCAACATTTGCAAAACAAACCCTTTGTAATGAATATAATTGCTATTAGATAAAGGTTTAGCTGCCGCTGTATGTAAAAGCAATAAATGTATCATTAACAAGATTTTTAAAAATGAATGACACAAGAATTGTGCATCTATATTTCTCACATATTACAGTTTATGAAACATTTAAAATTCTCAATGCAGTTCTAGTCTACATACAAAATGCAAGTAGAGGTTTTTTTTAAGTGAAGCTAAGTTGTGTCCTAACAATTACAGGGATTCAGGATTCACTTTATAATTTTTTACTTTTTATGAGTATTTTTTTATTGCAACTTTATTATTTTGAATCAACTAGAAGGTGGTAAAACCTATATTACCCTGCAAATTCAGAGGCTGATGCCAGTCAGAAGTTCTGATGCTAGGTGCACTGTGGTGGTCAGGTCTTTAGGGACCCTGTGTCATACAGGACGTTTGGGGCACTGTGTCGGACAGGACGTTAGGGGCGCTGTGTCAGGCAGGACATTAGGGGCGCTGTGTCAGGCAGGACATTAGGGGCGCTATGTCAGGCAGGACGTTAGGGGCGCTGTGTCAGGCAGGACGTTAGGGGCGCTGTGTCAGGCAGGACGTTAGGGGCGCTGTGTCAGGCAGGACGTTAGGGGCGCTGTGTCAGGCAGGACGTTAGGGGCGCTGTGTCAGGCAGGACGTTAGGGGCGCTGTGTCAGGCAGGACGTTAGGGGCGCTGTGTCAGGCAGGACGTTAGGGGCGCTGTGTCAGGCAGGACGTTAGGGGCGCTGTGTCAGGCAGGACGTTAGGGGCGCTGTGTCAGGCAGGACGTTAGGGGCGCTGTGTCAGGCAGGACGTTAGGGGCGCTGTGTCAGGCAGGGACGTTAGGGGCGCTGTGTCAGGCAGGGACGTTAGGGGCGCTGTCAGGCAGGGACGTTTAGGGGCGCTGTGTCGGGCCGTACGTTAGGGGCGCTGTGTCGGGCCGTACGTTAGGGGCGCTGTGTCGGGCCGTACGTTAGGGGCGCTGTGTCGGGCCGGACGTCAGGGGCGCTGTGTCGGGCCGGACGTTAGGGGGCGCTGTGTCACGCAGGATGAGGGGTGCTTTATAATATATGATGATAGGGGCGCTGTGTCAGGCAGAAATTTGGGGGTGCAGTGTCACGCCGGACGTTAGGGGTGCTGTATGAGATGTGACGTTAGTGGAGCTGACAGGTAGAACGTTAGGGGGTGCTGTGTCATGCAGGATGAGGGGTGCCTTTATAATATATGACGTTAGGGGCAGTGGCGTAAGTTCATCCCAGACGCCCGGAGGCAAGTTATAATTTCGTGCCCCCCACCCCCCCCCGGTAACACCCGCTGACACTGTAATGTAGCAATTCGCATTCTAACAGGCTATAGATAGACGAAGGCAGCAGCTGATGGTCTGACATGGGGCTCTCCACTAGTGTATGGTGGCTTCTCAGGTGCCGGGAAGGGGTGCCATTATTGAGCCATGTATTAGGCGGCTGTGACGGTGGACAATGGAGGAGGTGCCCCTCCAGAGCAGGAGCCCGACGGCAGGCTCCTCCATTGTCTCCCATAGTTCTGCCCCTGGTTAGGGGTGCTGTATCAGGAAGAAATTTTGGGGTGCAGTGTCACGCCAGACGTTAGGGGTGCTGTATGAGATGTGACGTATGGGGAGCTGTGTCAAGCAGAACTTTAGGAGTGCTGTATCAGGCAGAACTTTAGGGGGCACTGTGTCACGCAGGACATTAGGGGTGCTGTATGAGACGTGACGTTAGGGGACGCCATGCCAGACGTGACGTTAGAGGCATTACATAGGGGGCGCTGTGCCAGGCAACCATCTTTTACGCAGGAAACCAGTGATCGAACTGTATTTTGATGCCTGTTATCAGAGTTCTGGTGTGGTGCATGGGAGTGGACATCCTTAGAACACGGCTTTCCCTATGTGTCAAATATATCATGAAGATACATTGGTGCATCTGCCTGTGTGTACGGGCGTCCCGCCAACCGTACGTACACTGGTTTCATGGACCCGCTGACCTTACAACACTGGGCGAGCAAATTTAAGTGCCCACCCAGTTGTGATGTTAGCCCAGACATCGAGCGGATGGTCGGTAGATGTGTATAGCTTACTAATCAGACGCTTTGATAGCGGAACTGTCTGCTGGGATGTGTAGTACCACAGCAGCTGGAGGGACGCATGTTTAATAACCCCTACTCTGCACTACTGGCAAATCCAAGGACTTGCCCCACAAGTTGTGTTTTGCCTGGAAATCTGTGGAAGAAGCAGTGCGGTATGGATACCCATCAACTTCTGCACCACGCTGCATCCGCTGTCCACACAGACAGTAGTATGACATGTAGCTCATCGGTGGCTGCAAGGAAATGGTATCTGCATCTTGTGGTCACATGCACATCGCCTATGTCACTTCTGTCAACTGTACTCTCTATCCTGTTATAGGTTCTGTTCTGATTGGAATGCAGCTCGCGTAGAACCTTATGTGAATAAGCCCCATATCTTTCATCTAGTGTTAGTCAGACAGGATGTCTATGTGGTACGGCTTGAAAAGCTCAACGAAACATCCTTTGGTGAATATTTAATAAGTTTTTCCTACCATTTATATCCTATTTACTCAGTCACAGCATGGCGACGTTCAGATTGAACCCAGTCATTGTGGGCTCCACAAGTCCGCCATCGCTGTAGTTGTAAATTTTCTTATTTTACAAAGCAAATCATGGTGACTATCACATTTTTCTGTATTTTCCTCTTACAATGTTGCGTCTTCACACCCTGCCTCTCTTGCCTTTGCATCCTTGCTCATCAAACATCTGCCAGTTTCACTTCCCTATGTGTAAAAAGGAAGTTGGACAGTTAAAACGAAAGTCGTGGCTCTTTTAACGGTCACAGTGTCAGGCCCTGGACCTCGGCGTGCCGTGTTGCTCTGGGGTGCTGGATGGGGTAGCAATGCGTAAGCTGCATGCACAAGAGAAGTCCTTGCCAACAGATCATTTCTTTTTGTTAGCTGTCTGCCAGTTCCATCTATTAACTTCCCTAATGAGGGGGACAGTTTCCGATTTACCACAGGGGAGAGTCACCCATCATCACCAAAGAGCCGGACCAAGCTAATTTAGTATGCGACACGTTTTACGTGCACAGGTTGCGTCAAGTATAGAGATAAACAATGGCTACTGGGACAGGAATTGTAGCTGAACCCACTGTATGGTGGACACCACTAAATTGCTCCCGAGTCGAAAGGCGATGGTTTTAACCAGTCCAATTGTTGCCTTACACTGTCCAGATCGGCCTAAAATAATTGTTTAATTGTGATTTGTATTAGAATATGTAAACTCGCTGTATATAGCTGGTGATAAGGTCAAAGTCGTCTCTACCTCTATTGAAACTAGGCCATATATGAACTATCCCTGGGCTCTGGGGGACAGGGGTTGTTTTGTAGTTTGGCAAACTTGCTGTTGGTTATTTGGCGCTTTGGCGGTGCAGCTGGATGACGTTTCATTAGCGGATTATTGCCAACATTAGCCAGCTGTGGTTATCTACTGATTGGATATAAGGGCATATCCCAAATCGATCCATTTGGTTTTACTCAGATAATTTTCTTGATTTTGAGCCCTAATCGGTAAGAGGTAGGCGGTATCGCTGGGCATATGGGCACACGTATGGCCAACGTGGCATAAAATAATTAGGAATTTGCCCCTTGACACTGAATATTCTATAAATCTGTAATTTGTTCATTGAAACTTTTTCATTGTTGTGTATAGATGGTCATGTCGCACCATTTTGCTCATTCTAGTTTATCCATGAGTTTTTGTTTCTTTTAAAAAGTGAAATAGCAAAGTAAAATACTGGATAAGTTTTTTTTAATTCTTAGCCTGACATTTTTTTAATTATTAATGCTCTTGTCCACTAGGGGCGCTGTCTCTGGTGTTGGCAGCTTATTTTCCTTCCTTCTAATGGATACAAGTAATAAGGTTCTTTGTTCTCTGGAAAAAATAAAGGTAAAATGCTAGAGGTTGTTTTCTTTCATGAAGATGGAGAAATGTAAATAAAATGAAGATTTAATATTAGAGAAAGTTTAGAATTATGGGGGCAGGTTTTGCCATCATTCATTTATGTTCATATCTTGACTTAATGAAAAGAAAGGTGAGCATTAGGAATGGTTACAGGCCCTTTGTTGCATTAGGCTTAGGTAACCTTCGACTCGTAAGCTCTGGTGGCACTACAAGTCTCAGCATGCCCTGTCAACCTGTGGTGCTTTGGGCTGTCTGGGCATGCTGGATCCTGTTGTTCGCCAGCAAGCCTCTGGCTTATACATGGTAAATTGTATTTGTAGTGCTGGTCTTTTTGTTTGTCTAGATGTCCTGACCATGGTGATAGACAGGCAGGTTATCCGTGACAACTGGCATTGGGGCTAGATTGCAGGAGGCTGTATAGGTGACCCCAGGGCCATAGGTCATCACCCCCCTGACTCCACATATCCGTCTCCATAACCAGTTTCATTTCATCTTTTTTCTGTTCTCTTCTCTGTATGTTTTGTCCTATAGTTCCATTCCTAGCTGTCCTTGTTGTCTCTTTTCTCATATGCTTTTATTACTCTCCTGCTGCTGCTCATGTGTTTTCTCTCTACACCTACCCCCTATTTATTACTCTCTCCTCTGACACTTTTCTCCCAAACCCCATCCGCTATGTCATCCTGTCTCACCTCCTTTCATTCTCCCTCACTCCTTCTTTACCTCTCCGGACTGTCTCCTCGCTTCTCTCCCCTCCTTCCATCACCTCTCAAACGTCTTTCCCTCCCTCTGTCACCGTTTCCTCTCCTCCGCTGTCTCTTATTCGCACTTTGTTTCTGGATCTAAACCTGTTGATAAAGAATTATAAACAAGATATTCTATCTATCTATCTATCTATCTATCTATCTATCTATCTATCTATCTATCTATCTATCTATCTATCTATCTATCTATCTATCTATCTATCTATCCCAGAACCGGTTGCTCCTCAGTGACCTCACACGTGTTCCGTACGCCCAAGCTAACATATTGTGAAAGGTGTATCCCATTTTAGTGAGATCGACAGGAGGGTTTTGGAGGAGATTTAGGGATTATGGGGAAGGGAAGTGCAAAAATGGCAACTGTGCTTTAACGTACAAACTAGGTAACACAATATATTTCTTCCATCCATGTCATAGTAGTTTATGTTAGACACACACAAAGGGGAAATAACAATACCCTGGGAACTATTTAATGCTATCTTATATGTGTGTAAACCTAAATAGTGTCTGCTCTGTGTTTCCAGAATGGAATGAACAACACACAATGTCCTATGTAACACTTGGTTATACTTCCTCTATTAGAATAGGGAAACCTCCGGGAAACACTCATTTGCACTCGTTTTCCCCTCTCCTTCTCGTATTCCTCTAATTTTTGTCATCATTCATTTTGTAACTTCCCTGTCGCTCATCCTCTTTATCTCATCATTTCCCCGCTTCTCATCCCTCTATCTCCGCTATCTCCTATAGAAAGAAGTATTGGGTGCCAAGGGCCCAGCAACCATCTTCGTGGCCAAGGTACTGTTCCCTGACACGGCATAGATTATGCCGGCACATGGAAACCCCTCCTAAAATGAGCCATTTACAGGGAGTAGTGAATTTATGGTCTTACCTATAAACATAGATGATATTGGCAGTGGGTAACAGTGGGCCCGCCACACGCACACTTAAGTCTGATGAAATGTGCAGTCTATAAATAGTCTAGGAACTAGTGGTGTCAGTGAGGCACGAGGCACCGAGAGCCTCCTGCTTTAATAATGCCATTATTGCCTCAGCGCACAAGATGGCTGCCTTACTGCAAGTAAATTGTGGGCGCGCTCTACTGTGTGAAGGAGGATTGGTCAGTATCGGAGCTCTTTATCCACTGTCTATCTAATATGGGGATCGTTCCCAGATGGTGAATGATACCTTATTGTACAGAAAATGAGAGTGTATTTTTCATCATGTCCTTAAGGTTTGTAAAGAGCGTCAATGTGATTTTGTCTGGCGCTGCTTATCTCCAGTGTGTCTCTTTCCACCTCCCCCTCTGTCTCTTTCTTATCTCCTACCCTGATACTGAATAGTGTGAATTTGGTCATTGGCTCCTCATTTCATTTGTGTTGGAAAACACAATACCATGGCCTTCACCAGGGATGCTGGACTTACAACTCTCAGCATGCGCGTCAAGGCAACGGATTATTTATAATATGTATTTTTTTTTCATTATTATTCACTTAAAAGTTCAAAGGATTCATTATTGAGTGGAATTAATTGTCATTTAGTAAATAACTAAACACAAACCTCACAGTTTAGAGGGGTATCCACTAGACGATTAAGTTGAACGATAACGATCATTCAATCGTTTGCAAATCGTTTGCAAAAGTGTCTAAAATGACCAGCGATGCGCGTGCCCGCTGGTCGTTTAGACATCCATCATCTTTTAAACATGCTGGTCAATCTGAATATATCGTCAGGCTCAGCATGATGCCAGATGATTGATGAGCCTGCACTGAGCGACTGCTCGTTCAGTGCAGGCTCATCACAGACTGACAAACTGCTGAACGATTACAATGTCGTAATCGTGCCGTCGTTTTCAGATCTTGTAGTGGATAGGCCCCTTCTAAGTAATGATTATATTTAGATCGCTATTGGATCATTAAAGTTTATGCCTTTTTTTTATCTGTTGTGCAATAATTTACAATACACGGGTATTTTCCACGTTGCTGTGTAATTTATATTGCATTAGGAACAAAACCATAATAAAACAATACTGGGTAATAAGAGACACACAGAGAGAGGTGATAGGGCCCTGGGTGGTCTCTTACCATGACACGAATTTGTGTAGTCACTTCCCCCAGCGCACCACAAGGTTCTGTGCTCTTCGCTGGATCTTCTGTCTGTCTCATTCATAACCTTGATTAAAGGGCAGCGTTTTCCAGGTGCCGTTACTTGAAAAGCAAGCTGTGATTCTTACACCAATATTGAAAAGAGAAAAAAAAAAAATAAGCTAACAGGAGCCATTAAAGGTGCGGAAATGAGATCTCGCTGAGGAGACAGTTTTTATATCCGTGATCTGCTGAGCAGTATGATATCACCTTCCACCTGTGTGACTGAGCCTCCGGCAGCCAATATCTTGGGCCTGGGAATGAGCTGACGTTATGGCCACAGACGCAGTTTGGAACAGTTTTCCAGTGCGGAAATGGATCTATAAGCCACGTTCACCTACCTGCGTCAATTCTAATCTATCTTTAAATAAAAAAAAGAAAATGGGAAAAAAAATATATAGATATTCATATAATATTTATATAATAATAAAAAAAAAAAAATAGAATTTTTTTTTTCTGTGTCGATCCATTTTTAATGAAAACACAAATACTTAGAGCTGTAAAGGTAAAAAGACACCTCTGAACATTCTCAGCATCGCTTGTGTTTTCTGTTCTGTTCCTTCATTACTAATGATCTTCGCAGATACATCACGGATTATATAGTACGGTCTCTGTTTCCCTAGTATACAGAGCAGCAAGCACAGCAGCTGAGTGGTGCCTTCCGTTTGCAGCTGTCCAGCATTGTTGATAACTTCATTCATTGGGGAGAGGGGCAAATTACATTTCTGTGCGAAGAGCCGAAGGAAAAATGATCCGTGGATGTATTAGGCGCCAATAGGCAATCCGGCTGAGGTTGCAGAAGGAGACTAACGAGACCTGCCTAGAACGACCTACATGCAGCATATACAGGGGATATTAAGAGCCTTAGGAAAGAAACCCTAGAGGTGGATGTACTTTAGTAAATGCATGTAGATAAAATAAGGCATAGGAAGAAAATCCAGGATCATGCAGGTAGGACATCACTTTCTCAATTGCACTGTGTTCATGGTCATCATACTATATGTACAGGTAAATGTTTTGCTCTATAGTATGACATATAGTATGACATCAGCACTCTCGACAGCGCAACCAGAGTATTCGGTTGCAGGAGCTTAGATGCCCATTCATGGTGCAATTGGGCACCCTGCTCTGTCCCCCCTCACATCTTGTTTGCTGTTGTCTGGTTTGGCCCCACACTTGTATGTATTGAAATGAGGAAAATTCAGCAACTCCCCAATCCGCTGCCTCTGACGGGCTCAAAGTAACAGAAGTTCTGTAAATGGAACCCGCAAGGTTATTTATTCGAGGGGAAAAAAAAAAAAAAAGTGAATAATTTGTAACTTCCAGTACACGACATTGTGTAAAGCTGGGGTACACACCGGGGGTGATGTCGGGGTAATTTACCGTTTTGCAATGACAAAACCCCTCCTACATCACTCTGTGTATACGGGCGGCGATTGTGCACTCCCGCAGCTGCTAGCCATGGTCGCTAGGTTTGATGTGCTGCACATGAAATCTAGCGTTATCGCTAGCGACAGAGCACTTATCGTTCTGTCATTCATTAACTCATTCCAGTATGTACGGGCAATCCCCATTCAAGGGCATTCGTTCCGATATCGGAAGGAATGCCTGTCGCTCAAGTGTGTACCCAGCTTAATATTATAGATCAATGTTTAATGGTAACATTTTTATAGTAACTATAAACACTGCCGAAATATGTGACATATTAGCATGTGTGGAACTATAAGTGCTGTAATGCCAAGCTTGCTGTGGGGTATAGTTCTACAGGAAAAATATGCTTTCAAACAGGATGCATCATGTTCAGTTTCTAGAGAAGACCTTTATTAAATAGTATTTAATGCCATCATGGTGTCGGTGAGAACACTGGAGGTTTAAGTCTAGACCTGTGGTTCTCAAACTCTGTCCTCAGGACCCCACACAGGTCACGTTTTCCAGGTCACCCAGCAGGTGCACAGGTGTATTAATTACTCACTGACACATTTTGAAAGATCCACAGGTGAAGCTAATTATTTCACTTGTGATTGTGAGGAGACCTGGAAAACATGCACTGTGTGGACCGAGTTTGAGAACCTGTGGTCTAGACCATCCGCAAGATTTGTCCCAGTGTGACCTTGCTCAGGCATAATTTACTGGGCGGCATTCACACTTTATACTGGTCAGCTACAGTGGAGTCCTGAGGGGCAAATGTTGGTTTAAGGGTTTGATGTGAGCTGTAACAATGGGGTTAAGCTGGTTAGTTTAGCAGAGGTAATGGGGACTACGAGGGGAGTGACGGAAGATATCAGATGGTCAAGAGCGGTCCTCTAGAACCCTGGTGGTCTTCACACCACCATATCTTTGGTACAGAGATGTCCGATGTTTCCGAGCTCGAGAAATAGGAACCAACACGTGTTACAAATCCAAGCACTGCCCTGTAAGTGTCTCATGATACAGTCACGGTAGGATGCTTGTCCTGACAAACGTTGGGATAACACGATGCGATGCCTTGTGAGTTTTCAGCAGTAACTGGTTTTTCCTCCCGTGTTGGCGAATACCAGCCTTTGCCAATACAACAAATACCCCTTGACTTGTTAAACAGCTTAAGGTCTTGCAGAGGCATCGTGGATGAGCGGGCAGCACCGGCGGACACGCATTCCCATTGATTAGCGCCTGAGCTCAGAACAATATTACACAACTGGAAGAGAAAAGCTCTCACTCGGAAAGGAGAACATTGCTCTGTCAGGCAGGAGAGCTGAGACTCATCCATTGTTTAATAATTTAATTCACTTAACAGACTCTATCGGATTTGACTTTTTACTTGATTGGGCAAACAGGGCCTGGAAACCCAGGGGTGCAGCCGTGAAAGGGGTTTTGTTAGGAGGGAATGAAAGGTGGAAAGCTTGTAACGCCCTGGGGAAAATAGCAGAACGGACTTTACTACTCGATCACATATCACAAGGTACAGAAGCAATTATTGTAGTGTGTGTGTGTACCTGTGTGTGTGTGTGTGTGTGTGTACCTGTGTGTGTGCACGTGCTGCTCCCTACTTCTCTCGCTGATACCTGTAATAGACTAACATTGCTCAAAGGCGCAAATGTGCACAAAAACCCATAGCAATCAGTCACTTAGCTGTGTCTAGTGTTACCGCGGCTGATACGTTTGGCCTGATATATTACAGTGTGTATGACCCAAAAACCACCCAGGTGCCTGTGATATGGATCAGGAGTCTTCAGCATGCGGCCCTGTGGAACTACACATCCCAGCATGAAAAAGGATGTATGAGGCGCTGGTGCCCTAATGGCAAAACTGTGGCAGGGCATGCTGGGATGTGTAGTTCCACAGCAGCTGGAGGCGACGCATGACGAAAACCCCTGGTATAGATGATTTGTCCAATTTAAATTCTGTTAGATACACTGTGTAGCAAAGTGTATCTAACCAGTGATTATAGATATTATGGTTATTACAGAGAAAACCCCCTACAGTCCGTCATTTAAATTAAAAAATGTACGCAGATGTGGACCTATCCTTTTCTAGGGAGCGCCTATATATAAAGAATACATGGTTTAGAGCAGGGTTGGGGAACCTTTTTTCCGCTGAGGGCCATTTTGTGATATATGTAACATCATTTGCGGGCCTGGTGCAGGCCACGCCCCCTCCATGTTATGTCACACAGGGGCGGGGCCACAATCGCCGGTAATGACAGCAATGCTCCGGGGAGCTGTAAGGGCAGCAGTGTTACCGTCAAGCGTCCTAAGGACGCTCCAGGCTGCCCTTCTGCATAGCCCATTCTAGGCACCCTGCTAGCCAAATGAGGCTAGCATAAAAAAAGCTCCGAGGGCCAGACCAAATGACTCCGGGGGCCTTATACGGCCCTTGGGCCTGAGGTTCCCCATCCCTGGTTTAGAGACTCAGCTGATCTCTGTCTCTATATGCCTGTGAGATATAGGGGCTATGTACTACGCCTCAGAGTAAAAGTACCAACAAATCAGCTCCTAAGGGTCACTTTACATGCTGAAAAATGACAGGAGCTGATTGGTTGGTGCTTTATCTCCGTCCACTTTATCTCTCTCCTAGGCTTGGTACTTAGACCCTATAGTTCGAGACCATGTTCTATGATCACTTAGGGATAATGTGGGACAGAGGGTACGGAGCACTGCGGTATATGTGTGCGTTATATAAATAACTTGCTCAATAATAATGACCGCAATCTGAGGCCAGGTCCATTTGGCATGAGCGCTGTGTGGCCATGTTGCGGGGATGCGGCAATGTGTTGGCCATTGGCAGGTGTTGTCGCCATTATTGCAGGCTTGTAAAGCCGAGCGCGGTTGTTTTTTCCACCAATTGGTTGCCGTCTCCTCTCTGTCTCCAGATGGTGACGTTGGAGAGAGCTAAACATTTGTTATTCAGTAACAAGCGTTACCTCTCATTGGGCTCTGCTGAGAGATCAGGGCCCCCAGTCCACCTACAGGGATTGGGCAAGTGATTTGTTTGTCTGAGTCTTCATGAGAACATTGGTGTGAGTCCTGTAATGGTTCACGGCCCATGTCTAACGATGTGTCACGGTGTCCACATCACAGGAATACTCTTCCTTGTGTTCATGTGCCGCTAATGGCAATTAGACCATGTCTCCACATACTCCCATCTCTCTTTGTAAAGTCCACGGAGACGTGTAACACTGCTGACGCTTGGTGTCTCTTATCTTACAGATATTTCCTTGTGGAGATTTGTTTCCCTGAATGATGAACAAAGGTCTTGGGAGGAAGCTCCAGGTAAGCGTGAGACTGCGGCTAGTAGCTGGTTGGGTTCCTCGGAGAGCGGTTATGGAAATGTTATGTGTTTATCCCTCTGCGAGTTCATTCCTGTGACACAACTGCAGCTGAGAGTACCACTAGCTGTGAATGCTCCAATAGCAGGCGTCTTGGCTTCTCAATATGGGGGAGGTGCTAGTGGGGGATTGGGGGTCTGTCCTGCTAATCTCAGCTTTGTACCCTATGTCAGGATCCGTACCTTCAGCTATTGTTATTAAGGGGGAGATGCATTCTAAAGACCACAAATTGCCCATATTGACCAAGCTATAATTTAGACAGCACTTTGTATACAGTGATGATATTGGTAACTTTTAATATTCCCTGTTTAGAGTATATTTCCCCTTCTGAAGCGCTTCTGAAATGAGCCATGTGACACAATTGGGGCGGGGCTGGTTATTAAATACATTAATAAGGCAGATCGCTTTTGCAGGTGTGAAATGCGTTTCTAAAAAAACATCTAGTTACAGTGTCATTGGTCGGCAAGGGGTAAGGGCTGAATGGGTGGCTGTTTTGGCATCGGCTTGTCTCTTATTGCATTCAAAAGAACCTTTCTTTGAGCTTCCATTGAATGTGTGCCACCATATACTCAGCACTACAGGAATACCGTTATTTCGAGGGGAGGCAGGTAAACAATTAGTGAGTATAATGTTAGTACAAAGGGCGGTGCGTTACGTGACATTTACTGCCTGGCACCTGTATTTGCGTACAGTGCAGTAATCGGCCCATGCCGCACATTTTATTCTTATTATAATTCCTCTCGGGGCTTCCTTAGAGATTGCCTGTCACTGGCTCCTGTAAGTGTATTGCCTTCACGTAGTTAGCAAACGTTCCAGTGACCTAGACTGGGAGTGAGCGCTTTACGATGATCCCACACTCCGCTTCCGGGCTGCTGGTCCACACTATGGTCGCTGCCACGCCGGCTTCCTCTGTACCTGCAGCTCTCCTGCTCTATGGTCTGAATGAAGACGCCGGATTTAGGGACCTCTCCCACAAGAACATGGAGGCAACGTTCTTTTTTATTTTTTGTTTGGCTGAAAGACACCGAGCACAGTAGTCACATAATAAAAGGACTTGAAGCAACCCGATGACCAGTCCTCTTTAACAAGGTACAAACAGCGCTAATACACTTAGCAGCCACTAGGTTCGGGACGTACCGTCGAGCACGCGGTGATAATAGTGTACGCTAGGGCATTGGTGCATATGATGCCTGATATTGTATTTCAGCCGGGAAAGTAAAAACAAACCCACTTACAGAGTATGTTTCCGTTTAGGGGAACACAGGGCCTGATTATAGAGTTGTACGCTATTCCGATATTTACGGAAAAACTGCGCATGCTTCTAAGTCGCAATGCGCATTACTATAGTCGCTCGCACCGACTCCTTTTTCGCGGTGTGATTGACGGCCATGAAGCGTTTGGGGGATGTAACGGGGAGGGGCGTGTCATGACACATCCTGCAGCTGCGGTCCCTGACGCGAGGAATATGGCCTCTGGCGTCCCAATTCTCCCAGCCATTCTGCGGGACCATAGACTCACTCAGGACTGCAACAATCAAATGATTTGCGACCGATGCCACGTCCTTGTGCACCGATGCTGCAACTTTTTACGCAGATGCTTGGATTTGTGAAGCCGCAGGCATGCGTCTCAATACTTCTCCCGGCAGCTGCGACATTTGCATGTTTTCGCAAAGCGCAGTTTGGTACAAGTTCGCAGCTGCGACAGCAACAGTGTACTACTCTGAATCAGGCCGATGGTGTTAAGAATCTAGCTGAGATCCGAAATGAGAGCGATCCAGCCGATGGCATTACGAGGGCCGGCCGGCGCTGTACAATTGCCGTCACTAGCCAGGATAATGCTGTGGGATATGGAAGGGGTATTGGCCTTCATAGAGGGTTAGCATTGTTGTTGCTGGGGGTCCTAGTGCCTTTTGTGAACGATCTGGCAAGCAGGAGCTCTCGGTGGAAGAAGTCTATCGGAACTTGGCAGCCTAGACTACAGCTTTAATATTTTGAGAGATTCCGATTTTCTTTTTTTTTTTTTTTTTCAATCCTTCTCCCTCCCCTCTTACCGCCTGGCCCAATTACATCAATCCGAAGCTCTGGTGGATTATTCCTTAACCAGAACATTACGTTCTATTCCACATGTGCCTTTGTGCGTCCATCACACCGCCAGCTCCACAACAGCTGAACAGAGAACAACCCCCCCCCCCCTCCTGCTCCTTATCCAGCAAATGAATCGGTTCCTGACCCTTAATACACATTGCTCTCTTTTTGACGGCTTCCGTGTTCCTGGGCTGTGTTGTATCGGCATGCTTTATTCCCAGACACCTACTCCGTGCTTTCATTCATGACAAATTAGAAGCCCTGGGAGCCGGTGTCTTGTACTGATTGTCTAACGGCCGTACAGTCTCTCCCAGTCACATCAGTATGGGGGGTGATGCAGTGTAAGCGTTAGGGGCTGATCTTAATACTAACAAGTTTGGATTTTTTTTTAGTGCGGATAAAGGACAGTATTATAAGTCCTGCATCACCAGATCTAGTCCTAGGGACCCACTGTTGGCTCCGAAGTTGGATTTTTGTAGTATACACCGCCTACGTAACAGGTTATTGTGTATTTAGGGTGCTTGGGGGCTTTAAGGCTGAATGAAAGCCAGTACTTGACGTTGCAGGTGTGCAGGGTTTTTAGAAGTGGCGATGTTGCCCATAGCAACCAATCAGATTCTAGCTATTCTCTTCTAGAAGGTGCTGGATAAATAAGTAGAATCTGATTGGTTGCTATTGGCAACACCTACACTTCTAAAAACCCGCACTTTAGTAAATATACCCCTTAGAATGCACTATTATATTTTGCAGCTATAATTGTGTTTATACGTATGTATTTTCAGAGGACTAAGAAGAATGCAGAAAAATACATACAAACGTGCAAAATAAGTAAAAAGGCTACAGAACATGACAGGCGGTACTGCGCAGACGTCCCTATACAGGGTAATAAAAACAGATAGTGGGAATTGCATACAGGAAGTGGTGCTGTGCAGACGGCCACCTCTAATATACATGGCGATGCTCTGCGATCGGGATACTGGCCCCGGCCTCTCTGTGTGCACAGTCTTTTTGTAAGACAGTCAGCGGTCCATGCGCCAGAAGCCCCCCCCCCACCTCACCTGAGAGTCGTGATCCCAGGGATATGCTGAAAGTGGAAAGCTGATATCACGGCTTCAATAGGAGCTGTGGTTCTTACAGAGCAGAGCTGCAACCTGACACATACACACAATACATACATTGCTTCCCAGCGGAGAACAATACAGTCTGGGCTGGAAATGAAATACGCTGCCAGTTTCCACTGAAGGAAAATGGAAAAAAAAAAAATATATATATAATGACATTGTGGGGAGAAGATGCAGGGTGTAATAATATAAGTCCAGGAACACAGAATGGTATTAAATGCTGAGCTTGTGTTGTGCCTTATGCTCAGAACAATACTGAGAGTTCCAATCAGTATTGTTATAGTACTAGAAAGTGCCTCACGCCCCTAGCTGTATGTACAATATCATTACTCTGTAATAAACCTATGGAAGTGGCATTTGGCTCCATGATGTAGTGTTTCCCAATAGTACATCTATATAACCGTTTTAGGCGATGTGTGGATCTCAAAGGTTGTAGGACTGAAACTCCCAGCAGTTGCCGCAGGCACAGGCTACCCACTTAGTAATATTTTATGTATATGTTCCTCATACATATCATGTAGAGCAGTGGTCGGGGAACAGGGGTAAATTACCCCACATGGGTAAAAATGAAATTCCTGGTGGTAATGGACAGACAGCCGGGCATGCATATGAATTATTCTATAATATAGAACCTCACAACCTGGAATGAAAATGGATTGTGTGAAGGTTGTGCATCATTTCACTGACAGAACATGCCTACAACTGTGAAGTTGTGGTTTGTTTTTTTTATATTATGAATCAAACAACATTTAGGAGAACATAACAACAGAAAACTTCAGCGTGCATAACTATTCACCCCCCTAAAGTCAGTACTTTGACGAGCCATCTTTTGCGGCAATTACAGCTGCAAGTCGCTTTGGATAAGTCTCTATGAGCTTGCCACACCTTGCCCCTGGGATTTTTGCCCATTCCTCAAGGCAAAACTGCTCCAGCTCCTTCATGTTGGATGGTTTCCGCTTGTGAACAGCAATCTTCAAGTCTGACCACAGATTCTCAATTGGATTGAGATCTGGGCTTTGACTAGGCCATTCCTACACATTTAAATGTTTCCCCTTAAACCACTGGAGTGTTGCTTTAGCAGTATGCTTCGGGTCATTGTCCTGCTGGAAGGTGAACCTCCGTCCCAGTCCCAAATCACAGGCAGACTGAAACAGGTTTTGGCCAAGAATATCCCTGTATTTAGCACCATCCATCTTTCCCTCAACTCAAATCAGTTTCCCAGTCCCTGCTGCTGAAAATCATCCCCACAGCATGATGCTGCCACCACCATGTTTCACTGTGTGGATGGTGTTATTGGGGTGATGGGATGTGTTGGGTTTGCGCCAGACATAGCGTTTTCCTTGGTGGCTGAAAAGTTAAATTGTAGTCTCATCTGACCAGAGCACCTTCCTCCATACATTTGGGGAGTCGCCCACATGCCTTTTGGCAAACTCAAATTGTGTCTTCTTATTTTTATCACTAAGTAATGGCTTTTTTTCTGGCCACTCTTCCATAAGGCCCAGCTCTATGGAGTGTACGGCTTATTGTGGTCACATGCACAGATACACCAGTCTCTGCTGTGGAACTCTGCAGTTCCTTCAGGGTTACCTTTGGTCTCTGTGCTGCCTCTCTGATTAATGACCTCCTTGCCCTGTCAGTGAGTTTTGGTGGGTGGCCCTCTCTTGGCAGGTTTGTTGCGGTACCATGTTCTTTCCATTTGATGATGATGATGGATTTGATGGTGCTCCGGGGGATCATGAAAGATTTGGATATTTTTTTATAACCCAACCCAGAATTGTACTTCTCAACAACTTTGTCCCTGACTTGTTTGGAGAGCTCCTTGGTCTTCATGGTGTGATGCCTCTTGCTTAGTGGTGTTGCAGCCTCTGGGGCCTTTCAGAAAAGGTGTGTTTTTACTGATATCATGAGATTTCACACAGGTGGATACATTTCACTAATTATGTGACTTCTGAAGGTAATTGGCTGCACCAGAACTTTTGAGGGTCTTCATAGCAAAGGGGGTGATTACATATGCACTTGACAATTTTCAGAATTTTGTTTAAAAAGATTATTTTTGATTTATATATATATATATATATATATATATATATATATATATATATATATATATATCACATAAAATTCAGTTGAAAAAAAAAATTACAGGTTGTATTGTAACAAAAAAGGTAAAAAGCCAAGGGGGGTGAATACTTTTGCAAGGCACTGTAGCCGTTTCTAGTAAATATCTTGTGAGTGTTCAGTAAAGCGCTGTCTGGTGTTAAGGTAGGTTGCAAATAGTTTTTATTTATTTTTTTTAGAGCCTGTTTGAAGCCTTTTTTACCAGAACACCTCAGAGCACCTCTCCCCCCACCTAGCTCAAGAGGAAATTCAAATTTTTCTTATCATTTGTTTAATCTCTCTGTGGCCGATGATCTGGCATAATATCGGTCAGCATTTTAAGAGTTTTTAATATTTAAACTGGCCATTGAGGGGCATTACAAGCGGATTTACAAGCCACCTGCTTCATGACCATCCAAGCGAAGGAGGCCTAAGAGGTGTCGGTGAAGTGTTTAATGTTATCTGCAGGTCACACAGTTTCCATTTTGTGCCTAATCGCTGTCTGTGACACCTAGAACAACAATTAAAGTGAGTCCCTTGTCTTGGTGTCAGGGGCCTTATCAGGAGTGAAGGCAGCGCTGGCCAGTGTACAGGCTCTCAGGACAGCAAGTGGCTGTTTACATAAGATGACCCCTAGGCACCGCGTGTGAGGCAGAATGTAAATGGGCCCCTCTTTTCCCCATTCTAGTGATAAACAAGGTAAAGGATTAGATAATGTCATCTTCTTAATCCCACCTACAGTTTGGAAAGTTCCCCTGCTGCATCCGACTGGAATCACAGTGGGTTAGAGACGTTTCAGTGCAACATTTATTTGTACAAGTTTGTTTTTGACATTAGACAGAAGGATTACGGGTCTGATACAGAGTTGTACTCTAATGCCACCCCTGCTGCGACTCTATACGCAGCTGCTAAGCAGTCGCCGACTGCATGTAAGTTTATTGAGACGCCCGCCTTCGGCTTTACAAATCCAGGCATCTGCGTACAAAGATGCGGCATTGCTTGCAGAGCATTCGATTATCGCAGTTCTGAGTAACCCCTATGGCTGCTCCTAATGGGCGCGGGAACGAAGAGGCCGCAGCCATTTTTCTTGCGTACTGGATCGCAGACTCTATTACGCCATACGTCACCAAAACAGTCGCGTCATGTCTGCGTTCTTATCCGCCACTCCCCGTTACCTCCCCCAAACTGACGAACACACTACATGTAAAAAGTTGCAGCGAGCAACTATGGTAATGTACCTAGATGGCCACAAATCACTGTCTGGTATAGTTCCAAAGTGACAGCTGAACCTGGGTAGCATCTGATGAGGATTTAGCACTGGGATCTGACTCGTCATTGGTTATCGTACCATTGTACCATTTGTGCCCCGCAGGGGCATGCCATGTTGCGCCAAGTTGCATAGATCTCGATGCTCAGGTCCAGCAGTAAGATGAACCTATATACAGGCTCCTTAAATGACTTGTCCAGCATCATGAGCACCCCACACCAGGATTCCAAGTTTGTCCCCACCCAAGTCTCTAGGTGTCATTGACCTTCAGTAATGTGCACTTAACCACTGAGCCTCTACTTATCCAGTTAGATCCAGGTTACCCCAGCATTACTGTATCTGTGCAGTGTGGTTCCCCAGGACACACTATACCGTGGTGTTAGCTATACCCATACACACTTATGTTGATGCAAGCATTGGCCAATCAGATTTATTTGTATCCCTTTAGTGATGATATCATTTTGGGCTCACCCATGCAGTCTTATCAGGCCAGTTTGGTTTGCAGTGAGAGTTGGCCATTACATTATGTGGTTGCATTAGATAAGACAATAGCATGATGCATAGATACAACAGTGACTTTGGGGAATCACATTGCCGCAGGCTACTCTGCTTACACCCCCCCGTGCGGCGGGTGGTACAGTAGCTCCGGCAGCCAGCATAGCTTTGGTGTTGGAATATACAGTCTATTGTATTGAAGTCAGACTTTTCCCCAAGAGCAGATCTGGACAGATTAATCCCTGTGTTATATAGCCCCTCTCCGCAATCTATCACACAGTTACAGGGCTGTCTGCATGGCAGGGAGGGAATTCTGTAATATTTAGTGGCACCAAGCAATGGGAAGACAATCCGCCACCAACGCACCTTCAAAGGCAGCAGATTATTGCACACGTCCCTCTCCGGGGACTGAGTGACAGTGCAGACAGCTGAGGGACCATCTACAGGCAGGTCTCATAAACCTGCCCGAAACCCAGGCTAGCACCCTGGCCGTAACAGTTCTACCATTCTCTCCTTCGTATTCCTGATTACTATGTGCAGTGGGAACACGGAGGAAAGTGGGGCATTAGGGCCTATGTCCCAGTACCTTGTTAGTAACTGCATTTCAAAGTGTACACACAGAGGATGCTGCCACTCTGTGCCACATGCCTCCATGATGCCTCGTGGTACCTAGCCCGCAAGGTGATTGCTTTCGATACGTAGAGGCGATGGGTTCGCTATAACAGCATGTTGAAGCCAGGCTTAATCTATCTACCACACTTTGTGATCATACAAACACAACACAAAAACAATTCTCCGCTGAGTTGTATCTGAAGAGCTTACAATCTAGGTGTCATGATTTGTAATTGTGGCAGCCTCAACACAGTACTGATTCTCTGCAGCAGAAGAGTTGCGTCGTCATTACCACTAAGGACTCAGGGGTGTGAGGTGCTAAGGCATCGTGCCCGGCTCACCGGCATCTGACTGCATAGATCCTGCTGTGATAAGGAAATTAGATTGTAAGCTGTGCTGGGACCAGGCCATTAGTGGCTGCGTGAGGTCCTCTGTACAGCGCTGCGGTATATGTCAGACACATAGGTTGATGATTATAATCGCCAGGATGCCAAATGCCTAGTTGTAGGGCTAAGGGGCCTGCTACGGCTGAGGAGGGACCAGTTAAAGTCACACTGGGAAGGAAATAAACTCCGGGCGGCTTTCTTTCAACAGCTGTTTTTTAGGCAGGAGGCATTCCCCTCCCTCCCTCCTCAAACCATACCCTCCTCTCACTCACACACACACAGTCAGCCCCCCTCCCCGTCCTTACATCTGTCACTGCCCTTTACCCACTGACGGCAGAGGTCCTCTCTGTCACTCAGGACAAGCTGTGTGTGTGTGTGTGTGCGTGGTGGGGGGGGGGGACCTTCCATGCTGCTTAGTGACAGACTGGGGACAGTTATTATCTGGTCCAGGCTTCAAGCAGCAGAGGCCACGGCTCCAGCTCTGCACCCTCTCCTCCTTCTCCGCGTCTCCGGACCACTTCCCGAAGGAAGGCGGCCGGGAAGGACAGCCGTCGTGGCTCCCTGCCTGTAAGTACGTTCTCCTTTTTCCTGCTCAGGCAGCACAATCTGCAGGCTTAAGGGTCTTGTCATTAGCACTGCTGAAAAGATTGTACACGCGCTCCTTATAAGGCATGGCTTATGGTATACAGTGCAGGCACCTAATCTCACCGGCTAGCTTGGCGAGGACTCCTGTCTTCTACCCTAACGCCCCCATATCCCCCCCCCCCCCCGACTCACCCTCCAACGTCTAAGTTGGCCCACCAGCTCTGAGGAAAAGGCCGGGAGCAGGCCAGGAAACACGGCGACTTGTTTATAATCCTCACGACCATATTTCCGAATTCGAGAACAGCTCCTATCTGGATCCTAACTTCCAGAAATCTGGAAAATATAACCCTTTCTTGTCTGGGATTGACTGCGCTGCTCTGATAAACTTGGCTGCAAATCTATTTCTTCTCCATAAACCTATATATGATATACTGTATTATGACTAAGTGGGGGATTTGGCTTCAATACTTTCAAGGCAAAACTTTATTCCAGGACCCAGACAGAAAGGCATATCAATAAACAATAGGACCTAGACATTAACGTTACATTTGTAGGCACATTGTAATTTGTGTTTGCGGTTTGTTGTGGTCACTGTGTATTTTAGGTTTTGTGATATATTTTTCCTGTATCCATTTCATAAGCGCCTATCCCGTATCATAGTTTCTTTCTCTGCACTGATTAGATTGTAAGCTCTTCACCAGGGCTGTCCGCTTCCTCTTTCTTACACTGGTTTCCGAACTCTGAAGACCTACATCTGTATAAATGTATGCAGTAGGTGTGCATTGGCTATAGTATATAAAGTATACATAAACACTTGTTCGGATTGCTGAAACTGTCTTGTAGTGTGTATGTATGTATGTATAAATATTTGATATACATTTTTATTGTAGCTTACCCCTGTCCATCCCGTGTAGATGTTGGTATGATCTCATTATATTAAATAGAGCTGATTCATGTTAATGTACTGGGGAGATTAAACGACTCTCACATGTGCCAAATAGATGGCACATGTGCTCACAAGCAACCAATCAGGAATGAGTTTCAATCAATCTAGAGAACATTCGAATAATGAAAGGAGAAGTCTGATTGGAAGCCTCGGGTCACAGCACGTGCCATATTATCTCCATGGTATTGGATATTTTGCCGCAGTAACAGTGATCTTGTGGTGAGACATTTGGTTACACCAGTGATCTTGTGGTGAGACATTTGGTTACACCAGTGATCTTGTGGTGAGACATTTGGTTACACCAGTGATCTTGTGGTGAGACATTTGGTTACACCATGTGAAGTGTTATACCCCTTTTACACCAGAGCTAAAACCTGTGTTATTGCAGGGGTAACCCGGGCCGCTCCTGGGTGTAAAGGGTAGGATTGCCGGGTCAAGTGACCCGGCAATCCAACCCAGGTAAGTTGCAGGGTCTAACAGGGGAAACCCTGCAGTGTGAACAGCACGCTCCAAGTCACGATGACCTGGAGCGCTCCACATGCCGGCCTATTGGTCCGGCTTCAGTGGTGCTTGGAGATGACGTCATCTTCAAGCGTCCACTTCAACGCAGGAAAAGCCGGGTCACTGCAGACCCGGCTCCAGTGTGAATGGTGCCAACTCAGGAATTTCCTGGGTCGGCGCCGGGAAAATTCTGGGTCTGATCCAGGTAACTTTGGGTCAGACCCGGAATTTCGGTGTAAAACGGTATTAGTGTCATGTTTAATTGTAAAGAAGACAACTGTTATGTATGAAGTAGCTGGAAATGTATGTTCTGTTTTGCTCTCCACTTCAGAGGTAGAAGACTTGGGCTCATATATGGAGCTTTGAGTTACAGCACGCTGGGAGTTTTAGTTCCTCGGCAGCCATAGAAACGAATGTTATATACCCTTGCTCTTATCCCTCATTTCTTAGCTTATATCGTGATATTGTTACTTTTGTAATGCAAAGGTCTATCATTTTAAGCAGTAGTGCGTGATGGTATTTGTAGTTCTCCAACAGTCGGAGAATATGAGTTTGCATAAGCTTGCCCTAACTCCTCCGTTTCCATTCTAATAACTTTACTATGCACTGAAATATCTATGAAAATACTAAATGTATCTGATCTTTAGCTATTGGTAATTGTAGTCCTCCCATTGCTGGGGAGATACTCCTTAAGGTGCGTATCCACATAGCGATTTTGACAGGTGATAGCACGATAACGACTTTGTTATCGTGCAATCGCTTGAAAATCGCGCATGTATCGGGCAGTTAAATGTCTAAAATGACCAGCGAAGTGCGTGCCCGCTGGTTGTTTCAGACATCGGTCATCGCCTGTACATGGTGGCCAACCTGGCGATAACATCAGGTTCAGCATGTACGGGTATGATGGATGTGCCTGGACTGAACGAGCGAACGTTCAGTGTAGGCACATCACAGACATGGAAACGACAGCACGATTACAATGTGGTAATCGTGCTGTCGTTTCCATGTCTGGTAGTGGATACGCACCTTAAGCCTCCTCTAGCCCTTCGTCAAAGTTGCATTGGTCTGTTGTATGTTGGTCTATGCCTGTGCTGGTTTGGTATCTGTGTATTTGGAGTGGTTAGCAGTGACACAGTAGAACAGAGTGTGGCCTATTCCAGTTCCATTGTGGGATAATGGTGAATATTGGTAATGATTGTGGGATAATGATAAATATTGGTAGTGATTGTGGGATAATGGTGAATATTGGTAGTGATTGTGGGATAATGGTGAATATTGGTAAAGATTGTAGGATAATGATAAATATTGGTAATGATTGTGGGATAATGGTGAATATTTGTAGTGCTTGTGGGATAATGGTGAATATTGGTAATGATTGTGGGATAATGATAAATATTGGTAGTGATTGTGGGACGATTGTGAATATTAGTAGTGATAGTGGGATAGTGAAGGAAGTTATTAGATGATCGTGATGGTTATGATGACTGTTAATGGTTGTGTAATAATGGTGAATATTGATAAGGATTGTGGGATATTTTGTGAATATCGGTAGTGATATTGGTGAATATAGTAGTAGTTTTGGGTTAATGGTGAATAGTAGTAGCGATTGTGTTGCATAAGTGAATATTGGTACTGATTGTGGGCTACTTGTGAAAATGAGTATTGATTGCGTGATAATGGTGAAGGTATTAGAAGTGAATGTGAGATATTGGTGTAGGAAATTGGTAATGATTGTGAGATATTCAGTTAATACGGATAGTGGGATATTAGTGAATATGAGTAATTTTTGGATAATGGTGAATACTAGTAGCGATTATACTATATTAGTGAATTTTAGTAGTGACTGGACAGTCAGTGAAAATATGTATTGATTGTGGGATAATGGGGAAGGTATTGAGAGTGAATATTGAAAATCGGTTAATATTGGTAGTGATTTGGATTTAAAATATGAATTAGTCTGTGTGTGAATCTAAATTTCATCAGGAATAGTGATCCTGAAATAACTATGAATATTGGTAGTAGTGCATACAAATGAATTTATTAGTAGAAGTAATTGTGGCATATTGGTCAGTGTGCCCATAAGCCGGGATATTGGCAGTGATTATGGCATAGCAGTGTATAGTGACTTGGTATAGATCAGCACTATCAGGTCACACTGCTGTAGTGTCAGTGTGTGCACTGGTCCCCCCCCCCCTGATAGTAGAGGAAGCTGAGCAGTGTGAGTGTGTCTGCACAGCAAGGCTGTTAGTTCTCCTTTTCTGCTTCTGGTGTTAAACACAAATCCCCCGTCACAGGTTCTGAGGGGCACTTACACAAAGCTGCTAAATCCTCACACTATACTCCGCTAAGTCACTGAAGTCTTTGTTACCTTGGCATTATGAAGACTGAATTTGAATACATTCCTTTTAATGTATCCTTAAAGTTAAACTAAACCCCCAAAATACATTTTTGATCCCACAGAGGAGAGCAAACACGGTTATATTGTTCTCCCACAAATGTCCAAGCAGCTTTGTTTTACAAATTGCAAAAGTTGCTCACGTTACATTGCCATATTGCTGTAAAAATCTGTCCCACATCCAAGTTCACTTACTGGACAGAACTCCTGCGGATTATATTTTATGTATAAGAGAGAACTAAAACGAATCACTCCTATAATAGCGTAGCTTTTACTCTTAGTATAAAATGCCCAATTTGTGGGACATTTTCAAGACTGCTGCCAGCGGACAAGGCCGAGGCTGTAAAGGTAATGTTTAACACCTATAAGGATATAGGGAGTTTTAAAATGACCACAGTATTGTCTTTTTTACTTTGCTTTTTGTGTTTTGAGGGCAGCGTTCATTCCACAGTAAAGTAGGCTTTAGAATGCGCAGTTAAAACGCATGGACGTGGCGATGAAAAGGTTAACGTGCGGGTGTCAGCGTTTGTTAAGTCGACAGGTTTTGTGTTTTTGTAAGCGGTGTACAAGACACTATGGGCAGCAGCTGAGAGACAGCTGTCCACTTGTATTTCTACACACCCGTGTGGGCATGAGTTGTGAAAAGAGGGACTGTCCGAGTCCAGCACTAGGTGCAGTTTTACACCCGGCAGTTGTGTGCACAGTACATATAGCAATGACTGCTTATTATTACGTTTTTAGTTCTCTCTCTTCATTCCGGTGCTTCAGAGGGTGGCGTGACCTTCACAAGGTTACTTGCATGTCTCTATGGGTACCAGTGATATTCAGAGCACAGTGTGTTGGTAGGAAGTCATTGTCGCTCTGTAAGCAGCTATTCTTTATACTAGTAGCTGCATTGCACTTTTTGAATAATCTCAAGAGAAGGGTTTCCATTTTTTACTACAAGTCATTGGCAGTACTCCTTCTTATAGAGACAGAGGTCTTCTATAGAGGCATACTGCATAATAATAGTGCTCCCTGGTGGCCAAATTATGCTGGAAAAGGGCAAGAGTATTTGCTGTCAGAGTATGTGAAGCTGTGGCAGCCATTTTGTGTCCGGACGCAATGCTCATCATAATGCAACTTGTTAATTCACACTGACCGCATTGAGGCACGAGGCACTCCAGGGCTGATTTATGCCTCAGTGACTTCACGGCTCTTAGTGAATTCATAGCCAGGGTCCCCTATAGGGGCTGCATGAGGGGGACTGGGTGCACTTTAATATGTTTTGCCGTTTGTTTGTGCTTTGCAGCGGCATTTCTTTGCAAATCCCTCCTCCATTCTGAGGCACCCATGCAGCCCGTGTTCCAGTCATTTTGTTGGTTTACCTGAGGAGTTCTAGGCCTCCTACCCTAACGCGGTGCCCAGAGGGCGGCTGGCGCAGGGTAAATAAACAGGGGCCCGGTTCTCCTCTCAACCAGTGTTTTGTCTCCGGATCAGCGATCAGGAGATGCTGAGGCAGCAGGCAGGTCAGAGCCTCTCCTTGTCTGTGTGACGGAAGCCTATCACATGTCTGCCAGCACTTTCTGTGCCCCCTGCCGCTCTCCCCTTGTAATCATGGGCGCCCCGCTGGGCAGGAGCTGGTGCCACAGTTTAGCTACTCGTATGACCTGACCTTATACAGCAAAACACTATTCAAATAACGTGTGAATCTTGCATTGTCTCTTTCCAAGGAAAATGTATATTAAAAAAATAAATCACTAAATAAGGACCTCAGTTTTCCACAGAGGTAATTGGGCCTGGAGCTGCGGTTCCAGGCAGCTGCCTTGTTTTGGCCCAGCGTAAGGGAAGGCACGCAGTACCCCCACATATTACTAACTGTGTTTGGGGGCAAACAAAGAACAAATGGGGCTCTCTTTAGTGTCATCTGGCAGAGTCTGTGTCAGAACTTAGACAAAAGCCCTCATTTGGTCATTGGTATTTGGTAGCGCTTGGTTAGTTGTGCAGCTGTTGCCTCTGAAGTGGGTGTCTGCTAACCCCTTCTGTGCCGGGGCCGTACGTAACATTTTCAGTGACCTTGCTGACTTCCTGTATTGCCTGGTTATCCCTGTTTTTTTTTTTTTTTAATTAAACTGCTGTTTAAATATACACATGAAATTCATAATCCAATATCTGATTAGTTTTCCTTGCTTGTACAGCACCTCAGTTTTGCTGTGTTCATGTAGCATTCGCCTGAGGATGAAAATGGCCGCCTGCCTCCCATTTGTGCTTTGTAAACAGGAAGCAAGATGGTCGTCAAGTTGTGGCCTCGTACGTGGTAACCAGGTGATTGCTCCAGGTATAGGAAGTCTGGTTTACAGGCATGGATGTTTTATATATATATATATATATATATATATATCTATATATATTTACTATAATATGTCAACCGTAGGTCGATGCCACACACCCTTCCTGCCTTTTTCCCACTCATTTTCATGGCCCCAGTCTCCATCATATTTCTTCTGTAGAAAATAAATGAATGTATTACACATTCGCCCGCCCTGACGTGGTTTCCTGTCAGCAGCTAGTTCTGGGGGTGCCATTTTCCCTGACGTGGTTTCCTGTCAGCGGCTAGTTCTGGGGGTGCCATTTTCCCTGACGTGGTTTCCTGTCAGCGGCTAGTTCTGGGGGTGCCATTTTCCCTGACGTGGTTTCCTGTCAGCGGCTAGTTCTGGGGGTGCCATTTTCCCTGACGTGGTGTCTTGTCAGCAGCTAGTTCTGGGGGTGCCATTTTCCCTGACGTGGTTTCCTGTCAGCGGCTAGTTCTGGGGGTGCCATTTTCCCTGACGTGGTTTCCTGTCAGCGGCTAGTTCTGGGGGTGCCATTTTCCCTGACGTGGTTTCCTGTCAGCGGCTAGTTCTGGGGGTGCCATTTTCCCTGACGTGGTTTCCTGTCAGCAGCTAGTTCTGGGGGTGCCATTTTAGAGCAAAATGAAATTCCATTGCAGTTACCCCTAAATTGTGTGTGGTCAATTTCTCTGGCAGAATCTGCCCTTGTTTTGTTCTTTTTAAAAAAAAAAAAAAAAAAAGCAAATGAGTTCCTTAGCCTAGAACCCGGGAATCTCATTGATGGTAACCCTGGAGGATTGACATCCCTGCCCTAATACATTTTCTGCCTCAGATCCAGCAGCCATTCTGCCAGAGTGGCGCGTCTAGATCTTCGGTTTATATCAGCTATCTGCTGGAAATCTAGGTCACCAACATAATTCTCCCCTCCGGGGGGTTGCCGGAATCAGACCTCAATTTTTCTTTCCAGTCTCCGTAGGATTTTACTTAGATTATTCCGTCCCCTCCTAGGAGCTCGGTGAGATGAGCGATGGAGGATGGCACGGGAACACCTGGTCGCATGAAGTATTGAAGAGCATCTAACAGTAACCCCCTCCCTTCCCTTTCAGGCCCAGTGCCTCCCTCTAAAACCCCCTCCCTTACACTGTTTAAAAAAAATAATTAATAATGTTAAATATCAACATGTAAAATGCAGAGGCAAACTCATAGCAGCCCATATAATTAACATTGTCTCTAACTATGACCTTATTTTTTATTTGGCGCTAAACGTGGCACTTGCCACGGCATGTCGTGAGGTGGGGCATGAAGCGTAATACTAATGTGCAATTTCCTCAGACCATTCCTGCACAGTGCTTGCTGCTTGTAGCTTTCATTTATTGAGAGTGAGAATGGATTTTCATAGCACAATACTGATCTCGTATAACCACACAATATGGCTGCCGATGACATCACTTCCTGTGTTAGATACATGCGGTCATTTGTTTTCTACCATGCCTCTCTTGTATTTTTTGTTTTTGGACATTTCTGCGTAGTCTTAACACAGACAAAACATGAAAAAAAAAATCTGGCATTGCCTACTGGCACTTATAGTTCCACAACAGCTGGAAAAGGATTCACTTGTGTTTTTTTATTTTGAAGGAATGCATAGAAGCTGGATTGTTGGTAGCGATGATTAGAATACACTATGTAGCAGGCAGTGGAGGCGAGGCAATGAGTGAACTGTTCTGATGTATTATTGTTACCTGGAATCGCACCTCACTCTGTGGAAGTGATGGAATGATTTGAAGCAATCAGCCTGCAGCTTAATGCAGCGTGTAACATGTTGGCACGGTGGGGGCTGCGCAAATCGTCTTGCTTTTTTTTTTCTTGGCCGCTGCTCAGAGTGATGGTCTTGTGCATTAAATTGTTGGATAATGACGTACAAATGTTTGGAAGAGATTAATGTTCATGCAGTGTGCAGGGGCCCTATAGTGATTTTTTGTTAGTATCTTGCTCAGAGACAGGTCGAATTGTATTTTTTTTCGACTTTGGTTTCAGAAAAACTTAAATGAAGTTGCTAAGCGCATGCTGCCATATTTAGCTGAATGTCCATCCCAGTTTCCCACTCTCTGACTGAGGGAAATAAAAACTGTACTGTTAGCAGTAGGACGCTAAGGATTAGTTTTAACCTATTCCCGTCTCCAATTAAAAATACTAAATGGATCATTAGTGCAGTGCATTATCGTGTAATTAGTTTTCTTCTCCGTAGATACCACTCTGAGAGAGCGACGCTCTTTGTCTGTTAATGCAGAATTTTGGGAGTGTCGGGGTCCAATCTGTGGTGCGCTAGGGTGATATCTGAACTATGGTTTCCAGTTTGCACTTGTTCGGCCCCAGCACCTTCCTGCACTGTGCATGGACACTCAGTGCTGTCACAGCTGAAGTGGGGCACGGACAGGACAGCACCACAGTAGATCCTTTTGGCCCATCGCCCTGTGTTCCTGGCACTCGCACGTCATTACTCATGTAGTGAAAGGTCTCTTTCACGAGACATGAGCAGAACAGGTGAGGCAATGGGCTGTGTTTGCATCTGTTACCATGGTAACAGCTGTAGAGGTCCCCGTGGTCGCAGTAATGGGGACATAAAATGAAGGCCAGCGGTCTACACAACGTGCACTTCACTGCTAAGCGTTTTCAACTACAACGGCCGTGTTGTCCCCTAGCTGTTGTATAAATGACTCTTGTTTGTAAAGAGTGATTACTTCTAATACATTATATTCATTTAAAGTGTACCCATTGCCTGCTTTTCACAGTGGAGGCAGCCATTTTGTGGGCTGAACCAATATTCATGAGACAAATGCTTATCACTTTGCTAGGAACCGGTGACATTAAGGTGAGGTAAAAGCATCTTTATGTCTTTTTCCTTTGCTGTAAAGCCGAAGTGGTCGGCAGTGTTTCTGTGTTATTTTGGTGTCCGTAAAGATCGCTCGATGGAGACTGAAGAGCTGGAAGAAGTGAGGTCTGTATTAATGTTACAGGCCCGCAGGATGCCTGTGCTGTTCTGTGGTGAACTTTAGGGAACTTTTTTTTGTTGGGTCATTTGATATTTATGTAAAGTAAGTGTACCACAGCCCGGCAGCTCCTCACAGATGTCAGTTTGTGTTCAGTACAGATGCTATAGAGGGTTAATAAGCCCCTAACTGGAAGGGGGTAAACTTAGTTGGGGGGGGGCGGTGATACCAGCATGCTGTGGCTTCCCCGGGGGCTCGCGGCTCGCTGGTACTGCCATGCCTAGTGCCTTTCTCACCTCTCACAGCATCAAGGAGGCCGAGACCTTGGAGCTGTTGCGCGGTGATAGTCGCCATGGAAACCAGTTCACGGTATCCATGTGCCCAAGCGTGTCTGTTTCACTTTGTGTCTGGCTCTAAGTGAAGCAAGATAAGGTGGGGAAGGAATGGGGAACGCAGCCTGTGATGCCTGTGTCACCTAATCCTAGGTGCACCTTCCCGCCTCTATTATGTCTCCATGGTGGCGGCACTGCGCCCTATGCTTTCCGCCCCCAGGACGGTCAGATACTGCCTTCATTTGCTGAACATCACAACGTTCTTTTATTATCCAGAGTAGACTCTTCAGTGCACGATGATGAATACTGTGCACATATACAACTACATAGACTTGCCCGCAGTATGCCATGTTTTCTGCTTGGGCATACCAGCTTGCTACTTTCACGTACAGAATGCGGTCACGGGGAGGGCAGAGGAGCTGGGCGTAGAAGGAGAAGCGACCACTAAGAATTGCAATCGCAACAAAGGAAGTGGTACTGTGCGATTGCCTATATATGGAGTATTAGTGCACATATTGAGAACTGCACATTATTAATAAAAATATAAGTTGTACTGTGCATCTCTCACTACACACGGAACAGGTGCTGAAAATTCCTGACGGTAGAGTTTTCCAAACTCCGCCATTACAGTCCAGGGAGGGTTACATCAAATTGACTGAAGTGCTAATTAAGTCACCTGTGCTCAAGCATGGATATCCTTAAAACGTGGACTGTAATGGCAGAAATGCCCTGCGGCATAGTGTAAAAGTTGTGTTCGTAGGATAACAGGAACATCTTAGGGACACATAATCAGTGAGGGTCTTTCCCTGGAAATCGGGATTAGCTGGAAATTATGATTGCACAGTTGCTAAGAAACCCCCCCCCCCCAAAAAAAAATTGTTAACTTTTAGATTAAAGTGGAGACAGCAGTGGTTTTGCCCAGAACTATCTCAGAGTAAGAGCAGGCTGTTTCCTACATTCATAGGGGTGGGCAATCATGTCTCGGCATTCACACAAAGAAACCAGCGGAAGACCCTATATCCTGAGGCTGGCGACTCTTGATTGGGATTACAAGAGCCTGGGACCTAGCATGCTTCCTGCCTCAGGAGCCATGCTCCCTGTCATTAGTAGGGGAGCGGGCTTCTCCGCAGCCCAACCCCTCTCTCACATGGAACGCATGCTGCTAAGGTAAGTTAGGATTATTTCTTAACCGCCAGTGTCACTTTTCCGCCCCCCCCCCCCTCCCCCGGTGCACTGAAAGGAATCACTGCCTGCAAGCTCACAAGTCCATTTCTCAGCTGTAGTGTTCCGTTAACGAGCTGTCGTCTTTGCTAGGGGCTGCTGACTTAGACTGACCTGACATTTTATTAGACAAGCTTATTGAACCCGGGGCATAATATAATATAGACTGTGCAAATCTGCCATGTTTGACGCCTCTGGTGAGCGCTGATCTGGGATCCTTGTCTTCTGTTTGCTTTTATACTCCGCACTAGAATAAAGGAGGGATGAAGTCACACTGCAGCAGATATATAGACTTGTACAGGGAAATCTGAAAGCTTCCTATAAGGTCAGCATGGCCTGTATTGAGAATTATTTGTACACGGTGATCTGGCATGTATTGTGGAAATAATACCTTGAATTAGTCCACTCGACCTGCAATTCATTTCCTATACTCTTTCAGGGCAGGCTTATGCAACCTGTCCTGCCAGCTTTTATAGAACCACAGCAGCTGTGTGTTGGCTATATTGCAGCCACACTGAGAGTTGTAGTTCGACCGCTGGAAAGACTCCGGTTGCCTCCTCCTGCATTAGGGGTATGAATAATTCACCTCCTATTTCGCTGCTGGAGCTTGTGGTCGGCTGCCTGTTCAGCGAGGACATCGTGTACTGGCGGAGGATGGAACAGATCATATTTAATAACTAGCATATAGAGACCATCCTGCCCTTGTAACACCAGAGCTTTCATTTGCCGCGTTTTTGAAGTGGGCTGTAATGTTTTGGTGGTCTGTTAGAAGTGCAGCTTCATCTAGAGCTGTAATAATGCTGGCCTTTGAAGTGGGAAAGCCTAGCTAGAGAGCCTGGTAGCAGTTAGCAGAGCGTGCCGTGGACCGCTAGCGAGGCATCGGGTAACCGCGTAGATGAATGGGGCGGAGGTGTAAAGATGAGCGCTCCAGTCTGACCCTGAGATTCCAGTGGGCGTTGGTGTAGGGACCATGAGGTAGATTTACTAAACTTTCTCAGAAGGAAAAGTGGAGGTCTTGCCCCATAGCAACCAATCACATTTTAGCTGTTAGACAGAATCAGATTGGTTGCTGATGGGCACTCGTCTGTTTTTAGAAGCTTTAGTAAATCTGCCTCTACCCCCATGCATGAGCACATGGCGAAAGTAAGTGTGTGTATTTATTTATACATACAATTTCACAAGGGTCCTACACATTGCTAATTTACAGGGAAGCAATTCAATTGTTGCTCCAATCGGGCACCCAAATTTCTGCTCACACCCTCCTGGGAGGGCAAGCAGAAATACGCGAAAAGTCCAGCTTTTGGGCGCACTAATCAGAACTTTAAACCTGGTATATTTTGGCTCGGCAAGCGAGATAAGTAACGGGCGCCCGTCTTACTAGTGCCCGACCAATACAACAAGTGAATTGCTCCGTTGGGCGCCCATTACTTATAGCCGCACAAAAAAACTATTGAATCCCCCCCATAATATCCAAGTGAGCTAGAATATATACTGAAAATACGATTCCATACTTATTTTTATATATATTTTTTTAAAATACACACACATAGTACATGTATTATATCCTCTGTGCCAGACATGGCATGAGAAGGAATATTGTGACTGGCTGTAATAGGATCTGGTGACGATATGGGGTGTAACAATGTATAGATGTGTTCCTGCCCCCCTGGAGTGCACTGGAGCTGCTAAGCATCATGGGAAGATCCTTGAGGCTTCAGACCATTTTATGCAGATTAGTGCATGTTAATGAGATGCCCAGGGCCTGGTTCGGGGGCGTGAGAAGGCACTAGGAAGTCGTTTGTCTGTTCTGATATCTCTCAGTAGTGTGATATGAGCTGCCATGTTAACCCCCTCTAAAGCTTTCTAGAAGCGACATGCCCCCATCCTGTAAATATGCCCGTTTCTATGTCTTTGTGAGGAATGTGATTCTTATCTTAACTACCTTTTTTAGAGATTCTGCCACAAAACAAGCTAAGTGTGACTTAGGGGCCGGTGGATTTGTTCCCTTGCGTTTATTGGTCATGCAACGTCAATTTACTGATCTGCATCACAACTCGTTAAGCGCGTCTTTTAATTGCTTCCAGTCTTTCGCAGAAAGGATATTGTAAATGTTATCACTTTAGTAGTGTTATTCATTTTGAACAAGGCTTTTTTTTTTATTTCTGACAACTTTGCAGGTCTTGTATGTTTGCTAGACGTGTCATAATTTCACTTTGGCTACATATGTTTGCATGAGGCGACCTCTGACCTGTCGGTGTCGCCCACTCCAGACTGGGCACCAGCTCTGGCACACAGTGACGGCACCATTCGTATAGTTGGCACAGTTAAAACTCAACAATGGCAACTGACATACAACCAGCCGTGTAATTGTTCCAATTTGAAAGGGAAGAGCGTCTTAGTGGCGTATGGAAATCAGCGCAGTGAATGGGAAGACCCAGTGGGGTTCCGGACGATGCTGGGATGTTCCTGTCAGTTCTGTTTGTGTGGAAGTCTTCTGTATTCGGTCGGTATAAATGGCTCTGGCGTTACAGGCTCCTCCGACAGCCTGCGGTTTAAAGGGACGTTCCATCTATAACACAGAACATATTCGGCATTGGTATGTGAAATTGCACTGCCTTTACCCGCTGTCCTGCTCAGTATTTCATATAACTGATGCTCTGTGACTTATCTTCATCAGGGCTGGGAAGGGGAATTTTCCAAACCTCAATGGAAAATCTGACCTTCAGCCCAAATAATGGAAACTTAATGGATTTCTGACTGATGTCTCTGGTCGTCAAGCCCTAGTTAGGTACATTAGAGTGCAAGTTCCTGAGTACAAAAGTCTTGGCATCTTGTAATTAATAAAGGGCTTATGAAATATCATTGTTTCAGGCTCTTATTCTATTATTCTGTATTTTCCAATGGTATTTATTTTTTTGAATTATAACCCTAGAGAGCTTTATTAGGTTGTCCACCCACATAGGACCTGGATTTATGCCCACCTGCAACTTTTACTAAATACGTTTGTATAGTTTTTTCTGTGCTTTTTAGACATGTATTTATATTATCCAGCTGAGTCTGTTATTTTCCTCATTCCTGGATGTGAAGCAGCTGTTCTGTGCATTATGTACAGTTGTATCCAGAGAACATCTCTTATGTTGTGTCCCACAACAATGAAAATAAATCTCTTGTGGTATAAAGGTTTTGATTAAAGTAATAGAAATGTGCATTGGTGGGGAGGGGGTGCAACAACTACTTATCTAGTAAAAGTTTCCAGAATATACATATAAACACTACATAAAAGTCTTCAAGACCTCGGTTATAATGATATTTCATTGTCAGTCTGTAAAAAAAATGTATGGTCATAAATCATTCTGCACAGACTTCCTCCGTTCTCTGCTGCACGTTTTATTTTGAAAAATGGAAGCTGCCATGCCGAATGTCTGGTATAGAAAATAAAATGAATAAACACTGCCCCCAGTGGTCAAAAGGTATAATGCTTACATTTAACAAGTAATATCTCTTAAAGCAAGTTCTATTAAACTTTTTTTTTTTTTATATAGCCATAAATTCTATTTCTTCATTTATTCCAACTTTACAGAAGACGATGAGCTTAGGATTCAGTTTCAAAACAATGTGCTTCAGAAAATATTGACTTTTTGGTGGTTGGAGTAGTTACAACTGGGAGATTAGGGCTGGCAATTTTCAGATGTTGCTACTTTAATGACATTGACAGCAATGCATCGTGGGAGATGTAGTCCAGTGACATTTGGAGAGCCACAGAGGCTGATAGGAATGAATTCCACCCAATAGATAAGATACAGGGTATCTACTTCAAATTATCTTTGACAGCCATTAATGGATTGAGACTGGAAATCGTTGCATAATCGTGTGTCATATGAAGATAATTGATTACCTGGTAATGAGTCTAATCTCAAGGGTCTGTCCAGACAAGTGCTTTTCCAAATGCCCTGGCTGCTCATTCTCAGCCCAACGTGCTGGTGAATTACTGCCGGTGTAATGAACACTGACTGTGTACACTACATTTTGGCCTAGGTATTCCTGCACTTTCTTTAGCTCTTTCCAGAGCTGACAACCAGACTACAGCATCTAATTGGACCAATATCGATATGTTCACGGCCCTAATAGGAACCTGATGCCCAGAAACGATGCAGGGCGCATCCATTCATTCCTTTTTGGGCATGTCAAGAAGTCTGGTCGGGAATAACCACCTTTGACCTACGTGTTGGGGCCACTAGCGTGCAACAAAAGGTTAAATCTCTCCGGTTTGATCACCCACATGTGTTCCAGTATACAAACCGATCCTGACACTCATCGCTGGGGTCAAGTGAGCAACCTTGCCTGTGACATTATCCTTATCAGTATGGGCGACAAGCGGCCCTCAAAAACACGGATGACTGTCCCAGATCTACAGCTAGGGGACTTTTTGCAAATAAACTAACGCTCCCACTATTCTTATTTTGACCTCAAGCAGATTTAAGCATAAAATTGGACCCATGCGCAAATGTAAACCTGGGGGGGGAGGGAGGAGCAAAACAAAGTCCTTTTTTATGGATATTTATATAGACGGCCCTGTGTTCATTTGCTTAAAAAGAATTGTGTGTCTCTTTAAACAACGTCTCTCACATAACATTCACGGCCTGGGTGTGGGAGTGAAAGGGACGCTTGTTGCCTGTTTAAGTTTCGGAGCTGTGGTCTTAGCTCGGCCGAGATTCCAGGAGACCAGGTCTGGTTTAATAAAGACCGTCTACAGCTTCAGCTTGGCCACAAAGTCAAATGTTTCCCTCTGATTGGCTGCTGGAGGCAATAAACTGCCCACAGTCACGCTGCGGGGCTCCAGAATTCCCATTGCTCCCCGTGACAATATTAATACATCTGGAAAATAAACATTAGTCTCTAGGAACCCAATAATAGAAAAACTTGGGGTGGAGGGAGGGTTTGTGCGGGGCGAACTTATCTCCCCCCTCTGCCGATTACTGCTTAACCTGGAGACCCCGAGCAAAGGCCATTAATGACCAAGGGGGACAAGTATTAGCATTATTTTCCTGGATTTCTATCTATGTCTGGAAACTTGCACAGCTCTAAAATATTCACCAAAATCAGTCTGTTTATTTTATGTTTATACTTTATTCAGTAAAGATTTGTGACTTAGACTCTTGATGGCTACTAAGTTTTCCGAACATTTGTATGTTTATTTTTTTGAAATTATATACCAAATAATGAAGGTTTGTTTTTGCAAAAAAAATATCTTTTAGACATATTCTGTAAGACATGCAGGCAGGGGTTACTCTTTGCACAGATGGTTTTATTTCTTGGCACTTGCATTTTTTTTGGAATGGGGAGGTATCCGGCAAACTGCATCTAGAGTTAAAATGACACATCAGCCATAGACTTCACGGAACAGCGCCCCTAGTGGCCAGTTCATATAGGTCATTGGCCAAAACCTTAATAACTTCATAACCAACCATCTAAAAGTATTAAGGTTCTGAAATTTGAGTTATATATCTGAAAATCAGCAAAAATATATAGATGTCCGTTAATTAATAGCTAAATAAACATAAGAAAAAATTACAGGGGATTGCAAAAAAGTGCCAAGCAATGGTATTTGCACTACTACCTGTATCACCTGTTGCTGTTAACCCTTTCAGTGTCCCTCCATGAGCAATCTACGGCTGTATACTAGCAATGTAGGATGTAAAGAATGAACGAGCGAACTGCTGGAAATGTTTCTCGTTTTCTCTCTCACTCTCTCAGGTAGTGCGTCCCCCCCCCACCTTGCTAAAGATAGAACTACAGGTTTTTAATTAGCAGATGGAGCAACACAGGCATAATTAAACACAGTGCAGTCGTGAGCGGGTGTTCTTGTGAATTCCAGCACTCGCACGAAGAGCCACGCGCTAATGCGCTAGATACACTCATTTATCGTCAGATGATCATGCATATTAAAAGCTCCGACCTCCTGCTTTGCGTCTGGAGGGTATAACAGCCTGGGTTTAGTTGTTGGGGGAGCTTTAAACGCGATATTGCATTTTTGTGTTCTCCAGCTGTTGTCTTCAGGTGTGTACATTTAGGAGCGCAGAAGCAGATTACAACCTTTAATACAGTATTAGGAACCAACAGGTCAGATGTATAATAGACTGGTCCTTTTATATACGGTAGGGGGCTGGATCAATTCCTGAACAATTCCATAGCATTCAGTTGTTGTTTCCTATTTTAAAGACACTACTGTAGTGTTACAATATAACTTCTCTAAAGCTCTTAATGTATTATCATTTATACAAGGAAGTGGCTTTGTTCCTCCGTGTAACACTGCTCTCTGCTACTCTGTTACCACTCCCATAGCTGCTTTTCCAAAACACGTTTCGGGAATCTGACCTGTTCCAACATTTTTTTTTTTTTTTTTTTTTTTTCCTTTCCCCTCTCTGGCTTTTCCTGGCCTGAGAATCTACAGTGGGACAGCTATTTTTAACTCTGCCTCAGCTATTTTTGGGACACCAAGTGTAAAATTCCTTTTCTTAAAAACAATGGTCCGCACAGCGTAGAACAATTCATGGAGACGGCGGGTCCTTAGTGTTCCACGGCTGTCCCCCCTAATCCCCTTCCCCCCTCCCCACACACACACACACACACACACATACACAATCCAGTACATTGCTATGCTATAGCAGTAACTCACGCGTTTCGCTCAGGATAACAAAGGCCGCTTCCTGTTTAAGTGTGATTCCAAGAATCTTTGATAATAAAGCTTTTCAGCTGTGGAACATCTTTGACTTGGGTCAAGTAAAGTGTATTTTTATGCAAACCGTGCCATGAGAAATTGGCCAAAACCCCCCCCCCCCCCCCCCCCCCCTCATTTGAAAGTTTACAACTTTTCAATTTCTTTATATGATACAATATTTATGGTAAAATGAGCTTCTGACGATATACATGACTAAACTGCTTATTATTGTATACAGTGTTTGAGTTTTATAATTTTTCATTTTAATCTGGCCACTAGGTGGCTGTTCAACAGTAATATTTCACATATATTCTGGTATATTATATAGAGCATACATTCATAGATAATAACTGTAAGAAAATAAATGGAAATATGCGATTGTTTTCTGTGCAAAATGACATATGTTAGAGTAAGGATACAAAAAATACAGTTTAATTATACTTTGTTAAATATTGACATGGCCACAAAACGCGGCCCATTATCTCTCTGGTGCAGAGGTTCCCAAACACGGTCCTCAAGGCTCCCCAACAGTTCAGGCTCAGTTCACAGATGGTTTAATCAAATTGACTGAGGCACTAATTGTCACCTGTGTTCAACCATGAATTTCTCTAAAACCTGAACTGTTGGGGTGCTTTGAGGACAGCATTTGGGAACCTCTGGTGTAGTGTATTGATGGTCTCTTATTTTCATGAATATTGGTTCAGCCCACAAAATGGCTGATTCCATACTATACGAAGGGGTTTGTTGGTCATTACGTGCAGTCTGGTACTTCAGCCGAGTTATTACCTGTGTATAACGCAACCATTACGTCAGTTATCCCCTTAGTACTGTTTCAACGTTTTTTTCAATTATTTCATTGACTTGTTTGTATATCACTATCACTCTCCCTGATTATGCATTACTTGGTAATTCTGAGGAAATAATGGGCCTGTCCTTGCAAAAGTACCATGCTGCTGACTGAACTCTTTAATAATCTTTATAATATGCAAGTAAATCTAAATAATATCTGTATAAAGGGTCTGATTCAAGTTAAGTACCTGGAGCTAGTCAATGTCTGCCCTCGGTAAGCACGTGACTAGCCCCGAGGGTCACATAGCTCAGATTTCTTAGGAAATAAATACGCGTTAGTGCTTCCGGTGCTAGTCGCAGGCTTACCGTGTGCGGTAATTACATAGCTCCAGTCACTTAACCCGGCAGCTATAGATTACCCCGGGATTACTGCAGGCAATAATTGAATAGATCCGAGCAATTAACCTGGAAGCTAAGGAGTGAGCTCTGATGTCATCAGCTTATAATCAGCGAGTTATGATGACATCACTGTAGCCTTCATAAGGAAGAACTGCATTAATAGAAATGACTCACCCCCTACTGTAAATTATTATGCCTATTCATAGTCGGCTGGGTGGTGTTGTGCATCTATGTGGTCACAGAACTCCTTGGTGACCTCTAATATCCATATAATTTACAGTAAGGGGTACATCTACATTATCCCATAGGTAATGTACAGTAGGCGCTAGTCTTATCCGTTAATGACACGTGACTTTATATTACCTACAGAAAGTGATAGTGTTCCTAATCAAATGCAAATGTTATTTACAGGCTTCTATACATATATTAATGCCACAGTTGTTATCGATTTGAGCGTCTGCCTATCGGCCAGCGTTGTCCCATTGGTGTAATGCTGGGATGAAAGGGGTCCGTGGACCCTGACGTTTTGTAAACACAGCATTTAATAGGCACAAGAAAGAAACCAACAAGCACATTTTCCCGGCTCCTGTCCCCATCAGCACATTGTAGCCAAGAGATAATAAGACTGATAATACATGATTGATTTTAAACTGTTAAAAGGCTTTGGGGAGAGTTACTACAGTAGAACAATGTGCATGGGTTTGAGGATATTATCCCCAAGGGGATACGCTCTAACAAGGCTGAACTCTCTCTGATGGGAAACATGTTTTTCACATACTCTCTCTCTTTCTGTCTTCCCCTCATCCTAGCACTGAAGCCGGCCAAATCCCTTCTCAACATCTGGACCCAGCAGGCAAATAGCATGAAGTGAGGGGAGAAACCGGGGGTTTGTTTTCAATTATTTCATGAACATATTGTGACGAGAGGGGGGATACAACGGGAACCCATTCTCCGCAAGGTCTTCGCTGGACGGTGAGGATTTCCAGGAACCATGGGCAGGAAAAAGATTCAGATCCAGCGGATCACAGACGAACGGAACAGACAGGTTGGTGGTACCATTTCATGCGCAAGCCATTATGTAGGCCCGGAGGCAGGCAGCTAGCTGCGCAAGGAGTGTTGTCAGAGCATGCTGGAATTTTTAGTTCTACAGTTGGCAGAGAGCAGCTGGCTGCCTAACCCGGATGTAGACCCGGTGCTTCCTCCAGAATTAGTTTTTCCGCATTTGTCAATGATGCAATTTCAGAGGCCTTCCAACTTCAAAGGAAGTACATGGTATAATGGCCCATATATATATATATATATATATATATATATATATATTATGAGATGGCACCTGGTTTTTATTAAAGGTGACATATCCCTGCCGTACGGTACTATGCAATGTGATAGATTAGAGTTAAATGAACATTTAGGATGACCATGAAATATGTGCAGTGAATCTCCTGGTTGCATATCCTGCATACGTATATTTCAAATGCTTTGTTTCCAAATGTTTAAAGTTACCCCATGACCCACACACAGGGGGCGCTGCAGAGCGATCCACATTTCACCATCTTTGCTGCATTCTAATTGGCTTTTTTCCCGCCCACAAAATGGCAGCTGCCTTTCCTCTGTGTACAGTTCTTTTTAGTATTTCGAGACCCCAAGTATTATTTTGCAGTTGTTGAGAGACCCCCAAAAGACTTGCTACCTAAAATGATATATTGCATATAAGACGGTCAGGGAGCCCCTTAACCACTCAACTGGCGTGGTCGCATGGGATTCAGCCGCAGCCAAATGTGCTGCAGCTACATGCCGCCCAGCGCAGCAAGCCTGTGAGTGAAATGCGCCTGATTGTGACTCTGGCTACCATTTTTGATTTTTCGGAGAGAGCTGTATGTAGCGCAGTCTACTGAGAAAAAGATATATTTAAAAAATAATTCTGATACCCGCAAGCCATGAAAGGGTTACACTGTCCTGCTAACCGTAACTTTGTGAAGTCCTTACAGGGAAGATTTCGGAAAGGCAGAGTTTAAAAGGCAAGTAATCTGACTAAAGATGTTTGTCTTGGAACTACAATGGGTTCAAGATGTCCTGCATTACCCTGTTCAGCAATATAAACGTCCACATTCTGCTTACAAGGAGTAATTCTCCTACTATGTGTGTTATAGCGGCTGTTTGTCACAATATAACAATGGCCGACTTACAGGTATGTTGTGTTCTTAGCATCACACATGATCCTGGTCTTGGCCGTGTGGTCATATACATCAGGAATCTACATTCTAAATGGACGCTACAGAAATATGAAGTTGTGTGTTTGTCTCTACCCAGAATCCTCGGCTGCGCTGAGTGTTTTTTTGCCTGCGGGCAACAACAAACTTTTGTTTCATTAATATTTCGTTGTTTATGGTTGATATTTATTCCGTGGTTGGCAGATGTAACCATCTGGTGGAAATATCCAGAGAGCTTTTTTTTTTTTTCAATTATGGTGTCACACTGGCACTTTTTGAACGCAGTTTTTATGCAGCCAAAATAGAGCGCAGCTTTCAAAAACTTGTGTCATAACATTCAGTAGGGAGAGCTGAAGAGAGATTCAGCAGTGGGAAAAAAAAAAGCGGCATCCAGCGATTCCTATTGAATGTAATATGAGGATAATGCTGCTCTCAGAAGCCCCCCTCTATGCTGCATATCAGCAATATTGGCTGTCCTGCTGCCCCTAGTGACAGGCACCCTTATCACCAACTAGTGACTCCCGTCCTGGTCATGACCTTTCTTTAGAAGGAACTGAAATGCGCATCCGCTGTGAAAATCCTGCATGCAGCGTTTCCTATTGAATGTTGAATGTAATACAGTGCATCCGGAAAGTATTCACAGCGCTTCACTTTTTCCACATTTTGTTATGTTACAGCCTTATTCCAAAATGGAATAAATTCATTTTTGTCCTCAAAATTCTACACACAATACCCCATAATGACAACGTGTAAAAGTTTTTTTTGAGATTTTTGCTAATTTAATAAAAAAAAAAAACTAAGTAATCACATGCACATAAGTATTCACAGCCTTTGCTCAGTACTTTGTTGATGCACCTTTGGCAGCAATTACAGCCTCAAGTCTTTTTGAATATAATGCCTCAAGCTTGGCACACCTATCTTTGGGCAGTTTCACCCATTCCTCTTTGCAGCACCTCTCAAGCTCCATCAGGTTGGATGGGAAGCGTCGGTGCACAGCCATTTTCACATCTCTCCAGAGATGTTCAATCGGATTCAAGTCTGGGCTCTGGCTGGGCCACTCAAGGACATTCACAGAGTTGTCCTGAAGCCACTCCTTTGATATCTTAGCTGCGTGCTTGGTTCATCTTTTGGCAGAACAATGACCCTGTCGCCCCAGTCTGAGATCAAGAGCGCTCTGGAGCAGGTTTTCATCCAGGATGTCTCTGTACATTGCTGCATTCATCTTTCCCTCTATCCTGACTAGTCTCCCAGTTCCTGCCACTGAGAATCATCCCCACAGCATGATGCTGCCACCACCATGCTTCACTGTAGGGATGGTATTGGCCTGGTGATGAGCGGTGCCTGGTTTCCTCCAAACATAACGCCTGGCATTCACGCCAAAGAGTTCAATCTTTGTCTCATCAGACCAGATAATTTTGTTTCTCATGGTCTGAGTCCTTCAGGTGCATTTTGGCAAACTCCAGGTGGGCTGCCATGTGTTTTTTACTAAGGAGTGGCTTCCGTCTGGCCACTCTACCATACAGGCCTGATTGGTGGATTGCTGCAGAGATGGTTATCTTTCTGGAAGGTTCTCCTCTCTTCACAGAGGAATGCTGTAGCTCTGACAGAGTGACCATCGGGTTCTTGGTCACCTCCCTGTCTAGGGCCCTTCTCCTCCGATCGCTCAGTTTAGATGGCCGGCCAACTCTAGGAAGAGTCCTCGTGGTTCCGAACTTCTTTCTTTTACGGATGATGGAGGCCACTGTGCTCATTGGGACCTTCAAAGCAGCAGATATTTTTCTGTACCCTTCCCCAGATTTGTGCCTCGAGACAATCCTGTCTCGGAGGTCTACAGACAATTCCTTGGACTTCATGCTTGGTTTGTGCTCTGACATGCACTGTCAGGTGTGGGGCCTTATGTAGACAGGTGTATGCCTTTCAAAATCATGTCCAATCAACTGAATTTACCACAGGTGGACTCCAATTAAGCTGTAGGAACATCTCAAGGATGATCAGTGGAAACAGGATGCACCTGAGCTCAATTTTGAGCTTCATGACAAAGGCTGTGAATACTTATGTACATGTGATTTCTTAGTTGTTTTTTTTTTTTTTAATTAGCAAAAATCTAAAAAAAAATAATTTTTTACATGTTGCCATTATGGGGTATTGTGTGTAGAATTTTGAGGACAAAATTTAATTTATTTCACTTTGGAATAAGGCTGTAACATAACAAAATGTGGAAAAAGTGAAGCGTTGTGAATACTTTCCGGGTGCACTGTATGTCGCTGTTAGAAGCCCATGTGCTGCATTATAATCAATCATGGCTTCCCTTGGCTGCTAGCGGAGGGAGGAGGGGGGGGAAGCACCTTCATCGCTCAGCAATGACTTCCTTCTTGGTCATAAGGGCCGTGGCAGGAAGTAACCGCTATAGAGGAAATCCACAGACACTAATGTAAACAAGAGGCCCTTTGACAATAATGTATTAGAGGTATAGGGATAGCAGACAACAGGTTAGAAGGTTAAGCTGGTATTGAATTTTGCCTGGCAATAAAGCAGTACGGTCTGTGCGAGTGAATCTGTGCCATAACGCAGCCGCCCACATGGTGTACAATGTATGGAATTGTTTTGGAAGGATGAAAGCTTCCGGCAGTTGTCCTTGTCGCTGCCGCTTAGCTATTAAAGTTGAACTCCTTTCCATTGTGCCCATGGGTGTGAGATAGTTGCCCTCCTCCCCCCATTAAAGCTGACTATTCCCATGTCACAGAGTGGTCTGCAGTACCCCATTATATAGCACACAGACATGCCTAGAGAATAACACAGCACAACGGGTGCCGATGTGCTGTAATCCGTCACAGCCAATAAGGAGGCTGCGTTCCTCAACCCTGGCTGAGGTAAACTAATATAAGCTGATTATTGATCTTAAAACTTAATAGGCCCAAAGGACCCCAGAAAGACCAAGCTTGGGATGGGCCGCGGTTACACCTGGCATAGTAAGCCTGCTTTCCCGCAAAGGATTCTGGGACAGTGCGCATCCATTTTTTTTATTTTTTTGTAAGTCAAGGAATTCTAATTGCCTGTGCCAGACAAGCTTTGTAGTTACAGCATTTTTAATACTTGTTAGGTTTTATTTTTCCATAAATGAATGTCAATTAAGCCTTTATATGTATTAAACCAATTATTCCAATACGTTTTCTGGCTTGTTTGGAGGACTTGCACTAAGTATATTTATGGTTTGTTTTACTTTGGGATATTTATGTTTTCATACGAAGGCTGGATGATTTTATCTCACATTGAGTTGAAGTATGAAACAGTAAGTGCAATTTCTGCCGTAACACGTTTTTTTTTTTCCATAATGAACCGGCCTTGATAAACAGAGCCCATAGCTAAATATCTTTCCCATAACCCCCTACTGCCGGGTGCGCTTGGTGCGGCGTAAGGCGAGAATATGCCGCCCTCAGACTCTTAACTGAGTGATGATTGGCAACTGTATTTTCCAGCTCTGTGATCACTGACAGCGAAGTAAGCCAGCAAGCAGCTGTCCTCTCTGCATGGCGGGATGTCAGTGTGGATGCTGGAATGGCCGGCTCATTAATGACACAGCCCACCACCATGCCACTTAGCACTCCATTGTAGCAGACCCATCCAGCAGGGAAGGGGTTAATGCTGAAGTGTCCCCCTACACTGTTAGGCAGCAGATGCAGCCAAACTAATATTGGGCCTATCCCGTCTCCGGGAACTCGTGACAGAGCCGAGGCATGAGGCACAGAGTGCCTCAGTTTTGTCACTATTTCTTAGGCTGCGTTCTCATGGATAATGGTTCAGCTTACAAAATAGCTGCCTTTACTGTGTTTGTGTACTCACTGGTGGTCTGTAAGCGTGGGGAAAGCTATGCCAGCTCCGGCTGCCTTTTGGGAAGCCTTTTTGTGGGACAGGGTCATGTGACTGCGATGCTCCTTGTCACACACATGCCAGGAAGCGTGGGAGAATACTATTTGCTCAATCAGGAAACGCAGCTTCCTGCTGCCCCCGAAGCCCCTACACTTCGGAGCAAGTTTTTTTTTTTTTTTAATTTTCATTCATTGACTTTGTTACTCTTTTGTGAACATGAATACGGGCTGCGTTTTCTTTAATACGGCTGTTTTATCCAAATTTTTCAGACCTCTAGTTGATGAAGAAATTCATTAAAATGACATCATGTGTCCTCATGTTCGGATATTAAACAGTTTTTAATGTATTTTTTTATTTAACTGTTGGAATAAATGTCCCCTACGTGTGTGGCTGTAGTTGCTATACCTGTAGCTTTTCTTCCTGGCTTTTAAAGGGTATTTAACCCTATGTGCTTGTGTTGTCCTTTACATCAGTAGTACAGGATTAAAATGATACACAATTTAACCAGGTTTCTATGGCAACACTAATAAGTTGTCTTGAGCTCACTATTGAGTACAGTCTCCATTGTGTGTCTTCTCTTTCCCACAATCACTTTTTCTCCTAGAGTTCTCCTGACAGTCTACTTGATAATCCCATTACAATACAATAGCATGGCCTAGCTACAAGGGATGGTTTCGACTATATTACAGGTGCGTTACAGGGATCCAGAAAATTAGTTTTCTGAAACGCCTGTGTGATCTTTTCCTAGGGTAGGGTGAGGGGGAAGGGGGATTAATTTAGACGCAGTGGTGGTGACATGCTTTCCTAGTACGGTACATTGCTGCCATCCACATCACAAGTTTTGCTTGGTACCCCTTAGAGATGCACAGGAAAACTTGCGTTGTCTGGGGTTCCGTAGAGTAATGGAGGACGTGACTGCTATAGAAAGGTCTTGGACACATACAGTAGTGATCTGTATTTGTGTAACAGTGACGATGAGCAGTTGCGCTATGCTATGACCACAATGTAACTCCTTTATCATTTATATAGGCTGCATTTTGGAGAACCTATGACAATTTCTGTATAGCTATTTCAGTGATACATTGCATACTACTTTGGGGGAAATTCAGTTGTCTTTTTATCGCTACAGAAGTGACGGGAGATGGTTATTTGTTTGTGCTGTGGGCATCCATTACTTCTCATGGCTGTCTCGCCCAAATGCACCGCAATTTGCCACGTAAAGCGGCTAAACCAGTGCAAGCTACTGGGACAGAAATAATGGGCACTCGCAATTGTACAGTTCCCATCACGTTAGACGGGAGCTGTGACCATGGAAAAACAATTGAATTCCCCCTTTTTGTGCTGAAGGCTTCCTGAGCGGCCTTTTTATGCAGCCTGGCTTACACCGGGAGGTCTGGAGGTAAAACTCAAATCACAGTACACAATTCATGCACAGTATGCTACGTCTGGACAGTGTTAATAACTAATCAGAAAAGATACAAGTATTAATTACTGTAAGTTCACAATAAAACACATCTGTCTCCTCAATGAAATGGAAATATGTTTTATTGCCGCGGATTGATTGCTAGTAGATCGTAGCAGCCATGTTACTATTACTACATTACTACTAGCATTAGCATAAATGGGAGGAACTCAGAGGCATTCAGCCAATCGGAAGTAACTAACAACCGTTGCTGTATCCTTTTGCATTTTGCACCAATGAGCAATTTCCAAATAGACGCATCTGGTTCTGTGTTATGATCAGCATGGGGAGCATTTTTCGCAAACACGCCCTAAATGTGCTTTGACTACATATATACACACACACACGTGTACATAAATAACAGAAGAGCTGGACTGCGGCCTAGTCTGGCCTGGTGAGTGCTCACAGCTCATATACTGTACTGTGCTCTCTCATTGGCGACTTGCTCATGTGTCACGAGCGCCCAGCCGCGTCAGCTATGTGGAGAGAGGGATAAAGCTTAGGACAGTATTTGTTTGCTAGGCACATTTTTTTACAAGGCAGATTTGGACAGTGTTTATATATGTGTATATGTGTAGTTCTCACGGAAGTATGCAATGTGTATATAAAACTTCCATACAGAACTTTACAGTTGTTCTCTTTTCAGTGCGCAAAAAAACCGAATAGGCACATTTTCTTTAAGGTTGGTTTTCTCATTCTGCGAAAAACGTAGAGCAGGGCTGTCATGCTGAGGCCTAGAGGCCAGGTGTAGAGGTGCGTATCCACTACCCGATTACACAGAGCGATTGAACGATAACGACATCAATATTGTTAAATCGCTCGTTAATCGGGCAGCAAACTGTCGGTAACGACCAGCGATGCGCGTTCCCAACAGGTTGTTGCCGTATCGCTCATCGCCCAAGCATGCAGGTCAACCTGACTATATCGTCAGGTCTGACCAGGTTCAGGGATGAGGGGGAGGGTGTACTGGGCACTGTACTGAACGATATTGTTATGGTTCAGTCTTTTCACTGTCAGGTAGTGGATACCCGCCTTAAGCCTCAGACAACCTGAGCAGACACTGTTGAACGATGTAAAGGCAGCCCCTGTTCCTGTATATTTCCGGAAAGCAGTGTATAAAGTTTTTGTACAACTACTGTAATGTACTGTGGGCTTCATTCAGAGCCGCTCGTTCGTTCCGAGCGATGTTCGCACATCTGCGCATGCGTACGGATTGTAATACGCATGCGCGAACCAGTCAGTGCGGCCAAAAATCGTGTGCTCGCTAAATAGCGAATGCCTGCTATTTTGAGTGACAGGAGGAGGCGTTTGTGGGTGGTAACAGGGGAAGGTGCTTGAAAACGGGGAGTGGAGATCAGAACGCAGGCGTGCTTAAAGGTCAAAACGGGCGTTTTATGGGTGTGCATAATTAACAAAGCAGCGTCATCGGCCACGTCACTTGGTTGTTTTATAGTCAGAACTGCTCGCATGATTGCGGTAGGAAAAACCAACAACAAGAATAGAATTTAACTCAGCAATATACTCTGTATATCTGTATTGCGTAACGTGCATCCATGCAGTATATATATATCTGTACTGAGGTCCGTGCAGCCATGCAGTGTATATATCTGTACTGAGTACCGTGCAGCCATGCAGTGTATATATCTGTACCGTGCAGCCATGCAGTATATATATATCTGTACTGAGTGCCGTGCAGCCATGCAGTGTATATCTGTACTGAGTACCGTGTAGCCATGCAGTGTATATCTGTACTGAGTACCGTGTAGCCATGCAGTGTATATCTGTACTGAGTACCGTGTAGCCATGCAGTGTATATATCTGTACTGAGTACCGTGCAGCCATGCAGTGTATATCTGTACTGAGTACCGTGTAGCCATGCAGTGTATATATCTGTACTGAGTACCGTGCAGCCATGCAGTGTATATCTGTACTGAGTGCCGTGCAGCCATGCAGTGTATATCTGTACTGAGTGCCGTGCAGCCATGCAGTGTATATCTGTACTAAGTGCCGTGCTGCCATGCAGTATATATATATCTGTACTGAGTGCCGTGCAGCCATGCAGTGTATATCTGTACTGAGTACCGTGTAGCCATGCAGTGTATATATCTGTACTGAGTACCGTGCAGCCATGCAGTGTATATCTGTACTAAGTGCCGTGCTGCCATGCAGTATATATATATCTGTACTGAGTACCGTGCAGCCATGCAGTGTATATCTGTACTGAGTGCCGTGCAGCCATGCAGTGTATATCTGTACTGAGTGCCGTGCAGCCATGCAGTGTATATCTGTACTGAGTGCCGTGCAGCCATGCAGTGTATATCTGTACTGAGTGCCGTGCAGCCATGCAGTGTATATCTGTACTGAGTGCCGTGCAGCCATGCAGTGTATATCTGTACTGAGTGCCGTGCAGCCATGCAGTGTATATCTGTACTGAGTGCCGTGCAGCCATGCAGTGTATATCTGTACTGAGTGCCGTGCAGCCATGCAGTATATATATATCTGTACTGAGTGCCGTGCAGCCACGCAGTGTATATCTGTACCGAGTGCCGTGCAGCCACGCAGTGTATATCTGTACCGAGTGCCGTGCAGCCACGCAGTGTATATCTGTACCGAGTGCCGTGCAGCCACGCAGTGTATATCTGTACCGAGTGCCGTGCAGCCATGCAGTGTATATCTGTACCGAGTGCCGTGCAGCCATGCAGTGTATATCTGTACCGAGTGCCGTGCAGCCATGCAGTGTATATCTGTACCGAGTGCCGTGCAGCCATGCAGTGTATATCTGTACCGAGTGCCGTGCAGCCATGCAGTGTATATCTGTACCGAGTGCCGTGCAGCCATGCAGTGTATATCTGTACCGAGTGCCGTGCAGCCATGCAGTGTATATCTGTACCGAGTGCCGTGCAGCCATGCAGTGTACATCTGTACCGAGTGCCGTGCTGCCATGCAGTGTACATCTGTACTGAGTGCCGTGCAGCCATGCAGTTTATTTCTGTACCGAGTGCCGTGCAGCCATGCAGTGTATATCTGTACTGAGTACCGTGCTGCCATGCAGTGTATATATATATCTGTACTGAGTACAGATATATATATATATATACTGCATGGCTGCACTGTACTCAGTACAGATATATATACTGCATGGCTGCACGGCACTCAGTACAGATATATACACTGCATACAGATATACAGTATATCTTTTGGCCCCTTAAAAAGTGGGAGGCACATATAGAAACCGTTGTAATTCCTACACCGTTCACCTGATTTGGATGTAATTACCCTCAAATTAAATCTGAAAGTCTGCAGTTAAAGCACATCTTGTTTGTTTCATTTCAAAGCCATTGTGGTGGTGAATAGAGGCCAAAATATGAAAATTCTGTCAATGTCCCAATATTTATGCACCTGACTATATCTGTACTGAGTATCATAGAGCCATGCAGTATATATATCTGTACTGAGTATCATAGAGCCATGCAGTATATATATCTGTACTGAGTATCATAGAGCCATGCAGTATATATATCTGTACTGAGTACCGTGCTGCCATGCAGTATATCTGTATATCTGTATGCAGTATATATATATCTGTGCTGAGTACCGTGCTGCCATGTAGTATACTTTATATCTGTATGCAGTGTATATATCTGTACTGAGTACCGTGCTGCCATGCATTATACTGTATATCTGTATGCAGTGTATATATCTGTACTGAGTGCCGTGCAGCCATGCAGTATATATATCTGTACTGAGTACAGTGCAGCCATGCAGTGTATATATATATATATATATATATCTGTACTGAGTACAGTGCAGCCATGCAGTATATATATCTGTACTGAGTGCCGTGCAGACATGCAGTATATATATCTGTACTGAGTACCGTGCTGCCACGCAGTATATATATCTGTACTGAGTACAGTGCAGCCATGCAGTATATATATATATATCTGTACTGAGTGCCGTGCAGCCATACAGTATATATATCTGTACTGAGTACCGTGCTGCCATGCAGTATATGTATCTGTACTGAGTACCGTGCAGCCATGCAGTATATATATCTGTACTGAGTGCCGTGCAGACATGCAGTATATATATCTGTACTGAGTACCGTGCTGCCACGCAGTATATGTATATATATCTGTACTGAGTACAGTGCAGCCATGCAGTATATATATATATATCTGTACTGAGTGCCGTGCAGCCATACAGTATATATGTGTACTGAGAGCCGTGCAGACATGCAGTATATGTATCTGTACTGAGTACCATGCAGCCATGTAGTATGTATGTGTACTGAGTACCGTGCAGCCATGCAGTATATATATCTGTACTGAGTGCCGTCGCAGACCGGGGGCGCTAGCGGTGGCGGCGGGCCCCCCCTCCAGCGGAGGCATACCCCGCCAGACCACTAGACCACCAGGGTTAATATCGCGGCAAGCGGGATGCCGGCAACCCGGGGGTTAATATGCTAGCCAGGGGAGGAAGCCTTCCCTGTCAGCGGCTCCTCCCCTCAGCTCAACGCGCCTTGCAGCCCGTAGTCTGGCGTCGCTGAGCTGCAGCTACTCGGCCACTCCTCCTCTGAGGTCTCCAGCGGCCATTTTCTCTGTGGCAGCGTGGATACTCTCAGGGAGCACGCGGACCTGTCCCCCTGTGTACCTCTCCCCTGCAGAAGGACAGTGTACACAGCGCTATAGCCCTCCCAGACACTGAATCTGGGAGGTTGATTGTAGTGGAAAGGTGCAGTGAGTATATCTTCCTGCATGGTATGTGACTTTTGCTAGTGCTGCCTGTCTGTGTCTTATTTCTACTTACTGTCAGCCTGTACCTATCCCTTTCCTTCTCCTACAAGCCCTACAGGTGTGCGGGGGAAGGGTGTTTCTACTGACCTCACCTATATAGATCACGTATTTGTGAGGTCCGTCACATACAGTTGTGTGCTACACGGTGCCATATTGTGGGCTGTTGTTCAGCACACTGGTGAGTGCGCACGTTTTCTTCCTAAGTCATGTCTGAGGAGGAGATTGAGCACTCCGGGGCTCCGGTATTGTTCTCCTGCAGGCGCTGTTCTGCAGGAGTGGATAGGGAGGATTTGTCACAGGACGGCCTGTGCGGACGGTGCCAGGCGGTCCCTGGTACGTCTAAACCTCCCATTTCGCAGGAGCCACCATGGGCGATGTTTTCCCAGGTGCTGGTGTCCATCGCGGACCGTCTGTCGGTCCCGACTGCCGCCCCTACTAGGGCGTTGCCCCAGCCTGCCATCCCCCATTCCCCGGGTGTCCCACAATTATTGCAGACTCCCCCGGGGTCTCAGCCTGTTGGTCCCTATGCGGGGTTGCCAATGTATATTCAGTCCACCCCTGTGGCACAGCCGGCTGTGGTGCCGTTTCAGGCTCCTGTGACAGCTCCTCCACCCTGGGTGGATGCGCTTTCCCACACTGTCCAAGATTTGGCGGCAGCATCTTCGGCTTTTCAGTCGATGTTGCGCAGTGACGTGCCCTCCAGGGCGTCTAAACGCTCAGTCATGGCACAGGCTGCGCATCTTTCGGATTCTGAGGGATTCTCGGATGATGGTGAGGTACAGGATGACTCAGCCTCAGTCCAGGAGGTAGACACTAAGTCTTCCATCAATGTGCGGGCTCTGGTTAAGGCGGTGCGGGCTATTCTTCTGATTGAGGATGAGGCACCCGCTCCCAAGTCAAGATCCTAGTTTTAAAAAGGCTAAGGTTACTTCTACAGCGTTCCCCTTGTCTGATCAGTTGACTGATCACATGGCAGTGGCCTGGCAGACGCCCAGTAAGCGTTTCCTGCCACAGAAACGCTTGGCGTCCAATTATCCATTCCCGGAAGCGCATTGTAAGAAATGGGAAACTCCGCCTGCAGTCGATTCCCATGTAACAACGCCTCATCAGGAGTGCTACTTTGCCATTGCCGTCTATATCCTCGCTGAAGGATCCTACGGACAGGAAGGTGGAGGACTTGTCTAAAGTCTATTTATTCTCTCTCAGGGGCTGTAGCCCGGCCGTCCATGGCCATCTCCTGGGTGGCCAAGGCCATTGAGGGGTGGGCCAACGCCTTGGAGGACACGTTTACGGATGAATCTCCGGACGTCCAGAGGGAGTTGTTAGGACAGATGAGAGATGCCGCCTCCTACATTGGAGAAGCATCTTTGGATGCTAGCCTGTTGACCTCTAGGGTTTTTTCCGGCGGCAGCAATGTCTGCTCGTAGATCCTTGTGGTTGCGGTCTTGGAGAGCAGACGCGGATTCAAAGAAAGGCTTGGAGGCCTTACCTTTTAATGGGGAATTACTATTTGGTCCGGGACCTGGACAAAAATAGTAGATACCCTGGCAAAATCCAGGTCAGCCCTTCATCCCTTCAGCTACGACACCTGCTAAGGTCCGGAGCTCGGCGTTTCGTTCCTTTCGGGTTCAGGGCAAGGCAAAGGATCAGTCCTTCCCGAGGCAGTCCGCACCCAAGACCCGCCTCAAAGCCAAAGAAGCAAGCCTGGAGTGCTAGGCGCCCTTCTTCCAAGCCAGAAGATAAGCCTTCTGCGTGATGGGACGGGCCTCCCTCTGGGGGACCCCAGAGTGGGAGGCCGACTTCTTCAATTCGCCCAGTGCTGGCACAATACCACCACGGATGCCTGGGTGCGAGAAGTGGTCTCCCAGGGGTACGCCCTGTCTTTTCGGCACAGGCCGCCTTGCCAGTTTTTTTTGCACAAGTCCTTCTCAGGACAAAACCAAGGCCTTGCAGGTTCAGGAAGCCATAGAGGCCTTGCTGACGGCGGGGGGTCATTATACCCGTACCACAGTCTCAACGTGGGATGGGGTATTACTCTACGCTGTTTCTGGTGCAGAAACCCAATGGCTCTCATCGCCCCCATCCTCAATTTGAAGTCCCTGAACAGGTTTCTCAGGGGTTCCCAAATTCAGGATGGAAAACTTTGCGTTCCATCATACTGGCGATGGAACCGGGGGATTATATGGTCTCCCTGGATATCCAGGACGCCTACCTCCATGTGCCTATAGCAACATCGCACCAACGTTTTCTGCGGTTTGCTATTCTCCACAACCACTACCAATTCAGGGCTCTACCCTTTGGTCTCTCCACGGCACCAAGGGTATTTACCAAGGTGATGGCGGTCATGGCGGCTCACCTTCGGAGCCAGGTGGGATACGGTTGCTACCGTATCTAGACGACCTCCTCTTGCTGGCAAGCTCCCCGGAGGTACTGATCCAGCATCTCCACCTGACGGTCGCTTGTCTACAGGCGCACGGCTGGTTGATCAACTGGAAGAAATCCTCCCTCATCCCCATCACAACGGATGGTTCATTTGGGGGCCCTGCTGGACTCTCGTCAGCAACAGATTTTTCTGACTCCAGAGAAGGTCTCCTCCTTACAGCTGCGGATTCACAGTTGTCTGAGCAGTGGCAGAGTGTCGGTGCACTCAGCGATGAGAGTTTTGGGGTCCATGGTGTCGGCATTCGACATGGTGGAGTTTGCCCAGTTCCATTCCAGGGCCCCTGCAGGGGCTGATTCTTTCAGAATGGAACGGATTGCCACACAGGATCCGCTCTCAGATGCTGGTGTTGTCCTCGGAGGTGCGTCTGTCCCTAGCCTGGTGGCTGCAGACAGCGCATCTCCTGGAGGGGGCGCCCCTTTTGGATCCCGGAATGGGTTCTGCTCACGACAGATGCCAGTCTCCGGGGTTGGGGGGGCGGTGACAGGCTCCTTGTCACTTCAGGGTCGTTGGTCGGCGGAGGAAGCGATTCTTCCCATCAAACATCCTGGAACTGCGGGCAGTATACAGAGCCCTGCAGTCGTCCCGGCACCGCTCTTCACGGAAGGGCCGTTCAGGTGCAGTCAGACAACGCCACCACGGTGGCGTACATCAATCACCAGGGAGGGACTCGCAGTCGAGCTGCGATGTCGGAGGTGTCCCCGCGTCCTGGCTTGGGCGGAGCGCTATCTTCCAGCTCTCTCGGCAGTTTTCATCCCAGGAGTCCTCAATTGGGAGGCAGACTTCCTCAGCCGTTACGATGTGCATCCCGGGGAATGGTCGCTTCATCCAGAGGTATTCCAACTACTCGTGGACAAGTGGGGGCTGCCAGAACTGGACCTGATGGCGTCCCGTTACAATCACAAGCTGCCTGTGTACGGGTCAAGGACAAGGGACGCAGGCGCAAGTCTGATAGACGCGCTGTCGGTGAAATGGCTGTTTCAACTGGCTTACTTGTTCCCTCCGATATCTCTGCTGCCTCGGGTCCTGCGCAAGTTCAAACGGGACGGAGGCACACTGATCCTGGTGGCCCCCAGCGTGGCCCAGAAGGCCGTGGTACTCCGATCTGCGGAGCCTGTCCATCGACGCTCCGTACCTCCTACCTCAACGGCGGGACCTGTTGTCTCAGGGGCCCTGTCTTCACTCGGATCTGGGTCGACTATCTTTGACGGCGTGGCTCTTGAGGACAGCCGTCCCTGAGGTCTCGGGGCTTTTCTAGCTCCGTTATTACCACCATGCTGAGGGCGCGCAAGCCTGCTTCCGCGAGGATCTATCACAGAGTGTGGCACACTTACTTTCAGTGGTGCGAGGCCAGAAACTATGATCCCCAGGTGTTACGAGTTTCGCGTATTCTGGCTTTCCTTCAGTCCGGTTTGGACTTAGGATTACGTCTTTCTTCACTGAAGGTACACGTGTCTGGTCTGTCGGTGTGGTTCCAGCGCAGGATCGCTGCTATGCCGGACGTACACACCTTTTTCCAGGGTGTTTTGAGAATCCAGCCTCCCTTTGTGCCACCTGTGGCCCCCGTGGGATTTGGCGGTGGTTCTTAGGGCCTTACAGGGTCCTCCTTTTGAGCCCTTGGAGTCAGTGGAGCTCAAGTGGCTAACTTTTTAAAACTGTTTTCCTCTTGGCAATTGCTTCTGCCAGGAGGGTTTCAGATTTGGGGGCGCTTTCTTGTCGTCCCCCTTTTCTGATTTTTCATCAGGACAGAGCGGTGCTTCGCACTCGTCCTGATTTCCTGCCTAAGGTGGTTTTCCAGGTTCCACATTAATTCAGGAAATTGTTGTACCAGCCTTTGTCACCTGATCTTTCGGCTGGGGGAGACTTCCTTAGACGTTGTAAGGGCACTCCAGGTTTATGTGGACCAGACTAGTTCTGTGAGGAAGTCGGATTCTTTGTTTATCCTCTTTGGTTTTCACAAGAGGGGTTGGCCTGCCAACAAACAGACTCTAGCCCGTTGGCTTCGTTCTGTTATTATTGAGGCTTATATGCAGGAGGGTTTACCTGTTCCAGCCTCGGTTAAGGCTCATTCCACTCGGTCCGTGGGCCCTTCTTGGGCTGCTAGCCGTGGCGCCTCGGCTGTTCAGCTCTGTAAGGCGGCCACCTGGTCTTCCATTCAGACCTTTTTGAGGTTCTATGCGTTTGACACCTTTGCCTCTCAGGATGCATCCTTTGGGCGCCGGGTTCTCCTATCAGCACAGGAGCGTCCCCGCCCCTTAGTTGGACTGCTTTGGGACATCCCCAAGGTCACCCTGTGGACCCCTATGGACCCTGAAGTAGAAAACAAGAGATATGGTAAGAACTTACCTTTGTTATCTCTGTTTCTACGAAGTCCATAGGGTCCACAGGGCACCCGCCCTGACGCACCTGGCTTCATATGGGCTCTGTGACTGGTCACCGGTTTTCCGTCTCCCATTTCTGTGAGTATGGTTCTTGTGTGTTCCAGTCTTCCTTCTCTCTGTTTCGTCTCCTCCTCCGGCCTGGGCTGCTTACCAACTGAGGTGCCTGTGGCTCGGGGGCGGGGTATAGGGGAGGTTGGACCCAAGTGCATCCTGGGAGCAGCTAAAAGCTTTAACTCCGTGGTGCCCGAGGATCCAGGATCCAGCTATACCCCAAGGTCACCCTGTGGACCCTATGGACTTCGTAGAAACAGAGATAACAAAGGTAAGTTCTTACCATATCTCTTGTTATATCTGTACCGTGCAGCCATGCAGTATATATGTGTACTGAGAGCCGTGCAGACATGCAGTATATGTATCTGTACTGAGTACCATGCAGCCATGTAGTATGTATGTGTACTGAGTACCGTGCAGCCATGCAGTATATATATCTGTACTGAGTACCGTGCTGCCACGCAGTATATATATCTGTACTGAGTACAGTGCAGCCATGCAGTATATATATATATATATATCTGTACCGTGCAGCCATGCAGTATATATGTGTACTGAGAGCCGTGCAGACATGCAGTATATGTATCTGTACTGAGTACCGTGCAGCCATGTAGTATGTATGTGTACAGAGTACCGTGCAGCCATGCAGTATATATGTGTACTGAGTGCCGTGCAGCCATGCAGTATATGTATCTGTACTGAGGGCCTAATTCAGACCCGCTCGCGTGCGCTGAGCGCTCGCAAGCTGGTTGATGTTGGCCCAGTGCGCATGCGCACGACGGAGGCGGCTCCGTCGTGCGCATGTTCGAGACCCGGATAGCAACGGGCAAGCCGTTGCTATGGGTCTTGCTACAAAGGGGGCGTGCTGTCGATAGTGAGTGACAGCACGCCCCCTTTGGTGGGTGTGCCAGTGGCGTGCCTGCCCAGACGGAGGCGTTCCCATGGGAATGCCTACCGTCTGGGGCCGGCCCCATTGACATCACAAGTGATGTCAGTGCTTGCGGCAACGAGACCCTACCACAAGGGTCTCGTCGCAAGCCCGATGGTCGTGATGGTCTTGACCATCGCTACCATTTTCTTGGCCGCTCACTATATCTGTGGGTGGTCACCCACAGCTATACGAGTGACCAGGAGGCTGCTCTAAAAATTCAGAAGGACGGCCCTGATTCAGAGCGAGCGCTCTGTCAGAGCGTCTGGTTCTGAATGAGGGCCTGAGTACAGTGCAGCCATGCAGTATAAATGTGTACTGAGTACCATGCAGCCCTGCAGTATATATATCTGTATTGAGTACCATGCAGCCCTGCAGTATATATATCTGTACTGAGTACCATGCAGCCCTGCAGTATATATATATGGACTGAGTACAGTGCAGCCATGCAGTATATATGTGTACTGACTGCCGTGTAGCCATGAAGTATATATGTGTACTGAGTACCGTGCAGCCCTGCAGTATATATATCTGTACTGAGTACCGTGCAGCCACGCAGTATATATCTGTACTGAGTACCGTGTAACCATGCAGTATATATATATCTGTACTGAGTGCCTTTCAGCCATGCAGTGTATGGATCTGTACTGAGTACCGTGTAGCCATGCAGTGTATATCTGTACTGAGTACCGTGCAGCCATGCAGTGTATATGTGTGCTGATTGCCGTGCAGCCATGCAGTATATGTATCTGTACAGAGGGCCTGATTCAGACCCGGTCGCAAGTGATGAGCGCTCGCAACCAGTTCGATGGTGGCCCACAGCGTATGTGCACGATGGAGCCGGTTCCGTCGTGCGCATGTGCTAGACCCGGCTAGCGACGGGCACTCCGTAGCTCCGGGTCTCGCAACAAAGGGGGCGAGCTGTCGATGTTGAGTGACAGCTCGCCCCCTTTGGTGGGCAGGCCGGTGGGTGGCTGCCCAAACGGAGGCGTTCCCATGAGAACTCCTGTCGTTTGGGGGCGGCCACACTGACATCAGATGTCAGTAGAGAGATTCCGGCTGTGTTAGAGCCGAAATCTCTCTGGGGCTTGCGGCCACGAGACCCTACCACAAGGTAGGGTCTCGTGGCCGCTCATCATGCCCGCCCGCTGTAGCTGTGGGTGGTCACCCACAGCTATGCGAGCGGCCAGGAGGCCGTTCTAAAAAAAAAAAAAAAAAAGCCCGGCCCTGATTCAGAGTGAGCGACCGGGTCTGAATCGGGGCCAGAGTACTGTGCAGCCATGCAGTATATATGTGTACTGAGTACAGTGCAGCCATGCAGTGTATATCTCAACTGAGTACCGTGCAGCCATGCAATGTATATATCTATACTATATATCTCTACTGAGTGCCGTGCAGCCATGCAGTATATATGTGTACTGAGTATCGTGCAGCCATGCAGTGTATCTATGTACTGAGTACCGTGCAGCCATGCAGTATATATGTGTACTGAGTGCCGTGCAGCCATGCAGTGTATGTATCTGTACTACTGAGTACCCTGCAGCCATGCAGTGTATGTATCTGTACTACTGAGTACCGTGCAGCCATGCAGTGTATATATCTGTACTGAGTACCATGCAGCCATGCAGTATATATCTCTACTGAGTACCGTGCAGCCATGCAGTATATATGTGTACTGAGTACCGTGCAGCCATGCAGTGTATATCTCAACTGAGTACTGTGCAGCCATGCAATGTATATATCTATACTTTATATCTCTACTGAGTGCCGTGCAGCCACGCAGTATATGTATCTGTACTACTGAGTACCCTGCAGCCATGCAGTGTATGTATCTGTACTACTGAGTACCGTGCAGCCATGTAGTATATATCTCTACTGAGTACCGTGCAGCCATGCTGTATATATCTGTACTGAGTACCGTGCAGCCATGCAGTGTATTTATCTGTACTGAGTACTGTGCAGCCATGCAGTATATATCTCTACTGAGTACCATGCAGCCATTCAATATATATGTGTACTGAGTATCGTGCAGCCATGCAGTGTATATCTGTACTGAGTACCGTGCAGCCATGCAGTATATATGTGTACCGAGTAACGTGCAGCCATGCAGTGTATGTATCTGTACTGAGGGCCTAATTCAGACCCGCTCGCGAGCGCTGAGTGTTGGCTCCGTCGTGCGCATGCGCGAGACCTGGATAGCGACGGCCAAGCTGTCGCTATGGGTCTCGTACGAAAGGGGGCGTGCTGTCGGTGGTAAGTGACAGCACGCCCCTTTTGGTGGGCGTGCCGGGGGCGTGGCTGCCCTACCGTCTGGGGCCGTCCCCACTGACATCACAAGTGATGTCAGTATGAATGCCTTCGGCTCTGATAGAGCCGAAAGCACTCCAGGGCTTGCGGCAAGAAGACCCTACTTCAAGGGTCTCGTCGCAAGGCCGATGGTCGCGATGGTCTTGACCATTTTTTTGGCTGCTCGCTATAGGTGTGGATGGCCAGAAGGCCGCTCTAAAAAAAGAGAAGGACGGCCCTGATTCAGAGCGAGCGCTCTGTCAGAGCGTCCGGCTCTGAATCAGGCCCTGAGAACCATGCTGCCATGCAGTGTATATATCTGTACAGAGTACCGTGCTGGCATGCAGTGTATATCTGTACTGAGTACCGTGCAGCCATGCAGTATATATGTGTACTGAGTACCGTGCAGCCATGCAGTATATATGTGTACTGAGTACCGTGCAGCCATGTAGTGTTTATCTGTACTGAGTGCCGTGCAGCCATGCAGTGTATATCTGTACTGAGTACCGTGCTGCCATGTAGTATACTGTATATCTTTATGCAGTGTATGTATCTGTACTGAGTACCGCGCTGCCATGCAGTATACTGTATATCTGTATGCAGTATATATATCTGTACTGAGTGCCGTGCAGCCATGCAGTATATATATCTGTACTGAGTACAGTGCAGCCATGCAGTATATATATCTGTACTGAGTGCCGTGCAGCCATGCAGTGTATATCTGTACTGAGTACTGTGCTGCCATGCAGTATACTGTATATCTGTATTCAGTGTATATATCTGTACTGAGTACCGTGCTGCCATGTAGTATACTGTATATCTGTACTGAGTACCGTGCTGCCATGCAGTGTACTGTATATCTGTATGCAGTGTATATATCTGTACTGAGTACCGTGCTGCCATGCAGTGTATATATCTGTATGCAGTGTATATATCTGTATGCAGTGTATATATCTGTACTGAGTACCGTGCTGCCATGCAGTGTATATATCTGTATGCAGTGTATATATCTGTACACAGTACCGTGCTGCCATGCAGTGTATATATCTGTATGCAGTGTATATATCTGTACTGAGTACCATGCTGCCATGCAATATACTGTATATCTGTATGCAGTGTATATATCTGTACTGAGTACCATGCTGCCATGCAATATACTGTATATCTGTATGCAGTGTATATATCTGTACTGAGTACCGTGCTGCCATGCAGTATACTGTATATCTGTATGCAGTGTATATATCTGTACTCAGTACCGTGCAGCCATGCAGTATACTGTATATCTGTATGCAGTGTATATATCTGTACTGAGTACCGTGCTGCCATGCAGTGTATATATCTGTATGCAGTGTATATATCTGTACACAGTACCGTGCTGCCATGCAATATACTGTATATCTGTATGCAGTATATATATCTGTACTGAGTACTGTGCTGCCATGCAGTATACTGTATATCTGTATTCAGTGTATATATCTGTACTGAGTACCGTGCTGCCATGTAGTATACTGTATATCTGTACTGAGTACCGTGCTGCCATGCAGTGTATATATCTGTATGCAGTGTATATATCTGTACACAGTACCGTGCTGCCATGCAGTATACTGTATATCTGTATGCAGTGTATATATCTGTACACAGTACCGTGCTGCCATGCAGTATACTGTATATCTGTATGCAGTGTATATATCTGTACACAGTACCGTGCTGCCATGCAATATACTGTATATCTGTATGCAGTATATATATCTGTACTGAGTACTGTGCTGCCATGCAGTATACTGTATATCTGTATTCAGTGTATATATCTGTACTGAGTACCGTGCTGCCATGTAGTATACTGTATATCTGTACTGAGTACTGTGCTGCCATGCAGTGTACTGTATATCTGTATGCAGTGTATATATCTGTACTGAGTACCGTGCTGCCATGCAGTGTATATATCTGTATGCAGTGTATATATCTGTATGCAGTGTATATATCTGTACTGAGTACCGTGCTGCCATGCAGTGTATATATCTGTATGCAGTGTATATATCTGTACACAGTACCGTGCTGCCATGCAGTGTATATATCTGTATGCAGTGTATATATCTGTACTGAGTACCATGCTGCCATGTAGTATACTTTATATCTGTATGCAGTGTATATATCTGTACTGAGTACCGTGCTGCCATGCAGTATACTGTATATCTGTATGCAGTGTATATATCTGTACTCAGTACCGTGCAGCCATGCAGTATACTGTATATCTGTATGCAGTGTATATATCTGTACTGAGTACCGTGCTGCCATGCAGTGTATATATCTGTATGCAGTGTATATATCTGTACACAGTACCGTGCTGCCATGCAATATACTGTATATCTGTATGCAGTGTATATATCTGTACTGAGTACCGTGTTGCCATGCAGTATACTGTATATCTGTATGCAGTGTATATATCTGTACTCAGTACCGTGCAGCCATGCAGTATACTGTATATCTGTATGCAGTGTATATATCTGTACTGAGTACCGTGCTGCCATGCAGTGTATATATCTGTATGCAGTGTATATATCTGTACACAGTACCGTGCTGCCATGCAGTATACTGTATATCTGTATGCAGTGTATATATCTGTACTGAGTACCATGCTGCCATGCAATATACTGTATATCTGTATGCAGTGTATATATCTGTACTCAGTACCGTGCAGCCATGCAGTATACTGTATATCTGTATGCAGTGTATATCTGTACTCAGTACCGTGCAGCCATGTAGTGTATATATCTGTACTGAGTACCATGCTGCCATGCAATATACTGTATATCTGTATGCAGTGTATATATCTGTACTGAGTAACGTGCTGCCATGTAGTATACTGTATATCTGTATGCAGTGTATATCTGTACTCAGTACCGTGCAGCCATGTAGTGTATATATCTGTATTGAGTACCGTGCAGCCATGCAGTGTATATATCTGTACTGACTACCGTGCATCCATGCAGTGTATATATCTGTACTGACTACCGTGCAGACATGCAGTGTATATATCTGTACTGAGTGTCGTGCAGCCATGCAGTGTATATCTGTACTGAGTACCGTGCTGCCATGCAGTGTATATCTGTACTGAGTACCGTGCAGCCATGCAGTGTATATCTGTACTGAGTACCGTGCTGCCATGCAGTGTATGTATCTGTACTGAGTACCGTGCTGCCATGCAGTGTATGTATCTGTACTGAGTACCGTGCTGCCATGCAGTGTATGTATCTGTACTGAGTACCGTGCTGCCATGCAGTGTATGTATCTGCACTGAGTACCGGTGCTGCCATGCAGTGTATGTATCTGTACTGAGTGCCGTGCAGCCATGCAGTGTATATATATGTACTGAGTGCCGTGCAGCCATGCAGTGTATGTATTTGTACTGAGTACCGTGCAGCCATGCAGTATATATATCTGTATTGAGTACCGTGCAGCCATGCAGTGTATGTATCTGTACTGAGTACCGGTGCTGCCATGCAGTGTATATATCTGTACTGAGTGCCGTGCAGCCATGCAGTGTATATCTGTACTGAGTACCGTGCAGCCATGCAGTGTATATCTGTACTGAGGGCCGTGCAGCCATGCAGTATATATCTGTACTGAGTGCCGTGCAGCCATGCAGTGTATATCTGTACTGAGTGCCGTGCAGCCATGCAGTGTATATCTGTACTGAGTGCCGTGCAGCCATGCAGTGTATATCTGTACTGAGTGCCGTGCAGCCATGCAGTGTATATCTGTACTGAGTACCGTGCTGCCATGCAGTGTATATCTGTACTGAGTACCGTGCAGCCATGCAGTGTATATATCTGTACTGAGTGCCGTGCAGCCATGCAGTGTATATCTGTACTGAGTACCGTGCAGCCATGCAGTGTATATATCTGTACTGAGTACCGTGCAGCCATGCAGTGTATATATCTGTACTGAGTGCCGTGCAGCCATGCAGTGTATATATCTGTACTGAGTGCCGTGCAGCCATGCAGTGTATATCTGTACTGAGTGCCGTGCAGCCATGCAGTGTATATATCTGTACTGAGTGCCGTGCAGCCATGCAGTGTATATCTGTACTGAGTGCCGTGCTGCCATGCAGTGTATATCTGTACTGAGTACCGTGCAGCCATGCAGTGTATATCTGTACTGAGTACCGTGCAGCCATGCAGTGTATATATATGTACTGAGTGCCGTGCAGCCATGCAGTGTATATATATGTACTGAGTGCCGTGCAGCCATGCAGTGTATATATCTGTACTGAGTACCGTGCAGCCATGCAGTGTATATATCTGTACTGAGTGCCGTGCAGCCATGCAGTGTATATCTGTACTGAATACCGTGCAGCCATGCAGTGTATATATCTGTACTGAGTACCGTGCAGCCATGCAGTGTATATATCTGTACTGAGTACCGTGCTGCCATGCAGTGTATATATCTGTACTGAGTACCGTGCTGCCATGCAGTGTATATATCTGTACTGAGTACCGTGCTGCCATGCAGTGTATATCTGTACTGAGTACCGTGCAGCCATGCAGTGTATATCTGTACTGAGTACCGTGCAGCCATGCAGTGTATATATATGTACTGAGTGCCGTGCAGCCATGCAGTGTATGTATTTGTACTGAGTAACGTGCAGCCATGCAGTGTATGTATTTGTACTGAGTACCGTGCAGCCATGCAGTATATATATCTGTATTGAGTACCGTGCAGCCATGCAGTGTATATATCTGTACTGAGTGCCGTGCAGCCATGCAGTATAAGTGTGTATATATATATATATATATATATTTCTACTTCAGGGTCCATAGGGGGTCCACAGGGTTGACCTTGGGGTATAGCTGGATCTGGATCCATGGGCACCACGCAGTTAAAGCTTTAGCTGCTCCCAGGATGCACTTGGGTCCGTCCTCCTCTATACCCCGCCCCCGGCCACAGCACCTCAGTTTGAGTTGGTGCCCGGCCGGAGTCGGGTCACCTGCGCAGGGGGGCTGCAGGAGCAGCCCCCAAAAGCTTTCTATTTTTATTTAAAAAAAAAAAAAAAGAGCCTGTTAGATTTTTATTTTACAACAGAGGCTCTAGTGTGGCAGCGACGGGCTGTCTATGCAGACGCCCACGCTGCCGCTCTCCTTCCCCGCTGGCGCCGCGACGCCAGTACTGCACTGGGGATCGCGGCGGGAGGCCAGAGTCCGTACTAGCCGGACTCTGGGTCCCTCCCTGGACTGCTGCCGGAGTCGCCGGGGACAAGGTAAGCCGCGAGTCGCCGATTAGCGGCGGCTCGCGGGTTTTGCCTGCAGATGCAGACCTTTGCCCCCGGTCCTAGGGGACAGACCGGGGGCCGCTAGCGGTGGCGGCGGGCTCCCCCTCTGAGGAGGAATAACCCGTGGGACCACTAGACCACCAGGGATATATCGCAAGAGGATGCCGGCAAGCCCTGGGGTTAATATGCTAGCCAGGGGAGGAAGCCTTCCCTGTCAGCGGCTCCTCCCCTCAGCTCAGCGCGGCTTTCAGCACGGAGTCTGGCGTCGCTGAGCTGCAGCTACTCGGCCACTCCTCCTCTGAGGTCTCCAGCGGCCATTTTCTCACAGTGGCAGCGCAGATCTTCAGGGAGCACGCGGACCGGTCCCCCTGTGTACCTCTCCCCTGATTAAGGACAGCGTACACAGCACTATAGCCCTCCCAGACACTGAATCTGGGCAGGTTGATTGTAGTGGAAAGGTGCAGTGAGTATATCTTCCTGCATGGTATGTGACTTTTGCTAGTGCTGCCTGTCTGTGCTTATTTTCTACTTACTGTCAGCTTATACCTATCCCTTTACTTCTCCTACAAGCCCTACAGGTGTGTGGGGGAGGGGCGTTTCTACTGACCTCACTTATATAGATCACGTATTTGTGAGGTCCGTCACATACAGTTGTGTGCTACTCAGTGCCATATTGTGGGCTGTTGTTCAGCACACCGGTGAGTGCGTTTTACTTCTACCCTGGTGCCAGGTATATAATATATTCTGTCATGTCAGACGAGGAGGTTGAGCGCTCAGTGGCTCCGGTGTTGGCCTCCTGCGGACGCTGTTCTGCAGGAGTAGATAGGGAGGATTTGTCACAGGATGGCCTGTGTAGTCGATGCCAGGTGGCTCCTGGCCCATCTGGCGCAGGAACCACCGTGGGCGATGTTTTCTCAAGTGCTGGTGTCTATTGCGGACCGTCTGTCGGTCCCGACTGCTCTCCCTACTAGGTCGTTGTCCCAGCCGACCATCCCCCATTCCCCGGGTGTCCCGCAGTTATTGCGGAGTCCTCCTGGGTCTCAGTCGGTGGGTCCCTATGCGGGGTTGCCTATGTATATGCAGGCTTCCCCTGTGCCGCAGCAGCCTGTGGTACCTTTTCAGGCCCCTATGGCGACGCCTCCACCCTGGGTGGATGTGCTCTCCAACTCCGTGCAAAATTTGGCGGCCGCTTCCTCGGCTTTTCAGTCAATGTTGCAGACTGACATGCCTTCTAGGATTTCAAAACGCCCACTCATGACACGGGCTGCTCAGGTATCAGACTCAGAGGGTTCCTCAGATGATGGGGAGGTCCCTGATGACACTGACTCGGACGCCTCGGTCCAGGAAATGGATACCAAGTCGTCCATTAATGTGCGAGCACTAGTTAGGGCGGTGCGAGCTATTCTTCTTATAGAGGATGAGGCACCGGTTCCTAAGTCGAAGTTTCCTAGTTTCAAAAAAACTAAGGTGGCTTCTGCGGTGTTTCCCCTGTCGGATCAGTTGACGGATAATATGGCGGTAGTTTGGCAGGCGCCCAGTAAGAGATTCCTTCCTCAGAAGCGGTTGGCTTCTAATTACCCCTTCCCTGAGGCACATTGTAAAAAATGGGAAACTCCACCGGCGGTGGATTCCCATGTCACCCATTTAACTCGGGGCGCCACCTTACCATTACCGTCGATATCCTCGCTGAAGGATCCCACGGACAGGAAAGTTGAGACTTGCTTAAAGTCTATTTACTCCCTCTCCGGGGCGGTGGCCCGACCGTCCATGGCCATCTCCTGGGTGGCCAAGGCCATTGAGGGGTGGGCCAATGCATTGGAAGATACCTTCCCGGACGACGCTCCGGATGTCCAGCGGGCGTTGTTGGGACAAATTAGGGACGCTGCTTCTTACATTGGAGAAGCTTCTTTAGATGCTAGTCTGCTGACCTCGCGGGTATCGGCTGCAGCGGTGTCTGCCCGCCGATCCTTATGGTTGCGGTCCTGGAGAGCGGACTCTGATTCAAAGAAAGGTCTGGAGGCCTTACCTTTCAATGGGGAATTACTATTTGGTCCGGACTTGGACAAAATAGTGGACACCCTGGCTAAATCCAAGTCGGCCTTCCTCCCTTCGGCGGCACTGCCTGCTAAGTTTCGGAGTTCGGCTTTTCGTTCCTTTCGGGTTCAGGGTAAGGCGAAAGGTCAGTCCTTCCCGAGACAGTCTGCGAGTAAGACGGCCTCTAAACCCAAGAAGCAAGCCTGGAGTGCTCGGCGCCCTTCTTCCAAGCAGGAAGATAAACCTGCGGCCTGATGGGACGGGCCTCCCTCTGGGGGACCTCAGAGTGGGAGGCCGACTTCTTCTATTTGCCCAGTGCTGGCACAATACCACCACGGATGCCTGGGTTCGAGAAGTGGTCTCCCAGGGGTACGCCCTGTCTTTTCGGCACACACCACCCCACCAGTTTTTCTGCACGAGTCCTTCTCAGGACAAGACCAAGGCGTTACAGGTTCAGGAGGCTATAGAGTCCTTGCTGAAAGCAGGGGTCATTGTTCCCGTTCCTCTATCACAACGAGGGACGGGGTATTATTCGTCTCTGTTTCTGGTGCAGAAACCCAATGGTTCTCATCGCCCTATCCTCAACTTGAAGTCTCTGAACAAATTCCTCAGAGTTCCCAAGTTCAGGATGGAAACGTTACGTTCCATCATTCAGGCGATGGAACCGGGGGATTACATGGTGTCCCTAGACATCCAGAACGCCTACCTCCATGTTCCGATAGCATCTTCACACCAGCGGTATCTGAGGTTCGCTATCCTTCAACACCACTATCAGTTCCGGGCGCTACCCTTTGGTCTCTCCACGGCACCGAGGGTGTTTACGAAGATTATGGCGGTCATGGCCGCACATCTTCGTAACCAGAATGTACGGCTGCTGCCATACCTGGACGACCTCCTGTTGCTGGCGAGCTCCCCGGAGGTACTGCTTCAACATCTCCACCTGACGATCGCTTGCCTGCAAGCACACGGGTGGTTGATAAATTGGAAAAAGTCCTCCCTGATTCCATCACAGCGGATGGTTCATTTAGGAGCCCTGCTGGATTCGCGTCAGCAAAGGATCTTCCTGACTCCGGAGAAGGTCGCCTCCCTACAGCTGCGGATACGCAGTTGCCTGAGCCGTTGCCGCCTGTCGGTCCATTCGGCCATGAGAGTTCTGGGGTCCATGGTGTCGACATTCGACATGGTGGAATTTGCCCAGTTCCATTCCCGGCCCCTGCAGGGGCTGATTCTATTAGAATGGAACGGGTTACCTCACCGGATCCGCTCTCAGGTGCTGGTGTTGTCTCCGGACGTTCGGCTATCTTTGGCTTGGTGGCTTCAGACAGCTCATCTGGTCGAGGGGCGCCCATTTTGGATCCCGGACTGGGTCCTGCTCACGACGGATGCCAGTCTCCGGGGTTGGGGGGCAGTGACCGGCTCTTTGTCGCTTCAGGGTCGTTGGTCAGCGGAAGAAGCACTTCTCCCCATCAACATCCTGGAACTGCGGGCAGTATTCAGGGCCCTGCAGTCGTCCGGCCCCGCTCTTCACGGAAGGGCGGTACAGGTGCAGTCCGACAACGCCACCACGGTGGCGTATATCAATCACCAAGGCGGAACTCGCAGTCAGGCAGCGATGTCGGAGGTGTCTCGTATCCTGACTTGGGCGGAGGGTCACATTCCAGCGATCTCGGCGGTCTTCATCCCCGGAGTCCTCAATTGGGAGGCGGACTTCCTCAGCCGTCACGACGTGCATCCCGGGGAATGGTCGCTTCACCCAGAGGTGTTTCAGCTACTCGTGGACAGGTGGGGACTGCCGGAGCTGGACTTGATGGCCCTCCGTCACAATCACAAGTTGCCCGTTTATGGGTCAAGGACAAGAGACGCATGTGCAAGTCTGGTGGACGCGCTGTCGGTGAAATGGACGTTTCACCTGGCGTATCTGTTTCCTCCGATATCCCTGCTTCCTCGGGTTCTGCGGAAATTCAAGCAGGACGGCGGCACGCTCGTGCTGGTAGCTCCGGCGTGGCCCAGACGTCCTTGGTACTCCGATCTCAGGAGCCTCTCCATCGACGCTCCGTACCTTCTTCCTCAGCGTCGGGACCTGTTGTCTCAGGGGCCCTGCCTTTACCCGGATCTGGGTCGGCTGTCTTTGACGGCGTGGCTCTTGAGACAGCCGTCTTGAGGTCTCGGGGCTTCTCCAGTTCGGTTATTGGTACCATGCTCAGGGCACGCAAGCCTGCTTCAGCACGGATTTATCACAGAGTGTGGCACACTTACTTTCAGTGGTGTGAGTCCAGACATTATGATCCTCAGGTGTTCCGAGTTTCTAGGATCTTGGAATTTCTTCAGTCAGGATTGGATCTCGGCTTACGCCTTGCATCTCTGAAGGTTCATGTGTCCGCCTTGTCCGTGTGGTTTCAACGGCGGATTGCAATACTACCAGACGTTCACACCTTTTTCCAAGGTGTTCTCAGGATCCAGCCTCCCTTTGTGCCTCCTGTGGCTCCTTGGGACTTGGCGGTGGTGCTACGGGTCCTGCAGGGTCCTCCGTTTGAGCCTCTTGAGGCGGTGGAGCTCAAGTGGCTGACATTTAAGACGGTTTTTCTCCTGGCAATTGCTTCGGCCAGGAGGGTGTCTGAATTGGGGGCGCTTTCCTGTCGCCCTCCTTTCCTGATTTTTCACCAGGACAGAGCGGTGCTCCGCACTCGTCCTGAGTTTTTGCCCAAAGTGGTCTCGAAGTTCCATATTAATCAGGAACTTGTTGTGCCAGCTTTTCAGTCCCCTGATCTTTCAGCTGGTGAGACTTCCTTAGATGTGGTCCGGGCGCTTAGAATTTATGTAGACCGGACGGCTTCGGTTAGGAAGTCTGATTCCTTGTTTATCCTCTTTGGTTTTCACAAGAGGGGTTGGCCTGCCAACAAACAAACGTTAGCCCGTTGGCTTCGTTCCGTTATTTGTGAGGCTTATGCACAGGAGGGCTTACCTGTGCCAGCCTCTGTTAAGGCTCATTCCACTCGTTCTGTGGGTCCCTCTTGGGCTGCTAGACGTGGCGCTTCTGCTGTTCAGCTGTGTAAGGCGGCCACTTGGTCTTCAATTCAAACGTTTTTGAGGTTCTATGCGTTTGACACCTTTGCCTCTCAGGATGCATCCTTTGGGCGCCGGGTACTCCTTTCAGCACAGGAGCGTCCCGCCCTTAGTTGTACTGCTTTGGGACATCCCCAAGGTCAACCCTGTGGACCCCCTATGGACCCTGAAGTAGAAAACAAGAGATATGGTAAAAACTTACCTTTGTTATCTCTGTTTCTACGAAGTCCATAGGGTCCACAGGGCGCCCGCCCTGACGCACCTGGCTTCAAATGGGCTGTGTGGCTGGTCACCGGTTTTCCGTCTCCCATTTCTGTGAGTATGGTTTCTTGTGTGTTCCAGTCTTCCTTCTCTCTATTTGGTCTCCTCCTCCGGCCTTGGCTGCTTACCAACTGAGGTGCTGTGGCCGGGGGCGGGGTATAGAGGAGGACGGACCCAAGTGCATCCTGGGAGCAGCTAAAGCTTTAACTGCGTGGTGCCCATGGATCCAGATCCAGCTATACCCCAAGGTCAACCCTGTGGACCCTATGGACTTCGTAGAAACAGAGATAACAAAGGTAAGTTCTTACCATATCTCTTGTTATATATATATATATATCTGTACTGAGTACCGGTGCTGCTATGCAGTGTATATATCTGTACTGAGTGCCGTGCAGCCATGCAGTATAAGTGTGTATATATATATATATATATATATATATATTATATCTGTACTGAGTGCCTGTAGCTATGCTGTAGCTTTAGTGAGTACCGTGTAGCCATACAGAATATATCATAGAGCCAATGCCGTATATATAATGACCATTCACCATTTAGTATATGAATCTATTGAGATTTTTTTTGTCATGTTTAGTTTTACTTTTCATGTCGAATGTTTTTTTCTTTTTTTTTCTTTAGGATGATAAAGAAAATGTGATTAAAATAATGATTTAAAAAAAAAAAATGTCATGGAAATTGTATAAAACGTTTTCCTGTTTCATAGTATGTAAATGGGTTAGAATCCCCCATATATTAGCCTATATCTGACTTGTTTCTCCTTTTGTCATTTATGGAAATGCTTTGGAATCTGCACCTATGTGCTGTGTGGCATATTTCATGCCCATGTACCCACCACTCGCTAGAGTTGGACGTAGGCCACATGGATTGCATTTTAAAGCCTCTGCAAATATACAAGGGCCTATTACAATGAAGTGTTAATATAATTCAGTAATCCCTACTAATAAGCGGCTCAGCGTGACAGCGGGCCTGTTTTCCAGGCCTCCCCCCACCCTCCCCTTCCCAGTGAGTGAGACTGTATGGCAGAAAGACATTAATTAGCTCAGGGCTCGGCCTGGATATTGCTATCAGATAGAGTGGATGATCTGTAGACGCAGTGTATGATAGAGATGCTTTTATCAGTTGCAGGGCGCTGGGCCCTGCTGTGTGAGGAGGGCTGTGGGGCAGATTGTCAGGTCTTTGCCACCCTCTTTGCTGAGTGTGAGAGAAGGAAGCAGAGGCGCTAAGAACACTAGAGGAAGTATTGTACAGTCAAAATAATGAGACACCAAAGTCTCTCATCCTGCGTTTCCTCATTCTGGGTGTCGGTTTATAAATAGCGCGGCTTTGTTAAAATGTAAACATCATATCTGCCCTGGTCAGCATTTGTACATATCCTCTATTTAAGGGGCATTTGTACACCTACATGCAGCATGGGCAAATCCACTGTTCATCCTATATGTTCATTGAGGCAGGAGGCACTTTGTAGCTCGTGCCTGATTGATGTTACTAATTCCTAGAGAACTGCAGTACTTGTACTTCATTCAGATGTCTGCGATACATAAACCAGGAGTAATGGCACCAGAGCTGTCTGGACTCCCATCTCCTGGGTGTGCCCCCGAGTATACTGATCATTACTTGTGAGAGCAAGTAGACGATGTGGGATCACAGGATGCACCCCAGGGATGAAGGCGGAGATGATGGTAAACGCATGCTTGACATCGGAAAACTAATGTTGCCCCAAAAATTGGTAAATGCCCTCCGAGAAGTAATCGCTGGTGTCTTGTATTGTATAGTGTGCGTAGTTATCTCTTGTCAGCAATTACAGGCATTGGTGGCACCGGATGGCGTCCAGCCAGCATCTTCAGAGCCTAACGGGCAGATCTCATCTATATGTCGCACTAGTTTTCACTAAGGGCCTGATTCAGACCCGTTCGCTATCTGCGTACGCCCGCTGGATGCGTATGCAAATTTGTCAAAGTGAGGCCACTGAAAGCGATCACTCGCCAAGGCATAAGCACGCCCACCATGTCTTAGCGAGCGGCCACTTTGTGTATGCGTACGTCCAATCGCACAGGCAGAGCCGCCCACCAGCAACACAACATCTCCAGGAAGTATATTAAAACATTGGTACATCGAGCACCATCGGATTTGAACGCAGTTCTTGAGGTAGCTTTACCCTACCGCAAGCATGGCGAGGAAATCAGTGTAAAAAACAGGCATGTGACATGTACTATGAGGCTGCATGTTAATCATGCACGCCTCTAAAACGGCGTTGAAACACTCAGGCACGCCTGCGTTCGCATCTCCAACCCCCCGTTATTAGTGTCCTGCCCCTGTCACCACCCACAAACGCCCTCTCCTGTCACTCATTACCCTGGGCAGCCTTTGCTGGGTGAGCGAGAGGGCTGCAATCACAGAACGAAGTGTGCGCATGCGCGTACGCAGAACATCAGGCCGCTTGTGAACGCACAGAGCGAGCGGCTCTGATTCAGGCCCTAGGTGCTTTTAGGGAGCATATCTGAGATTTTTTTTTAGTTCATTCACAGATATCACCTGGAATACGTTCTATAATACAGATGTCTCCTCATACCGTATCGCTCCAGTCACGCCTGTGTGCCAGGTCCCGTGTTACTCTGCTTGCGCCAAGTGTCTTTTTTTTTTCCCCTGAAAATGCGTCTTAATTGGAATGTATATCCGTGTGGGCATGTATAGGAAGTGCTGAAATGCTAGAGCCGCTGCTTTTCCTCCACGCCAAGTTCTGTTGTGCTTCTTTTACCCACTCAGCCGCACACAGATATACAAGTGTCGCATATCAAAGCAGCGTTGCACAGGACCTGGTGTCTCATTCACGCCATGCTTGGCGTATTTTGGCTAGGTGTATGAGGACGCATCTGTCAATCCTTTATGTGCACAAGGAGATATTCCTGTTCTTGTCTCCATTGTGGAGCAGCATGGGTTAAATTCCGATGATCTGCGGATTGGTGCAGCATGAGAGAGAAGCAGTTTGTCAGCTGTGGTAATTAGACATTGCAGAGCAGAGGTCCGAGCTCGGGGGGTGATCACACAGCACTCAGATGCATTTTATCAGCAGCGTGCCTGGGAACGGAGTGCTGATGAGAGGGGTGACAGCTCCAGGGCAGCTGGCAGTGAGAGATCCAGCATGGAGACCGCAGAGGAATGCAGACAATATCATGTGGAGAAGGACAGAGACGGCACATGGCACTGAGGTCACATCTAGTAGCGGGACCGTGACAGTCCCAGGCCTGCACAGTGCGCCCTGTGATTCATCCAATAGATGGGATCAGATACTTCCAAAAGAGGATTCCTACCCTGGCCTGTTATAAGTTCTCTGCTTCTCCCTGCCAAATCACAGCACGTATATGTACTGTAAGTCATTTATGGGACTGGACTGTAAATTAGGAGTTTATTATAGGCCATCAAGGACTTCTGTGGCCATATAAAGACATGAGGCTGGAGGCCACAGAAATGTGAGGGGATGTATGATATCAGTATCCTCTACATTAGGGGTGCATTATTAGTGTCACACCTAGCTTGCTACAAATGCTATTCAAAGGAGCTTATCTATCTATGCATTTATATATGTATTTGTGTGTGTATGTCTCCTGGGGTAGATGGTCACCTCCTTACACACAGCAGCCAGGGAACAACACTCCAGTCGTGGGTTTTCGTGCAAGCTGGTCGGCGCCAGTTTTTATTGCGCAACACCAATAATCAAATTAACAAAACATAAAATAAATCCTAACCCGTCTGGGCTCTAACTAGACTTTAAATTCCCTCACTAACCGAGCACTAAATAAGTTCACGTCCATAGTACCTTCTGGATTGTAGCAAACAGTGTCTCAGAGCAAGCTAACGTGCAGGCCTCCTCTCCCAGGTATGAGACACTGCATCATAACTCTTACACAGCTATATTGAGCCATTTCAAGGTGTAATCCCTAATTAGCCTGCTCACAGGCTGAAAGGCCTAACACCTGAAACGGCCCTGTGGATGGAGCCCCCCCTTCTCTCTCACATCCACACCCCCAGGACCCATTCTCCGGCTTTTACCAAAAGCCGACACTCAGATCTGTTTGTAAAACAGACTCTTCCTGGGGGTTAAAACACATATTACAGGAATCTGGGACACAAATACATGCCATCCCTAACTTCTCCAGTGCTTCTATCACACTTTATACTTGTCATGTATAGAGTTTTCTTCAGAAAGTGTGACCCCCTATGTCTATAAAGAGAGACTTTATTACAGTAATGTGGAATAAGAGTAAGATATGTGAGTAATTGCAGGGGGAGTCTTCTCTAACAATCTCTGACCTTTTGGGGACATTCTGTAGGTAAAAGATGGCCTCACCCATACCAACCAATCAGACTATTGCTTTAACTCTCTAACCTGCATTAGGCCAATCAGTCAGCACCTGTGCGCATGGTGGTGCTGTTTCTCCTGCGCTTGGGAGTGCGCATGGCGCCCCAGAACAGGCACTCACTGGTGATCTATTGATCACTATAACTCAGGTATGCCTCGTCTATACTCGCGGGACCCTGGAATGACCTAGAATACAGCTTGTTTCATTCTCAGGCCGCTCAGCGTCCCATGACTATAGACAAAGTGTTCCTCATAGCGATTGACATATATTGAGACCTGCTACATTTGTATGTTGTTTCTGCTGAACACCGTGCATGACAGCGCACCACTGACAGCTGTATAACCAGGCGGATTACAGAGCACAATATTATCACAGCTTTATCTCCTATATCTCCTGCTGTGATAAGGCGGCACCTTAATGGCAGCAGGGTGCTGGGCATCTATTACTTCTGCAAATGTTCCAGCTCTGCAGCAAGAAGTAACACATGGGCTAATAACGTTGTTGGCTAAGTAGGTATGAGCATAGACAGGGGCCTAGATAGGACGACTTTCTCTTGGGGCCAGTTAGCAGAGTAGTCAGACAGGCTCCTGCCTCAAGATTATCTCCAGTTCAGCCTCCCAGATATCTGACGAGTGATAGATTCAGACAGTGACTGACATGGGAAAGCACAGTGGCTGCTGGAAATGATCCCGGTGTGTAGGGACCCTGGGTGGCTTGCACCAGGAAAGAACGTGGCAGGCACAAATGCGCCTATCCTGATGTCCGTGCCTGCTGATTGATCGCCTCCCCTCCCTTCAGGTTTCCTTTCTACTTAGTGCCAGCACACGTGGTGCCCACCTATAGATGGAGAGCCAGCGTCTAGATCTGTCAGCCATATTTCTCCTCATTTGCAATTGTGAATGCACTGTAAATCTCTCTGCAGTGACTCTGATATTAGCTTTGGTCAGTGTGGAGTACGTTAGACTATGTTAAGCTGATTTGTTATTGGCTAATGTGGCCACAGCACACTTTTGTTGTGTATTTAACTAGCTATTATTTAATATAGATTCAGAGCTGGAAGTAAGGGCTTGTTAAACCATGATATGAAAATTATTAATTTTTTTTTGTGTGTGGAGCGAACACATTTTTTGTTTCAATTGTTACCGATTCAGTAAACTTACTGACGGATGGCATCCCTGATGCTTTAGCTGTTTACTGTGCTATAACCCCCCTAACCAGATCTTGCACATCAGTCATTCTAACAAATTCCTGAAAGTTTAACATCTGTAATTTACTAATAGCTTTTCCTAAGGTAAAAATGACTTGAATCTCGTATTTCGGTCATCCAGATAATGGCTAGACGAGGGCTGCTGAGGTTTCGGAGATGTAAAGCCCCTCTATGGGTTTTTATCTTGCCCATGGAGTGCATATGGCCCTTGTTTTGTTTTGTAAGCAGATTGTGCGATGCCTGTAAGTGTGTGCAACATGCTAGCTGTTCACTGGGTTACCCTGGCAACTGTCATATCACGTAAGGCTCGGGAGAAGGATGAATTATAGGGCATGTTTCTCGTGAGCGCACACGTGACCATCATGAGAAGGCGCCACATAAACACCACTCTTATCAGCCGGTTGTGGTAAAGGGGGAGATTTCACCATTTCCAACACCTGTCACGTTAAAATAGGTCAGCTTGTAGTCTGCTGCCTTATGGTTATATAACAGAGCATGCTTCAAAGATGTACACACCTCTCCCTCCTCATGTACAGTTCTCAGCATCCCGACCATGCAGGCCGAGGGCAGGGATCGCTTAGTACTGTCTGGGGTAGAATTTCTCTGATTATTTAAGAAAATAATGATAAGTTTATGAAATAAAAATCAAGCAATCTAATGCTTTCGCTATTCAAAAGCCTGTCCTGTGATTATTCATGATTATACACATGTAGGTGGCGCTATAATTGTCTTATACAGTTGTCTCTATAATTGTCTTTGAGAAAAGTCTAAACTTTTCATAATTTATTAAGACCGTAGTTACATCTCTTTAAATGGGTTTTGGTAACTTTCAGATTCATTTAATGGGTAACATTAATAAATCACTGTGTTGGCTACGACAATTTACTGGGAAAAAAAACAAACTCCTGATAGTTAAGTAGTAATTATTTATTCATCGTTATTTATATATAGCTCACACATATAGAGTCTCTATTCCCTATCACATGGATACACACTAGGGTTAATTTTGTCAGAATCCAATAAACCTCCCAGTATGTTTCAGGACAGTGAGAGGAACCTGTAGCACCCTGAGGAAACCCATGCAAACACGGGGAGAACATACAAGCTCCAAACAGGGCTTTGATGGAAAATCCCTGAAATTATCTGTTGAAACTGGGAAGCACTTTGTCATTTGACAGAATTTTTTGGATAACTGACCTTCCCTTGCATCATATGGAACTTGGAAAACAATGAATATAGTATTACGTAGAATTTATTCACAACCTGTTGATCGACAGCAACAGTGTGTTTCTCAGTTTTCGACAGGCCATTTCAGGCAGGGGCCCTGTATCAAGTACCCTGTGTTTCGATAGTAATTACAAAGTTACAAGAGCTAATTAAAAATGCTTGTAGATGTTTTCAGAGTCTTCACTGTCTGTTAACCATTCCATCATGGACTAGTCAGATTGTCAAGAGACACAAGGGGACAGGGCTTGTTTATTTTGTACAAGGGACAGAACTTGGACCTTTTTCATATAGTTGGTCTAATGGCCGTCTGCGTAAGTTGCAGGCAGTACAATATGGAGTTAAACCCAGTGAAATCACAGGACTAATAGCTTGTATGCATTTCGTATTACACCCCCATGTTTCTTTCCTTGCCCCTTCGCCTGCGTGACTTTCCAGCCTGCATCTTACGAGCCCTTTCTAACGTTCCGTCTCCTTCCGCAGGTGACGTTCACAAAGCGTAAATTCGGCCTGATGAAGAAAGCCTACGAGCTCAGCGTGCTCTGCGACTGCGAGATTGCCCTCATCATCTTCAACCACTCAAACAAACTGTTCCAGTACGCCAGCACCGACATGGACAAGGTGCTGCTGAAATACACAGAGTACAACGAACCCCACGAGAGCCGGACTAACGCAGACATCATAGAGGTGAGCACCCCCCATGGTACACACTGCAGACGCCCCTACAGCTCTTCTGCTGCTTCCTCACTCAGGACAACCTGCGGATGCCCAGCAGATGAGGAACTACAAGTCCCACTTTGCACTAGCTATATGTCATATTGGCTGTTTGTTACAGAAAGGAATCTTTTTTGTTTTATTCTCTTATCCATGTCAAACTCCTTCTGTGCCATTTGCTGACTTGTATGCAGCCAAAGAGCAGACAGAGACAGAATCGGCAGCCTCTACCAACAGTGGAATCTCAAGGGGGAAAAGTCGGTGTTACCCTTAGCAACCAGATTCTTGCTGTCCATTTTCTAGTGTAGATCAGTGATCGCGCTCAGCTAAAAAAATTGTGGGTCCCAGGGATCCCTCAGTTTAAAAAAATGGGGTCCTACTCCACTGTTTCTGGGTCCCATTATATATTATGCTTTTGAGCTCCTCATATAGCATAAGACCACCCCACATGCACTACACATACACCATGTAAAGTCACACTCATATTTTACAGTATGGAATGCTTATAATTGCTCGTATATTGCTTTGATCTCATGTAGCCAACAGGTGCAGTGCTGGGGGCAGGTAGCAGTTGGGGTAGAGGGGGTTAATTGCAAGAAGCAGTTGGGGTGGAGCTGTGGCTAGAGGGGGCAAGGGAAGTCAGTGCTGGGGGTAGAGTGGGTAAGTGCAGACAGCAGTTGGGACAGTGGTAGAAGCAGGTAACATTTGGGGTAGAGGGGGGTAAGGGCAGCAGCAGTTGGGTTACAGATGGGGGTTGAGGCAGGGAGCAGATGGTGCAGGGATGGGTAGAGGGGTGTTCGGCATGTGGAAGTTGGGATTGGAAGGAGGGATAGAGTAGGTAGCAGTTGGGACAGTACTGGGGGGCAAGAAGGGGGTTAGAGGCAGGCAGTGCTGTGGTAGCGAGGGGATAAGGGTAGAAAGCAGCTGGATCAGTACTGGGGACAGGGAGTTATAGGCACGCAGTGCTGGGTATAGGGCGGGGATAAGGGTAGGTAGTAGCTGGGGCAGTACTGAGGACAGGGAGGAGGGAGTTATGGGCACGCAGTGCTGGTTATAGGGCGGGGATAAGGGTAGGTAGTAGCTGGGGCAGTACTGAGGACAGGGAGGAGGGAGTTATGGGCACGCAGTGCTGGGGATAGGGCGGGGATAAGGGTAGATCGTAGCTGGGGCAGTACTGAGGACAGGGAAGAGGGAGTTATGGGCACGCAGTGCTGGGGATAGGGCGGCGATAAGGGTAGATAGTGGCTGGGACAGTACTGGGGACAGGGAGGAGGGAGTTATGGGCACGCAGTGCTGGGGATAGGGCGGGGCTAAGGGTAGATCGTAGCTGCGGCAGTACTGGATGGCAAGGAGGGGTTAGGGGCAGGTAGCAGTTGGTGTAGAGGGGGTTAAGTGCAAGAAGCAGTTGGGGTGGAGCTGGGGCTAGAGGGGGGTAAGGGCAGGCAGTGCTGGGGGTAGGGAGTGGGTAGGTGCAGACAGCAGTTGGTACAGTGTTAGGAGCAGGTAACAGTTGGGCTAGTAGGGGGTAAGGGAATGCTGCAGTTGGGGTAGAGATGGGGGTTGAAGCAGGGAGCAGTTGTTGCAGGGAAGGGGTACAGGGGTGTAAGGGCATGTGGAGGTTGTGGTAGGAAGGGGGGATAAGTGGGGATGTAACTATGAGGTCTCAATACCGACATCGGAATCCCGTTAGGGTTAGGTTTAGGGAGTCTAGCGGGGGTTAGGTTTTTAGAGATTAGGGTTAGGCACCCCTAGAGGGAGGGTTAGGCTTTACCAGGGAGAGGTTAATGTCAGGCACCCCCCACGTGAGGGTTAGGTTTTGGGTGCGGTAAGGGGGGGTTAGGGTTAGGCATCCCCGGGGGAGGGTTAGGCACTAGGAGGAGAGCTTAGGTTTAAACACCAGCATTTGGGACAGTACTGGGGGGCAAAGAGGGGGTTAGGGATAGGGAGGGAGAGCAGCTGGAGCAGTACTGCGGGGTAAGGAGAGGGTTAATGCAGGCAGAGCTGGGTATGGGGGATAAGGGTGTCTAGCTAGGGCAGTACTGGGGGGGGCAAGGAGAGGGTTAGGGGTAGGCAGTGCTTGGGGTACGGAGGGGATAAGGGTAGAGAGCAGCTGGAGCAGTACTGCAGGGCAAGGAAGGGGTTAATGCAGGCAGTGCTGGTTATGGGGATATGGGTGTCTAGCTAGGGCAGTACTGGGAGGCAAGAAGGGGGCTAGAGGCAGGTAAAGCTGGGGGTAGGGCAGGGATAAGGGTAGATAGCACCTGGGGCAGAATTGGGGGGCAAGGAGGGGGTTAGGGGCACGCAGTGCTGGGGATAAGGGTAGTTAGCTGGGGCAGTGCTGGGGGGTAAGGAGGGGGTTAGAAGCAGGCAAGTACTGGGGGTAGGAAGGAGGTAAGGTGCTAAATGACAGTCCTGTGGGACTACCTTTCCGGACCCCCTGCGTGCCTGCCACACTGATTGCAGCGTTAGCCTTCGCAGCCCTCCCAGTCCACCCCGTTTGCATTATTAGCTGAGCCCGCACCAAAACTCACCCCGGCTGCCTTCACTCCCGCCCATTACTTTGCTCCAGGTCAGAGACGCCGGATACACAGCTCCTCCTATTGCCTTCGCCGCCTGTATTATGCCAGAGCCGCCTTCATGCCGGGTCTGCCAGCCTTCTATTTTGCTACAGTGCTTGGGCCAAATTCGGTGCGGGACCGCCTGTTCAGGATGTGGGGCTGCCTTCTGCGCACTACTCTGAAGCCGCCTGTACCTGTGTAGCGCTAAGTTCCGGCCGGGTCCTGCAGCTGCTGCATTTAGGAAGAGCGCCAAAGGGCTGGCTCCTCCTCCATTTAATAGTCCTCCCTGACACTGGGCCAAGCAGATATCAATAATTTAACAAGCGGCCAATCCCAGCGGAGCGCATCCCCAGGGACCCACCTCTTATGAAAAAGTGAGTCCCTGGGGCTCATTTTCGGGTAAAATACGCGCCATAGCGTGTATTTACGAACACTGGTAGGTTAGGAAATGTAAAAGGATTTTTCTCTTACGGTAGTAACGACCTCTATGGGGTGCGTTGGGAAACTTGCGATGCCGGCGGGCATGATGTGCCATTTTGGAATGGCACAGTGACGAAGGTGATCAGTAGAGGCCGTGCTGGGACCCTGGTATATACAATAAATGCCCTTTAAAGCCATCCTCTGATTGATTTCCCTGGACAGCACCACCTCGGTCATTTGCATCGGTCATCCTAAGCGTTACCCATTTTTTGTTCTTCCGGATACGAATGAGAAGTCTGTTGTCGTAGATCCTCTGTTTTACCAGAAAAATCCTCATTTCATGTCACAAATGCCAAAGTGTATTTGTTAGTGGATTGAAAGGTCAGTTTAAGGTGAGCCCAGCAGTGAATCCTGGGACATGTAGGTCCCTATTGCCGTGCCTTTGTGTCTGAAGCTAATAATAGAAGCAGGTTATAGTATCTTTATTGGCTCTAGGTTACAGTTAAAAATCCATGAGGCATGTTTTGCACCACACTTACCTCACATGGGAAATTCCCCGGGACTGTTTGTGCTTGGAAAGGGTTAATGATCTGCAGAACGTCACTTTACGGCCCAGGGCGGCCTTTGCTCTGTAACGTCACACCCCGAGCATGCGTGATGCGAATTCCCGTCCCGAGGTGACATGGGACACCTCGGGACGGAAGGATAAAGCTGTACCATCTAGCGCTGTCGGTGGACAATGGCCAGAGCAGGCTGACTGGGTGCATACAGATACCGCCTGCTTCTAATGCCATCACCAGAGGGGAATTTAAGTGCATAAACTGTTATTGCAATGATAGGAGATCCCCAGGCTTGTCCAGACCAGGCCTTATCTGACAGATAACAGGCTGATTAGGCCGCATTGCTTGTATTTTAATCTCCAGGGAAGGTTTATGGCTATTTGCCCTATAGTGGGAGCTGGGCCTATCAGAGGGAAAATTTCCTGTACCTATAATCCCTCATCATGCGTTCTGTTTTATGAGGCTATAACCCTGGCTTGATTTGGAGTTTGTGTTTATAACGGTCAGACACGGAAATTGAGTATTCTGCAAATTTAATTGTTCTTTATGTAATAACTGTTATATATCACACACACATTACACAGCACTTTAAAGCGCGTATTTTAGTCATTCACATCAGCCCCTGCCCCAGTGGAGCTTACACTCTATTTCTACTTCAGGGTCCATAGGGGTCCACAGGGTGACCTTGGGGTATAGCTGGATCCTGGATCCTCGGGCACCACGGAGTTAAAGCTTTTAGCTGCTCCCAGGATGCACTTGGGTCCAACCTCCCCTATACCCCGCCCCCGAGCCACAGGCACCTCTGTTTTAGATGGTGCCCGGCCGGAGTCGGGTCACCCTGCGGGGTGGGCTGCAGGAGCAGCCCCCTAAAGCTTTTAATTTTTTATTGAACTTAGTTAAATTTATTTATTTATTTTTTACTACAGTTTTTCTACAGAGCGGCAGCGCTGGGCTGTCTGTACAGACGCCCACGCTGCCGCTCCTTCTCCCTGCTGGCGCCGCGACGCCAGCACTGAACTGGGGATCGCGGCGGGGGAAGCCAGAGTCTGTACTAGCCGGACTCTGGCTTCCCCCGGGACTGCTGCCGGAAGACGCCGGGGAGATCAGGTAAGCCGCGCACCGCTGATTAGCGGCGGTGCGCGGGTTCCTTGTAAATGCAGTCCCATGCCCCCGGTCTAGGGGACAGACCGGGGGCGCTAGCGGTGGCGGCGGGCCCCCCCTCCAGCGGAGGCATACCCCGCCAGACCACTAGACCACCAGGGTTAATATCGCGGCAAGCGGGATGCCGGCAACCCGGGGGTTAATATGCTAGCCAGGGGAGGAAGCCTTCCCTGTCTAGCGGCTCCTCCCCTCAGCTCAGCGCGCCTTTCAGCTCGGAGTCTGGCGTCGCTGAGCTGCAGATACTCGGCCACTCCTCCTCTGAGGTCTCCAGCGGCCATTTTCTTACTGGCAGCGTGGATACTCTCAGGGAGCACGCGGACCGGTCCCCCTGTGTACCTCTCCCCTGCAGAAGGACAGTGTACACAGCACTATAGCCCTCCCAGACACTGAATCTGGGAGGTTGATTGTAGTGGAAAGGTGCAGTGAGTATATCTTCCTGCATGGTATGTGACTTTTGCTAGTGCTGCCTGTCTGTGTCTTTTTTCTACTTACTGTCAGCCTGTACCTATCCCTTTCCTTCTCCTACAAGCCCTACAGGTGTGCGGGGGAAGGGTGTTTCTACTGACCTCACCTATATAGATCACGTATTTGTGAGGTCCGTCACATACAGTTGTGTGCTACACAGTACCATATTGTGGGCTGTTGTTCAGCACACTGGTGAGTGCGCACGTTTTCTTCCTAAGTCATGTCTGAGGAGGAGATTGAGCACTCCGGGGCTCCAGCATTGTTCTCCTGCAGGCGCTGTTCTGCAGGAGTGGATAGGGAGGATTTGTCACAGGACGGCCTGTGCGGACGGTGCCAGGCGGTCCCTGGTACGTCTAAACCTCCCATTTCGCAGGAGCCACCATGGGCGATGTTTTCCCAGGTGCTGGTGTCCATCGCGGACCGTCTGTCGGTCCCGACTGCCGCCCCTACTAGGGCGTTGCTCCAGCCTGCCATCCCCCATTCCCCGGGTGTCCCACAATTATTGCAGACTCCCCCGGGGTCTCAGCCTGTTGGTCCCTATGCGGGGTTGCCAATGTATATTCAGTCCACCCCTGTGGCACAGCCGGCTGTGGTGCCGTTTCAGGCTCCTGTGACAGCTCCTCCACCCTGGGTGGATGCGCTTTCCCACACTGTCCAAGATTTGGCGGCAGCATCTTCGGCTTTTCAGTCGATGTTGCGCAGTGACGTGCCCTCCAGGGCGTCTAAACGCTCAGTCATGGCACAGGCTGCGCATCTTTCGGATTCTGAGGGGTTCTCGGATGATGGTGAGGTACAGGATGACTCAGCCTCAGATGCCTCAGTCCAGGAGGTAGACACTAAGTCTTCCATCAATGTGCGGGCTCTGGTTAAGGCGGTGCGGGCTATTCTTCTGATTGAGGATGAGGCACCCGCTCCCAAGTCAAGGTATCCTAGTTTTAAAAAAGCTAAGGTTACTTCTACAGCGTTCCCCTTGTCTGATCAGTTGACTGATCACATGGCGGTGGCCTGGCAGACGCCCAGTAAGCGTTTCCTGCCACAGAAACGCTTGGCGTCCAATTATCCATTCCCGGAAGCGCATTGTAAGAAATGGGAAACTCCGCCTGCAGTCGATTCCCATGTAACACGCCTCATCAGGAGTGCTACTTTGCCATTGCCGTCTATATCCTCGCTGAAGGATCCTACGGACAGGAAGGTGGAGACTTGTCTAAAGTCTATTTATTCTCTCTCAGGGGCTGTAGCCCGGCCGTCCATGGCCATCTCCTGGGTGGCCAAGGCCATTGAGGGGTGGGCCAACGCCTTGGAGGACACGTTTACGGATGAATCTCCGGACGTCCAGGGGGCGTTGTTAGGACAGATGAGAGATGCCGCCTCCTACATTGGAGAAGCATCTTTGGATGCTAGCCTGTTGACCTCTAGGGTTTCGGCGGCAGCAGTGTCTGCTCGTAGATCCTTGTGGTTGCGGTCTTGGAGAGCAGACGCGGATTCAAAGAAAGGCTTGGAGGCCTTACCTTTTAATGGGGAATTACTATTTGGTCCGGACCTGGACAAAATAGTAGATACCCTGGCAAAATCCAAGTCAGCCTTCCTCCCTTCAGCTACTACACCTGCTAAGGTCCGGAGCTCGGCGTTTCGTTCCTTTCGGGTTCAGGGCAAGGCAAAGGGTCAGTCCTTCCCGAGGCAGTCCGCACCCAAGACCGCCACAAAGCCAAAGAAGCAAGCCTGGAGTGCTAGGCGCCCTTCTTCCAAGCCAGAAGATAAGCCTTCTGCGTGATGGGACGGGCCTCCCTCTGGGGGACCCCAGAGTGGGAGGCCGACTTCTTCAATTCGCCCAGTGCTGGCACAATACCACCACGGATGCCTGGGTGCGAGAAGTGGTCTCCCAGGGGTACGCCCTGTCTTTTCGGCACAGGCCGCCTTGCCAGTTTTTTTGCACAAGTCCTTCTCAGGACAAAACCAAGGCCTTGCAGGTTCAGGAAGCCATAGAGGCCTTGCTGACGGCGGGGGTCATTATACCCGTACCACAGTCTCAACGTGGGATGGGGTATTACTCTACGCTGTTTCTGGTGCAGAAACCCAATGGCTCTCATCGCCCCATCCTCAATTTGAAGTCCCTGAACAGGTTTCTCAGGGTTCCCAAATTCAGGATGGAAACTTTGCGTTCCATCATACTGGCGATGGAACCGGGGGATTATATGGTCTCCCTGGATATCCAGGACGCCTACCTCCATGTGCCTATAGCAACATCGCACCAAAGGTTTCTGCGGTTTGCTATTCTCCACAACCACTACCAATTCAGGGCTCTACCCTTTGGTCTCTCCACGGCACCAAGGGTATTTACCAAGGTGATGGCGGTCATGGCGGCTCACCTTCGGAGCCAGGGGATACGGTTGCTACCGTATCTAGACGACCTCCTCTTGCTGGCAAGCTCCCCGGAGGTACTGATCCAGCATCTCCACCTGACGGTTGCTTGTCTACAGGCGCACGGCTGGTTGATCAACTGGAAGAAATCCTCCCTCATCCCATCACAACGGATGGTTCATTTGGGGGCCCTGCTGGACTCTCGTCAGCAACGGATTTTTCTGACTCCAGAGAAGGTCTCCTCCTTACAGCTGCGGATTCACAGTTGTCTGAGCAGTGGCAGAGTGTCGGTGCACTCAGCGATGAGAGTTTTGGGGTCCATGGTGTCGGCATTCGACATGGTGGAGTTTGCCCAGTTCCATTCCAGGCCCCTGCAGGGGCTGATTCTTTCAGAATGGAACGGATTGCCACACAGGATCCGCTCTCAGATGCTGGTGTTGTCCTCGGAGGTGCGTCTGTCCCTAGCCTGGTGGCTGCAGACAGCGCATCTCCTGGAGGGGCGCCCCTTTTGGATCCCGGAATGGGTTCTGCTCACGACAGATGCCAGTCTCCGGGGTTGGGGGGCGGTGACAGGCTCCTTGTCACTTCAGGGTCGTTGGTCGGCGGAGGAAGCGATTCTTCCCATTAACATCCTGGAACTGCGGGCAGTATACAGAGCCCTGCAGTCGTCCGGCACCGCTCTTCACGGAAGGGCCGTTCAGGTGCAGTCAGACAACGCCACCACGGTGGCGTACATCAATCACCAGGGAGGGACTCGCAGTCGAGCTGCGATGTCGGAGGTGTCCCGCGTCCTGGCTTGGGCGGAGCGCTATCTTCCAGCTCTCTCGGCAGTTTTCATCCCAGGAGTCCTCAATTGGGAGGCAGACTTCCTCAGCCGTTACGATGTGCATCCCGGGGAATGGTCGCTTCATCCAGAGGTATTCCAACTACTCGTGGACAAGTGGGGGCTGCCAGAGCTGGACCTGATGGCGTCCCGTTACAATCACAAGCTGCCTGTGTACGGGTCAAGGACAAGGGACGCAGGCGCAAGTCTGATAGACGCGCTGTCGGTGAAATGGCTGTTTCAACTGGCTTACTTGTTCCCTCCGATATCTCTGCTGCCTCGGGTCCTGCGCAAGTTCAAACAGGACGGAGGCACACTGATCCTGGTGGCCCCAGCGTGGCCCAGAAGGCCGTGGTACTCCGATCTGCGGAGCCTGTCCATCGACGCTCCGTACCTCCTACCTCAACGGCGGGACCTGTTGTCTCAGGGGCCCTGTCTTCACCCGGATCTGGGTCGACTATCTTTGACGGCGTGGCTCTTGAGACAGCCGTCCTGAGGTCTCGGGGCTTTTCTAGCTCCGTTATTACCACCATGCTGAGGGCGCGCAAGCCTACTTCCGCGAGGATCTATCACAGAGTGTGGCACACTTACTTTCAGTGGTGCGAGGCCAGAAACTATGATCCCCAGGTGTTCCGAGTTTCGCGTATTCTGGCTTTCCTTCAGTCCGGTTTGGACTTAGGATTACGTCTTTCTTCACTGAAGGTACACGTGTCTGGTCTGTCGGTGTGGTTCCAGCGCAGGATCGCTGCTATGCCGGACGTACACACCTTTTTCCAGGGTGTTTTGAGAATCCAGCCTCCCTTTGTGCCACCTGTGGCCCCGTGGGATTTGGCGGTGGTTCTTAGGGCCTTACAGGGTCCTCCTTTTGAGCCCTTGGAGTCAGTGGAGCTCAAGTGGCTAACTTTTAAAACTGTTTTCCTCTTGGCAATTGCTTCTGCCAGGAGGGTTTCAGATTTGGGGGCGCTTTCTTGTCGTCCCCCTTTTCTGATTTTTCATCAGGACAGAGCGGTGCTTCGCACTCGTCCTGATTTCCTGCCTAAGGTGGTTTCCAGGTTCCACATTAATCAGGAAATTGTTGTACCAGCCTTTCAGTCACCTGATCTTTCGGCTGGGGAGACTTCCTTAGACGTTGTAAGGGCACTCCAGGTTTATGTGGACCGGACTAGTTCTGTGAGGAAGTCGGATTCTTTGTTTATCCTCTTTGGTTTTCACAAGAGGGGTTGGCCTGCCAACAAACAGACTCTAGCCCGTTGGCTTCGTTCTGTTATTATTGAGGCTTATATGCAGGAGGGTTTAGCTGTTCCAGCCTCTGTTAAGGCTCATTCCACTCGGTCCGTGGGCCCTTCTTGGGCTGCTAGCCGTGGCGCCTCTGCTGTTCAGCTCTGTAAGGCGGCCACCTGGTCTTCCATTCAGACCTTTTTGAGGTTCTATGCGTTTGACACCTTTGCCTCTCAGGATGCATCCTTTGGGCGCCGGGTTCTCCTATCAGCACAGGAGCGTCCCCGCCCTTAGTTGGACTGCTTTGGGACATCCCCAAGGTCACCCTGTGGACCCCTATGGACCCTGAAGTAGAAAACAAGAGATATGGTAAGAACTTACCTTTGTTATCTCTGTTTCTACGAAGTCCATAGGGTCCACAGGGCACCCGCCCTGACGCACCTGGCTTCATAAGGGCTCTGTGACTGGTCACCGGTTTTCCGTCTCCCATTTCTGTGAGTATGGTTCTTGTGTGTTCCAGTCTTCCTTCTCTCTGTTTCGTCTCCTCCTCCGGCCTGGGCTGCTTACCAACTGAGGTGCCTGTGGCTCGGGGGCGGGGTATAGGGGAGGTTGGACCCAAGTGCATCCTGGGAGCAGCTAAAAGCTTTAACTCCGTGGTGCCCGAGGATCCAGGATCCAGCTATACCCCAAGGTCACCCTGTGGACCCTATGGACTTCGTAGAAACAGAGATAACAAAGGTAAGTTCTTACCATATCTCTTGTTATTCCCTACCACATGGGCGCACGCGCACATAAACCAGGGTTCTTTGTTTTCGTTAGATTCCAATGAAGCTACTGGTATGTCTTTTGGAGTGTGCAAGCAAACCAGACTAGCACACAAACCAGACTACCAAGGGGAGCCCACACAGACTGGACCATGGTGGGAATCAAACCCAAGACCTTAGTTCTGTGAGGCAGTAATGCTGACCACTGCACCAACCTCCTATTCATATCTAATAAAAAAGATCCATATAAAATAGTCACATCCAATTTAGTGACCTCAGTGATGTTGCAGCCCCATCCATTCACTAGGAAAAAGACGTTAACGGCACAGATAAAGGCATGGAATCCCCTGTGAAGTAGACTGGACATGCACAGAGAGGTCTGTGGTCATTGAGTAATGTTTGATGATGTTATTGATCTGCCAACGCCCCCTCCCCGCATCCCTTCCCTTCTGTCTAGTTACAATTATCTGCTTTTGGATATGTTTTCAGCAGCCATGTGTGCAAGGCGACAGCGCCCAATAGTGGTCTCAGAGTATTTTATGGCGCCGATCTGTGATTTAGCTTTTGGTTTAAAAGCATTTGAAGCCTTGGAAACCTGTTAGGAATAAATAATATCCTGCAGCTGAAAGGACATCTCAGGACCCAGAATTACCAACACAGGGGTTTGAAAATCACTTGTTTGGTTGGACAATCTTTCAACAATTCAATTGCAGCCTGCAGGGAGGAAGTGTGGCGTTCTGCACGCCTCCTGCTGACTCCGTGTTTCCCGGCTGTGTGCTAGGGATCGATTCCCTTACAGGTATCAGGTCACAAGAGGCTCAGCTGTTTTTTCATAACACAAGTCCCAAAGCTGGGGGCAGAACTGACAGAGACTCTCCTTATGGAGAAGGGGGATAAATGATCTGTAGGGAGGTCCTAAAGGAAAGCGTGAGCAGGAAATGGGAGGGCTGGTGTCTTGGGATATGTGCAAAATGTTATCATGGGCAAGAAGAAGCCTGTAAGATGAGATGCAAGTGATAGAAGGGGCACAGTGCGTTCACACAGTCTGTGTAGCTGGTTAGTGTGTGATTGGATGGTGACATTAGTATGTGTAGCAAGGTAATGCGTGATTGGATGGTGACGTCAGAATGTGTAGCAAATTAGTGTGTGATTGGATGGTGACATTATTATGTGTAGCAGGTTAGTGCGTGATTGGATGGTGGCGTCACAGAGTGAGCGTAGTGCAATTAGTATGTGTAGCAGGTTAGTGTGTGAGTGGATGGTGACATTAGTATGTGTAGCAGGTTAGTGTGTGATTGGATGGTGACATTAGTATGTGTAGCAGGTTAGTGTGTGATTGGATGGTGACATTAGTATGTGTAGCAGGTTAGTGTGTGATTGGATGGTGACATTAGTATGTGTAGCAGGTTAGTGTGTGATTGGATGGTGACATTAGTATGTGTAGCAGGTTAGTGTGTGATTGGATGGTGACATTAGTATGTGTAGCAGGTTAGTGTGTGATTGGATGGTGACATTAGTATGTGTAGCAGGTTAGTGTGTGATTGGATGGTGACATTAGTATGTGTAGCAGGTTAGTGTGTGATTGGATGGTGACGTCACAGAGTGAGCGTAGTTAGTATGTGTGGCAGGTTAGTTTGTGATTTGGATAGTTAGTGCAGTCACACAGTCAATGTAGCAAGTTAGTCTGTAATTGAATGCTGACGTGTCAGTGTGGGCGCAGTGCAGTCACACAGTCTATGGTGCATACACACGATCAGATTTTTTCTTCAGATATGGACGATAACGATTTAAAAATCGTTCAGTCGTTCATATCTGAAGGAAAATCGTTCATATCTGAACGATGGACGATCAACGATGCGCGTTCCCGTTTGTCAGATAACGATATCTGACATCTGATGGGTTTGCAGTCAGACTTGGACGATTCCATTCATTTTAATGCAGTCAAAAATCGTTCAATCGTTCAAATCGTTCAAAACTTTGGTCAAATCGTCCAAATCGTTTAATCGTTCAGTCGTTCATCTGACAAATCTGACAAGTCTGACAAATCTGACCGTGTGTACGCTCCATTAGTTTAGGATCTGATGGTTATACCAAAGAGTGAGCTCAGTGCAGTTACAGTTTATGTAGCATATGATTGAATGGTGATGTCACAAAATGGTCGTAGTGCAGTCAAACAGTCTATGTAGCATGCTAGTGTGTGATTGGAGTAGGGCTGTCCATCGAGAGTTCTTCCATCAATGGTCAAAGGGTTTTACCCATCAGTGGAAAATCCATTGATGGCTCAGCCGTCAATAGTTTTACTCCTGAGCATGTACAGACTGCAGCTGCCATCCACCATCGGACCACCCACCACCAATGTAAACCATCGATGTTCCCCTATCGACTGCAAAACTAGTCACCATCATCAAACCATAGATATTTATTAACTATTGACAGTCGATGGCGATCACTAGATTGGATGGCGATGTCACAGAGTGATCGCAGCGCACTCACATAGTCTATGTTGCAGGTTAGTCTGTGATTGGATGCTGACGTCCTATCACTAGGTCAGATAGCCAGCCTGCTCTTACAGCTAAATGTGATCTGGTATTCCTCTGCAAAGGCAATGTGCTTCCTTCTTGTGTCAATAAGTTCATTTATGTTTGAATGATACTACTTCCTATAGACGTTCGGTATTATGCACAAGGCCTTGTTCTGATGTTCAGATTATTCTTGTTGATGGTCCACATGTTATTGAGGTCTTGTGTTTTGAAAGTGGTGAGTTTCCAGGGAGTATTTGGTAGTGTTCCCGTGTTCCTCACAGGCTCTTGTTTTCGGCTGCTAGCGGTAAGAAATGCTGCTTGTTCTCGGTAAAGTATGCAAAGCTCCACCACACACCGGTCTGTTTTTGCAATTAACGTACAATGTTTAGAAGCACTTTTTAATAGCCGAAAAAGGGCTGTGGTGGTGGTTTGCAGTTCTCGGAGAGCTAGGAAGCCAGGCACCGATCAGTGACAAAGTGGTGGAAGCCAGTCGCTGGTATGCTTATTTTATTTTTCCAAATGAGGCCTAGTTACAGCAAGTAACACTACTGTTGTTTTGGAAGCCAATAACCCCTCTGGCTGGTACAGAACTCCCAGCAGGACCAGTTTTGAGCCAGAAGCAAGCACAAATATGAAATTGGGTGTGGATCTCACAGGGTTAAGATTGCATCTTTAACTTCAAGAAGGTGGTTGTTTTGTGGGTGGCTCCTCGTCCACCCTTCCCTTCCCGGCATCTGGTAGTGAATCAGCAGGGTCGTGTGTTCAGTCCTACAAGTAAAGAGAGCTGGCTCCTCTTCCTCTCCAGTAATTGCCTCCTACAATCCTTACTCACTGCATTATCAGTCTCTCTCATTATATACATATGGCAGTACTCGCCTTCCCCGCTGTAAGATTAAAGGGAACAGGCAGTCATTACTTGTGTAGGAGCGGACCGCAACTCATATATAAATAATACTAATGCCGACACTCTCATAAGGTCCCAAAGTGATCAAACATAACATTTTACCTCTATTAGTAGGAGCTGTAGGTGGAATATTGTTTACCAGCAGCCTGTTTACAGGCAAATATCAACAACCCCCAGAGCGTTCATCACATAGTGCTAAGGTGTATTGTCTGCTTAATACACACGCCTGTGTGTTGCCTCTTGTTAGTACATTTGCAGTATTTTTATATAACACCTGACGTGTATGTGTAGAATAAATCAACATGTGCAGAAGACAAGTGAGGAAGGAGTTTCCTCTGCAGAAGAGCTTGCACTCTAGAGGTAAGCAGCCAGTGCCTCTCCAACTGTTGTTGATTTGCAGGTCTAGGCATGTGGTCAACCAAAGAAGGACGACAGAGAATGCTGGGACTTTTAGTCTGGGTGACGTCAGTAGCTCCATGTTAAGTGAGTGCTGATTTAGGTCACAGAACAGCTTGCTCCACTGTACATATAGAGCTCCTGCGAGTAATTTATTGCAGTGGCTGGCCATACTTGGCAATTCCCGGTTGTGTTAAAAGGGTTAATAGAATGGATGTGAGGAGCTAAACCAGGTTCACAGACAGTAGGATCAGGGTGCTCTGCCCCAATACCAAATACCTGCTCCATCTGTAAACCTGAATAACTCTGATGCAGGTGTGCGGAAGAGTGATAAGGAAATATAATAAAGAGAAGTGCGGGTGTTACGACAGAGGAGGCTGGCTGCACCTCATACACCGAAAAATGCTGACTTTTATCCTACAGGGACAGTGCAATATAGAATGAGCTATTTTCCACCGCTAATGACTTGGGACTTAAATTAAAATTCATTTTGTCTACACGATGCTACTGTGTATCTTGAAACCAGGAGCACGGTTTTCTTCTCTGGCCTTCCAAAATTTGGTCACAACTTGGAAGAATTAAAGTATATTTATTCAAACTGGTGCCCAGGTAATGGGAAAAAATAAGGGCTACCAGTGCTGATCCAAACTGCCGTTCAGAAAATGAAAGCAAACGTCTGATAGGTTGCAGTAGGGACCCAGGTTTTCACAAATGGCTTTCCTCCTGGTGCCTGCAGCCCATTTACTAGGATCCCATGACATCACTGAGTCCTGGAGCGCTTTCTGACGTCACTGGTTTTTAATGAGGTCATAATCTGAATATGTTCTCCCCACCCACTATGTGACTTTCGTGTTCAGATGGATCCTCAGATGGGCCACTGTCGGTGCTAGAAGAGGATGTCCCGAGTAGCTTGGTGAGCTGGGAGAGCTCCTGACGTCAGTAGAAGAGAATTTTAATCCAGTGCATAAAAGCTGTGATCCCCAGCACTGAGATAATGACAGTAGTAGAGGTGTGTAGAGAAGGCAGTCATAGATAATGATATAAGGTGTTTGCTCACCATCTAAGCCACATTCCTGCTCGCTGCAACCTCCTCAATCACAGAGAGAGTTTTGAATGTCATCAGTTGACCTTTTCCGCTGTCACTTTATCTACTGAAGCCTTGAATGGCCCCATTGGCTCCAACTCCTCCACTGCCGGAGGGTTGAAATTCCAGGCCTCGTCGGCAGATGACAGGGTTAACTCCCAGCTTTACCCTGCCAGCCTCATCTAGTCTTCTATTTGGTATTTATGAGAGGGCGCGTTATCACGCTACATCCAGCCAGGGTGCTGAAATCACAGCGCAGAGAGCAGACTCTCCGCACAGACACATCAGGCTCAGCCAATCCTGCTACAGCGCAGCACAGGCTGATCATTTGTGTCTGCAAGACCGTAAGGGCCGCTGTCCGGTAGACAGTGACACTTCACATGTTAAATGTACACGTGTCTGCTCCAAGGGTAACTGAAGCGCTACCAGACTGGTGCTCTCGGCATGAAAAGTTGTCCCGAACCTCCTAATTGAAAGTGCAGAAATCTCGTACATAGTATTGCCAACTGGCCGTTAAAAATGGGACTCTTTGCCTATGTATTTGACAGGGCTAAAATATTAAAGAGTTGTAAGGTAGGCGTTTGTTCTGGAGGCTAAACCTGGAACTAGTGACATCACTGATTTACTTCTTTGTCATTGTGTGACGTCATTGGTTCCCAATGAATTGGTACACTGCATTTTCAGGAATATCCTCCGGTTTGGAGGATGACTACATGCACGTCCGGCTCTTCCTGTCCATCCCATTACGCAGGTATTTTTCTGCCTGATGCCAGTTGCATTCTGTGAGTGAGAAGATAGACTCTGTAGCCATTGGCATTATAGAATGAAAGATGGCCCTTGATAAATGGGCATGAATAATCACACAAAACTTTTTGTTTTATCTTCTATACCAGTGGTGGGCTTTATATTTGTGTACACGTGACTTGTGCCAGGCAGGTCAAATGTCCGAGTGGAGATTAGCCTTGAGCTCTAGGACGGGCATTTAAATGGTATAAGTTTGCCAATCAGCCGTTCTTACAGATAAACATGTACGTGACACTCTGCATGCCATCGTATGGGGAAGATATACCCACCATAGGCCCTCATTCAGAGCCGTACGCTCTGAGCAGAGCGCACGCTCTGAATGAGGGCCGCCCTCCATAAAAATGGAGCGTCCTCCTGGACGCTCGTATAGCTGTGGGTCACCACCCACAGCCTATATGAGCGTGCAGTTTGATGGCCGCGATGGTCGTGACCATCGAAACTGCGAGCCGGAGCCTGCGGTTGAGGTTTTCAACCGCAAGCCCCGGAGTGATTTTGGCTCTATCAGAGCCAAAATCACTCCCACTGACATCACTAGTGATGTCAGTGGGCCGGCTTCTGACGGGAGGCGTTCCCGTGGGAACGCCCCCGTCAGGGAGGCACGCCCACCAAAGGGGGCGTGCTGTCAATCAACATCGACAGCACGCCCCCTTTGATCAGACACAACGAGCGAAGGAAAGTCCTTCGCTCGTCGCGTCTGGCGCATGCGCACGACGGAGCTCCCGCCTCGTGCGCATGCGCAGAGCACAACATCGACCCACTTGCGAGCGGACAGCCGCTTGCGAGTGGGTCTGAATCAGGCCCATAGTCTTTTGGACTGTTAACCCTTTACTTCCCTCTGCTGTCTTGGCAGCAACGCCCCTTGGCCCCTCTTGTTCGATGTAGCAAGCCAACACCGTTTTAGTCTCTCAGACTGCCAATGAACAGGCTGTGCTGCTCTGTGGGTTTTGACTTGGAGCTTTCGTAATAAATTAATTTATTCTGTTTTTCAGCGTATTTTTTATGGCCTATAAAGAGGGTTCATTTCTGTAATCGTTCAGGGAACTATTTTGGTGGTGAGTGATTTGTAACAGATCTCTGCATAGCCTGAGCTCATTATATAAGTGAGAGCTGCCATTCTTTGTGCTCTGCTAAGGTAAAGCAGCTCATGTTCAGAGTACCACCACTTACCATATTCCAAATAGCCACCATTCGATTAACTTCTCCAAGCAGTAACTGTTGAACCTAAGCTTCTCTGAGACAGAACGGCCGGACTTTTATCCGTAGGTTGCAATAGACGTTAGCTAGTGCTTGCGGCTGCAAGCTAAGCATCTGGAAGTGGCTCTGTCACCTGAGAGACTTCCTTACTAGTGTCCTAATCCCTTTCCCAGATGTCCTCCGTCCATATGGCCGGCATGCTTGGTGTATGCTTATACGGCCGAAATGAGAAAATGTGTTCACATTGCAAGTCTGCCGCGCGCCTCAGTTGCTCTGCCTAATTGTTATGGCTCCTATATATAGCCGGCCTGCGTTGGGGGCTCTGTGTCCTGATCGAAGTATCACGAGAGGTCATTGTCTCAATGGGGCTGACAGGGTACAGGGCTTACCGTGTGAGGACCACAAGCCTAGTTCTATATGTAGGTTTTATGTATACAGCAAAGCATATGTCTGTGTACCTTCTCTTCCTTTTTCGTTCTCCCCACCCCCGCTGAAGGGTAGTGGTTTCAAATTTGAAACCTATAGCCCAGCAAAAATTAAGATCTCTATCTAAAGTGTTGTGAGCAGACTACCAGCATCACCGAGTGCTGCAGTATAGTGGGTGACAGTCCCGATTGGACTGGTGCTGCAGGAGAGTGGCATCTGTCCAATCAGGAGACATTGCTCAAGACTGAATCCGCCCATCAAGCTTCAATGCCTCAAGAAGTAGACTACAAGTCTCAGGATGCCAGCAGTCAATGGTGGGTTGGAAGTCACTTCAGCCAGGAGGAAAACACACAAGACCAGCATAACCCTTCATAACCTGTGACATTTCCCATGTAATTGTTTTAGACGTCACTATATTATCACCTTCTGCCATCAGGTGTTAGGATTCTTCTCTCTTTTTGTTGTACATGTTTGTTTAGTGCACACACTGCATAAATATACATGTTTTAGTAAATACACATATGAACTGCGCTGTGCTCTATTAAAAGGTTCTTACTGTATGTCTGCTCGAGCTGCCGGAGCTGAAATATGCCGTGGGAGTGAAATGTCCCCCCCTTTTCTGCTTAAGTGCTTGTTATACCAGTTATTGGAACACAGGCAGACATCTGGCAGCTCACGGCTATTGTGACCACAGTATGGCAGCAGGGTGAGCTGGGACTTGTAGTTCTAGTGTGGCTTTGGGGGTGCTTGGCTGCGAATACTCTGTAGATCCTTGGTATTACCATCAGGTCATATGTAAGTAATTCCGGGAGCATTCTTGGCGTCTAGCTCACACCTGCCCTATGAAGTAATATTTGGGACGTGGATAATGTTTGTGGTATTTCTTTACTTTTTGGGGGGCATTCTCATGATGTCATCTTGGAACTTGAAAACAAAAACTTTCTACAGTAATGTTACTAAAATAAAAAAAAAAAAACAATGTCATTTGTTTAAAAAGAAACTTTTCACTTTGAGCCTGAACACATCCTGACTTCTTGCGTGTCTCCAAGCCCAAATACCCCCAGACACACGAAGCAGGAACTCTGTATCCTAAGTGCATACAAGGCGAGCCGAAGTCCCGCTCATAAAATCCCTAAATGCCTTTAATCGCCATTTGCACTCAACTTAAATGCTAGGTCAGAAGCAACAGGAAACCATTAGGAGATTTTAAGAGATTCCGTGACTGCCATTTAATGTTGGCACAGCCAGAGCACCCTATAAATCTAAAGTTGCCGAGCCTTCCCCACGTGCCCAGGAGGGGCAAACGACCCTGTACTTTGTTCCACGAAGGACAAGGATATTGGCTTGATTATTATTATGTGAAGTTCAAAAATCACTGTACAATAGGGTCCTTAATGGCTGATTATGTGCAGGACAGATGAAGTAAGACATGGGGTATTTTCATGGCCCAAACATTGTTGCTCCATCAATGCCAGGCTAGTCTTCTGCAATTTTTCATGACTGCTCACTCAATAGGTGGCGCTGTTACTGCTGCTTGGAGAGTAACTTACCACAGCCAGAAATCCGGTTCTGTATGCTGAACCTACATCCACCACACACACCATGTGTGTGTGTGTATACATATATATACATGTGTAATTACAGAGCCCACCACGTTGGAGCGTCTAAAGGTAGTGTGTTGATGGTGTCCTCTTCACTGCTCCAGTCTGAGGCAAGTTTATTTTAAGGAATTGCTGCTGGAAATTGCAGCGCTGTGTGTAAAAATAGCCAGATTTACAGAATAATGGGCCGAACAGCTGCAGAACATTGTGCCTATTTCTCGCCAGTCAGCAGAGATGCAGGAATTCATTGCAGCTATGTGTCTTGTCCCAAAGAAGTCCCTATTTATTGCTGAGGCAGCACAGAGTCTGCTGGAGGAACTGAGCTCCTAATTCATGTTTTATATACAGGGGAGCAACTGGAGCAGAACTGTGAGGGGGCGCAGCAAGAACTCAGACTATCCTGCGCCAGAATGATTATTTGTGAGGGCCGTGCTAATGACAAGACAGGCACTATGGTGGTTATAGGGGACATCTGCCAGCAATGGTTTGTGTAACTCAGTCCTGTTATTATGTATATATAAATATGTGTACGTACATGGGCCTTGTTTAAATACAGTCATAGTCGTATATACATTAGAGAAGAGCCCTGTTGATACCGGCAAAGGCCCCTTTCTCTCTTTCCTTGGCCCATTTCCAAATATGGAGGAGCAGTATATTGTATATTAAATGCACAGCAATATATATATATGTATATATATATAAATATATATATGTGTGTGTGTGTATATATATATATATATATATATATATAATATGAGAGCATGGTGGCTCACTGGTTAGTATTGATGCCTCACAGCACTCAGATCATTGGTTCGGTTTCAGCCAGGGCCCTATCTGTGTAAAGTTTGTATGTTCTTGCTGTGTGTGCGTGAATTTCCTCTTATAATCCAAAAACACGCAGGTAGGTTAATTGGCTTCTGAAAGAAAGTAACCCTAGTGTGTATATGTGTGTGTCTGTGTGGTAGGGAATATAGATTGTAAGCTCCACTGGGGCAGGGACTGATGTGAATGACTGACTGAAATATTCTCTGTAAGGTGCTGCGAAACATTTGTGTGTTATATAAATGTTGATATATGTATGTATTAGCGTGGCCTAGCAAAGGATTGAAATAGGTCTGCAGAAGTGTCGATAACTAGGCCGACAGACTGCAGTAGGCCCTCACACCATCAACACCTATTGGGGGCAGCCATTTTGTGACTGAGCTATGGTTTGCAGTCTATGAAATCCTGAAGATCCAGTACATCACTGAGGCACTTTGTGCTATGCCTTGTGTTGTCGCTGGTTACTAGTGAGCTTATAGGCCAAACGTTGGTTTAGCTCACAAAATGGCTGCCATTAGGTGTAGTATAAGACCTACCCACACACCTCTGATATTGGGAATATGTCCTCCGCAGGGCTAATTCTTCCCCTTTTGTCCTACTGCGCGGAGAAGGGTCAGAGCTAAGCTTTTCCTGGTTGTGATTTCAGACGTTAAGAAAGAAAGGTTTTAACGGGTGCGACAGCCCCGAACCAGATGGGGATGACTCCATTGACCAGAGCCCTCTCATGGAAGACAAATACCGCAAAGCCAGCGAGGATTTGGACATTCTGTTCAAACGCTATGGCGTAAGTAACCCTGTCATCGACAGCAGCTCTTCATCTCTCTCTCTCTCTTTTTTTCTTTTCTTTGTCCACTGGTTCCCCCCCACCCCAACCCACTCCCCAAAAAATGTAAACCGTGAAAAAAAAAATGGAAAAAAACCAACAACCCCCAACCCCCACCCTGATCTGAAAAAGCAGGCGCTGAACAAGAAGCACAGGGAATACGAGAGCCCAGACGCGGATGAGGTGTTCGCGCTGACTCCGCAGACGGAGGAGAAATATAAAAAGATTGACGAGGAGTTTGATAAAATGATGCAGAGTTATAGACTCGCAGTGAGTACCTTGGGGGGAGTGAGCCACAGGCCAAAGCAGCACTGCATGTTTTTGGATAATACGGCCCCAAATATACGCTATGCATTACTTCTGTCTTCCTGGCCTCCTCCTGTACACTTCACCAAGGCCGTTGTGTCTTTCTGACATAGTTATTTATTATCGCGGCCCTCGCATATCACTCGGTTCAGCTCGCATCCGCCCTGTGTGGTGCAGTTGTTTCCACGGAGTGATTTTGATTGGTGAAAAACAAAAAGGGAGCCAGAGAACTAAGCTAATCTAAGTATCTAAAGTCGCATGAACGCATGTAGAAATAGGAGATACCCAATGAACGTTAAGCAACAATGAAACGCGTCGGGAATTATTGTTCATCAGTTAAATCTAAACACATTGCAATAGGTATATCGTGCAAAACAGGCTAATAGGGTCTAAACAAAATGCACCTAATCGTAGCGTTTTATCAGGTCCATGTAAATGACTGGAACGTAAAAAGATTACACTCAGTCTTTCTTATTCTAGTCTAGAATTCATAACTGAAATGAGCCCAGGTTAGTAAACGTTTTATCAACGGCTTCACTTATATTGTCAATCATTTCTGTTCGGGTTGTTTTTTCATGCACAGCATGAAACTACCAGAAAACATATCCTTTCGCTGATGCATATATACAGATGTGTCCTTACTTAGCTTTGCTCTCAGTGCTACACACATTCAATAGAATGGCGCAAGGTAGTGCGCTCAGTTATTGCCGCCAGAACCTGCAGTGCTGCTTAATAGAGCTGTAACCTTTCATCCTGGGGCAGGGCCTACAGCGCGCACAGCTGGGGAGGCCCGTCCTGAGGCTGAGGGGTAACGGGACTTAAGGGGTGTGCTCTTGCATGGCTCTGCATTTCGGCCTTGGTTTGCTCAGTTCTCACGTAAGGTGCAGACGTAGGTAAAGCGAACCTGTCTGCCTACACGCGGCCGTGGCAGTCATTTTGTGAGCTGTCCGTTTACCAGAGATTATTGGTACACAAAATGGCTTCCTCCACTGTGCGTAAGGGACAGAAGCACTTTTATAGAAAACCAAAGTGGTAATAAGATATAACATGTAACAAAATATCAGTTTAAAGTAACTTTTAATGCCCTGCCTCACTGTGATCCATTCCCTCAAGCCATCTATTAACACTTGCCTAAAACTGTAACCCTTTTTGTGGAGATGACGTGTGCGTGATTGTGCTTTCCTCTGACGGCTGAGCGTTCATAACTGGCTTCCACTTTCCGCTGACCATTAACTTCTTCACTTAAGTTTTCTGTTTAAATTTTATTCTGCACCAGACCCTGGGGTAGATGTATCAAACCTTGGAGAGAGAGAAAGTACCAACCTATCGGCTTCCAACTCATGTTACCAGGCTGTGTTTGAAAAATGACAGGAGCTGTTTGGTTGGTACTTACATCTTCCCCCACTGTCTGCTTCATGAAACCTTAGATCAGAGCCAGGCAGAAAAGGGTTTTAGTGGTGGGGGTGTCAGAGGATGAGAAGGCAGCTTGTGGTGTATCATTTGTGTAGTCAGATGGGCCCTACTCATAATGCATGAATATATTAAAGCTGGTGTGGGATGTTGTGATTATTATCTTTGATCTATAAATTGTGTAGACAGTTGATGTGGGCGGGTAACACGTATATTGTAAGAAGAGAAAAGAGGACACACACAACTTTTGAAAGCATGATGTGCAAAATAGTCCACACTCTTTTGTGTCCAGTAGTGCACAGCTCCCCCTTCCTCTTTAACCAGTAGTCCATTACTTTTCCAGTTGTGGCCAGTAATACACCACTTCCCCTCGTTGTGTCCAATAATACACAACTTGTCCTCGTTGTGTCCAATAATACACAACTTGTCCTCGTTGTGGCCAGTAGGACACAGCTCCCCCCCCATTGGGACCAGTATAACATGGCTCCCCAGTTATAGCCAGTAGGACACAGCTTCTCCCATTGTGGCCAGTAGTGCACAGCCTCACTTGTGGTCACCAGTAGTGCAGTTTCCTCCCGCTGAGCCCAGTCAAGCACAGGCTCCTCCCTAAGTCACCAGTAGTGCACAGCTTCCTCCCGCTGTGGCCAGTAGTGCACAGCCCCGCCAGTAGTGCACCGCTTCCTCCCTCTGTGGCTAGTGATGTAAAGTTCCCTCCATAGTCACCAGTATTACTTAGCTAATCTGGACTAGTGCAGGAACTAGACACACACTATCAGTTTCAGAATCATCGGTGTGATCTTGGGAATGTATACTGATTGGGGCGTTTATGGGAAGTGGTGCTCAGCAAAAAGGTGCTTTAACCTGCAACAACCAACCAGATTCCAGCTCTCATTTTTGTAGGAAATGTTTAGATATCTTCTGGTTCCTGTAGGTTCCAGCACCATGAAGTGGTACAGCTAACGTGCAGAGGGTCTTACCCGGCCACCAACCCTCTGATTTTCACTTCTGTGTTCAGTCTGCAGTTCCAGCCCCGAATTTTGCCATGCCAGTTACTGTACCTGTGACCAATCAGAACACGCTGCAGTTCAGCAACCCCGGAGGCTCGCTGGTCACACAGTCTCTGATGACGGCATCACTCTCAGACCCCAGGCTCCTGTCTCCGCAGCCCCCCTTACAGAGGAATACAGTGTCTCCAGGGCTACCTCAGAGGCCAGCCAGTGCCGGTGAGTATCTGACGCTGCATTGCTGTCTGTGTCTCTGACAGTATTTATTTTTTATTATTATTTCTAACCATCTCCCTTTGTATTTCCAGGAGCGATGCTCGGCGGAGATCTTAACAACTCTAATGGAACCTGTCCAAGTCCAGTAGGTGAGTAAGGGACCCTTATGGATGTTCAACATTGTGGCTTGTTTTGTTGGGCTGAGTGAAGGAACTTGCTCCATGCAGGGTGTTCCACCTAATTCCCAGCAGCACGTCCCCAGTGAGAGCACAGTGTTTCTGTCTGTGTTTGTCTGGGATTACTTGTAGGTGGTCCTGATGAGCTGTGATCCTCACGTGGACTGGTGCTCTGGGCCTGAAAATGGTCAGTGACTGTTTTTTTCCCACTGGCACACAAGGCTGAACCATCGCCAGTACTCTCTAACATGGCGGAGATGTTCTGTGTGGTGTTGCCCACACCAACCAATCAGTTCCTGCCTGACATTTGTGTACTGCAGTACAGAGAATGAAAGCAAACCACTGAGTGGTCACTGTGGGCAACACCACATTTTCCTTGAAGTGTCAGCCTGTGAGGACAGGGAAGTCACTCCACCACCATCACTGGCAGTTGATCATGTAAAAGCTTTTGTGATTGGCCGTGAGACAAGTGTCATATTTTTGACCATCTAGCCAATGAGATCATCAGAACGCTCACAACAGCACAGGCTATTTCAGGAGATGAGTGTGCTAGTCTTGTCAGTGGCATTGATTTGTCCACACGTGGTGGGTGAGAACACGGCTGCATATCAGGAAGGGAATGGAGGCAACAGAACGCCATAAGCTGAGAGGTCTATAGTGGGAGGAGCAGGGTCCCGCAGCAGCACAGAGTATATCAGGAGATGGGTCATGTGTTGGTGAGGACTGCATGTGACAGGGGCAGTGACATGATGTGAGAAGGAGAATGGAGGCAGCAGGAAGCCACATGCTGAGTTTGTGAGGAGCAGGGTTTCCAGGCAGCACAGAGTATATCAGGAGATGAGTGATGTGTTATTGAGGACAGGTCTGTATGTGACAGGTGAAGTGAGAATGGAATGAAGACAGTAGGAAGCCACATGCTGAGAGAGTTAAATAGTGAGAGGAGCAGGGTCCCCAGCAGCACAGAGTATATCAGGAGATGAGTGATGTGTTATTGAGGACAGGTCTGTATGTGACAGGTGAAGTGACCTGATGTGAGAATGGAATGAAGACAGTAGGAAGCCACATGCTGAGAGAGTTAAATAGTGAGAGGAGCAGGGTCCCCAGCAGCACAGAGTATATCAGGAGATGAGTGATATGTCAATGAGGACAGGTCTGAAGTGACATGATGTAGGCAGCAGGAAGTCAAAGTTATATAGCAGCACAGAATAGGGATATGAGGCTCCTGTTCTACTAATGTCAAAGACACCTCTGTATGATGCAAGTTTTTACAACTTGTTTAATGTTTGGTAACAGCACTTTATAGCTACATCTATAGTAAATCACCTTTCTCCCTATAACATTGACTTGGAGGTCTTGGTTGTTGATTGGGTCAGCCTGGCTATAGGGAGGTTTGTGAAGCCTTGTATATAAACCGCAAATGTTTGGCTCCCAGGGGAGCGATACCTTCTGCAGTACAATGACAGGGATGGTATTTAAGGTGTGAGAATGTCAGTCAAAATATTCATGTACCCATTGTGTACCCAAAGTCAGTAGTCCTTAATTAGGCATAGTGTAGTGGTAAGACTGTACCCTCCCAATTCGTTTTGAGTGTTGGGTCAGCCGCAAAATGGCTGCAGTGTGGGTGACTGGTTGCATATTAATCCCTCTCTAGCAGAGGGGCGCACTCTCCCTGCCCATGTACAGTGACATTCTGTAAGACATAGGGTGTAATTTAACCCAAATGTTGTTCTTCCTAGCTCAGCATCCGTCTGTAATGGTATCTCTCCACCTCGCCCCTCAGGGGCCGCTATCTGAAATCTCTGTAATAGCACAGCTGCATTAATTAGCAGGTCATCTCCGGAACATTATAATGAGCACAGTAATACAGGCGACAGTACTTAGTGCTACCAGTATCGTGCACATGTCGCACACACTAAATGCATCACAAAGGGTTGCCCTAATAGTGGCGGGGAGGTGCAATGCCAGCCATAGGGATCTAGTATATGCAATATATCACATGTCAAAGTCAATATTCTTCTTCTTATTATAGATTTGCAGAGAGCCAACACATTCTACAGTACTATACAGAGTAAGTAGTACGTCCAGGAATTATTACCAATACAGAGCATAAGAACTACAAGGCATAGAGAAACAAAAGAAGCCAGGATTGGTTCACTAAATCTTACAGTGTAAAATACAAGTACCGTGTGCACGACGTATGTATGCGTGTGATATGTACCGTGTGTACGACGTATGTATGCGTGTGATATGTCAGGAACTGTGACAGCTGAAGATGTTTGATGCCTGCCCATCAGACTGAGGAGGGTTATTGGGCACAGACGTGAATGGGTTGGCAGATGCGTGCGGTAACCTTATGTGAGCGGTCTTGGTGGATGAAAGTAGGCTGTATACGATGGCCGATCCCCCTAGCCAGCATGTTTGTATGAGTAGTATTCCATATACACTGGACCTTTAAGGTGCATCCCATGGATGCTGTTTCAGAGAAGATCATGTTCAATATAAAGTTACTGAGTAATGCGATTTCTGGAGAGCGAAGGGTTATTATGTAGTTCAGACACACGCACACGAATAAACTGTTATTTCCACCCCTGTGACTGTAAAGCCCCCCCACCGTTACACTGGACAGCCGTTGGAAAGTAATCACGCTGCCTCTTTGATTAATATGATTTCATTAACACCGTTAGGCCGAGCACAGAGCGAGGAGCCCCCACACCTCCCTTTCCCTGGTGCCGATGCCACACCAGTTTCACGGTGCTGTCCAAGACATTCAAGTCTCCTGTCCTCCTAATCAGATTGGACACAAGCAGACATGTGGCCCTTCAGAGATGTCACTCGAATTACCCCTGGCAGTGAATGAGTTTCTGTCTCACGAGAGGATGAGGGGGATCAGAAAATGACAAAGCCCCCTGCCGTGACAGCAGCAGCATCTCCCCGAGGTCCGGTCACATCCTGGCAGCTGTATGGCAACTAGCAGGAATCTCTACATCAGCACTTACCCAACTTTAATTTCTTTTTTTTTTTTTCCTAAATATAATTCGATGAATGAAATGTGGAAATTCCTCTTTTACTTGTCTTCAGTATTGGCCCTGTGGTTAGGGCCGAGGTCCAGCGACTGCTCAGATGGCATACGTTAGTCTGATAGGGTTACTGTAGCCTGGCCACACACATACTGCAGTCCTCGCAAACACAGAGCAACGCACTTGGGTAGCCAAACTTGGCCTGCACTGCCAGATTATTTCCGGCATCGCGGAGACCTGCTAGTACCACCGAGAAATGACCTTTCGGCCTTGTGACTCTTGTCTTCCAAACACATTTGTCAACATGACCAATAATCCGCAATAGTGTCAATACCAGGCATCATAGAAATGTTGGTTCAGGACTTGTGGCTGCACGCAACGCACATGGCCCCTCATTGAGGAGGGGGCCATGGTAGAGCCAGATTGCACTTGCTCATACAGCTGGCAACCACAGGTGCAAAAAAACTGACCATTCTGTGTCCACAGTCCGCCTGGCATTCCTTGTAACCCTAGTGCAGTGCAGATCTGTTGGCTTTAGGGATAGCCGATCCCTACCATTATAAACGTGAGACGGCTTGGACTTGTCACTTATGTGCACCAGCCAAAAAATATATAGCCAAGAGAGTCAGTTTGCACCTGTTGACCTGCTGAATGTCCCATAATGCTTTGCTAAACAAAGGGTTGCTGACACGGAAACCTGGAGTGTCCAACCTGTAACATCTGAGGGGGGTCGGCCATAGCACAGTTGATATACATGGGCTCCAAGTCACTGTCAGCTGTTGCAGATTCTAGCCGGGCTAGTTCTATGAATGTCAGAATTGACGTCACCCAGCATTCCGTGCATTCCTCCTGCCTGCTTCAGGAAACTGGAGTATAGCTTGTGCTGGAGGGCTCCAGGGGGACGGGCCTCTCTCCCAACACCTAGTCTCTACCCCGTGCTTCCACTTTCCACCCCCACACATGAAACGGCAAAGCCCTTACAAGTCATTAGTAACAACGCTGTACAGTAGGAGCATGAACACGCAGGGCGCGATTACTCTTTACACGCAGGGACTTTTATAATGGCCGGATTTAAAAAAAAAAAAATTCTGTAATTGCTGCAGACACAGGAAAAAAAAAATGACACCATAAAGGAAATTTGTCAGTTTTCATGTTCAATAATAGATTGATCACTAAGTGTCTTTAGCTGTATTCTTATGTGGCCATTGCTGCTAATACATGTATTGGGACTGACAATTCGTGCTGATCCTGCCTCTTACCAAGGCCGTTTGGAAAGTGAATGCGAATGTCTGGTAACTGAGTTACAATACCCCTTTACCTTTGCAGATCTAATCTGACCTAGGAGTGTAATAACATGTATAACGTAACTTCTAATGTCTCTGTCCCTCTCTTCATTTTGCAGGGAACGGCTACATTAGTGCGAGAGCCTCCCCAGGCCTAATACCGGTATCAAACGGGAACAGCCTGGGCAAAGTGATCCCAGCCAAATCCCCGCCACCACCTTCCCACAGCAATCAGCTCGGAGCCAACAGTCGCAAACCAGATCTGCGCGTCATCACCTCACAAGGCGGCAAGGGATTAATGCATCAGTTGGTGAGTCCTGGGGGGGTTTACATCACATCAGGTGGCTCCTAATTGGGGTGGGGTAGAAGCCTTGACGTAAGGAGACAGAAGTAGGTTACAGTACATGTCAAAGAGGCACAGTGTCCTAAATGAAGGCTTGGTGCAAACTATAAAGGCCGTTTCCAAGTTGCCCAATAACTCACTTCATGTGATTGCAACAAAAATGAAAGAGAAAGTAGTTCTGTCAGACTTGTTTCCTGTGATATAGGGCTCTAACATCTGGCCTAAAATCAGGACCCTCATGTAACGTGCTACCTTTCTGTGTAAGAAATCCTCTATTTAACCTTGTCTGGAATTCCAATTGTAGTAAATACCCATACCTGGCGTATGGTATCATAAATTTACCTAATGAAGATATGTCACAAAAATTGGTGTTGACTAGAAATATACAAGAGGACACGGGAGCCCTACACTTGGATAACAACACAGGGCCGCATTATCATTGCGGGGGAGTTTCTCGGAAATGGAGGTTGACGAAACGTAGCATACAACAGATTTTACACTAAAAGAAAAACACAAATCCTGAGGTTCCCAAACGCCGTCCTCAAGGCTCCTCAACAGTTCAGGGTTTAGAGATATCCATGGTTGAGCACAGATGATTAAATCAAACTGACTGCGCTCAACCATGGATATCCTTAAAACCTGGACTGTTGGGGAGCCTTGAGGATGGCGTTTGGGAACCTGTGCACTGAGATGTCAGCCAGCCATTTTACCACCAAATTACACAATATGTCGGCTAATGATCGGATTGATTTCAGGAGAATGGAACTCTGGCATTGCGGTTGGTTTGGGGATCTTCGCACTGCAATATCGGAGCAATTTACATGATAGTCTCTTTTTATGTTACGTGGCCATTTATAAACTAAAAAAATGTTTATTGTATTGGAGAATATTCCATCTGTGAGAATATCCTCCAATGTATTTTATACATTTAGGGGCATATGTATCAATGCTTGATGTGAGATAATATTGTGAGAGAGATATCACCAACCAATCAGCTCCAAACTATCATTTCTTAAACACAGCCTGCAAAATGTAAGTTAGAAGCTGATTGGTTGGTGAAATATATATCTCACAATTTTATCTCACATCAAGCTTTGATACATATGCCCCCAAGTCCGCTGACACATTTCTCTATCTAACGAGATGCATTTTGGTGTTTTCTCTTTCTCTCTTTCTCTCTCTCTTTCAATATTCTGCATTTTGCACAAAGACGGAGGAACAGTTGGAAATGGTGAGTGAACTTGCTTGCTCCTCTCCCATGGCTGTGACCTGCGTGTGAAATCTGTCCTCTTTCTGTCTCCTTCACATGCTCAGATATCACTAAAGGGAACCAAACCACATGCATAATGTAATACTCACATGCTGACTTCAGTGAAACAGCACCCCCTAGTGACCAAATTATTCTAAAAAAATAAACTATAGAATTTTTTGTCGTTAAGGGACAAGAGCATTATGGGTTGTTTCCTTTCATTATAATGCCCCTGCACACAGAGTTAATTGTCCAGACACATTTATTCATACCCATTGAATATGTCAGACGATAAACTGGCAAACATGAGCCTTAAGGGTATTTTCCTAAATGCCTTAAAGATGCATTTGTCATCTACCCAGTGGAGGCAGCCATGTTGTGTTCTTAACCAGTAGTCGACCTATCACTTTCTGCCTCACGTCTCCACCTACCAACTGCAATCTCAGGAATATTGGTTCAGCCCACAAAATGGCCGCCTGCAGGCGTCCCGGTACTTTTTTTTACATAAGACTCCTGTTCTCTGTGTCCCGTTGCATGTTATAGCGCAGCACGTTGTGAACATCACACGCAGCTGGCGGTCAGCAAGCTTTTTTGCGGCCTGAATTATTTTTTTCTTAGAGGAAATCACACGGCTTTCTCTGAGCGGCAGATGAAGGCCGCTCATTCTTTCAGTAGCATGTCTGGAGGAAATCGCCCTTCTTTCACACCACTGATGTGTGACCTGACCCGGAGACGGCTTGTGATAGTGCAGAGGCATGAAAAGCTCATTGTCTCATGCTTGGAGGATGAGAGCGGAAAGGAAACCCCTGGGCCTGGCTCTCTCAGCCTGTTCTGTGCTGGCGGGCCAGGGAGCAGAGCTGTGTGTATAGTACCCTCATTGTTATTAAACCTGGGCATTTCCACTGCATAAACATTGCTCAGCTCCCATGTTGTTGTTCTCCTAATCCGTCAGTGCCATGTGGCGGCCTGCTTCAGAGCCGCTCGTAAGCGGCCGCTCGTTCGCTCCGAGCGATGTTCGCACATATGCGTATGGGTCGTAATGTGCATGCGCCAACCAGTCATTGCGGTCGGAAATCGAGCGCTCGCAAAATAGCGAGTGCCTGCTAATTTGAGTGACAGAATGAGGCGTTTGTGGGTGGTAACAGGGGAAGGTGCTTGAAAACGTGGAGTGGAGATCCGAACGAGGCGTGCCAAACGGTAAAAACGGGCGTTTTAAGGGTGTGCATAATTACCAAAGCAGCGTCATAGACCACGTCACTTGGTTGTTTCTTAGCCTGAACTGTTCGCATGATTGCGGTAGGATAATCCAACCACAAGCACTGCGAGCAGTTCAGACGCCTTTCGATGTACTCGATTAATCTAATAAATAGCGGAGATGACTTATGATGCGAGCGGCAAGGGGGCGTCTTTACAAATGTTTTGCTCGCTCAGACATAGAGGCGTCAACAGACCGCAAAGAGCGAGCACTGAATTTAAATAGCCGGCCCCTTTTTCTGAACGAGCGAGCGCAAATAGCGTCCGGCTCTGAATCAGGCCCTAAGATCAGAGATCCTGATACGTATTTATGTGGGTGTATCTATAGTAAGAGACACGGTACTGTAGAGCGAGGAATAATCCGTCTCTGTCTTTCCCCTGCAGAGTGCACAGCGGTTAGTAGGTGTCTCTCAAGCAGCGCACTCCTTAACCACACCCGTCGTTTCCGTGGCGACTCCCAGTTTACTGTCACATCATGGACTCCCGTTCTCTGCCATGTCCACGGCATATAACACAGGTCAGTGTCTCGTTGTGGTTTTATTGATCCTACAACTGCTGTATGAATAAAATGAATTTCACTGTTTGCTACTACTATGGATTTATACATTGATTTTCTGTCTGTCAGCCGCAAAGGGTAGGCTTAGGGGCAGCCGCAGGCGTAGAGGAAAGGATTTGCGTAGGACAGTGTTGGAGATCGGCGTAGTGGTAGGCGAACATAGGTGCAGGGGTAGATGTAGGGGCAGGCACAGTGGTAGTGTTGGAGGTGGGCATAGGGACAGACACATGGGGTGGGTGCAGGGGCAGCCACAGTAGGCGTAGGGTCAGCGACATGGGTAGTCACAGGGCTTGGCGTAGAGGCCGTCGCGGCAGGGACAGACATATAAACACAATATACTGCTGGTGTTGGCATAGAACAGTATTATCTGGATACTGCAGAATTATTTGGTTTATGGTGATGGCCATGGAAATCTGTGCTCATAGATCTGTAGAGCTTGCAAACTGCCTGTAGCTTCCCTTGTGCAGAAATGCAGGTGTAATGGACGGGTTACTGAGCATCTTGCTCCGGACTACTCACAAGCCAGTTTGTGAAGGGAAACTGGATGGGCCTGTTCTGTAAGGGAGGCCCGTCTTCACCAGAGTGAAATTATTTACACCCAGCAAAGGGAGGGGGACAGACATTGCTCTCACATTATTCACACTCATACTGCAGTGCCTGTGCTGTCCTGAAGGGGGCAGTCAATCTGACCAGCAATTGTATATTGTATTAATAAATGACATATTGAATTTTTCATTCTACTGGCAAAAAAAAAAAAAAAGGAAATGACCCAGCACAAAATGACAATTATCTTGGGCACCTTACTTATCTGTATCTGACATGACCCAGTTTTGATATAATAAACACACCACAGCCTGGCGTGTGTACGTGACTCTAGACGTGCAGTCGGGGCCCTCTGCTGGCCAGCCTGTGTTTTGTACAGTGGGAGCACGCCGACCTGTGTGACCTTCCTGTAGCACGTGTGTCCTCCTTCTGTCACGGATGAGAATGCCTGCACGTGGTTACAGCTACGGCCATGTTGTTAAAGAGGCTTCTCTCTTTCTCTGTATCTTTTGGTTCCTTACCCAGAATTCCTCATGTTGCCTATTCATCAGTGAACACAACTGAATAAATCCTAAATAAATGGTAGAAACTCACAAGCCGCAATTGCTGCCTCTGCAGTGATCAGCTGGACACCGTGCTTGTAGATCTATACTATTCCCATCCTGTCCTGTAGTTATTCTCAGGTACACTTGAAGGGCTTATTTTGTGTAAATACCCTGGAAAATGTAGTTTTATGGCTTTTTCATGGTAGAGCGGTCACCCACAAGATGGCATCGTCTCTGAATGAACATCTCATGCCCTTCTCTTGCAGATTACCAGCTGACCAGTGCAGATTTATCCTCGCTTTCCTCGTTCAGCTCCCCAGGTGGTTTGTCACTGGGCAATGTGTCCACCTGGCAGCAGCAACAGCAGCTTCCACAGCATCACCAAGCGCAGCAACTGATCCCAGTCTCACTAAGTAACTTGATGTAAGTATAATCTGCTCCCTTCCGTTGCTTCCTAGGGGGTTGTCTCCTTCCATCAATAATGAAACAGCAGGTGGTGGTTTCGGAGAAATCCATGGAGAAGCCCAGGACAGTCTAGGGCTCTCTGTTTCCGTGGATCACCTGGAAGCTGTTATGGATCCTAGCTTTAGGCTGGGTACATATTAGGCGATATGTTGGTTTGAGCCAAGTCACAATGACATATCCATCACATTGTCACAGTGAGTACGCTCAGTTGCGCGTCAACGTGCGTCGTTCATCGCATCTGGCCATCTAATGTGCTGCACGTCAGATGGGACAATGGACACCATGCTGGCAAACGCACACTACACAATGTGTGTACCCGGCGACTGGACAACGCGATGGAACCATACATTGTGCCATCCATACGCACCGCTGTGTACGATGGCGCAATGTGCTTTACCATGCTGTCATTCATTACATCATCCCATGTGACGTGCAGCAAATCAGCCTTAGAGGAGACACCATGACTGATAAAAGAATGAGATAAATGCCAGGGAGACTGAATGCTGTATTACTGTGGTGGTGCACATTCTCAGCTGTCTGCAAATTCCTATGAAGTTAATATCTTTGGTGACTATATTGCACAGCTCACTGCAATAATATATTAAGAAAACACAGAGGACCTCTTTCATTTATTTTATTTGACTGTAATCCGGGGGAGGTTTATTTGCACTGTATAACAAGACGTTCTATACTCAAATAGGGTGCTGGGGGCAGGAGCTGAGGCCAGTAGGTGCCTTTAATTGACTTTTATTAAATGTCACCTCGTGCCCTTTCCTGGGTCTATGCACTCACAGCTCTCTCGTCTCACACACAGAAGCTTCTACAGAGGGAGGAAACCAGGCGAGTCGGGATGGGCGAAAATTACCCGCCACCTTTTTTTTTTTTTTCTTTCTGGTTTTTCCAGTTTAGCCCGATGTCTCTTCTTTCACTTTCCTAACACACTGCTGGGCTGCTGACAGGCCAGCGCCTTGTATGGCATCATAGGGGGTTAAATAGTCACATTGTGCACTTTATATTTTGCAGTGCACTAAAAATTAAGGGGTCTATGTACTAATAATTGCGGTACTGCCACAATTATTATGTACCTAATTCGCCTGGGATATTTACATTTTTAATAAAAATATCCCAGTTATGTACTATGGGGAACTCGCAGGGACAGTAGTGGCGCTAACCGCTGTCACCATGAGTTATATACCCGCACTTAGGAGAAGTCTATCACAGAAGTGAAAGACTTCCCCGGGGAAAGCTGACACTGCACATGCGCATAGCGTCAGCTTCCGGGGCAGGCCGGTGGCTGCAGGGGGCACATCGATAGATCTCTCTCCTGCACCTGGAGCCCCCATAGGCTAAAGCTGGGCATCCACTATACAATTATCTGTCCAATCTGGCTGGAATGAAAGCCTGGTAATGTATGGGATCGTCCATTTGCTCACAAAACACTGGAAATAGCCTAAAATGATCGTTCAGACAAATTAGTTAAAACACACACCAATTTGAACAATTTTTTTTTTGTCCTTTTTTCAGTGTTTAAAACCATATGGTGGATTGTCATTTGCTCCCATACATTACCAGGTTTTCATTCCAACCAGCCAGATTGGACAGATATCTGACCGATAATTGTATAGTGGATGGCCAGCTTTAGTTTACACCATTAAGATGGTGTAAACTACCTGTGCTAAACTCTCTAGTACATAGGGGTCAGATTGTAGTTCCCATTGATAATAATTAGCACATTGCCGGAGATTTCTGTGAAATCTTCTGCATTGTGCTTGTAGTACATAGGAACAATACATAAAATGATGCAGAGACTGCAGTTTTTGCATAATTTGATGTAAAAAAAGGCTTGATACATAGGCCCCTTATTCTGTAAACATTATCTGCAATGGGAAAATATTGTATGTCATTTGTTTACTAATTTTCCTGTAAATATTCAGAACCTCTCTCTCTCTGAATATGTATTCAGTTACTACCCTGAGTGGCGGCTGCCAGACCATTTATTTGCTTTAGATAACATGAAATATCAGACCTATGCTGAAACAGTGCCTCTGGTGGTCAATTGAATCAAAGACCCAGGAATCACATGTTCTAAAGCTTTATCATCTGATTTAAGTAACGGAGCTATAAAAAATGTATTTCAATAAACATTTGTACATTATGTATCGCCACCATGTTCTTGTTGCCCCCCCACTCACCAACTACCTCATTTCTGTCTGTGGAGGGAGGGCCAACATGGCTGCCTGCTTGGTGTAAAATCACCAGCTCAAAATAGACTGTATTTCACATTTACTTTCCTGCACACAAAACAAAGAAGGGTTGTTAATGTTCCTCTGACCTCAAGCTATACATGCATCCCAGCAACTTGTACTAAATTAATCCTCAATAAATGGTCTATACAGTATTTAACTTGGTAATTCAGTTGCTTTGCTGATGGCGGCTATACTTGCTCAAATTTTGGGTTAAATAAATTTGTAGCCTAACCATTCAGTAATTAAGTTGCAGAGGTATGTGGTACTTTGCACCTGACGTCTCAGTGATGCCAGCGGTTCTTAGTGAATTGATAGCAAACAACATGGCTGCTTCCACTGTGCACAAAGCGGCGGGTCCACTTTAAGTTCAGCAGCAATTATGAGAAATAGCAATGTCATCCATGTAGACAATCTTCTCATTGCTGAGGGTCTCTGCATGCAGTAAGTAGCTGGATGGCCCCGCGTACGCCATGGCTCCAGACGGGTCTTTGCAAGGGTGCAGGTTCAGGCTTGGCTCCGAAGCCTATTAAGCAACGAGCATTGTGCATGAAGCCTCACAAACACATATTTAGCTCTGCTGGGATTGTGCAGCCATAATTATTAAGTTTCTTCCAGCATCCAGAACTTTGTGCCATAAGTCACTGTTGCCTGGTAACTGGCGGCATTAAACCCCACTTAAGTAACTCGGTCACTCTGAGATTCTAGGAGTTGCTGTGGAGGGAATAGGGATAAATATGGAAGGTAACAACATGTAGGTGTGTGACCTCTGTATTGCATCTCAGGATTAGCACGAGAGCTCCAGATGTTGGTTGTAACATATTTCCTTTTCTCCCTCCCCTCCCACCTACTGCTTTTCTCTCGCTCCATTCTCGCTCTTGCATCATCCTGTAATTCCTGGCTACTAAACCTTCTTTGCACCATCCTGTAATCACTGGTTATTGAACCTTCTCCATCCACTTTCGTTTTACTTGTTTTCTTTTTTTATCGTTTCCATATTCCTATGTTTCATTCCTATCCTATCTCTGTCTTCTCTGTGTTCTACCTCCCACCTCATCCTGCAGATCGAGTGGACAGCTTCCACACACTGCCACACTGACAGTCAACACCAACCAAAACATCAACATCAAGAAGGAACCGCCATCACCCAACCGTGAACGGAACACGGGCACTCCCTTGACTTCCTACACCCACCAGAGTCGACACGAGGCCACAGGCCGCTCTCCCGTCGACAGCCTCAGCAGCAACGCAAGCTCCTTTGAAGGCAACGATCGAGAAGATGCAAGGGCCGACTACACGTCGTCACTCGGGCTCCTGAGACCTACGGGTGACACGGAGGGCGAGAGCCAGTCTGTAAAACGCATGCGGCTTGACGCATGGGTAACATAACTGCTCCTCAAATCCCCCACCTCGTTCTTATGCTTGCAGCTTAACGAGGGTGCGAGCCAAAGGATGAGCTGCTGTTCCAGGGGGTTGGGGGGGGGAATGGGTTAGTCATCAGTGAGGTTTAATGCTGTAGGGTGGGAACCTATCATTAACTGCCTGAGATAGCTTTAGTATTTGGTAGGCATTCTTCCTAGTCCAGTGCTTCAGGCAATGTCTGCAGAGGGCATGGGACTCCATGGCTGCACTACAAACCCATGCTGAGTACGACTCCTGCCCTCCACAGCCAACTGCTTACCTTGTTGTCTTGTTGACCACAGCTGCTAAAATCAACCTCACCTCCCCCCTTTCCCTTCTCCTCGTATACAAGGACATTAAACCCTGCTCACTGCCTCGCCCCTCTCTGCTTCAGACCAGATCTGCCACCAGGGTCACTCAGTAGGAAAGCTATACATTTTGCAAAGGGGAGCTTCAATGTGAAGCTGCAGACTCTGCCTTCATGAAGTAGTTAAGTCCAGAGGCTCTGGCTCGCAGAGCAGCCCTCATTGACAAACTGGAAATTGAATCCTAGCTGCTTCACAGAACTTTAATAGGTTTTCAAATTAACAACAGGCATATTATTGGAAACCTCACACTGGAAAGCCACTTTTCTCGCATCCTCCACCCATTGTGAAGCTTTATCCAGTCTCCAATACAGGGCACATACTAAGGGTGAGCTGCCCTGTCCCCCTCCCCCTGCTCCATAACCCCCCCCACCCCCCTGGAGATTAACGCTAGACAGGACCGTCCAGAAACCAAAACTCAGCTTCAAGCCACAATACATATCAAAAACTATTACTGCACAGTCATCCCTGCCACCTCCGCAAGCCATGGAGCTCTATATAATGCAGACAATGCCTTTTTAATGAAAAAAAAAAAACATGAAAAAAAAGAAATATATATAATATATACATATATATTTATTCTTTTAAATGCGGTATTCTTATTTTGGAAGAAACGGCTCAGTCTATGATTTCACTTACTGAAAAAAGCCATTTTGTCTGGTCACATAAGAAGTGGGGGGAGGGGAGGGGCAGGGATCTGTGTCGCTGTCGTCCCCAGAACCGCTAGTGTCATTGTGGAATGGGATTTATTATGATTCCAGTATGAAAACAAAACAAGAATCGCCCCCTATTATATTTTCATAAGTGAAATCATGAAATTAGATCTTTTCTATTTTTTGCTTTTTTTAACGAGGGATTTTGGAATTCCTTCTGGAAAGAGGCTCGGAATTAAAGGATACTTACTGGTGGTCCATGTACATCCATAACAGCCTGCTTGTTGCCTTGTGTATCCGCTGCTGGAGGGCGTTCGTGCTCATGGTCAAATATACAAAAGGCTGGTCATCTTTTTGCTGCTATCTTAATATATAAATGATGGTGCTTTCTAAATGGTGATCTTAAGCTAATTTTCTAGTCTAAGGTCACGGTTGGATTTGGGGGAACATTACCAGGGTTAGATATTATATATATATATATACACACACACACACATACATACATACATACATACATACAATTAAAAGCAATATAGTAACATAATAGACATATGGTATCTGTTCGTTTTTTTTTTTTTTTTTTTAAATAAACATTTTGTTATGTCTTAGTAGCTGGACAAAAGTTAAAGTAGAGGGGTGTAGTCTGACCTTTCTGTGCTTTGCCACACCCACTTCTACACTGACACTGCCCCTTTTTGTACATAGCCACACATCTATATTATTGACTGCTCATTTTTCATCAATCCCGTATTTTTTTGCTCAGCCCGTGATTGTTTGCACACTCCAATTATAGATCCTATTTTTTTTGTATTTAATATTGCATAGTTCTGTCCCTATTTTAAAGAACTAACTGATATGATGCATACATTTTTTTTTCAAAATGCATGTCATTTTTCAAAGGGTATGGGCTAAGCTTTTAAGTATACTGATTGTGATGTAAAAATAATTCTGAAAAACAGTTCATTTATATTTCTCACAACTATTTCACAACTGATGTTAAAATAGCAGCAAAAATAATGCATCAAAAGTAATATTATGACCTCCACTTTTAAAGTTCTAAACTTCTGTTTGGCACAGCTGGTTGTTACGAATAAAATGGACAATAGAAAAATCCCATGGGCCCTTGGTAACTTTTTATTAGGTTCTTAGAGAACCGTTTGTTTTTAGTTTTGTTTTTTTTCACACGTGTAAATGAAAACTCATTAATTTTCAAGACAAGGAAAAAATGACAATCTTAAAAAAAAAATATATATATATATATATATACTCCCCGCACCCTGTTTTTATCTGTATAAATATTTGTTTCTGATTTTTAATATTATTTCTTGTGCTCATTTGTGCTGTTGACAGTTACATTGTGAATATTTTTTTATATTCGTAAATTTGCGTTCTGTAGAGTAGTTTATTATTGTTCAGGTTTTTTTTTGTTTGATTTTTTTTCTCCCCCCTCTCATTTTATTAGGGGCGTGGCAGAAACTTGCACGACACAAAACAATTACAAGTTAAATGCTGCAGTTTTTAGAAGAGTGAAGAAAATTTTAAAAAAGGAACATATTTATTCTCAAAAGGCTAAAAAAAAAAAAAAGGTGTAAAATTGCATGAAGTAATATTTACAAAAAACACCAAAAAATAAAAAAAAATGACAAAAAAGATGTAACCTCAACAAAAGTGTAGCGTTTAAAATTTAAACAAAAAATAGCTAATATATTGTGTTTGGCTGGTTCGCTTTTCTTTTTTTGTTTTTAATGTTTTTGGGTTTTTTTTTTTTTTTCATTTGTTTTTTTTGACAATGAAATATAATTGTGTATATTTTCATATAAGAAGTATGCACTGATATGTTTAAAAATGATATATTGCTTTTTAAAAGTGTGGTTACTTACCAAAGTCTCTGTCTATGCTTTCCCTTCAATATCCTGACCATTGGGTCTTTCATAGTGACCAATGTGATGCTTGGGGTGAGGGGGCTTTTGAGTGTTACTCCCCTCCCTTATCAGCAAATGGTTTAATCTACCATACACACTTTCACCCTTCAATCATTCATCTCGCTGCCATCATAAGGCATATGAGTTTAGGAGATACAAATCAAAGCAGTCAGGAAAGTTATATACCACAATTGCATCATTGAAGCAGAGTGAAAAAGCATTTATATCCACTGAGTGGCGCCACTTCCTATATTCATTCTCTAGTACGCAGACAATAAAATGCATCGGTTAAAGAATAGAGACTGCCATTTTGTGTGTTGAAACAATTTGCATGAGAATGAAACCCATTAACTCAATAAAAAACATTTCCTCTGTGTTGTCACCAGTTCCTAGTGAATTGGTAGAATGTGTTCTCATCAATATTGGTTTGGCCCATAAAATGGCCTCCTTTATTTATTGTGTGTACATGACAAGTAGTTTTTTATCTTGGTCCCCAGAACAAATCTAGAAAATGTTGATATTGATTCCAGAAAGGAAAAAAAAAAAAAAGTAACACAGAGGGATATTTATGATGCGTTAATATTATTTGTCTGTTAAAACTATTATTTGGCACTTAAACCCAAAAATTGAAACAATAAAATCCATTGTAGTTTATTTGTGCACTCAATGCCAACATATATATCTCCCCAAACATCTCACCTAATCTCTGTAAATCATTTGCTTCTCAATATATTTGGAGACCTCTTGAGAGTTTGATCAGGTTGTTTAATTAGAATTCTCGGTAGAATCTGAGTTAAACATTTTTGGTGCACTGTCTCCTGTTATATTAAGATCACAAGTACCTAGAGCAAATTTGTGGTTTCAGCCCAAGTTTGATTACATTTATACACCACTGCGGTTTCAAATAAAAAAAAATATATATATATATATTATAAAGTTTGGTCACTCCAGTTAGTTTTTCCAAATAACAATGGGTGGTAAAGTAAAGCATGGTAAAGTCTGGATGAGCCATCCGTAGAAGCTAATGGTAGATTTAGCAGACCTCTTTAAGGTCCTAGTTGGATTTTTGGTCATACTGTTCTGAAAGTAACAGAAATAAGTCTCCAGCTTTTGACACTAGTAGGAGTTTACCCCAGGATACCTTCCTTTCATATGATAAACATTTTAGCAACACGCAACGCTACCACAGTAGGAGACCACTAGTGATCACACAAGTTTTTAACAATCACATTATACATTGGATGGTCTGTAACATTCAACCAAATTTCACCTTTTTTGTAATTAAAATGTGCTATGTCAGAAGGTCTAGTGCTTCAATAAAGAATTGTAGCGTGAGAAAAAAAAAAACAAGCCAAGGTTTTGACAGTAAAAAAATGATAATTCTGAAAAATATACTGGTCTCACCAATTTTACAGTTTAAAGCATAAAATATGGTTTGATGTTTCAGTGTCGATTCTGGGTTGTTCGACATCTTAATACATAATTAATGGACAGAGCTTAATAAATAGCAGATTGGTCAAGTGCCTTCTCAAAAGAATCAGTGTCCTTAGGACTGATATTCTGGCATCTAATTAAAATATAATTGGTTTGAAGCCGTCTACACAACAAGCATCCGAGAGTCTTAAATGGTAAAGGAAGAGCAGTAATCACCATCATTGACCATATGTGACTCCATTTTGAAAAGTCACCTACGACATGTCAAAGATCACTCGCCATATTTACTTCATGATGACATCATTGCCACATCGTGGTCAAAAAGAAAAAAAAAAGAGGTTACAACTCTCGTGAATGGAAGGTCAACTTAAGAACCAATGGTCAGGGGAATTAAATTTGGGTTTACGGATGAGCCATGAAAACCAAACTGGTTATGGGTCAGAAGAAGAAGGTCCCCTTAATTCCACGTGCTCGCCTTCTTCGTATGGGCACTGCATGCTACCTAAATTTTTTTAAATGAACATGTATGTATAAGTTTTTATTGCAAAGTCCTCTTCTCAAATATTTATATGCCCTTACTGCATTAAAGTCTATTCCCCGGGGAGGCAGCCATTTTGTTGGTTGAACCAACATGTAGGCATTGAATTGGATTTGTGACTTCGCCGGAGACACTAAGATGGAAAATGGTTGTGTCTATTATCTGTCTAATGCCTCAGTGATGTCAATATTCCCTATTGAATTCATAGGTCGCATATCTGTCCATCTCTCAAAATGGCTGCTGCTCCTATGTAGCAGGTACACTTGATCTTTTGCTATTCTTTGGTAATAGAAATTGTTCTGTTGTACCATCATGAACAGCCTTGGTCCTAGTTACAAGCATCTTTTAAGATGTTTGTAAGCTCTGCTTGCATGGCAACACTTCCATATTGCCATTGTCGATAGACCACAGAGAAAACACCTTCATGTTGGACCAATCTGGGCTATCATCACACAAACTCTCACTACACAACATTTGTTTTGTTTCCTCACAAAATCCGTATTAAAATATCTGACGAAACTCGCCGCACCCTTGATCTGTCATCTGTCACTCCCGTGTCACCACACATGCAAGCAAGACCTGATTAATTGTATATAACAAGTACAGACATGTTAGCAAAATGGTTACAGTACAGGGAGATGTTTTTGTTGTATTGATATGAAATGAAATTATATTTTTGTCAGAGTATATTGTAATACTGACTTTAAACATGATGGTAACTGTACAGCTTCTTAATGTGTTTTTTTTTTCCCAATGTGAACCCTCCTTCCCAATTTGATCCTCTCTTTTTTTCCCTTTTTGCAATCGTCCTTAAATTTACCTGACATTTTGTAGATTTGTAGCTGCCAAAGGCATACTATATAAATTACTATGTTTAAATAAATAAAGCAATAGTTAACTATACAAGTAGTGATACATAACAAGCCAATGCATTCTGTAAATATTAGGCATGGTCCTTTTTTAGAAGAAGAGAAAAATGATATGGAGATTTGTTGGCTGTACTGGTGATAAAATAATTAGCGCATACCCTATGTTTAAATATATAATTCTAGTACTTGCATATTGGCTCAGTTTAATGCCAGTACTTTAATACTTGGGCTGGACTTATTTTTATTTTTTTAATTAAGATTTATAAACAATGGATGAGAATTACGGTTGTAAGATAGCAGGTGACAAGATGGTTGCCAGTGAACTATCCAGTTTCTCTGTCGTGTGATGATAATTACTTTTAAGACCAATATTTGTGGTATTGTTCTTTCCCTGAGGGACAATACCTCTGTTTTAGGGTATTAATGATAATGGGTTTGCAGCAGGAAGGATGTCCTAACCTGTCAGATATGAAAGACGGTATTACATGTCATGTGCTGGTTATTCCACATGACATGTTACATTTTCCTATAGAGAATTCTGTTCTTCAAATGGGAACTGTTGTTGACCACAATGACGGACACATCAAACAATCATAGTGCTTTTCAACTATTTTGTATTCTGGTAAGATAGAATTGTAGCTAAAATGACTAGGGCAGGGGTGGCCAACCAGTCAGAGTCAAAGAGCCCAAAAATATCTGTAGGTATGTCAAAGAGCCGAGATTATGCGTGCATCTAAGGTGCACATGCAAAAAGGGGTGTGGCCTTGTGCCAGCTAAGCTACGCCCCTGGTATGAGTTTTGTTGGAGTATGTAAAAGCGCATGCACACAATCACCCTAGAGGTAACTATTAAAGGGAAAGAAAAAGCCAGAACAATGTAAAAAATCATTGAAAAAACAAATCCATATAAAATACACTGAAACAAGCCAGATCCACATAAAATACACTGAAAAAGTCACACCCACAAATGATAAAATAACAATTCACATAAAACACGCAGCCCCCCCCCATGTGTCACTCCAGCAGCCAGTGTCACTCAGGGGAGCTGTCTCAGGACAATGGAAGAGCCACATGTTGGCCAATGCTGGACTAGGGTATCCCCTGAAGCACCTGTTGTTATCATTTCTTTTCATTATGAGCCTTATATCTCACTGCAGAGTGCTCTAAGTAGGGATAGTTTAATTTTAAAAGTCCTGTAGAAGTGAGACAGCGACACAGGCATGTTTGTGCATACTGAAAAGCTCTGCGCGGCCACGTGTTTTGCACCTCTTGCACTGACACCATTTTCTGAAACTATTTCCCACTGGGCCATGTGACAGATGGGCGGGGCTTTAGTTTTTCACAAAATATGGCACTCATTTCTGCCAAAGTGACACAGTCTAAAATTATATTTATTAATTTAAAATTTAACTCTGTATTGGCAACTTAAATGATTTTGCTGGGCGGCTGATGTACCCAGCCATCACTGAGGGACGTTTTTAGTACAAGTTGCTGGCAGGATACGTTATGGCTCATAAATATATTATGTAAATTGCAATCATAGCCATTTTGGAATCCCACGACTAATAAGATGATTTGCAAACCGTTGTTTATTGCATCTGCTATGTAAAAAGTAAAAAAGCACTTGCTGTACAAGTACTGTACAACCGCTTCATGGCTGGATGGTGTCCCGCGTAGTAACCAGACCAGTCTTTACGTTCTGGCATTGTGCCCATTGCACAGGGAATAGCTTTATTTCTCAGTATACACAAGTAAAGTTCTATATACCTTTTTCTTTTAGGGATGGAACTTCCATATAATGAAATAAACATGTTTTCTTTTTTCCTTTAAATAGGGGGAAAACTACTTTCATGCAATTAGTGCTAACCCATATCTTTAATCCCAATGCAATCAGATATTTCCCCTGAATTAGGGATATGTCACCCCTGGGATCTCTGCTCCGTTTTCGAGCAGAACCGCATTACAGGTAATAATTCACTATTACATACTGTGTGACATAACTTTGCCCCAAATACTGGCAATCTAGTGCACATAGAGCCCTCGGTTTGAAAATTCACTTAATAAAGTGTAACTGAAGCCCCTGTATAGAGTAGGCTTGTTTACACAGCACTGATGTGCTATATTTCACCCATAATGCAGCACACACATGCAACTTATTTCATTATTGAGAAAATGGGCTGGGTACGAGATGCCGGCGCTCAGAATCTCAACGCTGGCACCCCGACATGGTAAGGATATCGTCACCTGCAGGTAAGTATCCTAACCTCCCTGCAGCCTAAACCTAACCCTTCCCCGCAGCCTAACCCTCCTCCCTGCAGCCTAAACCTAACCCCCCCCGCAGCCTAACCCTCCTCCCTGCAGCCTAAACCTACCCCCCCCGCAGCCTAACCCTCCTCCCTGCAGCCTAAACCTAACCCTCCTCCCTGCAGCCTAAACCTAACCCCTCCCCGCAGCCTAACCCTCCTCCCTGCAGCCTAACCCTCCCTCCCTGCAGCCTAAACCTAACCCTCCTCCCTGCAGCCTAACCCCTCCCCGCAGCCTAACCCTCCTCCCTGCAGCCTAACCCTCCCTCCCTGCAACCTAAACCTCCTCCCTGCAGCCTAAACCTAACCCTTCCCTGCAGCCTAACCCTCCTCCCTGCAGCCTAAACCTAACCCCTCCCGCAGCCTAACCCTCCCTCCCTGCAGCCTAAACCTAACCCTCCTCCCTGCAGCCTAAACCTAACCCTCCTCCCTGCAGCCTAACCCCTCCCCGCAGCCTAACCCTCCTCCCTGCAGCCTAACCCTCCCTCCCTGCAACCTAAACCTCCTCCCTGCAGCCTAAACCTAACCCTTCCCTGCAGCCTAAACCTAACCCCTCCCGCAGCCTAACCCTCCCTCCCTGCAGCCTAAACCTAACCCTCCTCCCTGCAGCCTAAACCTAACCCCTCCCCGCAGCCTAACCCTCCTCCCTGCAGCCTAAACCTAACCCCTCCCTGCAGCCTAAACCTAACCCCTCCCCGCAGCCTAAACCTAACCCCTCCCCGCAGCCTAACCCTCTTCCTAGTGCCTGACCCTCCCCCTAACCTCAATACTTACCGCCGGGATTCTGATTCATGTCATTCCGGAGCTGGCATCCCGACAATCAGGATATAAACCACATCCCGAGAAAACTATTGGATCGTATTTCACATTTCAAAGTACCCTAATAGTACAAGGCCCATAAAGTAGAGTGTTTTGCAGTCCAAATATCCTGGATTATATAATGGGTTTCAGAATTTAGGGTCCCATCGTTAATATAGGGGAAAATTTTTTTTTTTTTTTATTATTTTTTAAATGATCATTGGAAATTACCTCAGAGCAAGCTTAGCCAAACGAGTTCTCTCCAGCTGTTGTGGAACTACAAGTCTCCTATGCACTGTCAGCTGACCTCTGACTTGGAATGCTGTGACTTGTAGTTCATCCTCATTTTGCAGTCTAGGGTTGTCTACCATTGTTACAGAGGAAGGCAGAGCAAGCCTCTATTTTGATGTGAGCTCCGCTTTGGAGTCTGTTTTATAGCTCAAACACTATAAGGGACATTTATAAACTCTGGTTTGAAGGAAATAGGTGGTTTCTCCCATAGCAACGAGTGAGATGCTTGCTGTTCTATTTTATACTGAATTAGCAAAATGGCAGAACCTGATTGGTTTCTATGGGCGTTTTTCTTTGGACCAGTTATGTCCCCATCATATGTAAAAAACACACAAACAACCAAACCGCTCTGTATGACCGCATACTTGTCTCAGGATCGTTCTAACCTTAGTAGAAGTTGATTATAAACAATGCACTATAGTAGGGTGGAGAGCTGTAGCCTCCATTTGTGAATAGTTCGTTATGTGGCGTGGAACTGGGAGGCAGCCTCTTGTGAGAGCGCCTCATCCTCCGCATTGCACTTTTTGGTAATTTAACACAAGAACAGTCGTACATACACGTCCCTATAGTTATTTATTGGTATTTGAAGGATATAAATTGTATCGGTATATCTTGATTGATAGATTTTTTTTACTAGTGTTTGACCAAATGTGATGATTATTTCCCATACACCCCCCCCCCCCCTCCCCCTCCCTTGAGACTTTTTGTTAGCGTTGCATTGGTCTCTGGAAGAAATAAATTACGTAGAAACTTGCTGGCAGTTTTCTATTTGAGATATTATCCCATCATGGAAAAATAAAATAGTTGATATGGGGATACTCATTAAATTTACCCCAGAAGCTGACTTGTGGATGGAACGGGCGGCTTTTTATTTATTTTTCAAATCCCGACAGCGGATGCCCAACAGGAGGAGATCCCGACAGGGGCAGGTAAGTACCCTAACCCTCCCCTGTCCCCCCCTAACTCTCCTTTAGTGGTGCCTAACCCTAACCTCCTCTCATTGCTCCCTAAACCTAACCCTCCCGGGGGGGCGGGGTGGGGACAATGGCCCAGACCCTTATCTCTCCCTGAGGATACTAACCCTAATCGCCCCCCCCCCCAAAACCTAACCCCGCTAGACTCCCTAATCTTAACCTCTCCTTCCCCCCCCCCGCGTGGCTAACGCTAGGGGCGTCCCGGACTTATCTTCGTTAGGGCTTGCGTATACGTAGTCGGGATTAACATAGGCGTCGGTATTCCGCTGTCTGGGTTGAGACCATCATAACTATATCCCCTTGTGGATTATATACAACAAAACCATATATATTAATAATCCTGCATAGAAGCCATTACTATGGTATGGGGTTCTTTTTCTGCCATCAGGTTTGTCTTGGTTTTGTTGTCATAAAATATCTACATCACAATGGACTTGGCCATTTTGTGCGCCTGGACAATATTGATGAGAATGTAGCTTATGGGGTAAATGTAAAAGCCAGCGGTGGCTTCTTGGTGAGCCTGCCTGATGTTTTGAAGGGGCAATCGTGTTATTTTTGCCTTTTAAATGATTGCCCATCAGACAACATCGGGCAGACTCCCTGGGAACCTGCCGATACCTGCATGGCGCAGGCTTCTACACTTACCCCCTATCAGTTAAACTGAGGTCCTTCATGCCCAATAGAGATAATTTCTGGTGAAATGGTAGGCAGGATTCTCAAAACTTGCTTAAAGCAGTGGTTCCAAAACTTTTTTGAATGACGGCGCCCTAGAGTAACAGCATTGTTTTCACTGCACCCCTAAATTTAAGTTTGTTATTGAGAGATTTAGAAAAAAAAGTAGTAAAGTGAAGTAAATTGTGCTTACTTGGTATCCTTAGGTTTAGTTATGTGGTGGTGGACAAGTTTGCGATTCTGTTTGTCCACATATTTACATTGCATTGACCATAAATAACTTGATTTGGTGCTGGACCACCAACCTGAGGCACCCCTGCAAGTGTCCCGAGGCATCCCAGGGTGCAATGGTGCACAGTTTGGGAACCAGTGGCTTAAAGCAACAAAATGACTTCTGTATTTGTGTAGGTGAATCATGCTTTGGAATGGAGGCAGCCATTTTGTGGCTGAATCTTTTTAATGGAGTGATATCGCATGTGAATTGATAGGTTGCAATGTTAAGTCCCAAAATGGCTGCCGCCATTATATGTAGGCGACAAATTAATTATAGAACACTGCTAAGCACCACCTGAATTAAACATCGTTATTTGGGGGTTCACGTAGCCAAATCATCTATTAAGTAAACTAGGCTCCTGTTTAGGTCCTAGCGGGCACGCCGAAAATTTGGTTATCTCACAATATTTTAGAGACTTTCCCCAATGACACTCACAGCTTTTTCCCAATTACCTCCCTCTTCCTCTCTCTTCCCAGACAGCAGCACGCACGTGTGAGTTATCTTTATTCACTCTTCTTTCTTTTTTTATTTTCTTAAATTTGATTTAATATTCTTTCTTTGTGCTGTACGGTGATGCATTATTGTATATTCTAAAAATAAGGAGAAAAAAAAAATTACACAGTAAAAAAAAATAAAAAATTGAGTTTGGTTTGAAAACTCACTATATTTGTTGTAAAAAAAAACAAACAAAAAAGTTTACTATTAAAAAAAAAAAAAAAAAAACTACACGCTTCCCATATGGAGTTTGTCTTTATTTTCGTTTCCTGCACATTTTTTCTCGGTTGGTGTCCGGAGAAAAATATTTGTATTTAAAAACAATTCTGTATATTTCATCTTGGAGCATTTAGAATATCGGCTTGTTGCACACAACTGTACAGAGCATGATGAGTACATACAGGCCCATCCTGTGTTAACTATGTCGGAAAAAACACCTGACCATACTGCAGAGCAAAAAAGTGAAGTTTACCCAATTTAGAGCACAAGTTCTGAAACCTAAATGGCTGATTGACCCAACTACTTTCCTCCCCTAATAAAAAATTCACTTATCTCCCTTTAATAAATAGACCTGTTAGGGCAGACATTATACGAGCTAAGCCAACATTCATGAAAATGCCGGCTATCCTGTAATGAGCAACCAGTGACCTCATTAAGGCGTGAGGCACTTTGTGCATCCTGCATCACATAATATACAGTATATAGTTATAGTGCCTGCGCTAGTTTGCGTAATTCTATAGGTGCCTAATGTGACAATATGTGTATATACATTTTTTCCTATATTTAAAGGACACTGTTTACTATTTTATGCCCCCCAATGGGGGGGATAAAATAATAAACAGTGTCCTTTAAATATAGGAAAAAATGTAAGTAAAATATATATCAGCCGGAATTAATGTCCTGGGGGGGGGGGTTTGCGCTCTGGAGGATTGGCGTCCCGTGCCCTCCAGTCTGATCCTATTTATTCTACGTTCATTTGACCATATACTTATAAACTACCCATTCCCTGTACCATATCCTGCATACATTACTCCTCAAATTAGAGAGCACTGTGACACTTCTCAATTGATTTGTTGTAGTATGTATTAGATCCACCTATTATCCCTGTGTGCCTAGTATTATTAGATCTACATACACATATTGGTTGTCACATTAGGCACCTATAGAATTACGCAAACTAGCGCAGGCACTATAACTATATATATATATATATATTATCATTGTCTGTAGGAGATCTGAGATTATCTCCATAGTGCCAGCAGCTACCATTATCCTATACCAACCAACAAGTGCAGGTTTTTCAGCAACGTCATACAGTTATCCTGCATCACATAAATATCAAGTGGCTGGATGTCGCTTCAGACTACAAAATGGCTGCCCTATCTTTTATGTTGCTTGGTCAAACATATTCTTGCTTTGATGTTATTCTTAATTCCTGTATTTTCATGTCTCGGTGAGTATAGCAGGGGCAGGAGTCACACAGAGACGTCACCTACAGAAAGTCTGCTAATGGAGACACGAGAGAGCTGATAAGTGCACATTATAGGGGAGTTCAATCTTCTATACTCATCTGTGTAACCTGTAATAACGGTCACTATAGGGCACGGAGTACACAAAGGAAGTGTTGCAATGCCATTGAGGAGCACATAAGCTAAATGGAGGATATACTGTATATGTATATAATTTGTGCATATCGTTTAAGTAAAAGTGGATAAATTAAATGCTGGAGCTGAGGCAGAGTTATTCACATTTGCTCCCCAAATTCCAAGCCTAGACCTGGCAGAATGATCAGAAGATGCATACAGATCGGTACCAGTACCATAAACTGTATTTCTGGTTTACGTTCCCCAATGTCAAACTAGTTACACCCATGGCAGCAGGTCCAACTCTCCGTTTAGCGTTTGAATGAAAAAATCCATAAGATTTGCTAAAACGCACATACAAATGTGCCCTCATAACCAGGCGTCTATACACCATATGGCGCGAGTTGCCTGGCGTGACTGAGCTGCTGCGAGAAGTGTAGTGAATTATATATTTCTTTACATTTGCACCTTGTTCGAATTCCAGACAATGTGTACTAGAGGTTCCGGGAGACGACTGTAACCACACAGAAATTAGATTTAAGCACGTACTAAGGCCTGTATTCAATTTGAGGCAAAAAGTCCAGACTTTTCACCTGCTGGACTTTTCGCCTCCTTCGCCTGTTTTCCAGGCGGAACTTGGATCGGCGAAAAAATACGGGAATTTTCGGGAAATAATTGTAGGGCCCCCCTAAAGATGTCCAGACCTGGGGGATCACTATGGGCACCCCTGTTTTTGCCTGCAAAATAAAGTCGGGTTTTTAAATAGCCGCGGCAGGTGTTTCTTTCCCGACTTTGAAGAAGTGATGCAGAAGAGCACTTAGCTTTTTTTTTTTGTTTTTAAAAGTGGTCCCATCAAATTTGGGGTACCTACAAATGGGTACTAGCATTTTAAGTCCCTAATTTTTTTTTTTTTAAATTCTGCAAAAAAAGCACCTGCCGTATACTTACAGAATACCCCTGAACCTATTTCCCTTTTTTTAAACATTGATCCACATTTTTTTTTTCACCCCAAAATTTTACATAATTTTTTTTGGGGTGTCCCAATTTTTTTTTTTTTTTTTATTACTTTTTTTCTGCACATTTCGTTTTAAGGGGCCATTCCCAAGGGTGCAGGCTATTTTTTTAAAGCCTGCACCTCTAAACCACAATTCTGCACTTTTTTTCGCCTGCTAAAGGCTGGCGAATATTTATCCCCGTTTTTTTTTACATTGACTTTTCGCACCGGCGAAAAAAGTCAATGTAATTGAATACAGGGAAAATTGAAATAGGCAAAAATGACGTCATCTGCGATAAATTATCGCCGATTCCGACATTTCGCCTCAAATTGAATACGGGCATAAGTCGCAGATGAAGCAACGGCGTGAGAAAAAGCTGTGCCCGCTGCCTAGTAGCCCTTCTTATACAGATTCGGACTAATTCGCACACAGATGTACAAATGTTGCACATCAAATTGATCAGTGCAAGCTAGCAATGCAGATTTGTCGCTCCTAGATGTTTTATTCAAGCGAATAAGACGCACATCTTTAGTGAGAGTCACCCGGGACCTAGAGCGGCTGTTTGGTGCAAGTGAAGCCACAGTCTATAAGGACACGTCTGTAAATTAATAATACATACATGAGCAAGTACACTTGTCCATGGCGCATTCACATCCAATCAAAAATGTTTCCCGTCATCCTTGTGTATTTGAACATGTTCCTGACAACCCTTTATACGGCGTATATGTGTCTGTATGTGGGGTCCCATGGAGGCCCCTGAGCAGATGGTGGGCCATACGGCAGGAATTCAGGCCCCATCCAGATGAGGCAGTGGGGCCTTAACAGTCTCCGGTAGGTCAATGCGCCTGAATCTCAGAGCACTACCATCAGGCTCCACTGCCTTGTTTGGTGGGGTTGTGGGGAATTCAGGCCCACAAACCTTCAAGAGGGTTGTCAGGCCCTGCTGCCTCTTGTCCTCAGGGTCTGAATTTCTTTGGGTTCGGGCCTGCCACTGTGTAGAGCAATGTTATGCATGAACGCAGGGCCAGGATTACAATAAGGCAGATGGAGCTACAGCTCCAGGCCTCTGTGTAAAAATCGGCTCATCATTATGACCGCATTATTACCAGCTACATAGTTGGCCACACAGTCGGCCATAAATCGTAAGTATTGAAATAGTTTTCCATAAAATACTGCAATTTTTTATTTTAATATTTGCATTTAGAGAGATAGTGGGGCTGATAGTGTAGGGGTGTAAACGCCCACATGGTGCTGGCACCAACCACCCAGCTCCTCCCCTTCTCAGTATAGGTCCTTAAACATGTTCAGCCCAGGCTCATGTGGCCCTTCCTCCAGCCCTCAAAAAGATGGTTGGTTGGATCCTGCTGAAACTGCACCTGTCTGAACATAGTAAAGTAAGACCTAGGACCATAGACAAGCTCAGGGAATATTGGGTTGTATCTCATACTACGGTCCCTATATCAAAGACTTCTCCAAAATTGCTCTGTGATTTATAATCAGTAGACCCAGTACTTGCTCTGGCTATTATACAGTGTAATCCCAAATTGATCGGTAAAGTACGTCCTCAACATCCTAACGTATGTACTGATCATCAGACACTATGCAGCCACTCCGCTGACATACTGATTCATCCGCCAGTTATGGTACATACAGACCTATCTAGCCCATGTGCACTCCCCACTGATGCATGTCTAGCGGGATTAATAAGAGCTTTGCTCAGTGGCATCACATGGACCTCCTCCCATATCCATACCACCCAACATCTGCAATCTTAAAATCGGGACCCCAGTCTCAAGGAGAAGGGAGGCCCAGGGCAACTAACCCCGCTGGCACTGCACTGTCGTATAGATTTTAACCCCTTGGATGTTGGCCCTTGCTGGATGATTAGTGTCTCCCTGCTTACATAAACCAGGAAGCAGGCTCCCACTGACAGAGTAAATCCAATGTGCTTCATTGGGATGATCATGGGCAAACTCCCCAGTCTGGCTTCCCTTCAGTGCCTTAAATGTTGCACATGGCTGATTAATTACATTAAAAAAGGTGTTAAGATCTGTGAAACAGCAGTATAGCTCAGTGCACTAATACCCTGTTACATTCATGGCAATGCTGGTGGAGGCCCTGGTTCTAATCCCCATGTAGCTTTCCATTTAGTACTATGGATTTTGCACTAGGCTGGTTGATGGCGCTGAGAAGTAGACACTCAGCTTGTTGTAGCCTAGTGGACTAGAAGCTGCTTTTCCTACTGGCAATGATGGTGGAGCCCCTGGCAGGCTTCTGAGGTCTGGTCAATCTGTGGCTCTCCAGCTTGGATTAAAGGGTCTCATTCAGAGCCGCTCGTAAGCGGCCGTTCGCTCGTTCGGAGCGATGTTAGCACATCTGCGCATGCGTACGGATTGTAATACGCATGCGCGAACCAGTCAGTGTGGCCAGAAATCGTTTGTTCGCTATATAGCGAATGCCTGCTATTTTGAGTGAGAGGAGGAGGCGTATGTGGGCGGTAACAGGGGAAGGTGCTTGAAAACGGGGAGTGGAAATCAGAACGCAGGCGTGCTTAAAGGTCAAAACGGGCATTTTTAGGGTGTGCATAATTAAAACAGCAGCGTCATCGACCACGTCACTTGGTTATTTTATAGCCAGAACTGCTCGCAAGATTGCGATAGGAAAAACCAGCCACAAGAATAGTGAGCAGTTCATACGCTGTTCGATGTACTCGATTAATCTAATAAATAGCGGACATGACGTATGGTGCGAGCGGCCAGGGGGCGTATTTTTCCAAAAAACGACCGCATGTTTTGTTCGCTCGTTCAGACATGGAGGCGTCAACAGACCGCAAAGAGCGAACGGTTCATTTGAATAGCCAAGCCCTTTTCCTGAACGACCGTCCACAAATGGCGTCCGGCTCTGAATCCGACCCAAAGTCCCTCTGACAGTGCTGCTTGTGAACACATGCAGTCAGGTGCCACATTGGGCATGTGGGGGATGCTTCCCAGCAGCCCTGATGGTGCATAAAACACAATCAGAACATGCAAGGAGCATCCCCAACTAAGAGATCTGAGACAGGACATGCCACATCTTTGCCAGTAGGGGGGTCATCTAGAAGATGGCTGCATGGCATTTTTGCAGATTTATAAATTTTGTAAGTACCTTACGAAGTAATAAAAAACAACACAAACTAGGACCTCAATGTATGCAGAGTATTTTCTTAACGAATTGCACAATAGAAGCTCACATTGGCATTCAAACCATTGAGGTCCCGAACCTGGAAGTAAACTGATCATGTTAGCGATCACTTTATTTCTCAAATATCATTCAGGCGGTGATAACAAAATATAACTATCGGGACCAATTCCTGATAATTGATACATATGCTACTTTGTATATGTAGCATATGTATTAATGACACTGGTAAATAGCACATGTGCTGGTTGAAGCTGAAGTAGCTTTGTGGGCAAATAGCAGGCTCTTGTACTGGCAGTGATGGTGGGGGTCCCTGGTTCACATCTCCTGATGGACTTGGATGTTGTACCTTACTGGATGGTGATACCCTCCCTGCTTCCATAAACCAGGAAGCAGGTTCCCCACTGACAGAGTAAATACATGAAGCCAGGTGCATCATTGGGTATCATCATGGGCAGAATCCAGTGTCTGGCTGCCTTTCAGTACTTAAATGGTGCCCATGGCTGATTAATGACATTTAAAAGTGTGAAGCTCTATAAAACAGCAGTATGGCTCAATGCACCAACACACTACTGCACTAATGGTGATGTTAGTGGAGACCCTAGTTCTAATCTCCGTGTAGGTTTCCATTCAGTATTGTGCGTTTTGCACTAGGCTAATTGATGAAAGTGGGAAATATCTACTGGGCTGCCTGAAGCCTGTGTGGCTTAGAAGCTGATCTCCCTACTGGCAACGATGACGGCACTCCCAGTTCAAATCTCCTGAAGGCCTTCTCTTTAGCACAGAGATTCCCAAACTCTGCTCCTACAGTCCAGATGGTTAAATCAAATTGACTGCGGTACTAATTCAGTCACCTGTGCTCAAACATGGCGATCCTTAGAACATGGACTGTACTGGCAGAGTTTCGGAAACTCTGCTTTAGCCCCTTGTATATTTGCATGTTGTATGTGGATGAATGTAGTATGTGGCTGGATGATGAATGGCTCATGTAGCTTGGTGCCTCTATGGGGACGTGGAGGATGCTCCCAGCAGCTCTGATGGTGCATAAAACACATAGATATGAGATAGATACATAAATGATGAGATAGAAATATGAGATAGTTATGAGATAGATAGATGATAGAGAGATAGAAATATGAGATATATATTAAATAGATAGATGGATAGATTAGAGCTATGAGATAGATACATACATACATATGAGATAGATATGGGATGGAAAGATAAAGGTGATGACAGCAGCCTCTGGTGGAATGTTGCTCATGACTGCCTGATTTAGCATTAAGGAGTCTTCCCTCAGTATCAGATAGTGTGCTGGGTCACAGGGCTAGTGTAACTTGGGCGGTTTAGGAGGTAAGCTGGCTCAGTGTGCTAGTGTCCAAATTCTCTATTTACACAAGTAGTAGGGGAGTCTCAGGTTTGATTCTCCAAACAGGTTCCATTTTATTACTTTGGTTACTGTACTAGGCTGATGGTTAACATTGTTCCTAGGTATCTGGTACCTCAGCGGGCTAGTAGCTATGCTTTCCTCTGCTGGTGCATGATGGGGACCCTATTTCATTTCTCCATGAAGCCTCTTTTATTGCCTTGTCTTAAGGTTGATTGATGACAATGAGAAAAGTCTTTCCTATTGCTTAGAAGGTAAACTGGTTCAGTATCAGTACACTATTACCCCTGCCCTTTATGTACATCAAATGAGGAGTTATGGGTTCAAATCCCGAAATAGACTTAGAGGATTTACTAACAATGAAAAATCAATATCAATAATCATCGTTAATGTTCAATTTAGCCTATAAAACACAATATTGATTTAAAATCTACCTTTTCGTGAATTTTACCCCTTATTGTTCCTGTTGGTATCTGGGATGTGGCACCATGTGGGATACAGTGATAAAGCTCAATACTTACCTGGAAAAGGATCTGGCATAATGCTCTAGTAGAAAGGTCACCTACTGGTCACAATGATGGAGTCCCAGGTAGGATTCTTTAGGTTCCTTCAATGCTGCCTGACGAGGTGTCTTCTCTTCCCAAGGCATAGGTCACCTCACTGGGCTATCAGGAATTATAAGCAGGGATTCTACCATTACTGTCCCTAGAGCACATTGCTAAGGATGGTGACTTCACTGTTACTGCCTTATATGGAAGATGGATGACACTGACAATATGCCATCAGTCAGCAGGGAGATCACCTGTGAGAGATAGTAGATTGTGGTAGATGATGATCCTGTGATAAATAACAAACACACGGTGCAACATCCAACTTAGGACACCTGACTAAGGATACCCAACCATCGCCCAGTAGCCCAGGGTGCTCTATGTCATGTGAAATTCAGCCAATCTGGTAGGTATTCAAACCATGGGCCTGATTCAGATGCGCTCGCAAGCGGGTCGATGGTGGCCCAGTGCGCATGCGCACGACGGAGCATGCGACTTCGTGCGCATGTACGAGACCCGGATAGCGACGGGCAAGCTGTCGCTCCGGGTCTCGTACCAAAGGGGGCGTTGCTGTCGATGGTGAGTGACAGCATGCCCCCTTTGGTGGGCGGGTCGGGGGCCAGCCCCACTGACATCACAAGTGATGTCAGTGGGAGTGCTTTCATCTGTGTTAGAGCCGAAAGTACTCTAGGGCTTGCGGCAACGAGACCCATCTTCCTGGCCACTCGCTGTCACTCTGTCAGAGCGTCCGGCTCTGAATCAGGGCCTCTGGGCCTAATTCAGACCGCTCGCGAGCACTGAGCGCTCGCAAGCGGGTCGATGTTGGCCCAGCTATGCGAGCGGCCAGGAGGCCGCTCTAAAATCAGGAAGGACGGCCCTGATTCAGAGTGTCCGGCTCTGACTCAGGGCCTCTGGCACAAGTGATGTCTGTGGGAGAGCTTTCGGCTCTGTTTGAGCCGAAAGCTCTCTGGGGCTTGCGGCCACGAGACCCTACCACAAGGGTCTCGTCGCAAGCCCGATGGTCGCGTTGGTCTTGACCATCGCGACCATCTTCCTGGCCACTCGCTGTAACTGTGGGTGGTCACCCACAGCTATGCGAGTGGCCAGGAGGCCGCTCTAAAAACACAGAAGGCCGGCCCTGATTCAGAGCGTCCAGCTCTGAATCAGGCCCCATGATCTCTATCCCCAGCAGCAGTAATACCGGGCAGCCTTTAAGCTGAGCCACCACATGACCAAGTATATAACGGAGACTATTACCAATGTTATCCAGCAGCCTGTGGGGGGAATGATAGGTAATAAAAATAACACTAGACTATCAAATAGGCCTCTGTGGGTTAGCAGTATAGGTTGGCACAGTAGTAAGGTTCCCTATACAGAGTTATGGTGGGATCCCTGGTTTGAATCCCAGGACCAGTGTTATTTATATTAAGTAATTTTACCCCCATACTGCATGATAACATTAGTAAAATTCTCGCCATGTACTTGGTCATGTGGTGGCTCAGCTGAATGGCTGCCAGGGTTACTGTTGGTGATGACCATGGCGATCCTGATTTGAATCCCAGGACCAGTGTTATTTATATTACCTGTAATTTTCCCCCAGACTCCATGATAACATTAGTAAAAGTCCCCTTATATACTCAGTCATGTGGTAGCTCAGCTGAATGGCTGCCAGGGTTACTGCTAGTTGATGACCATGGAGATCCTGGTTTGAATTTCAGGTAGGCTGGCTGAGTTCCCCATGACACAGAGCACCCTGTGCTAGTGGATGATGGTTGGTATCCTCTGTCAGGTGTCCTAAGTTGGAGTGTTGCACCGTGTGTTTATTTATTTAACGTGCAACATCAACACTAAAGGACAGCCTTCTACCACAGTCTACTAACAGGTGATCTGCCTACAGGGAGCATTTAGTCAGTCATCTATCTTCCATATAAGACACTAAAAATGAAGTCACCACACCTGGGAAACATAAGGGACTCTACTGTCCCTAGAGCACATCCATGAAACTTGACCTTGAGGAAGAGAAGACACCAGGCAGCATCCAAGCTACCAAAAGAATCTGACCTTTCTGTTTACCCGAAACAGGATCTGGCAGTGCTCTAGTAGAAAGATCACAATGAAGGAGTCCCATGTAAGATTCTTTTAGTACCTTAGACGCTGATTGACGAGGCATCTTCTCTTCCTCAAGGCATAGGTCAGCTCCATTCATGTGTTCTAGGGACAATTAGCATCCCTTCTTATATTTCCCAGGTGTGGTGACTTCATTTTTAGTGTCTTATATGGAAGATAGATTACTCTGACAAACACCCCTGTAGGCAGATCACCTGTTAGTAGATTGTGGTAGATGATCCTGCAGAAGGCTGTCCATTACTGTTGATGTTGCACCTTAAATAAACACACAGTGCAACACCTGACCATCATCCACTTGCCCTGTGTGCTCTGTGTCATGTGAAATTCAACCAGACTGCCAGAGATTCTAACCAGGGTCTCCATCACCAGCAGTAATCCTCGCAGCCATTCAGCTGAGCCACCTCATGACCAAGTACATGAGGTGACTACTACCAATGTTATCATGGAGTCTGGGGGAAAATTACAGGTAATATATAACACTGGTCCTGGGATTCAAATCAGGATTTTGATGGTCATAACCAGAAGGGAACCTGACAGTTATTCAGCTAAGCCACCAAATGATCAAGTATTTGAGGAGACTATTACCAATGTTACCAGGCAGTCTGGAGGAAAATTACAGGTAATATATAAAAAAAAAAAAAAAACACTGGTCCTGGGATTCAAACCAGGGACCCCACCATTGCTATGTGTAGGGAACCTTACCACTAGGCCAGTGAGCCAGCTGGGATATCTAGTCTAGACTTTTCTCAATGTCATGAACCACTCAGCTGCTATTTTAATGGCACTAAGATAAAAAAGAAGCCAGACAGGGTTCAAAACAGGATCCTCACTATGCTGTATATAGAGGACCTGGCTATTAGCTCACTGATCTTCAGACTGATTGATGACATTGAGAAAAGCCATTGCTATTGTTTAAGGGCCAAAATGGCTCAGTGTACTAATACCCATGTTCTGTACTATGTTCCCTGCAATTGAGGAGTCTGGGGTTTGAATCCCCAAAAATACTTGTGGGTATATTTACTTAAAGTTATTTTTAATCAATTTAAAATTGATCTAAAGCAATCATTGATGTTTTGTTTCTTGGGATAAATGACACATTTAGCAATAGACAATTTTTTTTTTTAAGTATTAATAAATGTGTGATTTATCCTGAGAAACATAACATCAATGTTTGATTTAGATCAATTTTAAATTGAGTAAAAAATAAATAAATCAACATTTAGCAAGTATACCCCTTGATGTTTATTACTGTTGTAGCCAGCATGATGGCTCAGTATACTGCAGGTGTTTATGGAAGCAAATAAGTGTTTTTCTTTTATTTTTTGAACCATTTTATGTCGCTCCAGACTAGACAATGTGAATCATAATTAAGCTAACCAGGCTCACTGTACTAGTAGTTTCTTTCTGTGATGATGGAGGTCCTAATACATATCCCCAAAGAGCCATAATCCTAGTTTCTTGGCATTTTACACCAAGCTTCTTCGTAATCCCTACTTGGATACTGCATGAACTGTTTCATCTGACCAGTATAAACAAACTCTTATGGTGCATACACACGGTCAGATTTGTTGTCAGCTATGAACGATAACGATTTTAAAAATCGTTCATATCTGAAAGAAAATCTGACATGTAGGCCTGCAACGTTGAACGATGCGCGTTCCTGCATGTCAGATAACGATATCTGACATCGTCTGTGTTTGCAGTCAGAATTTGACGATTTCATTCTTTTTAATACTGTCTGGAATCGTTCAAATCGTTGGTAAAATCATTGAATCGTTCATCTGACCGCATGTATGCACCATTAGTTGCTTTCAGTAAACACCTGCAGTATACTGAGCCATCATGCTCACTACACCAGTAATAAACAACAAGGGGTATATTTACTAAAGGTCAATTTTTATAGTCTTTTAGTAAATATGTGATATATCCAGGGAAACATACAGATGTTGATTGATTTAGATCAATTTTATCCTTTAGTAAATATACCCCTTGTTGTTTATTACTGTTGTAGTGAGCATAATGGCTTAGTATACTGCAGGTGTTTCCTGAAAGCAACTAAGAGTGTGAGTACTTGTATATAGCTCAGATTCTTTTGGTGCTTTGGCTGCTGCCTGATCAGGTTTCCTCTCTTCCCAAGGCATAGGTCATCTCACTGGGCTAGTAGCAATGTGCTCTAGGGACAGTAATGGTAGAGTCCCTGCTTATTCCCAGGCACGGTGGCTTCACTGTTACTGCCTTATATGGCAGATAGATGACATTGACAAAGTTGCAGCTGGGTGGTATAAGACATTGAGAAAAATCTCTGCTGACTAGCAGTATAGGTTGGCTCACTGGTCTAGTTTTAAGGTTCAATGTACATAGGATGGTGGGCTCCTGGTTTGAATCCCAGGACCAGAGTTATTTATATTGCCTGTAATTGACCCCAGACTGTATAATAACATTGGTAATAATCTCATATTCTTGGTCATGAGGTGGCTCAGCAGAAAGCAGTGGCGTAACTAGGGTATTTGGAGCCCAGGGCAAATTTGAAAAGGGAGCCCCCCCCAATGTGCGCGTGCAGCAAAAAAATGGGCGTGGTCACTTAAAAATGGGGCGTGTCAACATGACACACCCCTTTATTTTCACGCTGAACATTCCTATGCATATGAACCTTAACCCCAGTAGTGCCCCTTATACAGTACCCCCAGTATGCAGTTGTGGTCCCTCTTATGCAGGCCCATAGTAGTGCCCCTTATACAGTATCCCCAGTAGTGGTCCCCCTTATACAGCCCCCAATTAGTTCCCCTTACTCAGTACCCCCAGTAGTGGCCCCCCAAATGCAGTGCCCCATGTAGTGTTCCCCCTTATGCAGTGCCCCCAGTAGCAGTCCCCACAATGCAGTGCGCCCAGTAGCGGTATCCCCTTATGCAGTGCCCTTTATATAGTGCCCCCAGTAGTAGTCCCCCCCCTATGCAGTGCCCTTTATATAGTGCCCCCAGTAGTAGTCCCCCCTATGCAGTGCCCTTTATATAGTGCCCCCAGCAGTAGTCCCCCCCCATGCAGTTTTCCCAGTAGTGGTCCCCCTTATGCAGGCACCCAGTAGTGATCCCCCCTATCCAGTGCCCCCTGTAGTGGTCCTTCCTATTATTTCCCCCACTAGTGGTCCCCCCAGTGCAGAGCCTCTAGTAGTAGGCCCCTTTCATAATGCCCCCAGTGGTAGTTTCCCCCCCCCCCCCCCCCCCAAGTAGTAGTCCCTAGTAGAGGTTCCCCTCCCGATTAAGTGCCCCAGTAGTAGCCCCCCCCAGTAGAGGTCCTCCCAATAATGGTGCCCCCAGTAGTAGCCACTCCTCCCCCGTTGTGCCCCCATCCCCAGTAGAGGTCCCCCTAGTAGTAGCCACCCCCCTCCCCCAGTAGTAGCCACCCCCCTCCCCCGCGTTGTGCCCCCAGTAGTGCAGACAGGTTTAAAAAAAAAATATATAAAAATATACTTACCTGAATCCACGCTGCTGCTCCGGACTGCGACATCGCTCCCGCCGCCGCCCGCCAGTCCTCCGCGCCTCAGCATTTTGGGAGAGACGTCATGATGTCATGACGTCTGTCCCATTACCCACTGCATTAGCCGGACAGAAGCCCGGCTCTTGCAGTGGGTGCTGCAGCAGTCAATGAGAGTCTATCTGACTCTCATTGGCTGCTGTTTAACACACGCATCGCCGGCAGCGCTGGCGGCGATTCGTGTGTTATGCACAGCCTGAGCCCTCCTCCTAGTGCTATTGGGCAAGCGCTCAGGGGGAGGGAACGGGCTCAGCTGTGCAGCACAGGACCGGCGCTGGAAGCCTAGTGCCGGTCCTGTGTAAATGTGTAGCGCTGACCGCACTCACTGCAGTCGGCGCTACACTGGTAGCTAACTAGGGTGGGCCGGACTGTGGCCGGCGGCGCCCTACTGCGCCGCCGGGCCCAGGGCACGCACCCTGCCCGACCCCCCCTAGTTACGCCACTGGCTGAAAGGCTTCCAGGGATTCTGCTGGTGGTGACCATGGAGATCCAAGTTTGAATTACAAGAACAGTGTTATTTATATTACCTGTAATTTTCCCCCAGACTCCATCATAACATTAGTACAAGTCTCTCTATATACTTGGTCATGAGGTGGCTCAGCTGAATGGCTGCCAGGATTACTGCTGGTGATGGACATGGAGATCCTGGTTTGAATCCCAGGACTGTTATTTACATTACCTGTAATTTTCCCTCAGGCTCCATGATAACATTACCAAAAGTCTCTTCATATACTTTCATATACTTGGTCATGGCTCAACTGTATTACTGCCAGGATTACTGCTGGTGATGACCATGGAGATCCTGGTTTGAATGCCAGGACCAGTGTTATTTAGATCACCTGTAATTTTCCACCAGACTCCATGATAACATTAGTAAAAGTCGCACAAAGTACTTGGTCGTGTGGTGGCTCAGCTGAATGGCTGCCAGGATTGGTGGTGATGGAGATCCTGGTTCGAATCTCAGGCAGTCTGGTTGAATTCCACATGACACAGAGCACCCAGGGCTAGTGGATGATGGTTGGTGTCCTAAGTTGGAGTGTTGCACCGTGTGTTTGTTATTTATTTAAGGTGCAACATCAACAGTAAAGGAAAGCCTTCTGCAGGATCATCTACCACAATCTACTATCTCTCACAGGTGATCTCCCTGCTGACTGGGGGCATTTTGTCAGAGTCATCTATCTTCCATAAAAGACACTAAAAATTAAGTCACCATAACCTAAAAATTAAGTCACCATAACCTGCGAATCTAGAGCACATCCATGAAACTTGACCTTGAGGAAGAGCTCTGACATTTCTACATACCTGAAGCAGGATCTTGGCACAGTTCTCTAGTAGAAAGGCCACCTACTGAAGTAGTCCCAGGTAACATTCTTTTAGTAGTTTGGATTCTGCCTGATGAGGTTAGTTTTCTCTTCCTCAAGGTGAAGTTTCATGGATATGTTCTAGGGACAGTAGAGTCTCTGCTCATGATTCCCAGGTGTGGTGACTTCATTTTTAGTGTCTTCTATGGAAGATAGATCACTCTGACAAAATGCCCCCAGTCAGCTGGGAGATCACCTGTGAGAAACAGTAGATGATCCTGCAGAAGGCTGTACTTTACTGTTGATGTTGCAGCTTAAATAAATAACAAACAAACGGTGCAACACTCCAACTTAGGGTACCAACCATCATCCACTAGCCCTGGGTGCTCTGTGTCATGTGGAATTCAACCAGACTGCCCGAGTTTTGAACCAGGATCTCCATCACCACCAGCAGTAAACCTGGCAGCCATTCAGCTGAGCCACCGCATGACCGAGTACAGGAGGAGACTAATGTTATCATGGAGTCTGGGGGAAAATTACAGGTAATATAAATAACAGTGGTGCTGGGATTCAAAGCAGGATCTCTATGGTCAACACCAGCAGTAATCCTGGCAGCCATTCAGCTGAGCCACCTCATGACCAAGTATATGAGGTGACTTTTACTAATGTTATCATGGAGTCTGTAGGGAAATTACAGGTAAAATAAATAACAGTGGTTTTGGGATCAAACCAGGATCTCCATGGTCAACACCAACAGTAATCCTGGCAGCCATTCAGCTGAGCCACCTCATGACCAAGTACTGTATATGAGGTGACTTTTACTAATGTTATCATGGAGTCTGTAGGGAAATTACAGGTAATATAAATAACAGTGGTTTTGGGATCAAACCAGGATCTCCATGGTCAACACCAACAGTAAACCTGGAAGACATTCAGCGGAGCCATCTCATGACCAAGTACTTGCGGAGACTTTTACTAATGTTATCATGGAGTCTGGGGGAAAATTACAGGTAATATAAACAACACTGGTCCTGGGATTCAAACCAGGATTTTGAAAGTCATAACCAGCAGGGAACCTGACAGCCATTCAGCTGAGCTACATGACCAAGCATGCAACACGTGATTTACCAATGTTATCATATAGTCTAGATGAAAATTACAGATAATATAAGTAACACTGTTCCTGGGATTCAAAACAGGATCTCCATGGTCATCACCAGCAGTAATGCTGATAGCCCTTCAGCTGAGCCACCAAACAACTAAGAACATGCTGAGACTATTATCAATGTTATCATGCAGTCTGTGGGAAAATTACAGGTAATATAAATAACACTGGTCCAATGAGAAAAGTCTCCCTCCAGCTTAGAGTGTAAGCTCAGCAGAGTAATAGTCTCCTCCTGCCCCCAGCCATATTGGTGTGGTTCCTGCTTTGGAATCCATTTTAGGCTTATTTTTCTTTATATGTTGATCAATGCTGCATGATAATATTATTATTAAAGTCACCACTATTATGCAAGTCATGAGCTGGCACAGTCAGCTAGTAACCAGGTCCTCTGCAGCTAGTGATGGGACAGCTCTTGGTTACATTACCAGACAGGCCGCCTTCCCATTACTGCGCTGTTGCAGAGCTAATGACAGTAAGAAATGGCTGCTGCTTCCCTAAGAGGAAAGGGTGGCTCAGTGTACTGCTAGTCTAATGTGTCAGTGTCAGCTCTAGCTTAGGTCCTAGTTCTGATCTCTTTTTGGCTTCTTCTAGCGGGCATATTTATTTAAAAAAAAATGGGTATCCCTCAAAAAGATACTCGCACATTAAGCTTCCGCAGTATCTATGTACGGTGGACCACAGGAGATATCGAAGGCATCTTCTTCAGTCCCCTGATTTCATTTACAGACAAGGTGCTTTATAGGGGGCTGCTAATTGGTCAGATTTACCAAACTCCGGTATGCGAACCATTCCGGTAGCTAACACCATCTTCAGATGCCTTAGCCATTGTAGCCTAAGTGCTACTTTATGCAAATCTTTCTGGGAGGGGGATCCACAGGATCCCTCCCCAGTACTACATGCTCGCATATGCACAGTTTGATGACTGCACATGTCCATTAGCGCGGACTTGTCACGAACCCGGAAGTAAAGTGATCACGTATGCCAGGGGTCTTCAACTTTTAAGACAGTGTGGGCCACATTATAAGATTCAACGAAGCCCGAGGGCCACTAAGCTATACTGCGGTATTTAGACCCTGCTCTGCCCCCCTCTTCACACAATTATGTCCCATAAATGCCCCCTCCTACAATTTGAGTTAGGTATCATAACTGTCCCTCTTCCTCCATTAATTATGTCAGATAGTTGCCCCCATCCTAAAAGAATTATGTCCCATAACTGCCCCCCTCTGTAGTGCCCCCAGTAGTGGCCCCCCCCTATGCAGTGCCCCTTATATAGTGCCCCCAGTAGTAGTCCCCCCTATGCAGTGCCCCCAGTAGTGGTCCCCGTATGCAGTGCCCCTTATCCAGTGCTCCCAGTAGTAGCCCCCCATGCAGTGCCCCTTATGTAATGTCCCCAGTAGTAGTCCCCCCTATGCAGTGCCCCCAGTAGTGATCCCCCTATACAGTGCCCCAGTAGTAGTCCCCCCCTATGCAGTGCCCCCAGTAGTGGTCCCCCCTATGCAGTGCCCCTTATATAGTGCCCCCAGTAGTGGCCCCCCTATGCAGTGACCCTTATATAGTGCCCCAGTAGTAGTCCCCTCCTTTGCAGTGCCCCCACCCCTATGCAGTGCCTCTTACATAGATAGGTCAGAGACACAACAACAAAAACACAACACTTACCTGAACCTCAGCGCCTGCCGCTGTCCGCTCCTCAGTCCTCCAGGGCCACTCTACACTATGGGAGAGACGTAATTATGTCTCTCCCATCACCCACTGCGGGAGCCGGAAGGTGGAGCTCATGAGTGAGCTTGAGTCCGGCTCTGGCAGTGGGTGCAGCAGCCAATCAGAGTCTGTCTGACTCTCATTGGCTGCTAAAACAAACACACCGCCGCTGGGCAGTACGAGTGTACTACCCGGCGTCAGTGTTTGTTTCTGTGTAGTGCGGACCGCACTACACTAACCACCGGCGGGCCACGGGGAACAGCTCCACTGGTTGAAGACCCCTGACGTATGCGATCATTTTACTTCTCAAACATCATTCAGGTAATCCCTAATTTCTTATTGCTGCTATAAGCGCCGATAACAAATTATAATTATCAGGACCAATTGCTGATAATTGATAAATATGCCCCTTGCTGGATGATGAGAGTTTCCCTGCTCACATAAACCAGGAAGCAGGCTCCCACTGACAGAGTAAATATATGTACCCAGGATCTTCATTGGGATGATCACGGGCAAAATACCCAGTCTGGCTTCCTTTCAGTGCCTTGATTTGTGTACCCAGAGGTTCCCAAACGCGGTCCTCAAGGCCAGGGCCAGACTGGGACTAAAAATAGGCCCTGGCATTTAAAGAGCACACAGGGGCTGTGCCAGTCAAACACTTGGTATTGTGTTGGTTCTGTTATTAAAGCTGGTACTTCACTGGTGTAGGTCACACACAAAGGAAAAGGCATTTTCCCAATTGCCGGGGCCCCAGTTTAGCAGCTGTAGATGTTATAGTGATCACTGTAGGAATGATTAGGGCAGGGGTGCTGAATGCAGAGGACACATCTGTGTACACCATATTCCCAGCCGTAAATTCACATTTTGACAAAAGAGCGTTTGTGCCGCCATCCCCAGGTGAAGCAGGGAGAGCACGTGCCGAAGGCAGAGGTAAAATAAATCCAGGTGTGGTCTTGCTAGGAAGTGGCGTAACCACATAATAGTACCCCCAATTCAAATTATGCCACACAGTAGTGTCTCTTAGTCACGTTATTATTATCCTCCATTTATACGGCGCCACAAGTGTTCCGCAGCGCCTAACAAAAGTACATAAACAAATAAGTGAACAAGAAACCAGTTATACAGTACAATACAATACAGGACAAGAATATGCTGCATAATGCTCAAAATAAGCAGCAGGGAGTCAGCAATCACGTGTTAAATGCCCGTAAAAGAAAGTATAAGGAGAAGCACATGAGGGAAGAGTGCCCTGCTCGTGCGAGCTTACAATCTAAAGAAATTACACTACACAATAGTGTCCCTTGTTCACGTTACGTCACACAGTAGTGTCCCTTTTTCACGTTATGTCACACAGTAGTGTCCCTTTTTCACGTTAGTCACAGTGTCCCTTATGTTACGTCACACAGTAGTGTCCCTTTTTCACATTACGTCACACAGTAGTGTCCCTTTTTACGCTACGTCACACAGTAGTGTCCCTTTTTCACGTTACGTCACACAGCAGTGTCCCTTTTTCACATTACGTCAAACAGTAGAACCCATTCACGTTACGTCAAACAGTAATAGTGCCCCTTATACATTATGCTACACAGTAATGCCCTTATACATTATGCCAGCCACACATAATAATGCCCCTTATAACACATTATACCACACACAGTAATACCATGGCGTCTGCAGATGGCGTCTGTCACCAGATCATGAGGTCCGCAGATGGCGTCCACACAGATTCCCACCCGCGCTTTTTATACCTGGGCCGGTCACATCCTGACGTCATGTGATACTCTCCAGTCTCCACCACCCTCAGCACGGTGCCGCTGGGCAGCATTGCAGGCAGCTCACAGGAGCTGTCGGAATGGAGTGCAGCCAGATTAAGCCTCGGACCTGTCCCCTCCGAACATCCTCAAAACCGGCCACGCACAGAACACTGGGCAGCCCAGCACGTTAGCCAGGTCACAGGAGCCGACCGAATAGTGTCCGGCTGGCCGCCCAGACTCCAAAATTCCCCCATTGGGTCTGGCCTCATGACATCATCACGCAATGATGCAGCCGCTGCGCTTAGTCCGGCCCTGCTCAAGGCTCCCCAACACTTCAGGATTTAGCGATATCCATGGTTGAACACAGGTGGTTAAATCAAGTTTACTGAGGTACTAATTATGTCACCTGTGCTCAACCATGGCTATATCTAAAACCTGAAGTGTTGGGGAGCGTTGAGGACCGCGTTTGGAAACCTCTGGTGTACACGGATTATTAATTACATTAAAAAGTGTTGTGCTCTACATAAAAGCCGGATAGCTCAGTGCTACATGAATAAAGTACCTGGCTGCATGAATAAAGTTAGTGGAGACCCCAGTCCCTAACACTAGACCGGGCTTCCCAAACTTGGTCCTCAAGACATCCTAACAGTCCAGGTTTTAGGTATATCCATGCTCGTGCATAGATGATATGATCAAACTGACTGTGGTACTACTTAAGTCACGTGTGCTTATGCATGGATATCCTGAAAACCTGGACTGTTAGGGTGCTTTGAGGACCGAGCTTGGGAACCACAGGTTCTCAAACTCTGGGCCTGATTCAGAGCCGGACGCTATTTGCGCTCGCTCGTTCAGAAAAAGGGGCCGGCTATTTAAATTGAGCGCTCGCTCTTTGCGGTCTGTTGACGCCTCTGTCTGAGCGAGCGAACGAAATATGCGCTCGCTATTTTGTAAAGACGCCCCCTGGCCGCTCGCATCCTACGTCATCTCCGCTATTTATTTGATTAATCGAGTACATCGAAAGGCGTCTGAACTGCTCGCAGTGCTTGTGGTTGGATTTTCCTACCGCAATCATGCGAACAGTTCAGGCTAAGAAACAACCAAGTGACGTGGTCGATGACGCTGCTTTGTTAATTATGCACACCCTTAAAACGCCCGTTTTGACCTTTTGGCACGCCTGCGTTCGGATCTCCACTCCCCGTTTTCAAGCACCTTCCCCTGTTACCACCCACAAACGCCTCATTCTGTCACTCAAATTAGCAGGCATTCGCTATTTTGCAAGCACACAATTTCCGACCGCAATGACTGGTTCGCGCATGCGCATTACAACCCATACGCATGCGCAGTTGTGCGAACATCGCTCGGAGCGAATGAGCGGCCGCTTACGAGCGGCTCTGAATCAGGCCCTCTGTTCTCAGGACCCCAAACAGTGCATGTGAGAAACAGTAGTCTCCTGCTTAGCTCTTATAGAGAACCTGGTTAATACCTGCATTTGACGCTGTTTCAGCACTATATCGTTAGTCCAGGAGTTCCGGGGAAATCGTTAACGACATTGCATCGTTTGCAAGTCATTTAGTGTGTACCCAGCTTTACTGTTCTTCAGTGAAGCTTCATGCCCTGTCCCAAGACTGAGCATGTGCAGGGGCCATCTTGTCTTTACTGTGACATGGTGAGAAACAGTAGTCTCCTGCTTAGCTCTAATAGAGAACCTGGTTAATACCTGTATTTGACGCTGTTACAGCATCTTGCACTGGTACCTGCAAGCAGCATAGACTCACTGGCTGGTGAGCTGTATGGAACCCCACTCCACTCCGTTACCAGTGTACATGTAACAGTGAGTACAACTGTACCTGTTATGTCTTAATAAACCAACACCACTGGTTACATAACTGAGCTGTTCATATTTTGAGTCAACCACTGGTGTGTGTCTATATAACTCTGCAGTATCAACACCTGTAAACACAGCATCCTGCTTAGCTTACGAGTGTATACCTGTATAATTCTGTTCCAGATCCCTGTGCCGCTACCCGTTTGCAGCATACACTCACCAGCTGGTAAGCTGTATAGAACCCCGCTTCGCTCAAGGTGTGCTCCATTACCATTGTACATGTAACAGCGAGTACCAGTTATGTCACAATAAACCAACACCACTGGTTAACTAAATAGGCTGTTCATAGTTTGTGTCATCCGCTGGTGTGTGCCTACAAAACTGTGCAATAACAACACCTGCACACACACTTCTAACAAGATATTGGGGCTAAAAGTGTAGGTTTTGAACACGCCCACATGGCATTAGCCACACCCACATGCATTAGCCACACCCACTCAGCACTGGCCACAGCTCCTACATTTCTTACAAAAGTGCTGGATGATTTTCAGCCCAGGACCATGTGGCTCCTAATCTGCCCCTGATGACCACCTCCTGGTGTCTGCTATTAACTAAGATTAGTGAAGCATTTCCTTGCCAGAAATATACAGTGTACTCCCTAAATCCAACTGTTTAAGATTACTATTTATCTGATAAGAGTTGAAAATTTAATTTTAACGTATACATTCTCTTCTTTAAAGGGTCCCAATATAACAAGAACTGTCTTCTGCACAATTTCAGTAAGAAGAGAACAGCACCGAAGCTGTGGAATCAGGAGGCAGGAATGGTGGTCCACTTGCTGTAGATGATGGCGTATCTGGTAACTGCTCCCTGCAGCTGAAAACACAGCAACCTGCGGCTGATGCACAAGGGTGTAGCCAGTACTTTGCGGACCTCATAGCAACATTTTGAAGGGACCCCTGCCTCAATGCTTTTATATACTTTTCTCTACAGCTGTTCATTTTTCCATCACAGTAGTGCACTAGTTTCTTTTATGCCCCACAGTAATGCTCTAGTTAATTTTATGCCCCATAATAGTGCCTTAGTTCATTTTATGCCCCATAGTAGTGCCCTAGTTCATTTTATGCCCTGTAGTACTGCCACATTTCATTTTGTGCCCCATAGTAGTGCCCTAGTTCATTTTATGCCCTGTAGTACTGCCACATTTCATTTTGTGCCCCATAGTAGTGCCCTAGTTCATTTTATGCCCAATAGTAGTGCCATAGTTAATTTTATACCCCTATAGTAGTGTCCTCATTCATTTTATGCCCCATAGAAGTGCCCTGGTTCACATTATGACACAGTGCCTCCAGTTCACTTTATCTCATACAGTGCCCCCAGTTCACATTCCGTCAGTGCCCCAGTACACATTATGTCAAAGAGTGCCCCAGTACACTTTATGCCACATAGTACCCCCAGTTCACATCATGCCACACAGTGCCCCAAGTTCACATTATGGTACACAGTGCCTCCCAGATACCATTATGCTACACAGGGCCCCCTGGTCACATTAAACCACATAGTGCCTCCAGTTCGCACTATGGACCTGATCCAGACGCTAATAAATGTTCGTTCGTAGCTGGCCGATGTTCACATTGCGCATGTGTATGCATCGCAGTGCACGTGTGCGAATCAGTGCTAGAGATCGGGAAGTGTTCGCTCATTGCGCATAGAGAGCCCAGCAGAGTGACAGGAGAAGCCGTTTGTGGGTGGTGACAGGGGCTGGCTGCTAGAAACGGGGGAGTGAACATGCGAACTCGGGCGTGCCTGAGCCTCTCAACGCCGTTTCTGAGGCGTGCATAATTAACATGCAGCGTCATAGCACACGTCACCTGGTTGTATGTCACACTGAAGTGATCGCTGTGCTTGAGGTAGGGTATGGTTGCATACACTTCCTGGAGATGACGTGCGCAAGTGGGCATCTTAAGACAGGCTGGTGGGCGTCTGCATACACAAAGTGAAAGTACGCCAAGACATAGTGGGCGTGCTTATGCCTTGCCGTGCGATCGCCTGCCGTGCCATCACTTAGCCGAATTTACATACGCTGGGTGCGAAAGAACGCATCTAGCGAGCAGATCTGAATGAGCTCCTATGTCCCTAGTTCATATTATGCAACACTATAGTGACTCAGGGCCTGATTCAGAGCCGGACGCTCTGAAAGAGCACTCGCTCTGAATTAGGGCGTTTTGGTTTTTTTGTTTGTGCGGCCTCCTGGCCACTCGCATAGCTGTGGGTGACCACCCACAGCTATTGCGAGCCGCCAGGTGATGGTCGCGATGGTCCAGACCATCGCGACCATCAGGCTTGCGACGAGACCCTTATGGTAGGGTCTCGTGGCCGCAAGCCCCAGTGGACTTCCTGCTCTAATAGAGCAGGAAGTCCACCTACTGCCATCACGAGTGATGTCAGTAGGGCCGCCCACAAACGGCAGGCGTTCCTGCAGGAACGCCTCAGTTGGCCCAGCCACCCCCCTTCCAAACGGGGTGAGCTGTCGATTTTGCTTTTTGCACTAGCTCCGGGGTTCGCGCACGCCGCGTGTGCGCACTGGCCTACCATCGACCCGCTTGCGAGCGGGTCTGAATCAGGCCCTCAGTTCGTATTGGTAAATGACTATATAAGTTGCAGGTGGACCAGGCCTACTAAGCCTTTGGGCCCTATAGCAATGGTACCCCCTGCACTCACTGTAGCCACACCAGGGAAAATTTGCTCACCTGCCGCTGTCACATGCTGTAGCCCAAAGCAACCAACCATCTGTATCATTTATTTAGTTTTCCAGGCTGCGCCTCCACACTGATCGCCGACCTTTAACGTGAACCAGTAGCAGCCGGCAGTCAGTTACCTGTGAAGCTGAGCGCTGCTGGGATAGGCTGGGCCATAATGTCATTGCCTTGTGCTGCGTTCCCCGCCTGAGGGCGCTGGGAGTGACCGGGCACTAAACAAGCTCCTGTCTGTCTGGCTCACAAAAGCCTTCGTATGGAAATTGGGGCATTTTAGTCACAAGTCATTCTGCTACCTTCGGGTCGGGTGTAACTTTAACTAAGATATTTATATTAGGAGACTTGTGCATTTAGAAGGAATTCTGTTCTGTTGTTATGGATTATAAGAACTTCATCAGCAGATATGGTATGTATGACATTTAGAAGGAGATGTATCAAACTTTTAAGGTTGGGCTGGGACGGAGGAATTTCAACCGAACATCACAAAGAAGGGATTACAATATACCAACCCAACGCTCTGCTCGGTTTCTGCCCACCTGATTATTATTATAATTGATCAAGCTCCAGCCCACAGTTCTTGCCCACCTGAGTGTTCAGACCTTTTTATTTATATAACTACCAGCCTCAAGTTATTGTCCACCAGAACTTTCTTAGCCCAAGACACATTATGAGTGCAAGACACATATTTGAGGGTTCTACCAAAGAATAACGTTATCATTAGGGACACCGTAATTCTGGTCCACACATTTGATTTTATCCAGCTATACTGTATACCGGTTATAATCTCCCCTCTGTCCTATTTTTAGCATTATATGTCAAGAAAGTTGGGACACTTCTTGAGGGAACGAGTATGTAATGCCGGCTGTTGGGATGCCTCCTGTCAGAATACAGTCAGCAGCATCCTGATAGTTGGTATCCCGACAGGGGTTGGGTAAGTATACTTACCCTCTCCCCTCCTCCTCCATACCCTCCCTTCTTGTAGCCCAACCCTCTCCACCCGCACCCTAGCCTTCCTCGTTAGTGCCTAAACCTAAGTTTTCCCCTTCGTGCCTAAACCTAACCCTTCACCTTTAGTGCCTAACCCTAACCACCCCCCCTGACCCTAACCCCCCCAGGAGTGCCTGACCCTAACTCCACCAGTGGTGCCTAACCCTAACCCCCCTCCCCAAAACCTAACGCTAACCCTGCTAACTTAGCTAAACCTATCCTCCCCCCCCCCCCCCCCACAGCTAATACTAAGGGCGGCCCAGCTTACCTTAGTTCGGGCTGGCGTCCTCCTGGATTCCGGCATCGGGATTAAGATAGGCTTCGTTATTTCGACCCCTATCTTACCTCCCTTGTCGGGATTCTAGCGTCGGCATTGAGACATCCCCTTCTTGAGGTAGCAGCTAGTGGTATTACACTTTCCCCCATCCTGTGAGCGCTGACCGTCTACAATAATCGTTACCATTTAAAGGCTGATGTATAGGTGGACACAGAGTCGCCATGACTTCCGACAGGCCCGAGTGCTGGGGGTGTGTGGCCAAGGTCTATGGTCCTCACCGCTGCTTCACACCTGGGGGCGTGGCCACAGCATAGTAGATGGTTACACCTGCTCTGCACTCCTGTACCGCTAGACACCTAGGCCCAGGTGATCCGTACCTGCCTAACCTCCCCTTTGAGCGCCCCTGATTGAACATAAGCGTAAAATATGCATTTTCGTACTGTGCATGTCTTCCGTCTGTAAACAGATTAGGTTGAATATGCAATTACGACTCCTAAAAGAGACAGTACAGGGGAGGGAAGGGTCATACAAACATGTTCAGAGTACGATAAAGGCATGTTCACACAAATCATACTTGCCCATCTCTCCCGGAAGGTGTGGGAGACCTCAGATTTTCAGGTAGCCCCCGTATGCCCGGAAGTAATGGCCGGTTCTGCTGCAACCTGACCACTTCCTGGTGAAGTAGGCAGGATGGGGAGACAATACCGGGAATCGCCGGTCTGTAGGGAGGGGGTGGAGCAAAGATCATGCAGTGATGGGGTTGGAGGTAATGGGGCGAGAGTCGGTAGCCCCCACTTGCATCTCCTATACGGGAGCATAGACTTTCAAAGTAGGCATGTATGATACAAACGCGGCTGAGCCAGACCACAGTATAGATACATATGTGCCTATCAGGAGGCGTATATTCTGTAGGTGCTTGACAACCGCTGCAAAATACGTACCAATGATGATAATATTGGCAACCGCTACTGAATGGCTGAGTGCGTCTTTATCCCTACCACTGATGCTATGTAAATTATTAGTATGGAATTCTGTTATATGTAACAGGCTTACCCCTTCCTTCCCGGTTACTGGAAGCCACAACAAAAATTGCCATGTATGGCAATGTGTATCTTGCAGTACCAGTAATCCACTGCTTGAAGCAGGGACGGCCTTTTGCTGAGCATCTGCCGCGGCAGTCCGCCCTGTCCGCGCATTCACAAAGTAGGCGTAGTTTTAGAATCAAGGGGGCGTTCCGCGAGTGATGCGGTCTTGGCCTCGTGGCACCTTCTCCTCTCTTCCCGGCCCGCGTTCGCCAACACTTCCCGCCCCCGGAGCTAATAGCATACTTCTGCCCTCCTCGAACTGTCCCTGAGACCATCGGCCCTGCTGGCAAATGGCACAAGTGCCAGATGGCCATCCGGCTCTGGCTTGAAGTGATTCATAAAGATACAGTGATCGCAAAATATGCGCTATAGCGCGTATGTACATGCTACAGGCTGTCAGGGACTCACTTTTTAAAAATGACTGGGTCCTGCAGGACGCGCTGTGATGCAGCCGGTCAATAACATCTTCAGTGTCTCCAGTCCCCAACCAATCACTGAGGCCAACAGCATCTCCTTATCCAATAGCCGCCTGAGACCTATGCCTCCTGGTCACGTGACGCCGCCGTGCCCGCTCACCTGTCACCTCATGGATCTATGGAGTATGGTCAGCCCCCACTGCCTTGAGGGAGGCAGGGCTGCCATTTATCCCCGAACCTGCAGACTGCCCCTGTCTCTCTCCCCCATGCTTCCACCGCTCCTCTACTACCTGCTGTCACCAGGATGCCGCAGAGTACTCTGGCGCTGAGGAAGAGGCAGCTCTCGGGTGTGAGCATGACAGAGAGGACGGGAGAGGTGTTTGTGTGTATGTCTGCGGGAGTGGGGGGCACTGTGCTGATCCTGGGTGTAGGGGACTGTGCAGCCACTGCGTTTTGGAACACTGTGCTGATCCTGGGTTCAGGAGCACTGTGAAAGGCAGTTTTAGGGGCCCTGTCAGGGGGTGTAAATTGCCCTAGTAGGCCTCAGGTCCACTGTACACCTACCTACTGCACAAATGTCCACTGTACACCTACCTACTGCACAAATGTCCACTGTACACCTACCTACTGCACAAATGTCCACTGTACACCTACCTACTGCACAAATGTCCACTGCACACATACATACTGCACATATACCTACTGCACAAATGTCCACTGTACACATACATACTGCACATATATCCACTGCGCACACACGTCCACTGTACACATACATACTGCACATATACCCATTGCACAAATGTCCACATACATACTGCACATATACCTACTGCACAAATGTCCAATGTACACATACATACGGCACAGATGTCCATTGTACACATACATACTGCACACACGTCCACTGCACACATACATACTGTACATATACCTACTGCACAAAGGTCCACTGTACACATACCCACTGCACACACACATACTGCACAAATACCTACTGCAAAAATGTCCACTGCACACATACATACTGCACATATACGCATTGCACAAATGTCCACTGTACACATACATACTGCACATATACCCATTGCACAAATGTCCACTGTACACATACCCACTGCAGACATACATACGGCACAGATGTCCATTGTAGACATACCCACTGCACACATACCCACTGCACACACACCCACTGCAGAAATACTTACTGCAGAAATACATACGGCACAGATGTCCATTGTACACATACATACTGCACATATACCCATTGCACAAATGTCCACTGTACACATACCTACTGCACACATGTCCACTGCACAAATACCTACTGCACACATGTCCACTGCACAAATACCTACTGAACACATGTCCACTGCACAAATACCTACTGCACACATGTCCACTGCACAAATACCTACTGCACAAATACCCACTGCACAAATACCCACTGCACACATACATACTGCACAGATGTTCACTGCACACATATATACTGCACATATACCTACAGCACAAATGTCCACTGTACACATACATACTGCACAGATGTTCACTGCACACATACATACTGCACATATACCTACTGCACAAATGTCCACTGTACACATACCCACTGCAGACATACTTACTGCACACATACATACGGCACAGATGTCCATTGTACACATACATACTGCACATATACCCATTGCACAAATGTCCACTGTACACATACATGCTGCACACATACCCACTGCACACATACATACTGTACATATACCTACTGCACAAATGTCCACTGTACACATACCCACTGCACACATACATACTGCACAAATACCTACTGCAAAAATGTCCACTGCACACATACATACTGCACATATATGCATTGCACAAATGTCCACTGTACACATACCCACTGCAGACATACATACGGCACAGATGTCCATTGTAGACATACCCACTGCACACATACCCACTGCACACACACCCACTGCAGAAATACTTACTGCACACATACATACTGCACAGATGTCCATTGTACACATACATACTGCACATATACCCATTGCACAAATGTCCACTGCACAAATACCTACTGCACACATGTCCACTGCACAAATACCTACTGCACAAATACCTACTGCACACATGTCCACTGCACAAATACCTACTGCACACATGTCCACTGCACAAATACCTACTGCACACATGTCCACTGCACAAATACCTACTGCACACATGTCCACTGCACAAATACCTACTGCACACATGTCCACTGCACACATACATACTGCACAGATGTTCACTGCACACATACATACTGCACATATACCTACAGCACAAATGTCCACTGCACATATACCTACTGCACAAATGTCCACTGTACACATACATACTGCACACATACATACTGCACATATACCCATTGCACAAATGTCCACTGTACACATACCCACTGCACACATACCCACTGCAGAAATACATACTACACACATACATTTTGGACACATACAAACTGCACACACACATACTGCACACACACCCACTGCAGAAATACATACTGCACACATACCCACTGCACACATACTGCCATCTACTTGCCCTGTCTCTACACTCATCACTGTCGCAACTGCTGTCTGAACTTACCCCCTTCCTACCCCCAGCTCTGCCTGTCCTTACTCCCCTCTAACCCAAGCTCTACTCCAACTTATTCCTCCCTTTATCCCCAGCTATACCCCAACTGCTGCTTGACCTTAACCCTCTTTACCCCAGCTGCTACCTGCCCCCAGCACTGTCCCAACTGCTGCCAGCCCTTAGCCCCCCATAATATGTGAAGGGACCCAGAAACAGTGGAGTAGGTCCCCAATTTGTTAAAGTGAGGGGTCCCTGGGACCCAAAAATGTATTTGCTCAGCGCAATCACTAAAGATAGCTCTTGCTTGCATTCACTGAATCTATGGTCAGAGTATAACATTCACTTCATGTCATGAATGTCCCTACCGGCTGATGTTCTCACATTACACCACTAGAGGGAGCTTATTAGGATGATTACATTAGTGATTTATCAGCTTTCTATTGGGCATATTTATCATTCAATACTTGTGGGTTATTCCCCCAAAACGGCCATTTTCAGGGGGTACCTGTAAATATTAATGTTCCCCCAGATGTACCCTGAAGGGATCGCAGCAGATATCTCCGATATCTGCCGTAGTCCCTCCATTCCCGACCACAAAGGCCGCTATGCAGTCGGATTTATCAAGTTCAGTAAAGCAAAGCGTTAGCTCACAGTAGCCTATGGGCTACTTTGTAACAAATTATTCTCTCTGCCTCGCCGGAGGCCCCCAGAGGGGCAGCGTTGGCTGCCAGGGAACTCGACCAGGAAGCAGTGTGATAGCATTACGTTATCACACTGCGTGCAGCTAATCTCCTGGCAAAAAAACATATAGGCAATTTGCATGAAAATGTTAATTTTCATGTTGCGAATTTACACTAAAAATCACACCTACATTAAAAATACGAACTAAGGCCCTCATTCAGAGCCGTACGCTCTGAGCAGAGCGCACGCTCTGAATGAGGGCCGGGCTCCATTTTCATGGAGCGTCCTCCTGGACGCTCGTATAGCTGTGGGTCACCACCCACAGGCTATACGAGCGTGCTTTTTGATGGCCGCGATGGTCTCGACCATCGAAATTGCGAGCCGGAGCCTGCGGTTGAGGTTTTCAACCGCAAGCTCCGGAGTGATTTTTGGCTCTATCAGAGCCAAAATCACTCCCACTGACATCACTAGTGATGTCAGTGGGCCGGCTTCTGCCGGGAGGCGTTCCCGTGGGAACGCGCCCGTCAGGGAGGCACGCCCCCGGCACGCCCACCAAAGGGGGCGTGCTGTCAATCAACATTGACAGCACGCCCCCTTTGATCGGACACAACGAGCGAAGGACTTTCCTTCGCTCGTCGCGTCTGGCGCATGCGCACGACGGAGCTCCCTCCGTCGTGCGCATGCTCAGTGCATAACATCGACCCACTTGCGAGCGGACAGCCGCTCGCGAGTGGGTCTGAATCAGGCCCTAATGCCCCTAAGTTAATAAAGTCAGTTTTACACCACTATATGTAGACATCTTATTGGTCCAAAATACTTATTTTGGGAAGATTTACATAAACTAATGGTAAAGATTTTAGAACTCTGGCACTTTTTCCTTCTGCACAATTTTAGCACCGGTACCTGTGCTGCGGTATTTGCATAGAAAATATTTGCTGATTACTGGGCCGCGCACAAAGTCTACACCATGGGGGAAATGTAATGGCTAATTACTCGGGCAAGAAAATGTTATTCAATGGCGCCTTTTCTCGCAGACTTTTCCAGCAGCTCCTGAGGCTGTGAGGAACAGTCCACCTCTGTAGTTTAGCGCGCGGGGTAAACCCCACTGATTGAATATCCCGACGCGGGTAATTGGCTTTCGGATATTTTTCCGAATTTAGCATCGTATCTGAATCCAAAATCGCATATAATGTCCTGGGCACTCGGATTAGTATTTTTGTTGCAGCTCACCCGTATTGCTCTTCAGTCCTTTACCTCTATTCCCAGGTTAGCAGGCAAGTCGCTCAAAGCTACGGCATGCAATGCCAGCGCCCGTGGTACCCGTGCATTGAACTTCATTAGTGACGCTATTAAGATGCCTATTTTGTACAAATATATGTGGCGGGATGCATGGCAAAATCGCAATGTCCGTGGCGCCAAATCGGGCTATTTGGCGTGATTTGAGGATACATGTATGTGACACAGCTGTTAAACAACATTTATGAATAAAACTATGTAGCATTTATATGATAATTATATATTAGTATTTTATTACTTGCGTGTGGTAAAACTTTGTGGCAAGTCTAAGTGCCAGGAGATAGAACTATTTCTCCTCAGGGTGGTTGAACTGATTTAATTTCCCTTCTTGTTTATGATCAGCCATCTCTTGAAAATGTAAAAAAAAAAAAAAAAAAACACGTCTCCCCTCAACCAACTTTGCTACAGATTATGGACCCGATTCAGACCTGCTCGCAAGATGCGATCGATCGCTCGCTGGCAAAAAGGGTCGGATATTTAAATGAAGCGCTCACACTGCGTCGAGTAAGGACGCCCACTATGTTTTAGCGAGCTACGGCAAAGTGCGCTTGCAAATGTCTGAAGACGCCCCCTTGCCACTCGCAACACGTTATCTCTGGGAAATGACGGACTAATAGGGACCGTCGTGAGCCATTGGAGCTGCTCGTAGCCCTTGGGGTTGCCTTAGCCTGCCACAAGCACAGCGATCACCGCTGGCTGAAACACATGCAGTTGACGTGTACAATGACGCTACTTTGCTATTTATGCACGCCCTTTAAATGCCGGTTTCACTCAAAGCAGCGACCTGATAGTGGCTTACGTGCAACCAAAATCAAATCGCAGCGAATGGCTTGCGCAATCACACTGCGAATTATACGCATGCGCAGATGGGAGAAAATTGCTCAGAGCGAGCGATCGCGCCTTAGCCAGCGGGTCTGAATCAGGTCCTATATTTCTTAGTGTTTTGTATGGCTTTGAAATAGTCTCTCTCTCCTTATGTAGTATTTTCAATCCTCAAAATTCAACAATAAATACAGTAATGTTAATGTGCCTTTCCAGAAGAATATGGGGGTCCTATTCTGCAAAAATAGATTGGGGTATATTTATCACAATCCGTAATTTTAATGCGGATGTGATATTTTGTGCGAAAATTCGCCAAGTAAGGATGAATATCATCAAGCGAATTTACTAAAATGCTATTGCCATGTAGCGGGCTCTGATAATAGCCCATCCTGGCAAAGAGCTGAGAGCAATGTAATAGCGTTACACTATCACACTTCTTCCTGGTTCGGGTTCCCAGCGCACAATGCGCTTGTACAGCAGGTGACAGGCAGGGCAGTGAAGAACTGGTCCGGGTCTGAACACTGTAGGCCTAATCGTGGAGACATGGCCACGCACCCTACAGAAACAATATGGAAAAATTATTATTATAGCCTTGTGTCCCTCCGCCAGGGAAAGATCCTGTGGAGGGGGGGGGGGAACAATGCAATAGCCCCCCCCCCCCCTTTCTGCACAGCAGGCAGGCAGCGGAGACTACTGCAGCAGCATCCTTGGACCTACCGCAGAGGGGAGAGAGGTTGCTGCTGCTCACAGGTAAGAGGTTTGAGTGTGGGGTCCCGGGTAATTAGTACCCACTTCGGCACCCCCGGTGAATGGTGCATGCGTCACCGGGAGACAACAGAGAGGTTGCCGAAGTTTGGCAAATATGACAACTTTTATGAGGTCTGTTGTCGAAAATGGAGGTATATAGGGGATACTTAATATTTGCGGGTATCCCCTGAAAACAGCATATCCCGCAAATATCATTCGATAAATAGGCCCCTTATTCATTTAGTCTTAACAAACAAGTATATAATTGCAATATTACAATCATTTCCACTGACCGTTGCTGCAAAAAAAAAAAAAAAAATTTTTCAGACCAATATTTCATGTGTTCACAGGGTCTGTCACAAGTGTATGAACTGTAAGTTAGATAAAACAACCACTAGATGGCGCTCCCTCCATTCTTTACAGATTAATCTAACAGCTGATAGATTTTTATACATGTATAAAACATTGATTTTTTTTTTCCCCTCTTCAAATCTGTGTCTGAATTAATCTGCGGTCAGTGCCCATTTTTAACTATATTATTATGGTTTTAGGCTTTGGGATTATCAGCGTTTCACTAAATATCATATATGTTGTCCACTTTTAGTTCATGATGTATTAAAAAGTTCATATGGTTAATATCCAAGGGAGGCTGTGAGAATGAGCACTGATTAAAGCCATGGAACTTATAATTATTGCAGCATATAGAAGAATAATCACTTGGAGACCATATAAGCACACAGTGGAAAACCATATCCATTTGTAATACGCATCCAGGGGCTAATGCAGAGTAAGCAGCTCGGCAGTTTGTATCTTGCGCTAAATCGTGCTGCGCATGTCTAGAAAGCGACGTGCACATGTGCGTCTAGACAGGTTTGCCAAATTCTGCCATTTACAGCGACCAGCTTCTGGCGAATAAGGATAGGGGAGGGAGGAGGCATAGTAATATATTCAGAGTACGGTAAGAGCATCGTCGCACTCCTGTGTAAAGGTGCAGGCGCCAGAACTAGCCAACCGGCTTCTGACAGGCTGATAGTGAATACCCTGCTGTTGGCTTGAGCACATATTGGGCCTGTTTCTCAGTCGCGCACAATGCCGACTTTCATGTAAATAGACAATGTTTTCAAATTTGGATCCCTCCGATGCTTGTATACGAAGCGTAGCCCATAGGCCGTAACGTCTAACACCATCTTCAGATGGCATTTGCTACCGAGGCCGAACTACAGAATGCAAAGCATGCTAAAGCTTGGCAACTTCGGCACCATCGGTTTCTACGAGGGCTGCTTTTGCGGATGAGAACGGGGGTTCCCCATAGATACATTTGTGGATACAGGTTGAGTCTCCCATATCCAAATATTCCGAAATACGGTATATTTTTAGCATGAGTGAGATAGTGAAAACTTTGATTTTTGATGGTTCAATGTACATAAACTTTGTTTAAGGCACAAAACTATTAAAAATAAAGTATAAAATGACCTATAGACTGTATGTATAAGATGTATATGACACATAATTGAATTTCATTAATGTACACAAACTTTGTTTGAGCCACAAAATTATTGAAAATATTGTATAAAATTACCTTCAGGCTGTGTGTATAAGGTGTATATAAATCATAAATGCATTTTGTGTTTAGATTTGGGCCCTATTCCTAAGACATTTCATTATGGCATGCAATTATTCCAACTATGGAATATTCCGATATCCAAAATACTCCTGGTCCCAAGCATTTTGGATATGGTAGACTCAACCTGTACTTATTATTTATTTGCAAATACACCCCCCCCACTGAAAACACCCACAAATAATAATTATGTCTCCATGAAAATGAGCACTTCACAGGAAGAACTTGAAGATAGGGTATATAGAGAGTGCATGTAGTGTCTCTTGGGGGTAAATTTACTAAGATGGGAGTTCTATTAAGAAGTGATGTTGCCCATAGCAACCAAACAAAATCCAGGTACCAGGTATCTTCTAGAAGGTGCTAGATAAATGAGAAGTAGAATCTGATTGGTTGCTATGGGCAACATCACTTCTTAATAGAACTCCCATCTTAGTAAATTTACCCCTTGCAGTGTGAGGCCACACCTCTTACACATTACATCAGTCGTCTCTGATGAAGTTACTGCTGACGACATAAAAGATTATATTATATATATTTTATTTTTTTTATAGCACTGTAGAGGCCCCCACCTAGTTTTCTTTTTTTTTTTTTTTTATTATAATTACCACGGGAGGATTCAGGTATAGAAGGTGAAAGCTGCAGGATTACCAGAATCTATTTATCTATATTTTTTCCTTCATTATAAAGGTTTGTCATGAATAAAACAATAGCTATAAGATCGCCTTGTGCAGCTCTCGCTTTCTGACGATGAAACCCGTAACGGGCACGTGAGCACCATGAAGGTGGGAGATCTCATTTTACAGATAACAGGAGCAGCCAGGATTCCCTCCAAAGAGGCCCCGGCCAGGCCCTGCTGCCTGAAATACAATCTAACAGGGCCCTCCTGCAGAAGGAACTGGTAATTATGGTTTATCTGACTAATAAGGATGAGAGCGGAGAGGCTGACAGGTGAGGAGGAAAGCCTGGGAAGAAATGTTTGTGGTTTAAGGGTCTGTCGTGTTGCGGCAGCAGATTCTGCCCCCAGCAGGAGTGTGAACAAGGGCCTAAAACAAGCCCCGGCTCTGATTGCACCACCATTCAGGTTTAAATCACACAACAAGGTTGCTTCTGTCCTATTGTGATGTAAAACTTCAGTGTTAAAAGCTGATTAGGGACCGACCTCCTCATCATATTATATCCATGACTAATCCTACAATTTCACCCCCTCCTCCTCCCTGTCTAATGTCGTAGACAACAGAGTGCTATCAAAACCCTACGTGGTGTTTTTCATTTTATTATTTCATTTTTCTCTTGTTTTTTGTCTCATCTGAGGCACCCGGGCTCATTACTCCAAACAGCTGGGTCACACCTTTTTCTCACGCCCGCTGAGGGGCGAGAGTGTCAGGCCATGGGTTTCCCAACAAAGATGAGGGATAAAACATCCCTTCAGGCTGACACAAATGCATTCCCAATGTCTGGTTAACTACGACCTGAGTCTGCTGCACATATGAACGTCTTTTTTTAAATTTATTTAATTTAATTTTAACCCAGGTATTAATGAAGCTGGAAGATTCCCTGCCATTATTCAGACACTTTCACCTCATGCCCTAAACACATGCAGATTAACTGCATCCTGGAAACATTTCTCTTTTAGGGGCCCATTTATCAAAGTGTATTTGAGGTAAAATCTGTAAAATTTGGGGGTTTACCTCAAATACTAAGTATCCCCCGTATGTATTAAGGAGGGACCGCAGCAGGTATCTCCTACATCTGCTGTGATCGCTCTCAGCCGCCTCCCCCATAGCTTTCTATGGGGGATGGGATGCTGCCAGATTTACCAATATCGATGCGATGTATTCCAGATATTGGCCCCCGCAGCTAAAGCCATCTGAAGATGATGTGGGCTACACCGCGTGCTATTAGCCGGCGGAGGGATCCGCCGGAACCCTCCTCGGCTATGGCGGATAATCAGTCCACGGGACGGCGCATGTGCACCACCCCCTGCACTGGCCGGCGGCTCTCCGGAGACATCGCAGGGACCCGTGTCCCTGATACATCCGGCCGCAGAGATATCGCTTTTTGCGATGCGATCATGGGAGTTACTGGCATGCCCCGATCACATTGCAAAAGCGATCCTTGATAAATGGGCCCCTTATTGTGCAAGGCTTGTTATAGGTTATCTCTTCCTATACAGTGTAAATAAAATGGCTGATCAGCAGCCATTTTGCTTGTCTTGGATGATGAATGTTTATTGTTGAATCTAGAATATTAGTTTATATTTCTATGGCTTGTCTGTGCTAGTCTTTATATCTATGTATAATACGTGTGTGCAATACCTGTGTGTATCAGGATGTCTGGCCAAAATCACGCTGCCGGGGCCAGTGATGCTGTGTCTATCGACGCAGCCACTGGCTAGGGCGTACCCGGCACGCCCCCTTATTTCTTGAATGCTTTTTGCCCTCCGCACCTATACTAGCCCTCCGTACCTATACTACGCAGCTTATATGGGAAGGATAACCTTGCTCCCAAGTCCATAAAGGTGCAAGCAGAGAAGGAGCTAGGGTTGACCATCGACGGTATAGCAGCCATTGATGGTCGGAATATTTTCACCATCGATGGCTGAGCCCGATGGTGACATACAAATGCATTTTGCGTATGTGCCGACTGCGCATGTGCAAAAACACAAACCATTGATGGCTCACCATCGGTGGCTTCTGTACAATAGTTTAAAAACATCGGTCAACACTAGAACGAGCAAGATTTACCTGAAAGTGGCCAGTATCTTCAAAATATTGTCACATATTTGGTATGTATTTTGATAAGCCAGAATGAAAATGGGGTGATGGGGCATATACCTGTAGAACAATTTGATTGTAGCCAGATTTAGAGGCACACGGAGAGGTAACAAAAAGGTATGTACGAGAGATTGAGATAAGTAAAATGTACCCTGCTGTTTAAAACCACTGGTCCAATTATGAAGAGGGCTTCAACAATATGGCTACCCACTCAGCAGCAAAGCGCTGCCTGGACACTATATTACAATGTTGGCTACTAAATATAATATGCAAGTGAGTAACAAGATGTACAATAGATCTTCCTGCCCTAAACGTAATAAAAAGATTGCACCATGGAGGAAGGAGTGGTGCCAGGGAACGTTGTTCCCCCTCCTGGTGTGAACCATATGGTGTGTGCATTCCCCACTCCCTTTTTTTGTATGTGTGTAGAATTTTGTACATTAATAAAACACTGGGAAACATAAAAGGGCGAAGTGTTGATGACATGCGGGGGTTATAGGGAATGCCATTGCTGAAAAGCATATGTCTGCTGCGATGCCAATTAGCAGAGCATAAGGGCTGCTCCTATCGCTCTCAGTAATATACCATTATCTACTGTATACATTAAGTAGCTATATTCCCGGCAGCTCTTTTACACAGCAAGTCCGTGTGCGGATACAGACTGTTCCCTGCATTAAAAGAGATGAGGACATTGAAGTGCAAACCATAGGACACTAACCTTTCAGGCGCCGGTGGCTGGACCTGCCGGGATCCATGATGGATGTAATGGTACCCACATCCACTCTCCCTGGGGACTCCGGCAAAAACGCCTGCTGTTGAAATATGGAGTGCGCTACAGCGCAGTCGCCATGATGCTCCTTTAGGGTCGCATCAGTACCTTTTACCAAGATGGCCGCCGTTTGGTCTTATGCGTATATGTGCGGCACCATATTGTCACTGTTAGACAGCCACAGTGCCATCTTGTCACTTATCTCCAATGAGACCCTGTGATACAACCACAATATACCTGCTGTCACCGCATGTATGTGCACCGCTACCCACACACATCACCGACTGGTGCCCTGAACTGTACTGAGTGTATGTAACAGTGAGTACGGCTGTATAAGTTTACTACCAGTCTCAATAAACCACACTACTGGTTAAGTCCTGGGCTGTTTGCTGACATTGAGAATCCGCTGGTGTATACTATTTACTCTGCTGATACCATCGCCAAATAGTACACACATATTCAACACCTGCTGGGCAAGTGGGCTTTTGGTCTCTTAACTTTAGTACCTTGATCTCCCAAAATAAATGTTATCAATACAGTGAGAAAAATTATATAACCACGCAATTTACCATTAAAACTAGTCTGGCGCAGCCGGGCGATGCTCAGCTTTACAGCAATGCTGACCTGACAGCGGTGTGGCTGAACTTTACGTGTAGCCAGGCCAATGTTAGACAGATGTACACGGAGAACCCAACTTGCCAACTCAAACATGCGCTGTAGACAGGAAGACCGGACTCCACCACTTTCGACAAAAATAAAAAAGTAAAAAAGTAAAAAAATAAATTCATATTTAAAAAAAAAATAATTTTTTTTTCTAGTAGTAATTTGTTTCAGAAAAAACATGCTTAATTTAATAAGCGATTTTAATAGCAATAAGAGGATTGCAGTGATACATACCCTGTCGTGACCCTTCTTAAATCGGGTCCCCAGCCTCTCCCTGTACAGTATGGATGAGCCATCACTGCTGCTCTGCTATTTTGGTATCACCCCCTCAGATGGTATCACCCGGTGCAGTCCACAACCCCCTAGTGACACCACTGGTTGTGATGGCTGTTGTCTAATGGTGCGTACACACGTAGCGATATAAATGAGTGATTTGAACGATAACGATATCGTTAATTTTTTTTGTCCTACCAACTCACCATCGACCAGCAATGCGTGGCCACGTATGGACGATAGCGATATCGTCCATTGGCCGTGCATGCAGGTCAACTTGCTCGATATCGAGCAAGTTAGTCGTCGGTGAGTTGGTGGTGTGCTGGATGATCGATATCGATCATCCAGCACACCAGAAAGGGTGCAGGATGATCAGCCAGTGATATCGTATCGCTGGCAGATCGCTACGTGTGTAGCACCATAACTAGACTATATGATGCTTCCGTTATCTAGCTGGGCGCCAAAAACACTGTCTTCAAGACCTTCCTAATTAATTTCCACCTGTTTCCTACAATAGACTTATATTTGTGTTCTCCATAAGGAACCGTAGACTAACGTATGTCTTCAGTTCAGACAAGCTCCAGCTGGTTTCAATCGTTACCTTTTTTTGAAAGTTCCCAATGTCATAAACATGTGACTTGTCCAATTCGTAAATTTATCATTCATTTTGAATATCTTTTATCCTTCCAGGTTACCATTAAAATTTGCCCAAGGCAGATCAGCTCCCTGCCTATACTGATAATAAGGCTGGTGCCTTCCGTGCTTACGTGACCCACAAAAACGCACTGCATCAGGAACCCGGATTTGGGCTTCCAGTAACAGATTCAGCTTAAGAGTAAACAAAAATTTTCAAAAAGTATAAAGAAATGAGTCATATATTTATCTAAGGAATTAAAGCTGTACTTTAATAATGATTTATTTCCTCTTGTCCCAAGCAGCTATCACTATCTCTGGTAGCCATCAAAGCCTACAGCCAGCCGGGAAGCTTGTTAAATAGGGAGAAGATGCCCGTTTATAAGTACATATCTAACTTTTTTTTCATAAACAGGGGCCTAACTCAAAGTAACTTACTGTAAATCTGATTTCTTAGAAACTCAATTATTTCCTTCTGTTAAAAACGGGCCATAGGACAGGGCCTATAGATAACTCAATGACGTCACAAATTCCTAGTAGATTTCTGGGTAGGATACAGCGCACGAAACGGCTATTACACTGTGTGAGGTAATGGATCCATTCTGCATTGCCATTGGCGCACTCCTGACGACTTCCCTAATTTTTGTAAATCCTGCGAGTGATTTGCCCTTCTGCTTCCCAGCGTGACCTCTTGTCATCCAGTGTACATATCTGCAGGACTGCGTCGCCTCCTGCCAGCGATCCCACCTATAGGCCAAGCAACGGCTTTGCTGACACCCCCCCCCCCCCCCCTCGGCACTATAAAAGAGATAATCTTATCTATTGCCAGGTCCTGTAAAACAATGCACGCTGTCCGACTCTCATTATGTCATCGTTACAGGGATAGATGGAGAAAGGGGAATGGAAATGGTCTAATCAGTCTCCTCTTTGATGCATCCATGCCGGGCCAGGATGATAGTATGTGAACTGTTAATAATACATAGATTTGTTGGCGTTCATGAAAGGAAAGATCCAATATCCTGTCCTCTTTCTTCGTCTTAGCTGTCCTCCCATCTTTTGTTAGTTTTCTGCTGAACAGAGGCACAGCCAGCTTCAAAAGCAACCTGCAGAGTTGGGAGAAAAGGCTTTTTGCACGGAGCGCATGCCTCCCACCTCATGGAAGGGAGGCCCGTGTGAAAGAGAAACTTACAGAGATCATGTCCCAACCCTAATACTGACCTGTTATGTTTAGTAATCGGATTAAAATCACCTCTAGTCCCTCAGGCCTCTGCTTCTCGCTGCTAATATGCCAGGTCAGGCCTGCATTATCTGCATTGATAGGTGCCAATAATGATGCCGCCTGGCGCACAGAGAGGTCCCAGGCGTGTACCGGTTTCCATGAAGACTTGTGCACCGCCTGTCTAGACTTCTTCTTACACATTCCTTTACTTTAGAATATTTAAAGCATTACATATGTAATAAGGGAGGCATCAGGGCAAGGAGTTGAAAATGGCGGGAAATGGTATGTAAAGGCGAAGTGAAGCAGCCTTTGTAAATTAAAAGTTCTGCAAAACTAATCACCAAAGCTAAAAATTAAATTTTGCATTCAGCTTCTATAATCTAGTCTTTATATATTATACATATATACATGCGTACTATAGATCGATATCAATCAACTGGCACAAATGAAACTCACATGCTGATATGGCAGAGTACCGACCATATGAAATATTTTTACATTCTAATTCTTTAAATTAAATCCACTACACGCTGACGTTAGCCTGGCGAAGGGAATATGGCCCTCATTCAGAGGCGCTCGCAAGATGCGAGCGGTCGCTCTGAATGTGGGCGGCCGCTTGTGTTTTGAAGTGCGGCCTCCTGGTCGCTAGCTAAGCTGTGGGGTTACCACCCACAGCTTTAGCGACCGACCAGGTTGATGGTCGCGATGGTCAAGACCATCGCGACCATCGGGGCTTGCGACGAGACCCTAAGGTTGGGTCTCAGCAACCGCAAGCCCCAGGGAGCTTCCTGCTCTGATCGAGCAGGAAGCTCCCCACTGACATCACTGCTGATGTCAGTGCGGCCGCCCACAAAACGGCATGCGTTCCTTAAGGAACGCCTCTGTTTGTGAAACCACCCCCACTCCCCGCCTACTAAACGGGGCGAGCTGTCGATCGACATCGACAGCCGCCCCGTTGGTATCGAGCCCCGGAGAGAGAGATTTTCTATCTCGCTCCGGGGCTTGCGCACACGCAGTGCGGCCGCTGCACGTGCGCAGGGCCTAAACATCGACTCGCTTGCGAGCGCTCAGCGCTTGCGAGTGGGTCTGAATAAGGTCCTATATCTCTTTAATGACATGCAACTGCTGTAACCCATAGCAACCAGTAAGATTTCTTTGTAATCAGTCTATTTCAAGTTAATGAAAGAAAAATAAATTGTATTCCCTAGGGTAGTGGTTCCCAAACTCGTTCCGAGACATCCGAAAGCTGTACCACACTGGATATATATATATCGTTCTTACAGCCAACAAACAAAATATCTCTCAGTGCCTGGGCTCATGTGCACACGCGATATTTCTGTGAATGACGTCTTTCACAGATATATCGCATCGGCTGTGCAGCACGGCAGATGCAACATATCTGAAAGATATATTGCGCATATCTGCGTGTGCGTACAGACGACCGACCCATATGCTGGCCGCAGGAACCGGCGGCAAAGACATCACAACTGGGGGGCATATTTAAATGCCCACCCTGTTGTAGTGTCTGGCCAGACATATCGTACGGCTGATTTGTAAGTCTGTACACCTACCAAAATTCGGTTGTACAGTCACTGGGTCCCCACATGGACTGTTACCCCTCATAACAGTCCAATTTTACCTCAATCAATTTGATTTATCCACCTGTGCTCAAGCATGTATATACTTAAAACCTGGACTGTAAAGCTGGGCACACACCTGAACGATGGTACAACAATGCGATGAAACGATATATCGTATCGCCGTATCCACTACACAATCTGTTGTACGACGATGCAATATATCGTTACATGAGTCATTAAACAGCAACTAGTCCTCCGTGAAATCATCCCATTGGACGTGCAGAACATCCAATGGGACGATGCAATGAACGACGAGTGAAAACGACGGATTGGGGGTACACATAATACAATGAACGTGTAAATTGTCCGAATACATTAAGATATGTAGTACAGCGTGTATGCAGCTTTAGGGTGCTTTGAGGACGAAGTTTGGGAACCACTGTCCTATGGGCCTGATTCAAAGCCGCTCGTAAGCGGCCGCTCGTTCGCTCCGAGCGATGTTTGCAAAACTGCGCATGCGTACGGATCGTTATACGCATGCGCGAACCAGTCAGTGCGGTCGAAATTCATGTGCTCGCAAAATAGCGAATGCCTGATAATTTGAGTGACAGGAGGAGGCGTATGTGGGTGGTAACGGGGGAAGGTGCTTGAAAACGGGGAGTGGAGATCAGAACGCAGGCGTGCTTAAAGGTCAAAACGGGCGTTTTATGGGTGTGCATAATTAAAACAGCAGCGTCATTGACCACGTCACTGGGTTATTTTATAGCCAGAAGTGCTCGCAAGATTGTGGTAGCAAAAACCAACCCCAAGAATAGCGAGTAGTTCATACGCTGGTCGATGTACTCGATTAATCTAATAAATAGCGGACATGACGTAGGATGCGAGCGGCCAGGGGGCGTATTTTTTCAAAAACCGACCGCATGTTTTGCTCGCTCGTTCAGACATAGAGGCGTGAACAGACCGCAAAGAGCGAACAGTTCATTTGAATAGCCACCCCTATTTTCTGAACGAGCGAGCGCAAATAGCGCCCGGCTCTGAATCAGGCCCTATGGTCATTAGTATTGTTGCGTTTTATATACTGTACATGTATGTAATTATGTAAAATATTGAGTTTATACAATTCTTGGCACATCAAGATACTGGTGCTGTGACCTATGATTTTTCAGGGACGTTTTTTAAATCTCAAGATTTGGGATTGAAAAAAACTCAATCCTGGGATTCCCGGGCTCGGACTGGTTTAAAAAAAAAATGTCTGACGTCCAGCCCACACAGTGACCTACCAGGCAGCGGCAGGGAAACTACAGCATAGCTATGTAGATGGATGGAAGGGCGGGCGCCCAAGTCGATGCAGGGCAGCGCAACGTGACCTTTGTCCTCACGTCATGCCGCGCAGTGCGCACCGCCAGGGGGAAGGGGGAGCCGGCATTTTAAAGAAAAAAAACATTTATGGCCAATGCCGGGATTGGAGGCTTCCAATCCTGGGATTCAATCTCTGCCATTGTTATGCCAAAATTCCCGGATCCCATCAATCCCGATCCCGGGATTGGCCTGCCTAATCTATACATATTTGACTATTTATTAACATAGAATAGAGCGCCACATTAAAATTAGAGATGAGCGGTTCGGTTTTGGCTCAGATCTCGGAAACGATGCAAAATGTCGTCTTCCACGGACAAAGATGATGTTTTATCCGTGAAAGATTATGTTTTGCCTCGTACTGAAATATGAACTTGGTGGGAAAATCTGAGCCAAAACCGAACCAGCATCTCATAATTAAAAACAGAATTTCTGAGGTAAAATGGAGATAAGAAATGGAACGGTCTAGCTTCCATTGTTCCCTTTGATCTGAATTTGCCAACTGTTCGATTTAAATTGTGTTGTTTTTTTTCATATTCTTTGTCACGTAGTCAGGGTTTTGTAGATTTTTTGGAAATTATCAACCAACTCGACCATTTTGGATAAATTCCTACCCGAACGTAAGTTTTTTTGGTCCAGCTCGTCAACTGAAAAACAGATGCTGACGAAAGGATGAAAGAAGAAAGCTTGTTAATGTAGTAATCATTACTGTGAATTAAGGGCAGATTGAAAGGAACAGTGTGAGCGGCTATAGAGGTTTGACACCGTTTGGGCACCGCGACCGCACTATTTAGTGACTGAATCGTGAGTATAGTCAGTGTAAAACAGGGCAGGGCAGGGGGCTCAAAAGGTTCGGTCAGTGAACAAATTACTTCTCCCTAGGAGGCGCTGCCCTTACTAGGTTTGATATAATGATCGCACTTTCAAAAACAGATGGTGTTACCAACAAAAATAATCTGACTGGCTCCAGCAGTATAGAAATGCCTGTTGTTAGATCAGTCCCAGGGCCTTTAAGGTTACCCAACCCGGGTCATTGGACTCCCCTCCATTATTAGTGGTAACACTATTGTCCAGATACATAATAAGTTCTCTCCTTTTATTTATTCTCTTTTTGGCCTGTCATGCAGTTGCAGTAGAAAGGAACCTGGGTTTGTTTTGCTGGGTATAAGGCGCCTGGCTCGTCAGTAGACAGCAACACCTGCAGCTGGTAATAATAACGTGTACATGCCTTTTACCTACACTGACAAGAATTGTTTGTCATAGAAGCTAAAAAATATATCATGCTACCTCGTTATTTAAAAACATAACTCACATATCTCCAGTTATTCTTAGATATATTGCAGAACTCTAACTGACCCACCACTAAATATTCATTAATACTTACCCCTTATATTTATTACCAGTTATTTATATAGCACACACATGTTCCGCAGAGCTTTACAGAGAATATTTGGCCATTCACATCAGTCCCTGCCCCAGCGGAGATTACAATCTATATTCCCTACCACATGTACACACTAGGGTTAAATTTTGTTGGGAGCCAATTAACCTACCAGTATATTTTTGGAGTGTGTGAAGAAATCAAGAGGAAACCCACGTACATAGAGGGAGAATATACAAACTCTACACAGTTAGGACTGTACTGGGAATTGAACCCACAACTTCAGTGCTGTGAGGCAGTAATGCTAACCATTGCACCATCTGTGCTGCCCAATACAGGCATTTACCCACCTTAAACTTGCGCTGCAGAACAGTCTCCTCTACTGTACACTCCTTTAGGGGAGACCTTATACCGCTGTGATAGGCACCATAGTGACCACCGCTGTTTACCCCTACATTACTGCTGTATTGCTGTTACCTGTGTGTTTACCTGCTGTCATCAATAAACCTGCAAGTCTGGTTAAGGTCATTCTGGGTCATATCCAATTGGGTGTACTACGTGGGGAAAAGTTCCAGTGTTCACACATAAATCTATTCAATTATTTAGCATTTTCCCCGCATGGTAACCCATAGAGTCCGCGTAAAATGCAACAATCTATGGGTTTTCCTGCATGTAAAATCTCAAAGATGTGTTTCAACACAGACTTTTCCTCGCAGTTCTACAAATCAGTTATACTATTTCTGAATGGCCATCTAGTATAACATTCTGTTTATAATGGATAGCTAGTATCCATTACATAGTTGCGTAGTTAATATAAATCTATATAGAGTTTAGTAAGCAAAGTGGATACATTTCTACATATATTTACTGATGGGATTCATGTACTTTCATCAATACCATCTATTAATCTTAGCTAATGTTAAAAAAAAACTTGTTTGAAATTCACTTACCTGCATACTAGAAGTGTTATCCAAGAGGACGTCCAGTGGAGAGTTGGTGGACAGACGTTCCTGCAGAAAATAAAGTGTAACACTATGTAAAACTATACTGAAGTGTAGGTTGTTCTTTAAGGTTATATTGATACCAAACGTAAATATTTACTGGATCAAAGAAAAAAAAAGATGAACATAATTAATGGGCATAATAACAATAATGCAGGGTTGGTGCAGTCATTTTGGGTAATAACTTTCACGGGCTATATAGCCCACCGCCAAAAGGTACCAGACAAGGCAGCCATTTTGGGAGCGCTACATCTAGGTTACCATGGGTGGAATAGACAATGACGAGAAGAGCTGAGCTAGGAGCTCGGCCCTTATTGTTCATCCCATCCACGGGTGTACCAGATGAGGCAGCCATCTTGTGCGCGCTACACAGGTTACAGTGTTTGAGGTAAGCCATACAAGTAACGAAGGCATATACGGGTAATTGAAACGTATGTAATATGGCACATGCTGCATGCATAAATCCAAGTGTTTATCCTGTTCAAGCAGGAACCACCCGAGGCAGCCATCTTGGACGCACTGTGTACGTTACATCTGGCAGAATAAAAAAAAAATAATAATAATGTAAAGAAAGAAAAGCTGAATACAGAGATATAAAACGGTATTATTAAAACAATGGTGACAGCACTATAAGATCTATGGTAAAGTTAATCTAAAATGACAAATAATGGTGTAAACTGCAACAAGACGCGCAAGCTGGTCTGCACCTGGCGTCCTCCTCGCTCACTTGTGCGATCCAGCTGCACATAACCAACTGCTGGAAGCGACATGAACACAGCACAAGGCTACCCTCTAATCCAGTCTATGGTCCTGATTCAGCATTGCACGTATGTGCAATGCTGAACGCATTCGCCCGAATATCGGGAATCTGCGCGTGCGCAGGACCCGTTCTGCACATATGCAGAATGGATCCTGCGCGATCGCACGCAGGCCCCCGTATGCCTCCGCCTGATTTACAGGCAGAGGCAGATACGGGGAGGGGCAGGGTCGGGGACGGCCACGTTTTCCAGGAGTGGCAAGGCAAGGACCTGCGTCCAGCGACCACGGACGCAGCAGGCCAGCCTGGGTAAGCTGAGACTTAATTACTCAGCTGGCCGGAGCCATCCACAATCACAACCATTGGTCGCAGTGCTGGGATCGCAAATGCATTTGCACATTTGCAAGGACGGAATTGCAAAGCATACATAATTGCCATATATGTGGTTATATTATAGGTACTGTAAGATGTGCACTATTTCTTTGAGGCAGTTCTCATTTTATTCGACCCTTTCTACATTTGTAATCCCCCTCTGAAAGTGGGAGTGGGCTGCAGGCACAATGTACTGAAACCTGAATCGGACCGGGCTTGCAAGGGAGGCATGGCCTCTTCAGAGAGGCTCTGCATTGGCTAAGCACTCCATACGCTTGGTCACACCTTCTAGAACCAGGGCCCAGAGCAGGGTATGCAGTTGGGAAGCCGGCGGACCTAATCCCGACAGCCGGCTTTCCGACTGCTTTATACCGGCGAGGGTTAAATGACCGGCGTCGTTAGGGTTAGCCTAGGGGGAGGGAGGGTCAGGGTTAGGCACCCCCAGGGGGGACTTAGGTTTAGGCGGCGGGGAAGGGGGGATTAGGGTTAGGCACTGGGGGGGGGGGGGGAAGATTAGGGTTAGGCACCACTAAGGGAGGGTTAGGGTGTAGAATTAGGTTAGCAAGTACTTACCTGGGACGATCGGAATTTTCAGCCTGTTCGGGCAGCCGAACAGCCAGGGGTCCGGTGGTAAATCATACTGATTCCCCCAGCAGACCTGTGTGCAGTTCGGTTTACATCTTGTAAGATACTGTTCCAGTGTTACCCCATACCCAAAAGTCCCAGTCACTGTGGTCGCACAACACATTCATTGCATTGATAAATAAATAGAATAACTGTTACGACAGGCAAATAGTTCATTATCAATATACAAAATGGAAAAAAACTGAGTAATGTGAAAATGTAGTCATGCCGCAGTGTGCCCGCTGCCCTAGGCTGGTCGTCAGTACGATCTTTCCACAAATCCAAACCAGCTACGTACCTAACTGTCCTGGTTGCAGTCCCCGAAAGGGGCAGAGTTTATGGCGAAGTAAGTGGGATTTTAGCGGATTAGGTGGCGTTTTCAGTAAAATATTGCTATGTCTTGTATTTATTTATTAACAGTTTCTTATATAGCGAGCATATTCCGTTACGCTGTACAAATCAGGAAAAGAGCTGTTATTCCACTTCTACTTTGGCAAATACTGCAGTGATAACATCACTTCTGATTAATAATATTTCCTATTATGGTGAGTTCCAATGAGATGAATAAAACCGGGGTGGGGGGGGGGGATCGCCACTATTACCTTATCAAACTGAGGTGTTCAACATCTTGGACAGGAAAAAGCGGTCAGTACTGTGGTGACCATACTTACAAGCAACCTGATTCGTGGATCCCAAACAGGATAGGGCTTACAGTGAACTAGGTCAGACCTTGCCAGAAAATGGGCATGCCTGGATGAATTGAGATGTGAATGAAATGAGGGTGTGGCTTGCAAGGATCAAGGGCTGGGTTTATGATATTCATAGATCCCTCTCCCTTCAGCCCATACTCACATATGTGCAGTCCAGTGGTTCCCAAATTGGGTGACGTGGCACCCGAGTTGGTGGTCTGGGACCAAACAAAATCATTTATGATCAGTGCAATAGGCAAAACCAGAGCTTGTGGCTGACAATCAAAACCTATGTGTACAAACAGAAGCACGACCACGTCCACCACCCCATAACTGAACCATAGGATGACAGAGGAGCACAATTTACTTGTTTTTAGGGGTGAGCGGGTTCGGATTTCTGAAATCCGAACCCCCCCCGATCCAAGTCCGATCCGAGTCAGGCTCGACTTTTCCCGCCTGACTCGGATCTGAAATCGAGGCAAAACGTCATCATCCCGCCTTCCGAGTCTCGCGGGTTTTGGATCCTATATAAGGTACCCGCGTCGGCGCCATTTTCTCACTCGGCTGTGGACAGTGAAGAGGGAGGGTGGGAGTTAGGGCTGTGTAGTGTAGTGTAGTGTAGTGCTGCTGTTGTCCACTACTTCAAAGTCCATAGGGGCTGGCTGTGTTGTGCTGTGCTGCTGTTGTTAATAGGGGCTGTGTCCACTACTTCAAAGTCCATAGGGGCTGGCTGGACTGTGTTGTGCAGTCAGTTCTCCATAGGGGCTGTGTCCACTCCAAAGTCCTGTGCAGTGTCCCAGTCCTAAAGGAGTGCTGTAGTGTTGTCCAAGGGGTGCTCTGTCCATCAGGGGTGCTCCCCCCAAGTGCTAAAAAAATAATATATTTTCTGTGTTTGTGAATTGTGTGCGCAGTAGCCGCACGTGCATCAACAAAGTAGTGCCAAGCGTGCGCCTGTGTCATAAGTAAAGGGCCGGCTGGCTTGACCGTTAAGGGTGCTGTAACCCCCGAAAGTACACTCCAGTCCAAACCAAAAAAAAAATTATTTTCTGTGTTTGTGAATTGTGTGCGCAGTAGCCGCACGTGCATCAACAAAGTAGTGCCAAGCGTGCGCCTGTGTCATAAGTAAAGGGCCGGCTGGCTTGACAATTAAAGGGTGCTGTAACCCCCAAAGTACACTCCAGTCCAAACCAAAAAAAAAATTATTTTCTGTGTTTGTGAATTGTGTGCGCAGTAGCCGCACGTGCATCAACAAAGTAGTGCCAAGCGTGCGCCTGTGTCATAAGTAAAGGGCCGGCTGGCTTGACCGTTAAGGGTGCTGTAACCCCCGAAAGTACACTCCAGTCCAAACCAAAAAAAAAATTATTTTCTGTGTTTGTGAATTGTGTGCGCAGTAGCCGCACGTGCATCAACAAAGTAGTGCCAAGAGTGCGCCTGTGTCATAAGGGCCGGCTGGCTTGACCGTTAAAGGGTGCTGTACACTCCAGTCCAAACCAAAAAAAAATATTATTTTCTGTGTTTAGCCGCACGTATATATCAAATCGATATAACATAAATGGAGGACCAAACTTTCTCCGATAAAAATAAAATAGAGAAAGATCAAGAACCACTTCCTCCTAGTGCTGAAGCTGCTGCCACTAGTCATTACATAGACGATAACATGCCATCAACGTCGTCTGCCAAGGCCGATGCCCAATGTCATAGTAGAGGGCACATACAATCCCAAATGGCAAAGTTCAGGAAAATGACCTTGAAAAAGACATTTAAATCAGCTGAAGAGAAACGTAAACTTGCCAATATGCCATTTACGACACGGAGTGGCAAGGAACGGCTAAGGTCGATCCCTAGTATGTTCATGACTAGTGGTTCAGCTTCACATGATGATGGAAGCCCTCCTCCCACTAAAAAAATCAAAAGAGTTAAGCTGGCAAAAGCACAGCGAAGAACTGTGCTTTCTAAGAAGATATCACAAATCCCCAAGGAGAGTCCAAGTGTGGTGGTGGTTGCGATGCCTGACCTTCCCAGCACTGGACGGGAAGAGGTGGCTCTTTCCACCATTTGCACGCCCCCTGCAAGTGCTGAAAGGAGCACCCACAGTCCACTTGCTGATATGCAAATTGAAGATGTCACTGTTGAAGTACAACAGGATGAGGATACTGGTGTAGCTGGCGCTGAGGAGGAAGTTGGCGAGGAGGATTCTGATGGTGATGTGGTTTGTTTAAATCAGGCTCCGGGGGAGACAGTTGTTGTCCGTGGGATGAAAAAGCCCATCACGGTCATGCCTGGGCAGAAGACCAAACATTCCACCTCTTTGGTCTGGCAATATTTCTATCCAAATCCGGACAACAACTGTCTTGCCATATGTACCATATGTAAAGGTGAAATAAGTAGGGGTAGGGACGTCAACCACCTAGGAACATCCTCCCTTATACGGCACCTGCAGCGCGTTCATAAAAAGTTACTGTCAAGTTCAGAAACTTTGGCTAAGACCGTAAGCAGTCCAGGGACACCTAAATCCCGTTGTCCTGTTGTATCCAAGCGCCTGCAAACCACACCGTCAACTCCCTCCTCGTCAATTTCCTCCTTAGTCAGGATCGGAAGTAGTCCTGCAGGCCATGTCACTGGCATGACTGACTCTCCTATCCGGGATTCCTCTGGAGGATCCTGCATTGCTACGCCTACTGCTGCCGCTGCTGCTGTTGCTGGGAGTCGTTCATCATCCCAGAGAGGAAGTAGGAACACCACTACTTTTACTAAACAATTGACCCTCCAACAGTCCTTAGCGAGGAGGATGAAGTACGACAGCAGTCATCCTGAAGCAAAACGTATAACTGAGGCCTTGACTGCTATGTTGGTGTTAGATGTGCGTCCGGTATCCGCCATTAGTGCAGTGGGATTTAGACAATTGATGGAGGTAGTGTGTCCCCGGTTCCAAATCCCGTCTAGATTCCACTTCACTAGGCAGGCGATACCGAGACTGTACAGAAACGTCAGAAAAAGTGTCCTCAGTGTCCTGAAAAATGCCGTTGTACACAATGTCCACTTAACCACGGACATGTGGACAAGTGGAACAGGGCAGACTAAGGACTATATGACTGTGACAGCCCACTGGGTAGATGTATCACCTTACGCAGCAACAGCAGCAGCGTCACCAGTAGCAGCATCTCAGAAACGCCAGCTCGTTACAAGGCAGGCTACGCTGTGTATCACCGGTTTCAGTAAGAGGCACACCGCCGACAACCTCTTAGAGAAACTGAGGGAAATCATCGCCCAGTGGCTTACCCCACTTAGACTCTCCTGGGGATTTGTGATATCTGACAACGCCACCAATATTGTGCGGGCATTACATCTGGGCAAATTCCAGCACGTCCCATGTTTTGCTCACACAATAAACTTGGTGGTGCAGAATTTTCTGAAAAGCGACAGGGGCGTGCAGGAGACGCTTTGGGTGGCCCGAAAAATTTCTGGCCACTTTCGCCATTCAGCGACTGCGTGCCGAAGACTGGAGCGCCAGCAAACACTCTTGAACCTGCCCCGCCATCACCTGAAGCAAGAGGTTGTGACGCGGTGGAACTCAACCCTCTATATGCTTCAGAGGATGGAGGAGCAGCAAAAGGCCATACAAGCCTATACATCCACCTATGACATAGGCAAAGGAGGGGGTATGCACCTGACTCAAGCGCAGTGGAGAATGATTTCCGTGTTGTGCAAGGTTCTCCAGCCCTTCGAACTTGCCACACGTGAAGTCAGTTCAGACACAGCCAGCTTGAGTCAGGTCATTCCCCTCATCAGGCTTTTGCAGAAGCAGCTGGAGAAAGTGAAGGAGGAGCTAAGACGGAGCGATTCCGCTCGGCATGTGGGACTTGTGGATGAAGCCCTTCATTCGCTTTGCCAGGATTCCAGGGTGGTCAATCTGTTGAAATCAGACCACTACATTTTGGCCACCGTGCTTGATCCTAGGTTTAAAGCCTATGTGGGGTCTCTCTTTCCGGCCGACACAAGCCTGCAGAGGTGCAAAGACCTGCTGGTGAACACACTGTCAGCTGAAGCGGAACGTGACACGTCAACGGCTCCTTCTTCATTTTCTCCCGCAACTGGGGCTGCCAGGAAAAAACTTAGGTATCCTAAGCAACCCGCTGGCGGTGATGCAGGGCAGGCAGGACCAAGTTTGGACATCTGGTCCGGACTGAAGGACCTGGCAACAATTTCTGACATGTCTACTGTCACTGCATATGATACTGTCACCATTGACAGAATGGTGGAGGATTACATCGGTGACAGCATCCAAGTAGGCATGTCAGACAGTCCATACCTGTACTGGCAGGAAAAAGAGGCAATTTGGAGGCCCCTGTACAAGCTGGCTCTATTTTACCTGAGTTGCCCCCCCTCCAGTGTGTACTCCGAAAGAGTGTTTAGTGCAGCCGGGAACCTTGTCAGCGAAAGGCGTAGGAGGTTGCTTCCACAGAATGTGGAGAAGATGATGTTCATCAAAATGAATTATCAGCTCTTCCAGGGAGACCAGCCTCCAGAAGGTACAGAGGGACCTGTGGTGGTGGATTCAAGTGGGGACGAGTTAATACTTTGTGAGGATGAGGATGTACACACTGAAGAGGGTGAGGAATCGGTGGATGAGGAGGATGAGGATGACATCTTGCCTCCGTAGAGCCAGTTTGTGCAGGGACACATTAATTGCCAGCTTGTTTTGTGGGGGCCCAAACGAACCAATCATTTCAGCCACAGTTGTGTGGCAGACCCTGGCGCTGAAATGATTGATTTGTTAAAGTGTGCATGTCCTGTTTATACAACATAAGGGTGGGTGGGAGGGCCCAAGGACAATTCCATCTTGCACTTCTTTTTTTTCTTTGCATTATGTACAGTTTGGGGCCTAGTTTTTCTAACTGCCATCCTGTCTGCCACTGCAGTGTCACTCCTAGATGGGTCACGTGTTTGTGCCGCCCACTCGTGTCGCTTAGCATAGTCATCCAGCTACCTCGGTGCAACCTTTTGGACATGAAAACACTATTGTGAGGTGTGAGGTGTTCAGAATAGACTGGAAATGAGTGGAAATTAAGGTTATTGAGGTTAATAATAGCATAGGAGCAGAGAAACCAACAAATTCTGTGATTTTAGCTGTTTTTATGCTTTTTAAAAAAAAAATACAGATCCAAAACACAAAACCCAGAACCCAAAACACGGAAGGGTGGTTTTGGCAAAACCAATCCAGATCCAAAACACGAAGAAAGATCCAGATCCAAAACCAAAACACGAAAAGTGGCCGGTGCACACCCCTACTTGTTTTAATATTTTTTTTCAGAATTTCTCAATAAGAAATTTTTGGCCTAGGGGTGCTGTGAAACAGATGCTGATTCTCCAGGGTGCCGTGATTCAAGGCAGTTTGGGAACCACTGGTGCACTCTAATGTCGTTAGAATCATACTAAATTTCATTTTGCCGCGATATGCAGCAATAAATGCAGTGCCTTGCTAAAGTATTCACCCCCTTGGCTTTTTACCTTTTTTGCTACATTACAACCTGTAATTAATTTTTTTTGAATCTGAATTTTATGTGATGGATCTGCACAAAATAGTCTAATTTGGCGAAGTGAAATGAGAAAAAATATGAGATATGGTAAGAACTTACCTTTGTTATCTCTATTTCTACGAAGTCCATAGGGTTCCACAGGATACCTTGGGGTATAGGTGTGACGACGTCAGTCATCAGGCACCATAGAGTTAAGCTTTCAGCCTCCCAGGATGCACTAGGTCCCCCTCCTATACCCCGCCCCCCGAGCCAAGGCACCTCAGTTAGTTACCAAGCCATAGGCCGGAGGAGGAGAAGGAAGAGAGAGAAAGAAGATCTGGATACACACAAGAATCACACTCTCACCAGAGGGAGACGGGAAAACCGGTGACCAGACCAAAGCCCATCTGCAGCACAGGTGCGACAGGGCGGGAGTCCTGTGGAACCCTATGGACTTCGTAGAAATAGAGATAACAAAGGTAAGTTCTTACGATCTCATATTTTCTACTTCAGGGTCCATCGGGTATCCACAGGATACCTTGGGGATGTCCCAAAGCAGTATCCTTTAAGGGTGGGGACGCTCCTGTGCTGAAAGGAGAATCCGCCGCCCGAAGGAAGCATCCTGAGAGGCGAAGGTGTCAAACCTGTAATACCTCACGAAGGTATGGACAAAGGACCACGTAGCAGCCTTGCAGATCTGGACTGCAGAGGCACCACGTCGAGCTGCCCACGAAGGACCCACAGACCTGGTGGAATGAGCCTTCAAAGAAGGAGGAACCGGCAGACCTTCATGAAGATAAGCTTCAGAAATAGCCATACGGATCCAGGCTGCCAAAGTTTGCTTTGAAGCAGGCCAACCCTTTTTACGGAAGCCATAGAGGACAAACAAGGCGTCCGACTTCCTAAACGAAGAAGAAGTGCGGTCAACATAAGTCCTTAAGGCCCGCACAACATCCAAAGTGGCCTCACCCACTGAAAGACCAGGTGAGTTAAAGGCCGGAACAACTATTTCCTCGTTAACATGAAACTGGGAAACAACTTTGGGAAGAAATTCGGGCCGAGTGCGGAGCACTGCCCTGTTCCCATGAAAAATCAAGAAAGGGGGTCTACAAGAGAGAGCCCCTAAATCAGAAACACGTCTGGCCGAAGCTATGGCCAGAAGGAAAACAGTCTTAGCGGTTAGCCATTTAAGATCCACTGAGCCCAGTGGTTCAAACGGCGGTCCCTGGAGAGCTCTCAGGACCACAGCCAAATCCCAAGGCGCCACAGGTGGAACAAAGGGCGGCTGAATGCGGAGAACACCTTGCGTAAAGGTGCGCACATCCGGGATTGTAGCAATCCTACGGTGAAACCAGACAGACAGGGCCGAAACCTGTAACTTCAAAGAAGCAAGGCGAAGCCCATGATCTAGTCCCGTTTGTAGGAAGGCAAGTATCCTAGACAGACGAAACTCCCGCGGTGCATAACCTCTCGGTCGACACCATTGGAAGAACGTATGCCGCACGCGATGGTATATCCTCGCGGACGACGGTTTCCGAGCTCGCAACATGGTACGCACCACAGTGCTGCAAAACCCCATGGACCTCAGCATGGCTGTCTCAACAGCCACGCCGTCAAAGACAGCCGAGCCAGGTCCGGGTGAAGACAAGGACCCTGCGACAGAAGGTCCGGTCGTAGCGGCAACCGCAGAGGACTGTCCACGGACAGACCCTGAAGGTCTGAGAACCAGTGCCGTCTGGGCCACGCGGGAGCTATCAACAGGAGCGTCCCCTCCTTCCTGTTTGAATTTCCGGATTACCCGTGGAAGAAGGGAGACCGGAGGAAACAGGTATGCGAACCGGAACGTCCACCGGACGGACAGAGCATCCACCAGAGACGCCTCTTTGTCTCTTGTGCGAGACCCGTACAACGGCAACTTGTTGTTGTGCTGGGACGCCATGAGGTCGATCTCTGGAAGACCCCACCTGTCCACCAGCAGTTGAAAAACGTCCGGGTACAGGGACCATTCCCCCGGATGAACGTCCTGGCGACTTAGAAAGTCTGCCTCCCAATTTAGCACTCCCGGGGTGAAGACCACTGATATGGCCGGAAGATTGCGCTCCGCCCATACCAGGATCCGAGACACCTCTACGAGAGCCGCCCGACTTCGGGTTCCTCCTTGCCTGTTTATGTAGGCCACGGTGGTAGCGTTGTCCGACTGGACCTGCACCGGACGACCCTGGAGAACCCGATGTGCCTGCTGGAGAGCATTGAAGACCGCACGGAGTTCCAAGATATTTATTGGAAACTCTGCTTCTGTCGGGGTCCACCTGCCCTGGAACAAGTGTGGACCCGAAACTGCGCCCCAGCCCCGAAGACTGGCATCCGTTGTCAACAGGACCCAATATGGTACCCAGAACGGACGTCCCTTGCTGAGATGGGTCGTCTGCAACCACCAGGCAAGGGACAGGCGAACCTCCGGGGTGAGCACTATCGTCTGGGACTTCAGAGACTGAGGCAGCCCGTTCCACTTGGACAGGATCAGGTGCTGCAGAGGTCTGGAGTGAAACTGGGCATATTCCACCATGTCGAACACCGACACCATGGAGCCCAGTAACCTCATCGCCGAGTGTAGAGACACCCGGCGGCTGTGCAGACAACTGCGCACCCTCGACTGTAAAGCAGAGATATTTTCCTCCGTCACAAAGATCCTTTGCTGTCCCGAGTCTAATAAGGCTCCGAGGTGCAGAATCTGCCGAGACGGGATTAGAGTGGACTTCTGCCAGTTGATTAACCAGCCGTGCCGTTGCAGCAGCGCAATGGTCAGGTCCAAGTGGCGTAGAAGGAGCTCTGGAGATCCTGCCACTAATAACAGGTCGTCCAAGTACGGCAACATGCGGACTCCCTGCAGCCGCCATGACCGCCATCACCTTGGTGAACACACACGGTGCTGTCGCCAGGCCAAAAGGTAACGCCCGAAACTGAAAGTGGTCGCTGCGGATTGCAAACCTGAGGAACTGTTGATGGCGCATAAGAATAGGGACATGCAGGTAAGTGTCCTGTATGTCCAATGACACCATGTAGTCCCCAGGTTCCAGCGCCAGAATGATGGACCGTAGGGTCTCCATCCGAAACTTCGGCACCCGCAAAGACTTGTTGAGAGCTTTGAGGTTGAGAATCGGACGATACGACCCATTGGGTTTCTGCACCAAAAAAAGATATGAATAGAAACCCTGGCCCCTCTGGGAGAATGGAACAGGCACTATAACTCCAGCCTGGAGCATAGTGTGCAAGACCTTCCGCAGCTCCGTGGCCTTGTTCCGGTCTGATGGTAGACCCGTGGTGAAGAACCGAGCCGGGGGTCTGTGCCGGAAAGAGAGGGCGTACCCGTGGGAGACCACCTCGAGAACCCAAGTGTCTGTTGTGGTGACCGACCAACACCGGGCGAACTGCAGCAGACGGCCTCCCACTTTGGGATCCCCCAACGGGCCGGACGTCTGGTACTCCATGCCTGCTTCCGGGGCTTGGCCGATTTTTTGGGACCAGCCTGTCGGGGAAAAGACTGTGGTTTGGGCCTGCCCTGGGCCCTATAAGACCGAAAGGACAATGGCCCTGAACCAGAAGGAGCCGCGGCCGACGGGAGACATGCCGATTTGGCTGCCGCCAGCGTGGCCACAATCTTGTCCAGATCTGGACCGAAGAGAACTTCTCCGTTAAAGGGCAACGCCTACAAACCCTTTTTGGAGTCAGCGTCCGCCTTCCAGGATCGCAACCACAAGGTGCGACGAGCAGCCACCGCTGCTGAAGAAATTCGAGACACCAGTGTACTAATGTCTAAGGCCGCCTCGTTGATATATGTGGCCGAATCACGGAGATTAACAATCAACTCCGTTTGTTCGGCCGGACAGTCGGAATTAAAGGACGTCTCCAATGAATCTTCCCAGCGCTCCATCGCTCTGGCAACCCAGCAAATGGCCATAGCCGGCCGCACTGCCCCCCCCCCCGCGAGGGAATAAGCGGACTTCAGGCAGATCTCCACCTTGCGGTCCGTAGCATCCTTAAGGGAGGACATGGATGGCATCGGCAATGTGGCACTACGGACAAGACGTGTCACATGAGAATCCACCTGTGGAGGGGATTCCCACTTAGCAAAATAATTATCCGCGAACGGATAAGCCACTGCCAGGCGCCTCTGCGGCTGGTATCGCTTGCCAGGCTGTTTCCACGCCTCCTCTAAATGGTCCATTAACTGACCCGAAAGAGGAAAGACTGTGGCGTCACCCTTCACATCCTTAAAAAAGGCATACTTGGATTTAGCAGCTGGGGGAACTTCGTCCTCAATCACCAAGGCTGTGCGGACTGCCCGAATAAGTCCAGGAATATATACCTTGGACCTAGCGTCAGCGTCCTTAGCTTGGAGAGGTTCCTGATTGTAAGGATCCAGAATCTCCCCATCATCAGACGTCCCTTCGTCATCCTCATAAGGAGCCGACAGAGACGCCACCGGCCGTTTATTTGGCCGCATCACAGTCTCCCCCTGCAACACATCCGACAAGTGCTGTACAGAACTCGTCAGGGAGTTAACCCACGCCGGCTCCTGAGAAACTGGGAGGGGAAATAGAGAGCCTGCGGGGTACCACCAATTGTCTTGGGAAACCCTGCACGGGTGACGACACCACTGACTGCTGGGACAAACCCATCTGTGTAAACGCGGGCTGCGGAGCTAACTGGCCCACTAAGGTTGTAAGCGCCTGAGCGAAACAAGCCCAGGGCGGCTCCTGTACCGATGCTGTAACCGTAATAGGCCGCGCCATTGACAAACACTGCCGGCAGAGGCCCTCCGCACTACCCTCCCCCTCCGCTAAAGGTACTTTACACGTAGTACACTGTAGCCAGAGAGGAAAATCACTTTCAGACATGATGGTACTAAGTATGTGACCCCTCTTACCAATTGTATTTTAAAGAGGTGAGAGACCACCCTGCAGCACCGCACCGCAAGGGCTTAGCAGAAAGAACAGGGACAGTAATAAAGCTGACAGTCAGAATAGAAGATACAGGCAGCAGCGCTAGCACAGTCACATACAATGCAAAGAAAATCAATTCCTGCACTAACCAGCGCTGATCACTCAACTACGCAGACACATGGTCTGGTAGGACACAGCGCTGCATACACAGACCTGACCACAGCGGAGGAGAGGTATGCGGGGGGACCCAGACCAAGATGCTTCCTTCCAGGCTTCCAGCAGCGTTCACCATGCGTTCAGGAAGATGGCCGCCGAGGAGCAGAGAGGAGGCTGGCCTGGGGGAGGAGCGCTGCCACAGGGCCAGTCGGCAGAGTGCAGAGAGGGCTGTGTGCAGCGGGGGAGGCGCCGGCTGTGAGACAGGGAAGGCGCGCTCCCCTGGCATGCATTTAACCCCCGGGATGCCGCAGCGCTACCGCTCTGCTGCGGTCCGTTGTCCCAGGGGGGTAGTGGAAACGCAGGTTCTTACCTGGCTCCACGCTGCAGCCAGTCCCCGGGGAGCCCCCTGCCTGGGGACTCTGGACCATGTAACAGCGGGGACCCACCGCGGGACCCCGCTGCTTACCTTGCTGTCCCCCTTGAATCCGGCCATGGTCCGCTAGCTGTGACCCCAGATGCTCACCAGCATCCCCGGATCGGTACCGGCATTCTGGTACCGGCGGGGGTGTAGGGAAGACAGCATGGACGTCAGGACTGACTGTCCATGCTGTACATCCAGATGTGTAGCCACAGCTGCATGCAGGAAAGCTTCAGGGGCTCTTCTTAGCCCCCACTCCAACAGGTGCACCCGACTCCGGCCGGGCACCAAACTAAACTGAGGTGCCTTGGCTCGGGGGCGGAGTATAGGAGGGGGACCCTAGTGCATCCTGGGAGGCTGAAAGCTTAACTCTATGGTGCCCGATAACTGACGTCACACCTATACCCCAAGGTATCCTGTGGATACCCTATGGACCCTGAAGTAGAAATATATATAAAAAAGAATCTTTATAAATAAAATTCTGAAAATTGGCATGTGCATATGTAATCACCCCCTTTCCTATGAAGCCCCTCAAAAGTTCTGGTGCAACCAATTACCTTCAGAAGTCACATAATTAGTGAAATGAAGTCCACCTGTGTGACATCTAAGTGTCACATGATCGGTCAGTATAAACACACCTTTTCTGAAAGGCCCCAGAGGCTAAGCAAGGCCCCAGAGGCTAAGCAAGAGGCATCACACCATGAAGACCAAGGAGCTCTCCAAACAAGTCAGGGACAAAGTTGTTGAGAAGTACAATTCTGGGTTGGGTTATAAAAAAATATCCAAATCTTTGATGATCCCCCGGAGCACCATCAAATCCATCATCACCAAATGGAAAGAACATGGTACCGCAACAAACCTGCCAAGAGAGGGCCGCCCGCCAAAACTCACAGACCGCAAAAGGAGGGCATTAATCAGAGAGGCAGCACAGAGACCAAAGGTAACCCTGAAGGAGCTGGTGTATCTGTGCATGTGACCACAATAAGCCGTACACTCCATAGAGCTGGGCTTTATGGAAGAGTGGCCAGAAAAAAGCCATTACTTAGTGATAAAAATAAGACTACACAATTTGAGTTTGCCAAAAGGCAGGTGCGCGACTCCTCAAATGTATGGAGGAAGGTGCTCTGATCAGATGAGACTAAAATTGAACATTTCGGCCACCAAGGAAAACGCTATGTCTGGTGCAAACCCAACACATCCCATCACCCCAAGAACACCATCCCCACAGTGAAACATGGTGGTGGCAGCATCATGCTGTGGGGATGTTTTTCAGCAGCAGGGACTGGGAAACTGATTTGAGTCGAGGGAAAGATGGATGGTGCTAAATACAAGCATATTCTGCCTATATCCCTGAGGAAGCTGGTAGCTAATACACCAGCGAAACACGTTGATAGGGCTATCTTTGCGTTCCCATTCCACTGGATGATTTTTGGACTTTATCACAACCCCCCTGGCAAGGATTGTGGCACCACAAGAGACCTGGATGTTTCCAATTCACCTTACCTATGAGCGGCACCGAGGGTGCTAAAAGGAACTTTTGGATTACATGCCACAGACTGGTAATATCTTGCGCTGCTTATTATTATCCTTTTGGACAATAAGGAGGGAGTCCTAATCCCAGCATTCATCATCTGAGAATTACTAACAGTTGTATTGTTTGCATTTCAATTGATGATTTTGATATTTTATCGTGAGAATTATTAACAGTTGTATAATTTGTATGCCAACTGGTGATTTGTATTGAATTTACTGCAGTATCCCGTGCAATATTTTTAGTGTATTTTTATATCTATGTTGAACTAAATTTATATCATTGTTTTTTAATTCTAACTGTCCATCTCAGCATATTATTTACATTTACTCATCACTGTGAGCACTTAGCGCTGGTTCACCTACTATTACATATTCTTGAGCAAAACCTGTTTCAGTCTGCCTGTGACTTGAGACTGGCACGGAGGTTCACCTTCCAGCAGGACAATGACCCGAAGCATACTGCTAAAGCAACACTCCAGTGGTTTAAGGGGAAAAATGTAAATGTGTAGGAATGGCCTAGTCAAAGCCCAGCTCTCAATCCAATTGAGAATCTGAGGTCAGACTTGAAGATTGCTGTTCACAAGCGGAAACCATCCAACATGAAGGAGCTGGAGCAGTTTTGCCTTGAGGAATGGGCAAAAATCGCAGGGGCAAGATGTGGCAAGCTCATAGAGACTTATCCAAAGCGACTTGCAGCTGTAATTGCCGCAAAAGGTGGCTCGACAAAGTACTGACTTCAGGGGGGTGAATAGTTATGCACGCTGAAGTTTTCTGTTATATTTTCCTAAATGTTTTTTGATTCACAATATAAAAATAAACACAACTTCACAGGTGTAGGCATGTTCTGTGAATGAAATGATGCACACCTTCACACAATCCATTTTAATTCCAGGTTGTGAGGCAACAAAACATGAAAAATGCAAAGGGGGGTAAATACTTTTGCAAGGCACTGTATGTAATGGAGTAAACTTTATACTATTGTTAATAAATAGGCCCCTATAAATTGAAGGGTTACACCAGGCAATAACATTGCCCAGTAACTGTCGTTATACATGGTGAGATTCAGTACAGATGAATCATGCAGGTTTGGGGAAACATGTGTATACTATAGGATGAGGTAGAGGTGGTTCAGACTGATGCCTCTTAAGAACGAGGGGCTCAGGACTGACTTGCAACCCTCTTCCTAGGGACTGGCTGGCAAATTTTGGCCTGGAGGGCGCGCATACATCACTTGCCCATTAGCTGCGGCCTATCAGTGAAAAATGGGTTTAATATTATATATATTTGATATAGAACTTATTTATCCTACCAGACGAAGGAGATACGGTACGCATGCATACAAAGCATGTGACCACATGGTGTCATTCGGGGAAAGGCAGTAATTTGGCACCCATCCCCAATTGTCTCTACAGCAGTCTATGCCCCCCTCCACTTCCCATACCAGATTCTTCTCCTGCCTCCTCATTAAGGTAAAGCAAGTGGCAGGCTCCTCACACAATGTTCTTCAGCGCGCGTGACGTAACCTTTCCCAGTTCAGCCATCACCTTCCTCACCCAGCCCCCCACCACCGCAGCCAGCCTCAGCACAGGCGGGGATGACATGTGGCAACGTGACCTATGACGTCACGCTGTTGCATCACCAATTGCCCGAGAAGCGACTGAGCCAGCAAGAGCCCAGTACAGTGTGTACTGTTCATGCAGATAGAGAGGGAGCAAGGGAGGAAGGGTGCTGCTCACTCAAAACTGCGACCCCAATGGGGTGGCACCCCAATCCGGCTGCACACACCCCCCAGGGCGGGCTAGCTAGGCCTGCTTGTATACACATCCATCGCTGGTCACTTAGCTGACACGATTATGCCTATAGTGCATAGTGATAGTTTCTCAAGCAGATGGTTGGGAGGTATGTATGTATATCTATGTTGAACATCAATCAGAAAACGTATGATTTTGTTTGATGTTCAATAAACACAGTAGTGTTAACGACAACCTGGAGTGCCGTACATTTGTACCAACTATATCAACCATACCTAGTGTTCATTCTAGGTTTGGCATGGGGCAGGGCGCCGGACCGTAGAAAGGACACTATTGCGCATGCCTCAGGCGTGGCCAAAAAGGGGGCGTGGTCATGAGAATTGGGGGGGGGGGTCATACTTCACCACTGTTGGGGGGCGTGCCCAGCACTTACGGACATGCTGGGCTGCCGCTAAGCTCTCCCCTCACTGTAAATAGATCCCATGCGCAAGCATCTATTCACCGGCGGCGAGCGCTGTACCGCAATCCCCCCCCCCCACTTCAGGTTGTTTTGAGCGGGGCGCCGACAGGGAGCAGCAATAAGGGCATGGCGCATTCTGCCATTTTGAAGTCGGCACCCCACAAAAACAGCCTAGCGGCAACGCTACATGCCGGCACCCATTACGTGGTTATTTGGAGTGCTCAACTCTACTGTGAACCACATATATATGCCAGTACATCAATTAAATAGTGTATAGGCAAATCCAATATACTCAGAAACAAACTGCAGATGTCCATATTCCGGCAGGTAACGAGACTGATAACATAACACCTCACCACATGTCCGCTGTCACTGACACCAGGCCCCTATTATAAAACAAGTCCCAATACTCTTTATGAGTTAAAGTTCAGAAGATGGGGTACACTGGCTTACCAAGAGGCATCACTCCTGACCCCTTCCTCATCCTCCTTGTAGAACTCACAACCGGCTGACTGGGACTGTCAGCGCCACCAGCCATTGGCACTGCGCTAGCTGGTAATTCAGACTCGTAGGCCTCGTCCTCCTACTCGCAGCACCCGCCTTCACACAGCGTGGCTCAGTGGTACCCTGACCCAGCTCCAGGTCAGCGGGTAAGTGAAAGAAGCTGCGCAGAACCTTGGGGGGTGGTCGTCTCTCAGTCAGTTGTTCAGTCGGTCAGTCAGGTAAAGGGATAAAGGTATGAGTTTACTTACGCTAACTTAGTGTACCCCATGTTCTTAGCTTTACCCCTCTTTGTATGTATATGCAAAACAATGCACCCTTCCATTATCTGTCCCCCCCATAGGGAGAGATTAGGGTTAGGCAGGAGGGTTAGGTTTAGGGAGCGGTAAGGGGGGGTTAGGCAGCCCCGGAGGGAGGTTAGGCACCACTAAGGGAGGGTTAGGGGGGGGGACAGGGGAGGGTTAGGGTACTTACCTGCCCCAGTCGGAATCTTCATCCTGACGGATGACGGGATTTGAACCAGTGGCTGTAAACAGTCGCCGGTAATTCAATCCCATTCCGGGACAAGAGAAAATATTAATACCCTCTCACCCCACTGATACTAATATACAAACCAACCCCGCTCTAGCAGCCACCCCTCCTCCCCAGCAGTGGCGGATCCAGGGGGGGGGGGGTGATTGGAGCAATCGCCCCCCCCTAGCACAGACAGACCGCATCATGCACTGAGCTGAGCAGTCTGTGTTCAGCCAGTGCTGTGATCGGAGCCTGTGCAATGCGCGGAGAGCAGAGAGCGCATTACACAGGCTCTGATCACAGCACTGGCTGAACATAGACTGCTCAGCTCAGTGCACGATGCGGACTGTGCGGTAGCCAGAGGCTGGAGCTCTCCCCTGAATTCCAGCTTCCGGCTCTCCCCACGGGCACTATGGGAGAGGCGTCTCCCAATATATATAGGCACTACAGGGGGCATTACTATAAGGCACTACAGGGGGCATTACTCAATATGTATATATATATATATATATATATATATATATATATATATAGGCACTACGGGGGGCATTACTATAATATATATATACACACATATATGGGCACTACAGTGGGCATTACTATATATAAGGGCACTACAGGGGGCATTACTATATATAAGCGCACTACAGGGGGCATTACTATAAGGCACTACAGGGGGCATTACTATAAGGCACTACAGGGGGCATTACTATATATATATATATAATGGGCACTACAGGAGGCATTACTATAAGGGCACAACAGGGGGAATTACTATAAGGGCACTACAGGGGGAATTACTATAAGGGCACTACAGGGGGAATTACTATAAGGGCACTACAGGGGGCATTACTATAAGGGCACTACAGGGGCATTACTATAAGGGCACTACAGGGGCAATTACTATATATATATATATATATGGGCACTACAGGGGGAATTACTATAAGGGCACTACAGGGGGAATTACTATAAGGGCACTACAGGGGGAATTACTATAAGGGCACTACAGGGGGAATTACTATAAGGGCACTACAGGGGGAATTACTATAAGGGCACTACAGGGGGAATTACTATAAGGGCACTACAGGGGGAATTACTATAAGGGCACTACAGGGGGAATTACTATAAGGGCACTACAGGGGGAATTACTATAAGGGCACTACAGGGGCATTACTATAAGGGCACTACAGGGGGCATTACTATAAGGGCACTACAGGGGGCATTACTATAAGGGCACTACAGGGGGCATTACTATAAGGGCACTACAGGGGGCATTACTATAAGGGCACTACAGGGGGCATTATTAATAGGGTATTACTATATGGGCACTACAAGGGCACTACCATATGGGCACTGCAGGGGCATTACTATGGGGTCATTTCCATATGGGGATTACTACAGGGGTATTACCATATGGGCACAGGTGCATTACTATGGGGACATTACTTTATGGGCATTACTACAGGGGCATGGGGAAGAGAGGCACAGAGAGATGGCTGGGGAAGGGGAGAGCAGGGAAGGTGTGGGGAGCTGGGGGAGGGGGGAGCAGAGAGATGGCTGCTGGTGCTCAAACTGTATTCACACAGAGTGAATACATAAATATATACATTGTAATAATAAATGTGGCCACAAAAAAAAACCTGTAAAGGGGAGGCATTGGGAACAGAAAGGGGAGGTGCCAATACAGGAAGAGGAGGAGTCATAGTCATTAATCGCCCCCCCTAAAAGAACAGTCTAGATCCGCCCCTGCTCCCCAGGTACTTACCTCAGCTAGCAGGAAGAGGCTCTGCTTGGTCTCCTCACACCAGGGAGCTGTGGAAGAGGAGCGGGCAGGGAGGATGCCGCCTCAGCAGCAGAGGAAAGAGGCGGGAACGCGGAAATGGGCGGGGACCCAGGATGGAACGAGAGCTCAGGCAGTGAGAGAATGAGAAGGAACCGACAGTAGCGGCAGCCTATTGGTGGCTGCCTGGCTGGAGCCGGCCAGCATGCAGCAGCAGCACAGCGGAGCCCGCCCGCCTCCTTTATACATGGACCTGATTGCTGCATCACTAACTGCAGTGTAGCTATATAGGTCACCTGCTGACAGTTGTTGGTCCAAGGGAGAGATGTATCAAAGCATGGAGAGATAAGTACCAACCAATCAGCTTCTGTCATTTTTCAAACACAGCCTGTACAATGACAGTTAGGAGCTGATTTGTTAGTACTTTACCCAACTCCCCTTTATCTGTCTCCAAACTTTGATACATCTCTCCCCAAATGACAAAATAGGGGTCCAGCCCACCCTTGCCATTTGTCACCATCTACACCTGGCTCTGTACCCATCACTGTCTGATGGTGGGGCGCAGCCACGCAGATCATCCCGGCAGCAGACGTCTACACGTGAATTAGTTCTGGAGAGGGATCATCGGCAGGCACCCTGCCCCCACCCCCGTGTTAGTACATTGGTACATTCCGTACCCCACTGATGGCGACCCGGACACTGCTATTACCAGCGGTAACCCCCATTAGTGGTAAGATTTTCACCAGTGGTAGCGTTACCATGCCTTGGTGTGTACTGCCCCGAAACTAGTTTCCTTATCGTCTTCTCAGGATCTGAATATAGCAGTAACGGGTGAAAATTGTGGGAAATAAAGCATTAATATTTCAATAGAGCATTTTTTTAAAGTGTTTAATGTGTTGTTATATGAAGTGCTCTACTGTCCTACCTCCATGGCGTGTGATACAAAAGGTCAACAATAAAAAGGTTGACAATAATTTGGTTGACACCAAAAGGTCGACATGACAAAAATTAGTGCAAAAGGTCGACAAGAAAATGGTGTTCACAGAAATGGTTGACAAGGTTTTTTTTCTAACCCTAATCTTCACCCTAACACTCCTCTCGGTGCCTAACCCTAATCGTCCCTCCTAGTGCTTAACCCTAACCATCGGAGTAAGTGCCTAATCCTAACCATCCCTCCTAGTGCCTAACCCTAATCGTCCCTCCTAGTGCCTAACCCTAATCGTCCCTCCTAGTGACGACCCGACGCTCCAGTAAGTGCCTAACCCTAACCGTCCCTCCTAGTGCCTAACCCTAACCGTCCCTCCGAGTGACTACCCCTGACCCTCCAGTAAGTGCCTAACCCTAACCGTCCCTCCTAGTGCCTAACCCTAACCGTCTGAGTAAGTGCCTAATCCTAACCATCCCTCCTAGTGCCTAACCCTAACCGACCCTCCTAGTGACTACCCCTGACCCTCCAGTAAGTGCCTAACCCTAACCGTCCCTCCTAGTGCCTAACCCTAACCGTCGGAGTAAGTGCCTAATCCTAACCATCCCTCCTAGTGCCTAACCCTAACCGTCCCTCCTAGTGACTACTCCTGACCCTCCAGTAAGTGCCTAACCCTAATCGTCCTAACCCCAACCGTCGGAGTAAGTGCCTAATCCTAACCATCCCTCCTAGTGACTAACCCTAACCGTCCCTCCTAGTGACTAACCCTAACCGTCGGAGTAATTGCCTAACCCTAACACCGTCCCTCCTAGTGCCTAACCGTCGGGAGTAAGTGCCTAACCCTAACCGTCCCTCCTAGTGACTACCCCTGACCCTCCGGTAAGTGCCTAACCCTATAAATAAAAAAGCATGTGTTGACCATTTCTGTGTCGACCTTTTGAACATGTCAACCTTTTGGTGTCTTAACAAATCATTGTCAACTTTTTCAATGTCAACCTTTTGATGCTCCATATTTGATGCATGATGCTCCATATTTGAAGCATCTTTCCTTTACCAAGATGGCAACCGTTAGACTGCGCCTTCGCGGCGCCATCTTGGGTCACTATGTTTTAGGGCCACTATATGTACTTAGCTCCGTGCGGGACATGCTGTATATCCTGCTAATACTGCCTACATACATGACCGGACGGCTCGCTGTAACTTAAGCTCATCTCCATCTCCGGTGCATGTGCATGTAACTGTGAGTACGGCTGAACAAAATCTGTTCACTGCAATGAACCCACGCTCCAGGGTAAGGCTTTCCGGCTGGTGTGTCTACAACAATACACACAAAATAGTACACACATATCAACATAATGGTTTTTCAATTTATTTTTTATTAATTTTATCTATTTTGTACTTTTTTTTATTACAGAAACTGAAAGCCCAAATTTGGAATCACACATGTGCGTATTCATGGTGACTGGCATGGAAAAGCGTTAGTTAACCCTTACCACCCAGCATTGCCACTCCAGCTGAGTTTTGCTTAATTTATTTATTTTTTTTAAAACATGATAATAAAATGCGGTCACAAAAGATTTTTTTTGCTATGCATAAGATTAATGAATAAACCCTTAAGTATCATTGAATATAAATTAATTTCTTTGTTTATTCTTGGTGCCATAGTGCTTCATTGTTTGCTATTAGTTTGTTTTATTTTTACAACCAACAGGTGTCACTGTCGTTACTACTGTCAATCATTAAGTCTTTTACTGTTCCTAAAACTTTCTATACCTAGTGAAATAGGCACACTGAACATGCTTGGGGCAGGACTCCTCACAGGGGCACCGGAAATTGTTTAATATTCATTTTAATTAAAATTGCATTTGTCATGTATTTTTTTGGTACTTGTCTACACCAATCGCATGTTTCCTAACAAAATAATAAAGGAGGAAGTGTTGGATACTAGCAGGGTTGGCGAGAGCGTGGAGGGAGCGGGTACTAGATACCCAGGCCCGGGCATATTGGAGAGGCCTGGGTCGGCCGCCGCCTTCTTCCCCTCCCTCTTACCCGTCAGCAGCCCAGCAGTGGCACCAAGGAGACTGCTGCAGCTGAACAGCAGCAGTCTCCTCTGCAAGGGGGGGGGGGGGGGGGAGCGATCACACTGATCGCGTCTCCACCCTGGATTTGCCCCTGCCTGAGGGGCTCCCAGCACCCTCTCTTCGGCACATTTTTTCCAAGGGGGGGGGCGCTTTAGGCCAAACCCCCTGATTGTAACGGGGATGGGACGGCTCTCTACGGCCCTGGATACTAGGAGCATAATTATTAATTTACTGTGCTGGTACTGCCTATATATCTTTTCATTTTGTTCCACTAATCTTAAGCATTTTGTGAGACAGATCTAATCTGAGTATTAAAACACATTTTTAATTCCATTCATAAACGTTAGAACCCCAAACTAATGATATAATAGAATGTGGCAGCATTTTGTGGTAATTCTCAAAAAAAAATATATATAAAACCCAGAGAATTAAGGACCTTTTAGCTCCATAGAGGTTCTTACAGACAAAATACCAGGGTATAGCATGGCAACAGCAGAATTATCACTGAATTATATGAAATTGCGACCTGACCCATATGTAGCTTCCATAAAGTCCCATAATAGTTAATTATCCCAGAGTGGGCCTACTCTTAACTGGCCTCTGATGTAACCATCTCTCTCATGGCTTCTCATCATCTGCGGCCGGGTATTGCAAGTGACAGCGTGAGAATTGTCGCCCTCCCCCCCCCTCTCCTTCCTTACCCCACTCCAACATGCGGCCTTTTGTTTACCGAGACATGTGCGTGAATAGAGAAGAAGCAGACGGTAAGAGATAATGGAGCTTACTTCCCATTTAATTACACAGAGCAGAGCCAGTCAGCAGATTCCGAATCATAATTATCATGTAGGTAACAGAAGGAAAAGAAAAAAAAATATGCAAGAAGATAACGTTCCCCTCCCCCTAACGGCGACATTCCTTCCTCACCATCATCATGTAAATGGTGACTGTGGGGGGGGGGGGGGGGGGGGAGGGGGAAGGTCACGCACCAAGTTGCCTGTAAATGATTTATATCGTGGGATATTATCCTAAAGAACGATCGCTGCCACCCTCAATACAACATGATCAGGATTTAATTAATATTAAATTTATGTGTTCACAACAAAATAATATGGACTTTTAATAATTATATATATTAATGTCGAATATCACATTGTCGACATAATTAAAATGTCAACACCCAACACGGTGCATGATAGACACTTTAGCAACAGCCACTGTGTCTTTGTACGCAGCTCCTGCACAAAATTGCCGCAGGAGTCTAGTATAAAAAGACGCCTACCGTCGGGATCTTCATCAGATGACCATTGGTCGCAGCTTTACTCAGAATGGCCCCCTCATATACGCTGCCGAAGCCAGTAAATCCGCGTTGGAAGTGCAGTCACTGTCCTCGCCACTCCCACAAAATGGAGGCGACACGCCACTGTTTTGGGAAGCGGTCCGCTGCACCACCTAGGAATGCCTGCAGCCTATTTCTTTATTATTTATTACCAGTTATTTATATAGCGCACACATATTCCGCAGCGCTTTACAGAGAATATCTTATCATTCACATCTGTCCCTGCCCCAGTGGAGCTTACAATCTATATTCCCTACCACATGCACATACACACTATGGTCAATTTTGTGGGCAGCCAATTAACCTACCAGTATATTTTTGGAGTGTGGGAGGAAACCGGAGTACCCGGAGGAAACCCACGCAAACACAGGGAGAACTCCGCACAGTTAGGGCCGTAGTGGGAATTGAACCCATGAAATCAGTTCTGTGAGGCAGTAATGCTAACCATTACACCGTCTGTGCTGCCCTGGACGCCTGCAGCCTATCAAACAGGCTGCAGGCGTCCAGGGCACTGCGAGCGGCGACACAGGTCTGCACATGCGCATGTCTCAAACCATCGGAGATCTACGGACACATCAAAGTTCTGTAGATCTCTGAATGAGGCCCACAGTTGAAATGTCGACAATAGACATGTTTGCGTTAGGCTTAAAATTGGGTGCCGACATTGTGCTTGTTGACATTTTGTACCTGTCGTCGACATGGTGCCTAAATAATGCTGATGGTCGACATTGTAATTGTCGACAAATACATTACGTAAACTATTTAATGATCATGATTTAGCAGTGATAACTTTCATTTTGCATTGCGGTTTAGAGCAGCCATGCAAAAATGTGCAACCATCGGAATTTACCAATGTGACTCCCAGCGTTGAGGTCCTGCAAAAACGTACCTCCCAGTCTGTCCATTTTCATCCTTTCTGCATTAGCGAAATGTGGATACGGACATTCCATATATGATCTTACATTACAGCCCATGCAGAAGCCTAGGCCATAAATGTTCAGTATGTGCTCTTATGTTAGCCTGGCCTGAAGTGGAGGAGAGAATTCTTCACATCTGCGGTGGCTCAGTAACTTACTATAACACCAACTGAGAGGGCAGTATTTTTTTTATCCAATAAGACCAATTTGTCCAAACTTTATTGGCCGAAATAAAAGTGCGTAGGATGTGATTAATTTAGCCAGTGGTGAGTTGCTTTGGACAAACTCTTAAGCTGCACACACACACAACGATTTTGTAAATGAACGATTTTAGTAAACGATTTTCGTTCATTTTTTCAAGGGAAAAATTTACAAAAATAGTTTACTAAAATCATTCATTTACTACATGTAATGAACGATTTTTTTGAACTATAAACGATTTTTGCATATTCACTTAATGAAAATCGTTGAGTTGGTCAGTCTGACTGAACAGCAAACGTGAACGCACATGAACGATCACCGTTCATCGTTTTAACTTAGAAAGTGAACGATTTTTTTCAACGATTGAACGATATCGTTAACGATAATCGTTCAAAAAATCCTTGTGTGTGTGTGTATGCACCTTTAAACATATATTGCTAATGGTGGTCTGGGGTCCTCTAATCATACTGCACTGGATAAGGCGCCTTTTAAAACTGAGAGCTACTAAAATGATTCCCCGACTCCTGTCACATTCTGCTCTCTCTTTCCTGGTAATCCACTTTAGCACAGGGAATTGTTAACTGCCCATTAAACACATTAATCCCATATACTGAGGGAGGCCACCACTTTTGGACTTTCAGGCAGTCACTGACACCTATGCTCATGGAGACTTGGAATATCACATTATTCGACGTTCAGAGTTATTTTCACACATTTTATGTCATAAGGAACCATGGGGGATAATTAAAAGAGCACATACTTTATCTACAATAATCGCCTAGGTTTAAACTCAAATCATTACTAATATGTTATATTGGCAGCTTTATAGAATTTTTAAAAGGCTACAATTGAAGAAAAAATATGAAAATAAGTCAAATCCAACGGTTAGGGCAGTGGTTCCCAAACTTTTTTCAATCACGTCGCCCTGTAGTATCAGCATTGTTTTCACAGCACCCCTAAGCCAAAAGTTTGTTATTGAGAAATTCAGAAAACATTTAGTAAAGTGAAGCAAATTGTGCTTACCTGTCTGTCATCCTTAGGTTAAGTTATGTCGTGGTGGACAGGTTTGAGCTTGTGTTTGCACACATATTTACATTACATTGACTATAAATAATTTTTATTTGGTGCTAGACCACGAACCAGAGGCACCCCAGGGTGCCACGGCGCACAGTTTGGGTACTGGGTTAGGGTAAGGTCGCCAATTTCACAAAAGCAGAGACTCCACTCAAGCCCTGTCTTCATGGTTGCAGATCTTGGCAGAGGTCTGGAAATCCCTGTACAACTGTCTGTAAATGACTGGTCATGACTCTATCAGGATCTGCAGCTTCCAGCCTAAAGCACTGCACTAATTACTGCCTGTCTGTGTGCAGTGTCAGGTGCATGCTAATTAATTCCCCTGTCTGTGCACAGCTGCACACTGGTCTATCATTAAGGGAGACTTGCTCTGTTTGGGCCTTGTTCCTGTTAAATTCCAGCCAGTCCATCACTCCATGCCGGTGATAGAAGTTTTTTCGTACTTCCGGTTCCTGTCTCCTGCATGTCAGTCGAGTTCCTGAGTCAGTCTAGCTGTTTTGTGTGTGCCGTTTACTCCATCCAGGCGGCTCCACCTGCATCCCATCCACATGTGCTGCTTGTACCATCTGGGCAGCACAGGGCACTTCCTATCCCAGAAATGTCTGTCACCATCCAGTGGCCGGTGTCATCCCGGCGGCACTGGTAGCAGCTCTGCGTTCCAGGTGCACAACCTCGCACACCGTCACCAGTGTCATCCCGGCGGCACTGGTAGCAGCTCTGCGTTCCAGGTGCACAACCTCGCACACCGTCACCAGTGTCATCCCGGCGGCACTGGTAGCAGCTCTGCGTTCCAGGTGCACAACCTCGCACACCGTCACCAGTGTCATCCCGGCGGCACTGGTAGCAGCTCTACATTCCAGGTGCGCAAACTAGCACACCGTTGCCAGTCATCCCGGCGACACTGGTAGCCACTCTGCGTTCCAGGTGCGCAAATTAGCACACCGTCACCAGTGTCATCCCGGTGGCACTGGTAGCAACTCTGCGTTCCAGGTGCGCAAACTAGCACACCGTTGCCAGTCATCCCGGCGACACTGGTAGCCACTCTGCGTTCCAGGTGCGCAAATTAGCACACCGTCACCAGTGTCATCCCGGTGGCACTGGTAGCAACTCTGCGTTCCAGGTGCGCAAATTAGCACACAGTCGCCAGTGTCATCCCGGTGGCAATGGTAGCAACTCTGCGTTCCAGGTGCGCTGTTAAGCACACCGTCGCCAGTGTCATCCCGGCGGCACTGGTAGCAGCCCCACGTTCCTGCTGCATACCTCACCTGAGTGTCATCAGCCCAAAAGCTGCTTCACACCATTAGTCCCTTGGCCACGACTATAAAGGCCACAATTAGCCCCCAAGGCTGCTCCAACAGCCCAAAGACTGCTTCACACCATCAGTCCCTTGGCCACGACTATAAAGGCCACGACTAGTACTATACATTCCAGCCCTCAAGGCTGTCATCAGTTGGCTCTACATTTATACCAGATTCCCTCCAGGAATCATAGACACACATATCAGGAAGGGGGATAAGACAACTTGTGTGTTTATTAAATGATTGTGTAACTTTAAAAAAAAAATAAAAAAATGCTTATTGATCCAGCGAAATGCGTTAAGCCATTTTCAAACAACACCAGCACGGTTTGGAAAGTGACCCAGTATCGTTTGGACTTATAAAAGGCCCCATTTGGACTTTGGATTCACAGCTGCAATTGGCTTTTTTGACAGCCCCGGCATTTCCGATCTACTGTTTACCATTCCATCAAACTGCTTCGTAATTATTGCTGTATATGAACTCAGTCATTTGGGAGCAAGTCCTAATAGTATCACCGTAATAGGAGGGTCAATCACCGTTAACAGGATGTTTTATTGATTTTCCAATAGCTCTATTTTATTAAAATTATATATTAAATAAAACTGTATTGATATACCTATGTCACATCAGTTTCTCTGATATGATATTTTTAAATTATTGCTTAATTAGCTCTGGTTCTTTCTATATACATCACCATTGGTTATTTACCCCAGGGACTGACAATCCCTTACCGGCTGCTACATGGTAGCGCACTGTAACATAAAGTTTATTGATTCAATGACGTCAATGATGACTGCATATGGCAGTTACATAGCACAGATGAAGTCGCACATTCATCAAAGACAATATATAACCCTATTCACTAACCTGTGACCATTCCTCTAGCGCTCCAGAATATGACTGTGTAACTGTAGCGGAACCATGTTGAGTTTCACACTCCTAGCTTAACTCTCTCTCTGACTTATAACAAGGGCAGGCAGCAACTTGCAGTGCTGGAAGTCTTCTTCACACCTATGGTGTTGAAGTTAATGATGAAGATTGGGACGTTGAAGATCCAACAACAATAGAGAGGATGAAAACAATGATGTGGTAGCATTCCCAGCATATGTAATGCTTGGTAGACAGACAGTAATGAGGGTAGTAACACGCTGGACAAGAGTGAGCAGAGATACGTGTAATGGGTAAGGAGAATTCAGAGCCACACCTCTGAGCAGCTGATGAAGTGGTGTTTGTCATCATGTACAGTGTACTGCGGTATGTAGCAGGTTAATCATGCTTGCTGTGGACACTGACCTGTTCAAGGAACCTAGAAGGTTCTTTGAACATGTAGGAAAGGTCTGGATGGTTCCCCAGTGACCCTACTCTATAGGCTCTGATGTAGTAGTAGTAGAAGCAACAGCAGGCAGCTGGACCTATTGAAATGGAACAGGATAGTCTGCAGACAGCTGGAACAATTCTGGACTCCTTCTGAGCTGGATCAAACTCTCCCTGGACATTCAGACTGGACCTAGACTACCAGTGTATCTCTGGCAGCTTGTACTGGATCTGGCAGTCTACTCTATGGTGCCTGGGTCAAGGTGAAAAGAATCACTTACACCCCTGACTCATCATATACAGAGAGTCACCTGAAACTTTATAGTGAGGTCAATTTTATGGTTGGCATAGAATTATTAATTAAAACAAAAAACACATCTCATAGTAAAATCATTACCAACACTCTTCTCAAATTGCTCATATGGACCCAAGATTGATAGCATGGTACAAAATAACAGCAGCACATTTGCCACCCAACGGGTGTGGCATCTATTGCCGTTTGTTGAGGTAAGGTACAGATGACAAGTGTCAATAACTGTCTTGTTCACCAGAGGGGTCCATGCCTCATTTTGCAGACAGCAAGAGGACACATCTGGATATCGTGCAGCAGTCTGGACGTATAAGTGCCCGCTAATCTGTATGGAGATCTCATTTTTGCACAATGACATTATTAAATCAACATCGGAGATCGTCACTCTCTCTGTCTCATTCACTCTAAAAAATATGTCACCAGTACCCCAGGTGGCATCCTTAGAGAAGTTTGAGCCACAGTAGGAGCTGAAAGCGCTACGAGTGTGGGCCATAGAGATGTCTCAATAGCTGCCCCTTGTACAATCAATGTTCTGTTCTCACTGAACTGAAGTTATGGTTCCGGTGGAGGAGGCAGGTTATATGGGTTGCCAGGACGTTGATGGTTCTGGAAATAATGATGTCCTAGCCAGGAGTCAATTTAAGTTATTGATGGACACAGACAGTGGTGGAACTACTGCTGGAGCAACCCAAGCAGTTGCACATCGACTCGATGGTAAGAGTGACCTGGAAATGGCCAGGGGCCTGGAAGATGTACAGCGAAACCCCCGTTTCGACCTCAAGTTCCAGAACTGAATTACATAACTGGGCTTCACTGCGCATTCTATGTATTCTCAGCAGGGCAGAAGGGGAGAGAGTAAGCCTCTTGACTGTTTGGACAACATTTCTGTGTCACCCCCAAATTTTGCTTTGGGGCTCAGAAACCCATTGTCAACTCCTAGATCTAGAAGTTGGTAATAAAAGAGATAGAGAGGTTAGGTGCCAGCCGCAGGCTGTTGCTCAGACTCGAGGTGGAGACATTGATGTCACTGGGGTTATGATCTTGACCTTCTCCAAATAAAACATCTACAGTGTTGTTTTCTCCAAGACACTCTTGCAACCACCATTATATTACAATTATTCACCTGAACAATATGTAAATGCTTCCATTTAACAAAAGACACAATAGTTGTCATTATGACACTGTTTCAGCATCTCTCCTTTGCTACTTTTGAATCCAGCCATTAGAATAGAAATCCAAGGACGGGTGCTCGCTCCGAGTTTTCTGACTAGAATTGACAATGAAATCAGGCTTTGTCACCAGACAGAAAAAGCATCCAGGTCCCAAAAGCTGTGAAGTCACATTTATTTACAGAGTGAATGTGTTTTGAAGGACCCGCAGGACAATAAGATTTATCTATGGATGAATTAGAGTTGCCTTCTGCTCTTTCTAAGACGTTTTTGCTAATTATCGCTAATAGAATAGACATTTCTTTTCCTGGTTTCTTTTCACACATCTTCTTTGCTCCTAGCAGTTACCCTACATATATGTGAATATTATATTGGCAGGGGAGGACCTGCTCATTCTAGTGCCCGAGATGGCAACACTTACCTTATGCAATATTGGAGTATCTGTGGCCAATAGTAATCCTTCCTTCTTATCATTATCGGTCACATTAGTAGAAGCCAGGGCCGGATTAATAATGGGGCTGATGGAGCTACAGCTCCAGGCCCAGCATCAGAATAGGCCCAATGCCTTCTGATGTGTGTGTGTGCTGCTGCAGAAAGGATTTTTTCTTTCATTCTGCAGCAGCCTGAGGGCCGACCACGCCCCCCCTTCGGCCTCGCATAATGCAAACCACCCAACCCCCCCTCTCCTCCAGCACCGCTGCAACACTGGACCACCGGTGAAGAAGCTAACCATAATGGACTGGAGCACTATGGAGGACTGTGCTTTCTAATGCCCTCCCAGCGCTAGTAATTGGCAGCAGCGGAGCCTTCACGTCATGTGACGTCACTGCGTGTGACGTCACATAGCTGCTGCCCGCCACTGCCACCACACCGCGTCTTCGTGCAGCCCGTCCCAGGCAGTGCACTGACCACCGGCACCACCACCGTCACATGCTCTCAGCTCCTCCGTTTAGGGCGGCTGGTGACTCCGTGATAGCAGCAGCACTGGGTGTGATCCCCCAAAAGGTGAGCTGCCCGCTTTTCATTTTTCTGGCCAAACTGCTGCTGTTGTTGTAGTACTATATGTATTGATATGTATGTATATCAATCATATACATAATAGAATTTTATTGAATATTAAAATATATATATGTGTATGTATGTATGTATGAATATATATATACAATGTGTGTGTGTGTGTGTGTATTTATACTGTGTGTGTTTTTATATATATATATATATATATATATATATCACTGTGTGTGTATATTATATATATGTGTATATACTGTGTGTGGACTACACCCATTCCAGGGCCATAAGGAGGGCAGTGCGGTCGGTGCCTTTGCATAGGACGGGGTGCCCAGGGGACAGAACCAGCCATACTCACCTGCCACCACAGCCCGTGCCCGTCTCTGTATTCCCGTCTCCCCCACTGTATTGGAACCGTGGGATATGTACTGCTGCTCAGAGTGTCCTTAGGACACCCCAAGCAGCACCCTAGTTACCTGGTGAAGTGGCACGGGACGCAGGGTTATAGGTTATGATGGACTGGCACTCTGGTACGGGGCTACTCATTTCTATAAAGTGACACTAATGCTGGCCATACACGGTGCGATGCACCGTGTAGTGTGACTGCCGATCTGTCAGCAGACGGGTCGTGCTGTCACTGCCGGCAATCGTGCGGTCCCTGCTGACCGCACGGTATGCCGGCTCCCCCCTCCACCATTTGAATGGGATCGTACATCGCATCCCAGGTCAGATGGTTTTGCAGGAAGACCTGGGGATGCGATGTACGACCCCACGGGAGCGCGCAGAACGATATCAGGTACGATATCGTGCCCATACATGGCACGATATAGCACCTATAACGTGCCGTTCTGTCGGATTGGCACATATATCGTGCCGTGTATGTGGGCCTTTACACACTGCATAATCTGGTGACTGACCACCCGATACAGTATGTCGTTCACCGGCACCATTGACCTTGCAGGCATCGGCAGCTGGGTCGCTTCACCGTCCCTGCATGCATGGACAACGGAAGTGCGCAAAGTGGGTACATACTAAACAATGTGCTCAATATGTCTGCCCAATCCATGGGATTGGGCAGGCATATCGTCTAGTGCAGCGGTTCCCAAACTGTGCGCCGTGGCACCCTGGGGTGCCTCAAGACGCTTGCAGTGGTGCCTCAGGTTAGTGGTCCACCACCATATCATATTATTTATGGTCAAAGTAATGTAAATATGTGGACAAACAGAAGTGCATACCTTTCCCCCACCACATAACTGAGCCTGGATGACAGGTAAGTACAATTTACTTCACTTTACTTAATTATTTTCTGAATTTCTGAATAACAGACTTAATGTTAGGGGTGCCACGAAAACATTTCTGATACTCTAGGGTGCCATGATTCAAAAAAGTTTGGAAACCTCTGGTCTAGTGTGTAGTACCCACCTTTACACTACCCCTGCCAACCCAGCTGACTTCAGCTGTGACCTGAGGTCTTACAGTGCAGAGGCGGACTTCCTTCCCATAGGAAGGATCGGGCCTCCAGGAACCAACGCCATCGGAAGAGGTTGTTGCTTCCCACACATAAACTAAAGTTTTCTGAATACTAGGCGTCCTAATAATAATGGGCTTGCTACAGAAAACATGCAGAAACTAGCGTTTCCACATGTGTAAAAGGTCTATAAGGGATAATGAATAGGCCCCTAAACACAAACCACACCTCTAGTTATGCACCAACATCAATAGTCACACTGCACAGTGCGGGTCACCCCCCCGGTAGCAGCACACAATAGGCCCTAAATAAATGTCAGCTCCAGGCCCATTTGGACCTTAATCTGGCACTGGGCAAGTATGACCACAGGTCTTGGGTCACAGACCTATGGCGAATTTAGCTTTGTTGGATTAATAATGCCTGATCTCTGCTGGAGACACAATGCAGACCCCAGATCTTTTGTGGTGACCCAAGAAAATTGCATACCATGCCTGTGGCCCACACTGTCAAACAGGCTATGCTGGGAGCCTGTACCCATTAGATAGCTTACAGTAATGTGATTGGTGAAAAATTTCAGCCGATCATCACGCCAGCGCTAGGAGTCATCTGCTGGGTATGAGAGAAGCTAGCATACCAATTAACTGTGCACTTGATGGGCAGGCTGGGCACATGCGGGCATCAGGATGGGCTCCTTGCAGCTGCTTAGAGTATACTGTGGCAGGCAGAGGACTGCACCTTTTTTCTGCTAATGTACTGCTATGAATTTTAGTGTTGAGTTCTGAGGAGCCTATTCATTAAACCTAAAAATTCTCTGGAGATAATTAGCTTAAGAACTCTCATGGAGTTCTAGCTAATTATAGGTGGAAAACATCATTCCACCTCTCCATAAGTATCTATTCCGAAAAGCTGTCATTTTTGCGATGACAGCTTTTCAGGAAATAGATACTTTTTCCTGCCTACACTACCTTATCGCATCTGGAAACAGTGCTGCGCATGCGCTGTTACATCTGTAGAACCAGCGCATGCGCAGCACTGCCTACAGATGCGTTAAGTTTGTGTACCCCCCCTGACCCCCCTCCGCTCACCTCCCCCCCCCCCCCCCGACTTACCTGTGCGCGCAGCTGCCTCCAGTTTCGTACTGCTGGTCTGTCATGTGGTTTCCCAGCAGACCACATGACAGATTAGGAAAAAAAAAAAAAAAACCTTTATTTTTTTTGTCTAAACTTTCCTGTGCTCTGCTGGGGAGCACACATGAGGACGGAGCAGAGAGCCGGAGGGACTCGTCGGGGGACCTGCACACACGGATACAGGTAAGTTTCACCTGTTATTCGCCACCTCACAGTGGCGAATAGTAACTGCATCAAATTCCGAAAATTGATAATTTTCGGAATTTGATGAATACCACAATTTCCACATCCCCATACCAATGTACGGGGAGTGTGGAAATTAACACAGGGGAACTTAGCAAGGAGATATCTGTGATATCTCCTGTGCTAAGTGGCTACATGAATACCAAAATAACGTTATTTAAGGAAAATGTCCTTAAAAACTTTATTTTAGTGTTGATGTATAGGCCCCTAGATACACTAATGATATTTTCTGAAAATAAAAAGTCTTCTCTAAAAGACAAGGTACTATTTGTGTGGGTAGTGCTTACAGAAATTACTGATATTTAAGTTAGGATGGAATGAGCCCAAAAGTAGACTCAGGACAGGGGTGAGAAAAGCTTTAGGCACAAGGTGTTAAAGCAGCAATCCCACAAAGTCTTTTTTTGTTTTCAGTAAATAGCAGGTTAAATACCTTTAAGACTTCATCAGACCGTCATTTTTCTTACCTATACCCCTACAAATCATGATCTCCTTTATGATAAATCTCTATAATCAGCATACAGTATTGCGTGATGGCAGATGAGTGAAAAGAAGGGGGAGTATGTCACAGTGAAAATAGAGCTCAAAAGTGCATTACAAAGCTTCTCTGCTCACTATCATATGCCATGTGGTTGCCACAGCAGTGACATAACTAGGAAATTTGTACAATTATCATTCATTATTAGCAGTCTGAAGCAAACATACAAGAATAATTGGTAAACATCAGAATTCTGCTTATATCTTTTCATGCCATTATTGCTTTAAAGACATTGGAGGCTGCAGGAAGAGTTGAGCAGAGTACTGAATAAGTGCAAAAGTGAAGCAAGATTATAGAAATTAGATAATGGGGTCTATAACGTGCAATTTTAAGGACGTTCCCAGTGTCGGACTGGGGCTTAAGGACCCACTGGGGGAATACAGTGATAGGAGCCCATGCTTAAAGGGTGTGACCAATCTCCAGAGGGGGTGTGACCAGCCACCACAGAGGCTTGGCTAACCGTTAGAGAGTGCATGGTCTGGGTCCCTTTATAAATATACATAATAAATACTGACAGTGCATGCATGATAATGTACCAGATTGATACTAAAATGCATTTTAGTTGATACAAAATAATCCTGGGACTGCAGTATAATTGTACATATGCACAGTCTGGAACCTGACCCCTAGAATAGGGGGTGGGCCCGCAGGCAGTGGGGCCCACTAGGGATTTCTCCTGTATGCCTGTGTGCCAGTCCAACCCTGGATGTTCCTTGCTGTGCTGCACCTTCAAGTTCACCCAAACAGTACACAGCCAATGTGATTTTTGGTATGTAACCAGTGCACTTTCTAAATTCGGTCCTCTAATTTCATTTACTATCCTCCCTCCGTGTTTTGTAGGCCATCGGATCGGCCGTCGCGTGGAAAGGTGCATATCGCAACGTGTATGAGGGCCTTTAAACTAAATCATAGAAGAAAGCTAAAAAGTTTATGCAACGTATTTACTTAAAGTTACATGAAGGCGCATGTACAGGCCAATAAGTGATCCTGAAATTAAAAGCCCCTTTAAAGCAAAGTGTTTATCCAGCTATGGAATATTTTAGTAACTTAAGTCTTTTTTTTTCTTACAACAGCGGCACTAAGGTCACCTTGACATTGAGGTCGCAGTAAGCACTGATTGTTATAGATGGAGACAGCACACAGAATAAAGATCGACAAATCGAGTGGTCAATTTTATTGACTCTCTACAACCCAAGGGAACAATTATTCCGATCAGTCAGGGGTCAGTTGGGACATGGCAGTCCTTACTAATGGCCTGAATGACACACCACAAGGCTTGCGACCCCTGCATTGTCCTGGTGTTTATGCAGGCTGCTGTGTCCCTATTGTTGTACTGTGTAAACCACAGCTTGCTGACAAATTGGTGTGGTTGGGGAACAGGGTCATAAATACTTAAATAACATGAGCATTGTACTTATGGGAAGCTCCTCAGGGAATTTGTGTAAAGCAGTTGTCCAGGATCAGACCCTAGACGGATCGCCACACGCCTGCAGCAGGCTCTGGTCTCGGATTACAAACGTCACAAGTGACTGTGGCACAGATTACAATACATAAAACATTCAATACAGGCTGTACAGTTTATAGCTCTGCTATACTGATGTGCAAGTTAATTGTGTCCCCTCAGAATAAAATCTGCATTTGAAGGTTATTTAGGGCAAAACAACACTTTATTATGATCCTATTGGGCAGAATGGTTGCATAGTGGTTAGCATAGCTGCCTCAGAACACCAAGGTCTTGTGTTCAATTCCCACCAAAGCTTATTCAGTGTGGAGTTTGTATATTCTTCCCGTGCTTACATGGGTTTTCTCCAGGTACTTTGGTCTCCTCCCACCCACCAAGAACTGGTAGGCTAAATGGTTAATCCAATTGTGTATGTGTACACGTGGTAGGGATTATAGAATGTAAGCTCCACTGGTGCAGAGACTGATGTGAATGGCCAATTATTCTCTGTAAAGTGTTGTGGAATATTTATGTGCTATGTAAGTAACTACTAATACATAAAGAACTCCTTCCCAAAGTTGCTCTAAAGGATAATTAAAAAATGAAAACTCAGCCAAGCTGCCAGGTCACACAACACTTCTAATGGGAAGGTTCTCTTCTGCATAAACAGGCTTTTTCCAAATTCCTATCTTGGTTGTTAGTCTCCCTGTGAATCCATATGAATATGAACTGAGTGGATGGAAAGGACCCAGCAGCAGGGTCGTAGCTAGGGTAGCGCGGTCGGTGCCATCGCACAGGGCACCACAGGTCAGGGGGCGCTGTTTGGGCCTGTCAAATTTCTGTTTATTATCATTCTTGCTTGTAGCTTCCTCTTATTTCATCCCCAGCATCTCCTGGCCTCCCCTATCTCTTCCCTGGCCTTTACCCATGTAACCATGGCCGTTTTTTGGGTGCATTATGTCCCTTTGAAAAATGAGGGGGGCGCCAATGCTCTTTCTGGCACAGGGCACCAAAAAGTCTAGTTACGGCTCTGCCCAGCAGTACCTGTTCACCTGAGACCCTTGCTCTGTTAGGGGCTTACTGTGCACGCTCTGGATCCACTCATGGTCAGAAGAAGCCCCCAGTGCAGGAGGGAATCTCAGCCACAAGTTGCAGGTAGCGCTTCTTTAAGACATTACTGAGCCCAGAGCAGAGACTATATTGGTAATCACCAATATATGAAATAACTTGTAAATGGATCAAAAAATATAAGGTTGGCTATTGACCATCAAGGGTTTGATGGTGATGTTAGACCATTTAACCAGTGATGGGGGCCAACCAATGGTCAGTATCAGTGGTGGAGGTCCACGTATAGTACTTATTAAAAAAAAAATGTTTGTGTGTTTGTGGGGGGTTTGTGTTGGGGGGTGGCCAAATCAGAGAAGTCTGGCTATGCCCCTTCACCAGTACTGGGGCCTGTCACTGCTCCCCATGGCCCTGGGTGTACTGGGACTGTACTGTCAGCCCCCTATGCATGCAAGAGTACCCCCTATATATGGACCCCTATAGTGCACAACACATATGTTTGTGACCTGTATGAACCAACATGTCTGTTTAATATAAGACTCTCCCTATGTCCGTCTTCTATCTTTCCCACCTATATCTGATAGCTGTGTGCAGTACAGTAACAAGGGGTGTGCGACCACTGGGCACCAGGCTGAGGGGGGCGGTATGGTTGCTAACCTGATGACACCCATATACAGACTCCCCAGTTACCCCACTACATAAAAAGGTGCAGGGCCCGCACCCTGCACTCATTGTGTGACATCATGACGTCATGGGGCACACACAGGGTACTGTACCTCTGAGCTCTGCTACGGTGCTGGCTGTGTGACTTCCCAACATATTCCAAATCTAAACATACACAGGACAATGACTGTACAACTTTTGATAGTCAAAATGAAAGATATTTGAGATAATTCTGTGATCATACAGAGGATTTATACTGTATCCTATGCACACAAGAATTACTGTCATGTATGTCTAGTGAATAACACTATAGGGAGCTGCAATCAGTGAAGACTGAAGACAGCTGCAGCATCCAGCTAAATAATAAAGCATGTATCAGGGAACGTTTACATATTGTGGCAAGATCAGGGTAAGGATACTGTCTCCTGGGGTAGATGGAGGCACTTGCACACAGCAGCTAATTAGTAGCACACCAGTACAAGTATCTGCTGCCAGAAATTACGGGGTGCACACAGGCATGGGGAAAGGATCAAACGTCATATAGATTTAGGAGTGAAACTCGCCCAGTACACTGACAGACACAGAAGGAGCACAGTATGTTGAAATGGGAAACAGTCAGGAAGCCGGCAGACGCAATACCGACCGCCAGTTCCCGACTGCTAAATCCAGGCAAGGGTTAAATGACAGGCGTCGAACTCTCGACGCCTGTCATTTTACCTACGCCGGGAGACCGGCGCCCGGAATCCCAATCGGATGGATGCCAGCGCGGACAGCCGCGCGGGGGGTGGTGGGGTTATTAGGTTTAGGGCACCCGGGGGGGACTTAGGGTTAGGCACCCCCCGGGAGGTTAGGGTCAGGCTAGGGGAATGGGAGTTAGGCACCCCCGGGGGGAGGTTAGGGTTAGGCAACCCCCCGGGGGATTTAGGATTAGGCGGCCGGGAAGGGGAATTAGGGTTAGGCACTTGGTGGGGGGTTAGGCACCCCGAAGGGAGGGTTAGGGGGTAGAATAGGTTATTTTATACTTACCTTCCAATGTTCGGGATTTCCACCTGTGTCGGGCTGCCGCTGCCGGGATTTGTGGGTAAATCATACCGAATCCGTTGAAATATGGAGTGAGCTACTGTGCTGCCTCCATTAATGCTCTTTACATGAAGCATTTTACCTAAGATGGCCACTGTTTGGTCTTCTGCACATGGGTGGTGCCATCTTGTCTCTGAGTATGAATGCCATAGTTGGACACAGACGTGTTCCACTTAGCACCAGAGACCCTGCTACATTATCCTGCATATTGGCCTGTATATACTGCGTATACTTGCTCCGCTGCCAACATACATCACTGGCTGGTGTTCTGTATGATCCGCTCCTTCCAGATTAACAAGTGTGTAGCTGTGAGTAGGACAGACATGGATGTTGCAAAATACACTGACAGACACGGAAGTCTCACAGTACAATGACAGACAGGGATGTAGCACATTACACTGACAGACACGGAAGTGGCACATTACACTTACAGATATGGAAGTCTCACAGTACACTGACAGACACGGAAGTCTCACAGTACACTGACAGACACGGAAGTCTCACAGTACACTGACAGACACGGAAGTCTCACAGTACACTGACAGACACGGAAGTCTCACAGTACACTGACAGACACGGAAGTCTCACAGTACAATGACAGACAGGGATGTAGCACATTACACTGACAGACACCGAAGTGGCACATTACACTTACAGATATGGAAGTCTCACAGTACACTGACAGACACGGAAATCTCACAGTACACTGACAGACAGGGATGTAGCACATTACACTGACAGACACCGAAGTGGCACATTACACTTACAGACATGGAAGTTGCACAGTACACTGACAGACACCGAAGTGGCACATTACACTTACAGATATGGAAGTCGCACAGTACACTGACAGACACGGAAGTTTCACAGTACAATGACAGACAGGGATGTAGCACATTACACTGACAGACACCGAAGTGGCACATTACACTGACAGACATGGAAGTCGCACAGTACACTGACAGACACGGAAGTCTCACAGTACACTGACAGACACGGAAGTCTCACAGTACACTGACAGACACGGAAGTCTCACAGTACACTGACAGACACGGAAGTCTCACAGTACACTGACAGACACGGAAGTCTCACAGTACACTGACAGACACGGAAGTCTCACAGTACAATGACAGACAGGGATGTAGCACATTACACTGACAGACACCGAAGTGGCACATTACACTTACAGATATGGAAGTCTCACAGTACACTGACAGACACGGAAGTCTCACAGTACACTGACAGACACGGAAGTCTCACAGTACACTGACAGACAGGGATGTAGCACATTACACTGACAGACACCGAAGTGGCACATTACACTTACAGACATGGAAGTCGCACAGTACACTGACAGACACCGAAGTGGCACATTACACTTACAGATATGGAAGTCGCACAGTACACTGACAGACACGGAAGTCTCACAGTACAATGACAGACAGGGATGTAGCACATTACACTGACAGACACCGAAGTGGCACATTACACTTACAGACATGGAAGTCGCACAGTACATTGATGTTACGGTCTCCCAGGACTCACTGTGTAAACCCCCAGAACCACAAGGCGAGGTCTTCTGCCAATAACAGCCACCCACTGTTCCCTTAGAACTGAATACGTTCACCGGTATGAGGGTGGCCGCCTGGACTTAAACTCGAGGTAGTAGCGGTTTACACAGATATCCTAGGAAGACCAAGGTACTGTGGGGCTGATTCAGACCCGCTCGCAAGCGCTATATGCTCGCAAGCGGGTCGATGTTTGCCCCCTGCGCATGAGCCGCCTCCGGGGTGTGCATGCGTGAGACCCGGCCAGCGACGGGTGCTCCGTCGCTACGGGTCTCGCAACAAAATGGGGCGGCTGTCGATTGTGATTGACCATCACCTGTCTGCTCGCAAAAGCTGTGAGTGGTCACTCACAGCTTAGCAAGCGGCCAGGAGGCCGGCACCATAAAAACAAAAAACGCCCTTATTCAGAGCGAGCGCTCTGAAAGAGCGTCCGGCTCTGAATCAGTGTCTGTATACGTGACACCTACAAGAGGAGTGACTGGAGAACAGAATCTGCTGGTTAAGGCTCTGGTGCTGAAGAGTCAGGAAATGGCTTATAAGAGCCGAAGTGCGTCTAATGCCGTTATGCGGCTTTGTCTGGCGTGATGCGACTGGTACAGCCAATGGTATTGATGTGGCCCGGAGTGACCGTGGTGCGGCTAAATAAACCGTGATGCAGCTGGTATAGCTGGTGGTAATTGATGTGGCCTGGTGTGACCGTAATGCAGCTAAGTTAGCTATGATGCGGCTGGTACAGCCGGTGGTAATCATGCGGTCTAGAGTGACCGTGGTGCGGCTAAGTTAGCCATTGAAGTGGCCCGGAGTGACCATGGTGCGGCTGGTACAGCCGGTGGTAGTGATGTAGCCAGGAGTTACCGTGGTGAAGAACAACAATGCAGAAACAGAATCCACACAGCAGGAACCGGAAGGCACGTTCGGAGACGGTATAGCCAGCAAGGCTGTGAGTACGCTGCTAGGCATAAAAAAGGTGAGGAACCAATCAGAACCACGAACAATCATCCGGCGTCCAGATTGCCTAGCAACAGTTGGTGCAGTTCCCGCACGGCAGGCAGAAGTAGTAGAAAAGATCACCGAAGTGTTGGGAGTGTGACAAATTGCGCCGGCGACTTGTAACAACTGACAAACAGACATGAAAGTCTCACAGTACACTGACAGACAGGGAAGTCGCACAGTACACTGACAGACATGAAAGTCTCACAGTACACTGACAGACAGGGAAGTCGCACAGTACACTGACAGACAGGGAAGTCGCACAGTACACTGACAGACATGAAAGTCTCACAGTACACTGACAGACAGGGAAGTCGCACAGTACACTGACAGACAGGGAAGTCTCACAGTACACTGACAGACAGGGAAGTCGCACAGTACACTGACAGACAGGGAAGTCGCACAGTACACTGACAGACAGGGAAGTCGCACAGTACACTGACAGACAGGGAAGTCTCACAGTACACTGACAGACAGGGAAGTAGCACAGTACACTGACAGATAGGGAAGTCGCACAGTACACTGACAGACAGGGAAGTCTCACAGTACACTGACAGACAGGGAAGTCGCACAGTACACTGACAGACAGGGAAGACGCACAGTACACTGACAGACAGGGAAGTCTCACAGTACACTGACAGACGGGGAAGTCTCACAGTACACTGACAGACAGGGAAGTCGCACATTACACTGACAGACAGGGAAGTCGCACATTACACTGAGAGACAGGGAAGTCTCACAGTACACTGAGAGACAGGGAAGTCTCACAGTACACTGACAGACATGGAAGTTGCACATTACACTGACAGACAGGGAAGTCGCACAGTACACTGACCCGACAGGGAAGTCTCACAGTACACTGACAGACGGGGAAGTCTCACAGTACACTGACAGACGGGGAAGTCGCACATTACACAGACAGACAGGGAAGTCGCACAGTACACTGACAGACAGGGAAGTCTCACAGTACACTGACAGACGGGGAAGTCTCACAGTACACTGACAGACGGGGAAGTCGCACATTACACTGACAGACAGGGAAGTCGCACATTACACTGACAGACAGGGAAGTCTCACAGTACATTGAGAGACAGGGAAGTCGCACAGTACACTGACAGACAGGGAAGTCTCACAGTACACTGACAGACACGGAAGTCGCACATTACACTGACAGACACGGAAGTCGCACAGTACACTGACAGACAGGGAAGTCTCACAGTACACTGACAGACAGGGAAGTCGCACAGTACACTGACAGACAGGGAAGTCGCACAGTACACTGACAGACATGGAAGTCTCACAGTACACTGACAGACAGGGAAGTCTCACAGTACACTGACAGACAGGGAAGTCGCACAGTACACTGACAGACAGGGAAGTCTCACAGTACACTGACAGACAGGGAAGTCTCACAGTACACTGACAGACAGGGAAGTCTCACAGTACACTGACAGACAGGGAAGTCGCACAGTACACTGACAGACAGGGAAGTCTCACAGTACACTGACAGACAGGGAAGTCGCACAGTACACTGACAGACAGGGAAGTCGCACAGTGCACTGACAGACATGGGAGTAACTATGTACAATGGGCCTGATTTAGAGTTGTGCAATAATGCTGCCGCTGTTGTGAATGTGTGTGCAGCCGCTATGCAAAAACATGCAAATGTCGCAACCACCGGGAGAGGTAATAAAGCACTCACCTGTGGCTTTGCAAATCCAAGCATCTGTGTAAAAAGACCCAGCACCTGTGTACAATGACGCAGCACTGGTCGAAGATCATTCAACTGTTGCAGGCCTGAGTGAGTTTATGATCCCACAGAATGACTGTGGGAAGTGAGACCCTGGAACCATATTCCTAGCGTGCGGGATCGCAAGTCGCAGGGTGTGACACGTCCCCGAAGGGGTCAAAACGCGCCTGCGTTCTTTGCCACCGTAACCTCCCCCAAACACTCCCTGACTGTAAATCACACTGCCAGTAAATAGTCGATGCGAAGGACTCCGGTAATGTAACTGGACGCTTGCGCCGGATGACTTAGACACATGTGAACATTTCCGATTATCGCTTAACTGCGAAAACATCAGCATAGGCTACAACTCTGAATCAGGCCCAAACACCGATTGTTCTTGTGATAACGCTGCCCGATGATTCTTGGGTGGGAGACAGGAGATGTCTGCACTATAGGTTGTTAGTTGGTATAAGCTAGCATAATTCACACTTCTTGTATTGTGAGGTGTCAGATAATGCAGCGCGTTCCCTTTTTTGTTAATTAGCCATTCAATGAACATTTTTCTTGTTAGCAAGTGACCTTTTTACTGACCACAAAGGACATTTCCCACAAGCTGTATTCTCTGGGATGCTTGGGAATCACTTTGTGAACGCGGCACACAAAAGCATAGCATTTAATTTCTCATTTGACCCTTGGGACCATAATAAGACCAACATATTTGTTTATTAAGTATACACAGGTGTTTTTTTCTTCAGATGAATGGGTTACGCAAATTAAAAAAAGAAAGAGCCTTTTAATGTTCCTGTGACACATTTGGATACAGTCTCTACGGATAGAAAACGTGCCTTCCCGTAAATAGCATAAGTGGTCAGGAAAAAGTTAAAAATGCCACAATAAATATATATACATATAGGAGACAGAACTGAGGGCCTGATTCAGAGCCGGACGCTCTGAACGAGCGCCCGCTCTGAATCAGGGCGTGGTTTTTTCCTTCCGTCCGGCCTTTTGGACGCTCGCATAGCTATGGGTTACCACCCACAGCTTATGCGAGCGTCCATGATGATGGTCGTGATGGTCAAGACCATCGGGCTTGCGATGAGACCCTGCGGTAGGGTCTCGGTGACCGCAAGCCCTGGAGTGATTTTGGCTCTATCAGAGCCAAAATCACTCCCACTGACATCACTAGTGATGTCAGTGGGGCCGGACCCAGACGGTAGGCGTTCCCATGGGAACGCCTCCGTCTGGCAGCCACGCCCCCGACACGCCCACCAAAGGGGGCGTGCTGTCACTCACCATCGACAGCACGCCCCCTTTGATGCGAGACCCATAACGACGGCTACCCCATCGTTATTCGGGTCTTGTGCATGCGCACGACGGAGCTCCCTCCGTCGTGCGCATGCGCACTAGGGCACCATCGACCCGCTTGCGAGCGCTCAGCGCTCGCGAGCGGGTCTGAATCAGGCCCTGAGCTTCCTAAGCACACATTCTTCCACCTCTTGTTAGGACACCTGACTCTTCTTGTTGGCAACTGCTCTCTGATCTCTCTATTCCAGTGTGCTGACTGAGTGCTCAGATCCGCACACACACAGCAGACTTGGTAGGAGAAGATGCTACCACTGCGTTCCGTCCGTAATACTGCATGTTTTAGCCACAGCACTAATAAAATTGTATTACATACTTCTGCTATTGAGGTGCTGATTCAAGGTGCTGGCTGGGGTGGAAGGGGTCTCCCGGCAACTGGAACCCCCCCCTCCTGCATTTGCCTATTTGCTCTTGTGAAAACTTTGATAACTCGCATATATTAAATAAATGCCCCCAAGTTTGCTCAGCCAGTTATCATCTTAGCCAGTTTAAGTTTCAGACAAGTACATCTGTCTCATTGTTTTAAAAAATATTTCTAATGATCTCCTGAACCACCAGTAGATTTCGGTACATGTCGTATGCCACAACTTTCCATGCATACAGCTGGCTGTAGTGGGCTAAGCTCAGTAATGGCATGGTATAAGCTAGTGCTAATATGCACTTTCCAGAAATATAAAAATCATTATTTTTTTACTTTTCGGAACAGCTGTCCCCGCACCAGTGCAACCTTTAACTGCTCTGGTAATATGGTATTCGGCGGCACAAGTCGTGACGAGTCGAAAACCAAAGTATTGGGCTACTTAAGGGGCACATTGATGAATATGGCCCTCATTCAGAGCCGTACGCTCTGAGCAGAGCGCACGCTCTGAATGAGGGCCGGGCTCCATTTTCATGGAGCGTACTCCTGGACGCTCGTATAGCTGTGGGTCACCACCCACAGGCTATACGAGCGTGCATTTTGATGGCCGCGATGGTCGTGACCATCGCGACCATCGAAATTGCGAGCCGGAGCCTGCGGTTGAGGTTTTCAACCGCAAGCTCCGGAGTGATTTTGGCTCTATCAGAGCCAAAATCACTCCCACTGACATCACTAGTGATGTCAGTGGGCCGGCTTCTGACGGGAGGCGTTCCTGTGGGAACGCACCCGTCAGGGAGGCACGCCCCCGGCACGCCCACCAAAGGGGGCGTGCTGTCAATCAACATTGACAGCACGCCCCCTTTGATCGGACACAACGAGCGAAGGAAAGTCCTTCGCTCGTCGTGTCTGGCGCATGCGCACGACGGAGCTCCCTCCGTCGTGCGCATGCTCAGTGCAGACCATCGACCCACTTGCGAGCGGACAGCCGCTCGCGAGTGGGTCTGAATCAGGCCCTATATCCCTTAAAACATACCCATAAAGGATCATGGAAATGTATAAAAAAAATACTGCACCATGCAGTCCCTCGGGTTTCAATCGCAAATGCAATTCCTATAGGACTCCATGGGGACTACGAAAATGGAAAGTGTATCAAGCTGAGAAAACCTTGGATATCCCAAGCTTCCTCCTTATAGGGAACAACATCTTTTGATGCACAACACCCGAAAGTAAAGTCAGTAAGTGATCCATTTTCTTTTTTCTTTCTTTGCAGAGCCTGTGTCACTGCAAGAGATTTTTGATACTTGGCCGTGAAAAGCAATTTATCATTTGCTGTGATGACGAATTTTGCATTTTGGTCCCTACAACATTAAGTTGCTTCCCTCCTACTTAAGCAAAGGTTTTTTTTTTCTTTTGCACAAACTTAAATATAGTCTCCCCTTTCAACTTTTTTATTTCCCCTCTACAATTTGGGGGATTTTTTAGGCAGAGGGCCTGATTCAGAGGCGCATGCAGAGGCAGCAGCGTCAGCGTCATTTGGCAGAGTGGCAGCGTGGACAACATGCAAATGCTAGTTGCAGCCCTCCACTTGTGTACTAGCGTGCGTAGAATGTGCACGTCCTAAGGCACGCTGCAAAACAGCCAGTGGTTCTGAACACCCCACTATCGTCGCACCTTTTGCGTTCGCCATCAACACTTGCACCAGCCTATGGCAGACACGGTCTGACACTCTCATAAAAAGGACTTTTCTTGCATTCACTTTAGGCCACCTCCCCGTCACTACCCAAAAATGCCCATGGTCCTGCCTCTCCGGTTCTAATGACATCAGTACCATAAGCAACAACAGGGCCGTAACATGGCTAAAATGTGCACTGCGTTGCCCCCCTTGGCAACCAACGTCATGTCACTGGGCACATGCCGTTGCGCAGAGTGGGCTGGAAGCACCGGTAAGTGAACCACTGACTTGGAGCATCCCAAGGATGCTCCAGATCAGCTGCACAGACTGCCTGTCTGTAGTACCTAAAGGACGCTCAGATGGTACCGCGGCAGTGACCTTGGCTGCAGGGTGCCTTTCCAGACACACTGATAGTCCGAAGCCAGAGGCTGTGGGGCGGCGATGGTGTCTCGCTCAGAGCCCTGCGCTCTGTGCGAGGACAACGGTCGTACATACCTAGTTACGGCCCTGAGCACGTTTGTGCGTACGCACTTGGTAACACATGTGCCCTAGTGATTTCTTTGATTATTTTGCACATGCACAATAGCAAACAATTGCGGAACGTCAGCACTGCGTGCACCTTTGAATCGGAAACAGAGGGCATGATTCAGACCCGCTCGCAAGCGGGTCGATGGTGGCCCAGTGCGCACGCCGCGTGCGCGAGCACCGGAGCGAGCGCAAAAAGCACTCGCTCTGTGGCTCACTACAAAAGGGGCGGCTGTCGATGTTGATCGACAGCTCGCCCCATTTTGTAGGTGTGACGTGGGGGTGGCTTCACAAACGGAGGCATTCCCATGCGAACGCTTGCCGTTTGTGGGCGGCCCCACTGACATCACTAGTGATGTCAGTGGGAGAGCTTCCGGCTCTATTAGAGCCAGAAGCTCTCTGAGGCTTGCGGCCACGAGACCCTACCACAAGGGTCTCGTCGCAAGTACGATGGTCGCGATGGTCTTGACCATCGCGACCATCACCCTGGCCGCTTGCATAAGCTGTGGGTGGTAACCCACAGCTATGCAAGCGGCCAAGAGGCCGAATCTAAAAAAACAAGTGCCCGTCCTGATTCAGAGCGAGCGCTCGCTTTTTGCGAGCGCCTCTGAATCAGGCCCAGAATCCCAACATTTTTAGGCAAAAAAACATGCACACAACAAATACCTGCCATTACGAGGGGCATCGACTTTTATTATTAGATCAGAGAACAACATAAAGTGCTTCAGGCAAAGAAGTCTATATAAACTCATGATTGCTTTTCTTCACACTGACCGGAACACAGGCAAAAAAAATTGTGCTGATAAAATATTGGAGCAAAGGCCGTGGGGTCTAGCTGCCCTCCCTATAAAACTTTGTGGTCCCCTTCAAAATGTTACCGTGAGGCCTGTAAACCTCTAATTACACCCCTGCCTGGCACCACTGTAATGTGTCATAAATACTTCTTATCACGGAGGCTATGGGTCTCTGACACTATAAATCTAAGAGCATGGTATTTGTTTTTGCAAATTCAACATTAGATACTTGTATGTTCCTCTGCACAGAAATACTGTTTTGCTGTCCATCTTTTATATCACTATTGCCCATCAAGGCGAACGGATATTTTTAGCATCCCCGAGCATGGTGACAAGGCAGTCGCCCACTAGGAGCAGTCTGTAATTGTTCTATTTTCACGAGAGGAATCAGCTGTGCATTAAGTGATGGAGACACCTGTTATTTGCATTCTAAGGCGTGAAATCTCAAACATGGCATTGCTTTTAGTAAATAAAACCATTCTTTATCTCTGTCTTTCCATTGCACACTGCTCGCTCAAGCTGAAGCCTTTATCCGTCTCTTATCACTGGCATCACTCTCCACAGGTACCAAGCACCGTTATGTTTACCGAGGAAGAATACAAAGTGACATCATTAGGGTGACTGTCATCCTTTAATACTATTACACATGTAACTGTAAGAGCGGCCTGGTGCAAAAGATCCATCTGCAAATGTGTAAATACACAATTTAGCATTGCATGCAATCAAAATCCCCTCCACACTGAATTTATGTGCGAGCGCCCCATTGCCTCATGGTTACGTTCATTCAGCCACAAGTGGAGACACAACTGTTTTGCGCACAACTCAGCGCGGCTTGTACTTATGTACACTTGGCTGTGGAGTACGTGCAATGCGAACACAGGGCCTGATTCAGCACAGGACGGAAATGCAAAGCTGCACGCAAGCAGCTTTACTGCTTGCTGGCATTACTTATCCGAGCTGTGTCCAAGGACGCACCATCGGATAATCTGCGATAACATCGCAGACACAACAAAGAGACCAGGAAATATCCGTCAGCCGACAAAGATCATGACCTCAACACGCCTCCTTTTCAGGAAACGAAGGCCGTCGCCGCCCCCTACCGCCCGCAAACTGACAGTCTGCTGCCGGACTCCGTGCGAACACACAGGAAGCGTACTGTGCTTGGACAAATTCCCGATCATCGGGAAACTGCGTTCAGCGTGCACTGCTGGATAAGGCCCACAGGCAACATATGTCCGCACATTTTTAATACCATGCAATTGCCCCATTTTGATTGCTTCGGAAACTTTAATGGAACAGTCGTCTCTGTTTACATTTATTTCAGGTAAATTTGTTTTTTTTATGTGTAGCGATTGGCTTTAAACCCCTAACCATTTTTTCAAATAATAAAAAAATATCTCTTTCGGTGATATTAGATGTTTTTTTAAATCCAGTCCGTGGTGCCAAACTCATACGCAATTAGCTTTTATTTTATGTGTGTGTGTGTCAAGGCCCTCAGGCTTTACTGCAGTCCAGTAAAAAGGTCCTTGCAGATATGTCCCATTTGCAGGGTTATGTTACTGGAGTTATGGGTTCATCTCTCATCTACATACAATCTGTGCCTATGGAATGTGGGAAGATAAGCAACATAAAATTACGTGTCAGGGAAAAAAAATTAAATAACAGATGCTCTTTGTCCATGTATAATTGTTAAGCGGCCTCTACAAGAAGGTGACATTGAGGACGGATGTGCTGTGACCACACGTCTCTCTACAAATTAGGGCGCCTCCTCCGAAAATAATAACGAGTCCTCCTGCTTTCTCAACAATGCACATTACTGTCTGGCTTTGGGAAAGTTGCATTATTTAAATGAGCCAAGTGTATGAGACATTTCCCAGCCAGAATCATACACTCGTGTCCTTCCACCTTCGTTACCATGGCGCGCACAAATCTGCGGCCTCCTGTTTTGCATACGGATGAGAAGAAAAACAATGGACTTGTAAGCCTCTCCTGACAGAACGCCTTTGTTTGAGGCCGTCTGATTCACAGGCCAATGAAATGCCATGAAAAAAAAAATGCACTCTTCACATATTCAGCAAGGGGATGAGGTGGTGGTGGAGGTGGTGGTGGTGGGGGGGGGGGGGCGGTCATCTTCATTTACTCCTACGTATGTGTCGATGGCATCTGAGTGATAAGGCTTCGATGCAATGTATCCTGGGGCCACTTGGAAAGGGAGGGATAGGAGAAAAAAAAAGTCCTTGGCTCCCATGAATCAATGCAGCGAGACCCAGCCCAAGGTGCAGTCCTTCCATAAAAGCAGAAGATGGCGCTACAGATTTACTCCTTTTTGTTTTGTTTTTAGTGCTTTGAATTAATAGATAGCAGACGTTGCACCTTGTTTTCTTCACAATGACTGTAATACATGCAAAGTCTGGGAATTACGTTAACAATGCTGTATTTATGGCCAGCATCTGTACGCTGGGAAAAATGCAAAGAATACGGATCTTATTTAGATAATGGTTAGAAGCAGGTTGCAGATGGTTGTTTTGACATTTCAAAATACAGTACATTTAACAGGCATTAATATCCAGCTATTAGCTTGATACATACTAAAGAGTGCCTTATTACAGAGCGACATGCTACTGAGTTTCCCAGAGAATGGACCTAGGAAAACAGAATTTATGACCTTGATGTCTCCTAAACATGTCAAGGTGAAGCTTTTTATCATCTGATAAATTAGCAGCCAAATATAAATTAAAATACAGTAAGATTGCTTGGCAAAGCATCATAAAATGCACGCTACTGCTGTGCAAGGCTATATAATATTGTAACATGCAGGTATTTGATATAATAAAACACATACTGCAATGACAGACTCAGCAGTAGAGATCTAAATTAGATCATAAATCAGCACTGTACGTCACATCGTGTGGAAATAAATATATATGAATTAACATAAAATAACATAAAATACTTATGTGCCTATACATATATGTCTGCATACAGTATATAATAACATAGTCAATTGATCAGACTAAATTGCATAATACATGCAGCAATAAATATGTTAGGAGACTCAGGCTTTAATAAGCTGAGATGAGGTAAAATGCTTCGTGGTAGTGATTATTATTATTTATTTATTAACAGTTTCTTATATAGCGCGACATATTCCGTTGCGCTTTACAATCGTAAACATTAATAGAACAAAACTGGCTAATAACAAACAGATATATCGGTAGGAAGGCCCTGCTCACAAGCTTACAATCTATAGGGAAATAGGCATTGATACACAAGGATAGGTGCTATATATGATACACAAGGATAGGTGCTATATATGATACACAAGGATAGGTGCTATATATGATACACAAGGATAGGTGCTATATATGATACACAAGGATAGGTGCTATATATGATACCCAAGGATAGGTGCTATATATGATACCCAAGGATAGGTGCTATATATGATACACAAGGATAGGTGCTATATATGATACACAAGGATAGGTGCTATATATGATACACAAGGATAGGTGCTATATATGATACACAAGGATAGGTGCTATATATGATACCCAAGGATAGGTGCTATATATGATACCCAAGGATAGGTGCTATATATGATACACAAGGATAGGTGCTATATATGATACACAAGGATAGGTGCTATATATGATACACAAGGATAGGTGCTATATATGATACACAAGGATAGGTGCTATATATGATACACAAGGATAGGTGCTATATATGATACACAAGGATAGGTGCTATATATGATACCCAAGGATAGGTGCTATATATGATACCCAAGGATAGGTGCTATATATGATACACAAGGATAGGTGCTATATATGATACACAAGGATAGGTGCTATATATGATACACAAGGATAGGTGCTATATATGATACACAAGGATAGGTGCTATATATGATACCCAAGGATAGGTGCTATATATGATACCCAAGGATAGGTGCTATATATGATACACAAGGATAGGTGCTATATATGATACACAAGGATAGGTGCTATATATGATACACAAGGATAGGTGCTATATATGATACACAAGGATAGGTGCTATATATGATACACAAGGATAGGTGCTATATATGATACACAAGGATAGGTGCTATATATGATACACAAGGATAGGTGCTATATATGATACACAAGGATAGGTGCTATATATGATACCCAAGGATAGGTGCTATATATGATACCCAAGGATAGGTGCTATATATGATACACAAGGATAGGTGCTATATATGATACACAAGGATAGGTGCTATATATGATACACAAGGATAGGTGCTATATATGATACACAAGGATAGGTGCTATATATGATACACAAGGATAGGTGCTATATATGATACACAAGGATAGGTGCTATATATGATACCCAAGGATAGGTGCTATATATGATACCCAAGGATAGGTGCTATATATGATACACAAGGATAGGTGCTATATATGATACACAAGGATAGGTGCTATATATGATACACAAGGATAGGTGCTATATATGATACACAAGGATAGGTGCTATATATGATACACAAGGATAGGTGCTATATATGATACACAAGGATAGGTGCTATATATGATACACAAGGATAGGTGCTATATATGATACACAAGGATAGGTGCTATATATTGCAATTTGGTACGGCCAGAATGCAGAGTTTCTAGGTTGGCTGCATGAACTAGTCACACAAGAATGTCAGCCAAATGTCAGGAGGATGTGAAAGAAAGACAATGTGTGAGGTTATGTGTGGACTGTGAAAGGGGATGTAATTAGATATGGAAGCTATGAAGGTTATGTGGGTGGTTCTGGAATATAAGCTTGCCTGAAGAGGTGAGTTTTCAGGGAACGCTTGAAGGATAGGAGGCTAGAGGAAAATCTTATTGTACGTGGTAAGGCATTCCATAGAGTGGGTGCAGTGATACAAAAATATGAGGAAGAAGAGTCTAACACAAGTCTGTTTTACGTACAGATCTAGCGATTACTTTGCACTGTGCATACTCTAAAGCCGTACATATACATCACTAAGGGAGTCGTACGCAACTTGGGGCTTCATTCCGAGATGGGCGCAGTGACAATGTTTACGCAGTTGAGCGATTATCGGTGGCCTGCTCACGAGTCTGAGTCACACTGCGCATGAATCACGTGTTATTACCGTTTTCGCTCACAGCGAGCATTTATTTGCAAAGTGACAGAAAGGCAGGGACCATTTGTGGGTGGCAACGGGGAGGTGGTGACTCAAACGCAGGAGTGTCGTGACCGTTCTTGGGGAGTGTTCATGTAAGCAGTAAAAGTATCTCTGGTGTCTCAGTTCCCGCAGCCGTCCTGCGCGACCATATCGTTGCTAAGAAAACTGTTGACTGATCTGCGTCTGACGCAATTGCCTGGATTTGCTAAGCAGCCAGTGGACGTCTCAATACAAATCCCAGCAGCTGCGACATTTGCATATATTCACACAGCTGCAGCATACGGAATCTCAGTCACAGCGGCTTTTGCATCCAACTTGGAATCAGGCTCTTGGTCTTAACTCTGGCTGAGACTTACTAGGCAAAACTGGGTAAGTGAGGGGGTGGTCGCACGCAGGTTACTTTAACTGAGGGCGTCCATTGGGTTGTAAGTGTAATTGTGGCCTATGCAGAATGTGCATATGCTGAGATTCTTTTGATATCAGGCAAATCTCTTGCACCAGGTTTAGGTCTGATAATGGATGACTGCTTTGAACGAATGGATAGATAGGGGGCAATGCAGTTTCATTGATGGGTACAATTCTGGACATGGGCAAATACCCACATTTAGGGCCTGATTCAGCTTTGGGAATAGAGTAAGATAAAGCAAGTAACTGCATCTTTAGCGTTCCCGCTAGGCTGTTTTAGCGGGGCGCGGCGCCCTGCCCTTCTGGAGGGCAAAAAGCACCCTGCCCTTCAGGAGGAGGGCAAAAAGCGCCCTGCCCTCACAGCCTGCGGGTGCCGTTCCCGCGGGTGGAGAAACATGCGGTGTCCCGGTCACCGCTGGAGAATAGACGACGGGCGCATGCGCCCGGCATCTATTCTCCCATTCTGCAGCGCTTGGGGGCTGCCCGGCATGTCCGTAAGCGCCGGGCACGCCCCCAAGTATGACGAAAAGGGGACGCGTCTTATAGATACGCCCCCTTTTCATGACCACGCCCCCTTGTCGGGCGCGCGCGCGCCTTCGATGCGCGCATAAGGTTGCCCTCTCTAGCTCCGGCGCCCTGCCTGCCGCCGGAGCTAGAGTGAACACTAAATTCTTGGTAACACCACGCTGCACTGCAGGTGGGGCAGATGTAAAATGTGCAGAGAGATTTAGATTTGGGAGGGGTGAAATCTAAATTGCAGTGTCAAAATAAAGCTGTGCAGTATTTATGGGCTATATGCAAAAGCAGCCAGTATTTACCCAATATGCAAAAAAAATAATAATAATGTATTTGCACCCCCTGCATTGCAACATGGTTTGTCCAGGATCACAGTTACTTGCTATATATTTACTCTATTCCCAAAGCTGAATCAGGACCTTAGTTCCAAAAAGTGTGAGAGCAATTGTGGCCACCTGGCATGGCACTCCAAATTAACTCCTAAATATGCAGTCATAATAGGCGTATAGGTACTGTATTCAATCATTGTTGACAGTCACAAGGTCAACGCTGTAATGTTGCATGGTTCTGAATGTCGACAGCTTCTTTCAGAATGCCGACATGTCCATGCAACATTTCAACTGACAAAATGTTGATATGTTCAAAATGTTGACATTATGCTTGTATAAATTATAAACATATCAGCGTTAGTGTTAGGCTGCGGCTAGAGTTAGTGTGTAGTTGGTATGGACATCTGGCATTCCCTGGACGCTTCGATCCCCTATGACTGCTGAAACTGGACACTGGCCAAGGGCAGCCTCATGATACTGGAACAGGACACCCACTGGACACTGGCACAGGACAACCTCTTGAAAATAGAACAAGATACCCTCTGGACACTGGAACAGGACACCCACTGGATACTGGAACAGGACACGATCTGGACACTGGAATAGGACACCCACTGGATACTGGAACAGGACACGCTCTGGACACTGGAATAGGACACCCTCTAGACACTGGTATAGCACACCTTCTGGTCACTGGAACAGGACACCATCTGGACACTGGAACTGTACACCATCTGGACACTGGAACTGTACACCATCTGGACACTGGAACTGTACACCATCTGGACACTGGAACTGTACACCATCTGGACACTGGAAAAGGACACTTTCTGGACACTGGAACAGCACAACCTCTGGACGATGGAACAGCACAACCTCTGGAACACTGGAACAGGACACTCACTTTACACTATAACAGCACACCCACCAGACACTGGAACAGGTCACCCGCCAGACACTGTAACACAGAGGCACCTGCAGGAAACGTCTCTCTGCCGGGGCCAAGATACTCTCCTGTGCTGCCATGCTTCACTGACCTCCAGTTCTACCATATCTTCTTGCTCCGCGTTTCACATCCCCCAACCAGAGCACAGAATGCTGGGGGATGTAGTGTCTGTAGACAATCACTGATGCCCCGAAATTCCCGCCTCTCTTCCTCTGCATGTCATCCCTGGCATTGTATCTCTAGCTGCCAGGGAAGCAGTGGGGGTTACAAAAGAAAAGGGCATCTAATAGCAACAGGGCAATTTAGTAAAGATGCAAAGTGCTCTTTTGTGGTACCAGATGCCTATTTATACCCAGATGCACAGGGGTGAAAAATTCAGCCCAACCTGATGAGAGTTTGGTGGAGGATCCTTAGCATATATAGTTTCGCACTGGTAAAATATGATTTATTTTTCCAGGATGTGATGAGCTGGCGGGTGGAGAAGCAGTCACAGGGATTACCCCTGTATTTCGGGTACCCACATAACCTTTCTCAAGTTGGTCATTGTTGCCAGAAATCATCATGTCTATACACTTAATGGGACTCATTTTACACTTTTGGGAAGCAATTTTCTAGTTGCCCAGTGTAGTGAAAACATTTAAACCCATGTAATAATACCATGGACAAGGTCCCCTGAATGCCATGATTGTTATAAGCCATTAATGTGTCTAAACCGAGAAACACTGATACATTTAATGTAATGAATGAAGTGTACTTGGTAAGCGCCATTACCTAGGTACACCGCCACCAGTCCCAACGCTTCTATGAATATTGTATATCATTTTACCGTACTGTATTGTGCCTACCGCGTATTGTTGTTCATTCCTGTTGTACATTGTATCATATCGCTTGCTCAGCATAATAAACCCATGCACAAGCAGTTGTTGAAAGTATCACAGTTGCTGACAGTGGGCCTGATTCAGACCCGTTCGCTATTTGCGGTCGTTCGTTCAAAAACAAGGGGTGGCTATTCAAATGATCCGTTCGCAAATTGCGGTCTGTTCACACCTCTAAGTCTGAACGAGCGAGCAAAACATACGCTCGTTTATTTGATAAAAACGCCCCCTGGCCGCTCGCACCATACGTCATGTCCGCTATTTATTAGATTAATCGAGTACATCGACCAGCGTATGAACTGCTCGCTATTCTTGAGGTTGGTTTTTTCAACCAGTATTTTGCGAGCAGTTCTGAGTTAAAAAAAACCAAGTGACGTGGTCAATGACGCTGCTGGATTAATTATGCACTCCCTTAAAACGCCCGTTTTGACCTTTAAGCACGCCGCCTGCGTTCGGATCTCCACTCCCCATTTTCAAGCACCTTCCCCTGTTACCACCCACATACGCCTCATTCTGTCACTCAAAATAGCAGGCATTCGCTATATTGCGAGCACATGAATTTCCGCCGCACTGACTGGTTCGCGCATGCGTATAACGATCCGTACGCATGCGCAGATGTGCGAACATCGCTCGGAACGAGCGTACTGCCGCTAGCGAGTGGCCCTGAATGAGGACCAGTATCAACTAAGGTACATTAGGAACAGGTTAGGAAGACAGGTGTGTTTTGCCCACAGGGATCAGCTGGAAACTTCAGCAAGAGCCTGCATGTCAATGGCCATTTTGGTCATGAGGATTAGAAACACCTGCACACAGGTTAGGAGCCAAGAGTCAGCCAAAACGATCGGAAGCATTGTCATAATAGAGTACTTACAGTAGTTGGTGAGTAGAGCTTGGTGAGGAGAATTCAATAAGGGGCTGCCTTTTGCATATGCATACAATCACAACATTGATCATCATTGATGATGCACGTGGAAGGAGTGGCTCTTGTCCTAAATCTCCACTTCGGCAGTTCTCTCTTTACTTCTCCCTTTTACACCAGAAGGGGAAGGATTTCTCCCCTAGAGACAGACAGTAATCAGATTAGTAGTTATGTCAAAATACTGAAGTAATCATCAATCAGGGCAAAGTGAGGCACATGTCTTGCAAAGTTACTTTGCACAAGGTAAAGTAGATTAACACAGAATTGCATTATTCACAAAAATGGCACTTGTTATTTTGCAGCTCACTAAAGGTGCCAACACACTTGGCGATTTTTTACACGATCTGGCCGATTCCGACTCATTGGAACGACAGATCGTGTAAAAGATACCCAAATCGTGAGTCCCCACTCACGATCACGGTGCGATGCACGGCCCCCGCTGGTCGCACATCGCATCTTCAGATCTGCCGTGCTGTAGGACACAATGCACTGGATGCACAATAGATCTTATGTCAGATTGGACATTTTTAACTCCAAATCGTGTGTAGGACTTCCGGGAGCTGCCGGGGGAGAGCTCAAGGGAAATCGTACATCGTGAGCACATCGCCAAGGCACCTTAACTCTACACACTATTACTACTAAACAATTATAACACTTACTATTTGCCTAATTAACCTACTTGGTATTAAATATAGACAGATGATACTATATACTAGTGCTTCTTAAACTTTCTCAGTTCAAGGCACCCTTAGGGTATCCATATTTTTTAAGGCATCCCTAAGCCATAATAATTAAAGAGCAGTCCAGTTTTTTAGATAGTTGGGTCAAAATAACGTAATAAGTATTTAAAAAGAAAGAGAAAAAAGAAAACTGTGGGCCTGATTCAGAGCCGATCGTAAGCAGCCGTTCGTTCGCTCAGAGCGATGTTCGCACATCTGCGCATGGGTTGTAATGCACATGCGCGAACCATTCATTGCAGTCGGAAATCGTGTGCTCGCAAAATAGCGAATGCCTGCTAATTTGAGTAACAGAATGAGGCGTTTGTGGGTGGTAACAGGGGAAGGTGCTTGAAAACGGGGAGTGGTGATCCGAACGCAGGCGTGCCAAACGGTCAAAATGGGCGTTTTAAGGGTGTGCATAATTAACAAAGCAGCGTCATCGGCCACGTCACTTGGTTGTCTTTTAGCCTGAACTGTTCGCATGAATGCGGTAGGAAAATGTTACCACAAGCACTGCGAGCAGTTCAGACGCCTTTCGATGTACTCGATTAATCGAATAAATAGCGGAGATGACGTAGGATGCGAGCGGCCAGGAGGCGTCTTTACAAAATAGCGAGCGCATGTTTCGTTCGCTCGCTCAGACATAGAGGCGTCAACAGATCACAAAGAGCGAGCGCTCAATTTAAATAGCCGGCCACTTTTTCTGACCGAGCGAGCGCAAATAGCGTCCGGCTCTGAATCAGGCCCTTTGTTCCTCCATGTCTCTCCCTTTTATTTACTACAATTGCACTCCATGTCTCTCCCTTTGCCCTCTCTTCATTTTCCCCTCTCCATGTCCATCCCTTACTTCCCTTTAGTTGTGATCGTCAGGGCCGTTCTGCAGCATCTCTCCTCTGACACTTTCTGGTTGATCTCCCACAACAATCTGCATTGTAGGGCACCATTCAGCAACAGGCAGCCTCAGGATTCACTGCCTGTTGCTTTACAGTGACAGATCCCCTCCCCCGCTCATCACAAACCGCCCAGTTGCTCTACTCTATTCTGCCCCACCAACCCCTCTCCCACCCGTGCAAAAACAAGGCCACCTAGCACCATGGCACCCCTGGTGACAATGCCACAGCACCCCGGTGACAGTACCGCGGCACCCCAGGATGCCGTGGTGCACAGTTTGGAAACCACTGCTACATATTTGCAATCACATTTAACTTGCTAATGCAACACAAACTAATACTATGAATCGGGAGCAGCTATGGGATGTGCAGGCTGGGTTGTATGACAAGGGACAGAGGAAGGAGGCACCAGTGGAGGAGCGGGATCTGTCAGCACCGCGCCAGAGGGGAGCAAATGAAGAATAATAATCCAGCATCACGCTTCAGGTCAGCAGCGCTGTGGCTTTATACTGCACAGGCAGTTTGTCTGTTCCGCTGCCTAGCCTGAGAGTGAGTTTCAGACAGTGAGAGATTGATGGCTGGCCCTGAAATTAAAATACCGGCATTGGTACCCATGGTTTGTTACTTTCTTCAGTTTAGAGAGAAGGCATCTGGTATAATAATAATAATAATTTTATTTACATAGCGCTTTTCTCCCATAGGACTCAAAGTCGCTTTACAAACATCAGAAAAGATGGTACATTGTACAAGGATTTGGTGTTGCAAAAAAATAGACAACCACACCGAGATAATTAAAATCAACCGAAACCTAGAGAGCACAATAAGCATACTGTATTGCGGGGTTGGTGCAGACATTTTGGGAAATAACTTCCATGGGTTATATATTCCACCCACAAAGGTACCACATGAGGCAGCCGTCTTGGGCGCACTACGTAGGATTACCCTGGGAGGAATAGGTTACGCCTAGAAGAGATGACACAAAGTGAGTGGATGCAGCATCCTGATGCTAGGAGTAGGGTCCCAACATAATAATCAGGTCCATGTATTTTTCATGCCATCCACGAGTGTACCAGGTGAGGCAGCCATGGTGGGCACACTACGAAGGTTGCACTGTGGGTGGTAAACCATACAAGGACCCAAGGCATATATGGCATGAGTGTAAGTAGGGACACTCAGCAAAGTTATGTAGTCATCTGTAAAGCACCTTAGGGGTCTAATTCACAACTACTCTCTGTATTGTATGGTAGTCACTGATGTTCTGTGTTTCATATGGCTGTTACTGTTGCTTTCTATATTATCTGGTACTAATTGATGATCTATTATATGGCGAACACTGATGCTCGCTGTATTGTATGATGGTCACTGATACTCTCAGCATTATACGGCAGTCATATAATGTATGGCATGGAGGTCACTGATGCTCTCTGTATTATATGGCGGTCACTGATGTTCTCTGTATTATTTAACAGTCAAGGTGATGCTCTGTAATATATGATGGTTACTCTTGCCATCTATTATATGGCAGTCAGTGATGCTCTGTTTTATATTGCGGTCATTAATGTTCTCTGTATTGTATGTGCTCTATGTATTATATGGTGGTCAATAATGCTTTCTGTATTAATGATAGTCACTAATGTTCTCTATATAGTATGGTAGTCACTGATACTCTCTTTATTATATGGCATTCACTGATGCTCACTGTATTATATGGCAGTCACTTATGCTCTCTGTATTATATGGTGGTCACTGTGATGCTCTCTGTATTATACAAGGATCACTGATGCTCTCTGCAATATTGTAGTCACCAATGCTCCCTGTAGTGTATAGCAGTCGCTGATGATGTGTATTGCATGGCAGACTGTTAGGATCTGAGTTTGTTGTGGACCTGGGGTGGAAATAGGAGCAGACACCTGAACAGATTTAAATTGAAAAGTGGGTCTTTTAATGGGTGAACTTGCAGACATGTACAAGGATAATAAATCAAAGTCCAGAATATTAAGAGGAGGGTGATGATTATAAACTGTAGTGAAGTATGTATAGGTAATGTCCAGGTAGTGGCAGAACAAATAAAAGTCTTTGTAATCCAAATGGTCACTGCAAGGTTGCAGACAGGAAAACAGTACTGATTGAAACTGGTGAGGTGAAATCTGGAGAGGTAATGGAGTAATTAGAATATCAGCAGCTGATGAAACTAAGTGGAGAGTTATACTGAGATGGCTCAGTGTAGAACCAGAGAGCTAGGTAAATGGAGGAAGTGTAGGTTCAGGGTTAACTGTACACACAGCTCCTTTGGCAGGGAAAGGGTAAATAGAAGGTGCAGGATTGTTCCAGCAGGAGACTGGGAGCAAGCAGAGCGATGCAGGTGACTTGGAAGCTGGGATCCAGCAGGAGCACAGGCGGCACTCAAACAGGCAGGTATACAGGAGCACAGGAACTCTCTCACAGCATACGTTGTGAAACACGTTGCACTGGCAACCATCGGAAGCTCTGAACTCCCTTAAGTACCCAGTGCAGAATCGTGATAGAGAGAGCATGTGACACGCCAGGACTGGAGCAGCTAAGTCACATGACAAGAGGCAAGATGGCGGCGCTCATACCAGAGCGGAATGGAACACCACCAGGCCTACCCCGGCCAGAATGACACAGTGCCTGCGGAACACTTTGCACAGCCAACGCCTGCCGCCGGACACCAGCCCCTCCGCTGGAAGGACCACGCCACAGCGCCCTCGAAGGTAATACCTGTCATCCCCTATGCCGAGGAACCCTGGTCGTGACACAGTCACTGTGATGCTCTATGGTGGGTTAGGTAGTGTAGTACACGCAGCGTTATATTTGAGTCTTGAGACAGTGGAGCCTGCAAGATCCATTTAAAAGAGAAGACACCCCAGAAGCATATAATAAATGTAGCAGGTGCTGGTACCTAAGAACTAAAAAATGGTTACACGTGGGTCCCAGCCAATGAGTGGCCTCTACATGTAAGGAGGCTGCTGATTGGCTAGCGGCCCGTGGGAAATAACAGATGATTACGATCATCTGTTATTTCGTGAGGTGCAAGTATATGTGACAACATATACTTGCACGTGTTCGTATGGATCGCGTAAGTCGTTTTTTTTTTTGCCAAGAACATGGATGCTACGGAGTGCGGTGCCAGGATAGAGGGGAGTATGGGATATTTTTTCAAGGTACATTCCTGGAATCTACATAGAGAAGTGGACAGACTAGCTGGGCACAGGTAGGTATGTGTGAGTGGGTTAGGTGTATGTAGTAATGTTTTACTAGATACGGTGTGTGTGTACTGTGGTTTTTTAACTATTTATTTTACAGTGGGAGTACGGGTGCCGTTCCACAAGTGCCAAAGGGCAGGCATGCTGGCACCTGTAGTTTCACTGTAAAATACAATAGTTTTCTACTATTTTACACTTTATTACCCCCTCACCCACAGCCCAGGGGCGCGGCGAAGAGTCCCGCACATCAGACCAAGCCTAGGCTTTCGGGAGAGGGGGGACCCCTTCTTGTGGGGTCCCCACCTCCCCTGAGATCCCCGGCTTTGCCTGACCAGCTGTGGGAGAGAATGCTTTGGCCATGGAGACCCGGTAATAGGTTCTCCTGAGTGTGGCATTACATCCCGGGCGGTTTGGGTCCGGTGTTGGTTTTAAATATAGGGGGACCCCTACGCAATTTTTCCACCCTATATTTAAAACCAGCAGCCAGGTGCTGGTTCCTAACTTACGGGGGAACCCTACTATTGATTAAGGGTCTGAGTAAGAGTGGGACGTAAAGTGATTGCAATTCCATCTGCTTTACTCGTCTGGAAGCAAATGTGAATGCCCTCTTGCATTCAGAGTAGCCCTCACTATGCGACGGCACCTCCCCCATCCATCCACTGGCACAAGCAGTCTTTCTGACTATCTGTGGGCATGTACACCAGCCCCATCCCCAACTGAGAGTGGCCGGATATCTACATATGCTCACCCCCGTCCGCTCACATGAGAATGCCGCACGGTAACACCCACTCAGTCGCAAGTGGAGATGCAACTGAGATCCTCATGATTCATGAATCTCCTGGAATTACACTAGGATGCACATGAAGGCACCGGGCATGGGCAGTCCTGCAGAAATCGTGATGTTTATACGCTGGCGGAATGTCGTGCCACTCTAAATCAGGCCCTTATTCTTTCATTAATTTCAGATTTATTTTATTTTATTTTGAGCACCATTAAGGTGTTGTAGTTTTTTTTTTTTTGCTTATTATTGGCTTGAAAGTAAAAAATTATTTCCATCCCTAAATAAAGGTAGCAGAAAAGTCATTGGATGGTAATGCATTATCCAAGTGCAAAAAAAAAATTAAATGTCTGCTAGGCTTAAAGCACCGTTATCCCGTGCACTAGAGTTTCCATAATCGTTCCCTACTATATTTACGATGTGCTATATACTATGCTGTATCATAGTTTGGATACTTTTCATCTCAGAGAAACTTTATTTTTTACACCCTTAAAGCCCCTCTCCCTTAGTTGTCATCCTAGCCAGCTGGCATCATTGGACAGACACGTTCGAGGTACAGCAACCAGGAAATAATACACGAGTCACTATCTAGTGAAAGGCCCTAATCTTATAGGCCATTAAAATGTGACTTAATCCAGGAAGCCGCTGTATGATCTGAGGTTCCTCGCAGCTAATCTGTGGCTAAAAGCTCTTTCCAGCCCATCCTTGACGGCAGATAATGATTTGCTAATTGTTGTATCACTCTTTGTGCCCCCCCTCCCCACCACCCCCCTACTCCTCGTTTTCAAAGACTTTAATGACTTCTTGCTTTCCCTGCGGGCCAGTCGTCCTGACAACAAGAACAGGTTGTAGTTCTTTTTTCCCACCCTGTTACAGGGTCACTAGATATTCCTTTGACGTCCTTGTAGAAGGCCTGACCCGGGAGGTAAGGGTCACAGGCACAAAGAGTGAGGTCAAGTGATTCTTTCTTTTACAAAGGGACGTGAGTACTCCCTGGTGAGGGGGTTTGCGCCCAATTAACTCTGGAGAAACCGAATAGGCCGAGGCTCACGAGCTGGTCTATTAATGGAGTCCTCTGGGCGAGTTTGTGAGATGAGTAGGAGCCAAATTTGCTGCCCGGTCGGATCCAGCAACGCAGCACGTGGCGACAGAGATGAGAAGGCTTGTTCTTTTTGGAATTATAATAAGAGAATGTTGTGGATAAAAAATAAGGCATAAGGCAAAAAAAATAAAATCTTGGACCCTTTTTGGTTGCTACGTAAATAACGACATGCTGTGTCTGCTCATGTGACACGTTTGCGCGATTTGGCAACCGTCCGTCTCTCTCTCATAAAAACCAAAATGGAGACTGTTCGCTGAACCCGGTGGCCGTAATCAGTGCCCCAGCATTGGTTATCGATAGGCATTACAATCAAATCAGAGCGATTGTCTAAGCACTTTGACGTGTGCAATCCATGCAATTCCCCGCTTTGAAGCATCATCATGGCCGCGTCCAGGCTGAAATTATATAGAGATGCCTCTTCTCAGCATGAATCGCCAGAAAATAGATATAGTACAAGATAAGTCGGTTATCGGGGCACACTGGAGGTGTACCAACATATCATGCTGAAAGTCTCCTGACTTGTGGGGGCTGGGGGGGAGAACTCCAGGTGTCTTGCTAACACTTTATCTTTGTCTATATTTCATACCCCTCCTCGGGGAGGGAGTGAATAGCTGACGCCACTCCCCTCTTTATGTGAGCGAGGCAACGTGTTTGATGACGCTAGTGGCGTTATGTATCATGTATCGAGCCTTGGAGAAAGATGAAATTCCCAAAGCCGCCAATCAGTTTCAAGCTGTCATTTATCTAGCACAGTCTTTGACATAACAGTTTGAAGCTCATTGGTTGCTCTGGGCAACTCCTCCAAGGCTGCATACATCTACCCTTTAGTGTTCACTGGGACGGGCATTGCTGGACAACGCAATGTGTGGATTACGGAATGCAGAAGCATAAGGGAGAATGGTGCTGTATTCCTCCTGCGCAATTCAAGACATTGGAAGACTCAGGACTCATTCAGAGTCGGTCGTTGCGGCCACACGGTCGTACGCCACCGATGTTCGCTAAACTGCGCATGCGTAAAATTCGCAATGCGCATGCGCAAACTAGCTGTTATGATCGGAAATATCTCTCTCCTTGAACTTGGCCAGGTCGTTAGTTTGAGTGACAGGATGAGGCATTTGTGGGTGGTAACAGGGGAAGGTGCTTGTGAACGGGGGAGTGGAGATCCGAACGCAGGCGTGCCTGACTAAGCAAACAGCGTTTTATGGGAGTGCATAATTAACTAAGTAGTGTCATGGTACATGTGACATGGGAGGATTTTACACTGACTTGATCGTAGTGCTTAAGAGAGGGTATGGTCAACCTTAAGCTCTACGACCAGCTCCGATGGTTCCCGATGGTCTCAATTAATCCTTATATGCCCGGAGATGACGTGTAATGCGTACGAGAAGGGGGCTTTCTTTTTTTGTCTTACGGCCGCATCCTTCCCTTGGTCGTCCAGCTACCGATCCGATCTTAAGGACGCAACTTGCGAGTGCATCATTTGCATATCCGGCCACTTTTCCCTTACGACCGTGCGGCCGCAACGACCGACTCTGAATGAGGTCCTCAATGCATTGCACATGCAGGCCGTACTGGATGTACATGGTGGCCCTAGACTGCATTAAGGGCATGATTCTGAGTCGGATTCTATGTCGATGTGGGACGCATTTGAGCGATATTTTTACTGCACATGTGTCAATGTCGCACCGCGAATGTATCCCGACTGTGCTTGTACAGAGTCGCAGTAGCAATTTCAGCAGTGTATTGACAATATATTGGACATTTCCTGGGCGGTGAAGGGAGGTGGCTATTCAGATGCACGGTCCTTCTTATTTGCGTGTTATGGGAGTATCTCAGAAGTGGTTGCGTACACAGATGCTTGATCGGTCAAATCGGAGGCCGTACTCAGATCGAGATCCTGCACCTAGCATAGGGCTGGTGCAAGTTTTGATGCTGCGCCCGATGCTGGCGTCTAAAGACACCGACAGTGGGCATCTCGGTCCTTGCACAGTCAGATGCACGCTCGTACACCAGGGAAGAGCTTATAGTGGCATTTGCAGAAAGCCGGAGATGGGTGACCGGCGTAAAACCCACACATGGACGCCACTGCTTCCAAATCATATTTGAGTTTAATTTTTATTTTGTATTTCTGATCTGTAGCAGTCCTTTCTGCTCAAAAAGCTTTTGTTTACTGTTTTGGTTTTTTATATTTATCCCGTCTACTAACTTTAATGTGATCTGAGCTGCTGAGTTTGTGGCATGTAACTGTGATGTTATGCCTGTTTATATAGCTGTGTTTTTTATTAAATATTTGCCAGTGAAGTAACATGTTCAGAAGAGAGGGGGGCTTGGAAAATTGATTCATCTCAAGACGGTGCAACCTCAGCAATACCTGGGAGCTCCACCACTGATGTGAGAGCTTTCCTGCCGGGTCCTGCAGATTTGTATACACTATGGCCCTGATTGAGACCCGCTCGCTGCCGTAGGCGTCCACCCACAGCTTGTGAGAGCGGGCTGGAGACCGTCGCGATTATTGCGACCATCGGGCTTGCGACGAGACCCTGGGGTAGGGTCTCTGCTGCCGCAAGCCTGAGTGGACTCCCTGCTCTGATAGAGCAGGAAGTGCACTACTGACATCACTAGTAAAGTCAGTTAGACCTCCCAACAAACGTCAGGCGTTCCTTAGGGAACGCCTGCATTTGTCCAGCCACCCCCCCTACCCGCCCACAAAATGGGGCGAGCTGTCAATCACCATCGACAGCCGCCCCGTCTTGTAGCGAGCCCCGTAGCGACTGAAGTTCAGTCGCTCGGCGGGGCTCGCGCATGCGTACGCCCTATGCACCGGTTTTCTGTGTTCCCTCCTACGCAGAGCCGGCTTAGTAAAACTTGAACTCTGCGCTGTGTGCTGGTCCTCATTAACAATTGCAGGGAGTTGATGGTATATAATTTATTCTTGTAACAGTAGATGCTCCAGTTATTAGCCAATATCAGCGTTATTTTTCATGTTCAGTAGCTGGCAAAGCTTGGTGACATTCCAACACCGTATAAAACAGCAATGTAATAGCCTTTACATCTGCAGTGTAAGGACAGAGCCCTGTGTGTGTGTGTGTGTTTTTTTTCTTTCCATTACAAGCTGTAATTGCAGTTTGGGAGCTGATAATTTGAAATACAACATTGGACGCATTGCTGTGCTGATTGGGTTTAAATCCATGAAAAGGTGACATGTGGTTTGGTGCACAATGCACCCTGATTAAACCCTGGGTCAGATTTGCTTTGCATTATGTGCATGGTCCAGCGAGCATCGGCAGCCGGGAGCCCTGTAAATAGCCTAACGAGTGTGCAGTAAAGGAGATTGCAGAGAAAGTGGCGGCTGGGTAAAGATAAAAAAACACAGGGAATATTTCCCCAGATGAGGTTTCTAATTTGTTTTGCGGTTTATTCGTGTGAAGCAGCTGATTAACATGCTGCATTTTATCTGTTTCTTCAATCTATACACACATTATATATATATATATATATACATACATACAGTATATATATATATATAGACTGGGTAATTAATTAATGATGGGAAATATAGAGCTCTGAGCAAATGGAGAACAGGCTACTCTGCAAAGACATTGGTGCCTGGAAAGAAGGGGAAGGGACTGTCAGTCATTTTGACTATCAGTACATGACATAGGGGCTTATTTATCAACACTCTAAAGGCCTGATTCAGATGCCAATCTGTTCCCTAGATGGAGCGATTGTTAGCCACTGCGCATGAGGCGAAAGATGCCATTGAATGGAATAATAATCCTTTACAAAAAGCTGCAAGTCAAACCAAGAGAGCTGCAAATCTTACAGTTAGAGCAGCCAGGTTACTTAAGAGCAAAGAGAGCACCGCCAGTGCTAAAAGTGCTATTCCCAGAAGGGAGTAAGGGCCTGATTCAGAGCCGCTCGTAAGCAGCCGCTCTGAGCGATGTTCGCACAACTGCGCATGCGCATGGGTCGTAATGCGCATGCGCAAACCAGTCATTGCGGTCGGAAATCTTGCGCTCGTAAAACAGCGAAGGGCTGCTAATTTGATTGAGAGAATTTACCATTTGTGGGTGGTAACAGGGGAAGGTGCTTGAAAACGGGAGTGGAGATCCGAACGCAGGCGTGCCTAACGGTCAAAAGGGCGTTGCATAATTAGTAAAGGAGCGTCATCGACCACGTCACTTGGTTGTCTTTTAGCCTGACCTGCTCGCAGTGATAGCGGTAAGAAAAACCTACCACAACCACTGAGAGCAATTCAGATGCCTTTCGATGTTCCCGATTAATCTAATACATAACGGAGATGACGTGTGATGCGAACGGCAAAGGGGAGTCTTTACAAAATAGCGAGCGCATTTTTCGAACGCTCGCTCAGACATAGAGGTGTCAACACACCGCAAAGAGCGAGCGCTCAATTTAAATATCCAGACCCTTTTTTAGAACGACCGTCCGCAAATAGCGTCCGGCTCTGAATCAGGCCCTCTGTGTGAGAAATCTGTCAGAGGAGGGGAGTACAATCTGAAAAAGATCTGTAGTAAGTCCAGTTCCATTGTAGAGGTCCAGAAAGAGTCCAGGTCCAATCCAGATTGAGTCAAGGTTCAATCCAGACGAATCGTTGATCAAATACAGAGGTTATGACATAGTCTAGATCCAATACAGAGGTCCGAAGGGAGTCCAGGTCCAATCCCTAGCACGTCCGGATCTGCAAACAACTGTTCCAGTTTTGTGCAGAGGGCCCGATTCAGAGATGGACGCAGTTCACATCGTTGCTGCGTCTTTGAACCAAGCAGCAAAGTGAAAATACGCTAAAGTAGCAGGAGGCGTCTGAGGAGATCGTAGTGCTTCATCCAAAGAGCATTGGATCACCATGGCCGCCATCAGATAAAGCCAACGGCTACGCTGAATGGCCGTCTTACCTTCACAGCTGAGGTCAGGCAATCTGCACCTTCAGATGCAGACCTTGGCCTTGGCACCCCCAGAAAAAGGGGGCGTGACGGGAACGCAGATAGCAGGTTCAGCCGTACTCACTGTTACATACACACTGGTGATGGAGTGGAGCTTGAGCAGATCTGCTCATCAGCAGGTGAGTAAATTCTGTTTGCGGGAAGTGGTGCAGTCATGCTGGAGCAGCCTTATAGCAGCTAATAACTGGTCTCCCTCATGAGTTAAGTAGGAGATGTCTGTGTCCCACCAGGCCACTCTACATAGTGACAGACAGGATGGCCCCTGTACATGCTCAGTAGTAACCTCAGCGGCTGTCTTGGAACCGGGCATGAGGCCCCCCTGGATAAACAGGAAGACAGCAGTCTGTGCAGAAGCCCATTTCTCCTTCAACAACGTGCAGGGTTCCTGAGACCGTCAGCATCTGCAATAGGTGAGACTAAACTACCGGTGAAATTATTCCAACCAACCTGAGTTAGAACAACATGGCCTATTTGTCATTAGTTCCTTGATCGCTGCATGTTCTTCTGACATTATCTTCTGAAATATAGTGCCGGCATCATATTTCTGAAGTAGTCACTAGATATATGGCACCATATTTACAAAGATAATGCTGGAAATATACACATGTGCAGAAGACTCACTGGGTTGGGATATCGATCAACCATTGTTGGATAGCCACTGATGGTCTATGGTTTTGCCATCAATCGCAGAGAACCAATGGGTCTCGCCATCGATGGCACAGAGCGCAGCAATGATTATTTTTTCCTAGCTCCTGCGCAGGTGGTATAGAGCTTAGTCCCGCCCCTGGCATGCCACATAGCCCCACCTTTCTTCACTGATTGGCTACCAACCAAAGGGTCTCACCTCTTACTAGATCAGAGTGCTGCCTGCACTGTGTGTGATGGCCATTGATGGTTCACCATCAATGGTTTACTAACATCAATGTAACACACTGATTGCACTATTCTGCTTATATGCACGCAACGCAGTTGCTAATATCAGCGGGGATATGCAAATGTTTAACATAAGGACGCCCACTTCCCCTTACTTACATCTGTACACTTTGGCAACATATCGAAACAATCAGTAACATCGGACCCATATGAACAGTTAAGGCAGGTCAGACCTCACTCAGGAATCGCTTACTTCAGCGCACGCTATGAGGCCTCAGGCTGCGTATGGTATCGTAGTGGATAATATATGCACGCCCCTGCAATGCTGTCCCATGCGATGCATGCTCAGATCTTGAAAATCGGCCGACTGCGTGCGTCTTATCACTTGCGATCCTTGCTGAATCAGGCCCTCTGTCTCTGGCACATTCTGGCAATGTATGGCCTGATTCAGAGATGGACGTTATTCCGATGTTCCTTCAGTTGAACGATGTTTTAGTGCGCATGTGCAAAAAGTCCAGAAATCCCTTACTGCGCATGTACCAACCCAAGTGTCCTATGCCATTCGCAATTGCGTACGGAATTGCTAACACTTGAGAAGAGGTTTTGCGATCCCTGGGCGTATCAGGGTGGAGATTGGGAGGTGACCTAAAGAGATCGCAGAAAGGGGTTATTTCATGGGCATTGTAAGGAGAGTGTCAGGGACGTGTCTGGACGCGGCTGCATTCCCAATCGCAAATCCACCGCTTCAGAGGCCATGTTAGATTAGAGTAGAGTAGATAGAGTAGACTCTAGACTACCGCAAATGCTGATGGAGCAAACTGATGTTGGAGTGTTTACAAACTCCATCGCAAATGCACAGATCACGCAGCCTGAAAGTGGGCGTCTCACCGTTAGTAGAATCCATTGCACCATTGAGCGCAAAGAGAAGGCTGAGATTACCATTTACATATTCCCGCTACCGCTATTGCTAGAGTGGCTGCAGCCCTTAGTCATGAATGGTAATTTTAGGAATCCAGACAAACCTGGTGCCGAAAAAAATGGTATCAGTAGACATGTAGTTTAAACCCTAATGACTAAACATTATTACACTAAATATAATAGCCGGTCACTGCTATTTTGCCCTTTCTATGCTTTGTAAAGTCTTGCCTCTCATTTTCTGTAGTGCACTTTAATATGTGTATTTTACCATGCATGTATTATCCAACGCTGCTTGGAGCATACCCCATACCTGGGTCAGCAATGCATTGCAATTAACAATCCTTAGAATGCATACATTACGATTCAGATGAATAGGAAATATTTTTTTATAAAAGATGCAGATGAAGATGAATATGTAAATTAATCTACTCCTAATTTGCATTTTAAATTGAAGTAGGCAGTGCCCTCATGATAAAATCTTATCTTTCACTTTCAGCCAGTCGGGAATCTTGGTGAAATACTTTAGTACCCACCTGATTTCTTAACTGAATATTAGTTAAGTGCAAACTTATCTGTAACCCAACAGCGTGCCTGCGTTCCACAAAGTCCATTTTTATTATGAACATGTAAAAAGGAGCAAGCACTTTTCCTGAATGCCGCTGAACCTGCAGTGATAACGTGTTCAGTCACCAGTCTGCGTACTTCCTGAATCCGCCACTAGGAGGTGTCCAGTGCCCATTACCAACCTTGGTCAGCTTCCCACATTCAGACATGTGCTGGCTGGGCGTACAACCATGCATGCTAAGTGGCAATTAAGGTGTTAAGAGATTGAAACCTATCCAAGGTAGACGTTAAAGTAGAAAAATAAACAGCGAACACACCGATCTGTTCAACACGGTATCACCCTGATGCTAATAGGCATCTTCTCCTGACACCTACGGCACCAGTGTCATAAAATACCCAGCCGCCATTTTACCATGCCGTGTACATGCCAACTGGCAATAGGACAAAAGGCTGCACATCATGCACATACACATAGCCACAAAATATTCTACAGGTTCATCCCTACTGCTCTAAAATCAATCTTTTTTTAAAATGAACAATTTATTCTTTGTCCAGACAAGAGTTTTTCTGCACATATTAACCTGCCTCTCTCTGTACTGACGTAATGAGCAGAGGGATCAGTGGTCCCTATCCAAACGTGCAAAGGGCCCGATTCAGATAATGTACGGTATTGCACAGCAGCAGGAAAGCACAGTCGCAGAACGGGGCCCTGTGCAGACCCAGAACCATCGGATATGTACCTAAACCATCGGGCTTACGTACATATGTGAGTCAGGGTCAATGTTTGACAGAGAGCGCCACAAAATTAAATTGTGCTTTTTGCCTGCACGGAGTTGAGGCCAGGGCTGCCAAGAGCTGGCACGTGAAGGGGGCGTGGCCTAATCACAGGAGGCGTGGTCACGTCCCCCTCGGGGGGGGGGGGAAGTAGTTGCAGCTCCATGCGCTGGGGAGGGGGGCGCTGTGAGACCCTCAGCCCAACGCAAATCCAGGGGAGGGGGCGTGATCAGGATGATCGCTACCCCCCACACAGGCAGCAAGCAGTCTCCCTTTGCAGCCCAGCAGTTGCTCAGCTGACAAGGAAAAGGGAGGGGGGGGGGCGGCATTGGATCCGGACCCCTCCAGCAAGCCGGGCCCTGGTAAGTAGTACTCACTCCCCCCCCCCCCCTCACGGCGCCCCTGTGGAAGCAGCCATGTTACTACTGGCTGAGAAAACATTAATTGGAATTAGTGATATCATTGAGGGATGATGACATCACTGAGGCACTGTCTTTGTCAGTGATGTCACTAGATACGAACTGTTGTGCTATAGTATTATGAATCAATTATTTTATTTTTTTAATTTCCAAGGCTCCATAGTACATATTATTTTGCCCTTTATCAGACAAGAAAAAACAATCACACGCAAGCTTTCACCAGCCTGACTAGCTGACACCAGACTGGTTCTTACAGGTTACAACACATTTTAGTGTGTAGTGGTTCACGCCTTTCTGTGACCTGAACCAAAATCTTCCAGAAATCACTCTATCAGGTTACTAGGGACCAGTGACATTGCTGATTGCAAGGGGGAAGTCGGGCAGGGAGACGTCGATGACTACGGTACGCATTTTAACAGATTTTGCAATAATTTGAAACTAAACTTGCAATACTTAATTTGGCAAATATAAATCCCTGCCTAGCTTTCAGAGGTTAGAAACACTGTTTAGCAGGGGATATCTACCAAAATCTCACAGCAGAAGGATCTCCTTTCACATGGTAGGAGAGGAATGGTGCGTAGATCCAATTGTCAACTGCTGAAGTTAAATCCTTAGCAAATGGAAAAGACTCAGCTATATATAATGCTAGTTCTGTAAGGAATATATTAGTTTTCCATTTCCGGGCGTGCACCAGGTGCACCACAATGCCCAGCAACCCCATGCTTGATCCAGACTGACACTGCACCACTACTGTGGTTATGAGATACCACTGTGTGTTAACCCCTGCATATACCACTGGGTACACTGTACCTGCTGTTCCCTAATAAAGCTGCAAGCCTGGTTGAGGAGAAACTGTCCTGCCACTTTACAGTTCCGCTGGTGCCTGTTGTTCTACTCTAATAGGATATGTCCACAATTCTGCTCTCAGGCTCTATAAATGCTGGAATGTGTTAAGATCTGTTTATAAAGATGGAAGATATAAAATACAACTAAGTAGAGCATGGGTCGCGTACAAAACACCAGGGCTAGGTCTACAAAAGAGGCATAGCCATACCTCGCACACAGGGCCTGATTTAGACCCACTCGCGAGCGTTGGCAAGCCGTCACTCCGGGTCTCGCTACAAAGGGGGCATGCTGTCGGTGTTGAGTGACAGCACGCCCCCTTTGGTGGGCGGGCCGGGGGCGTGGCTGCCCAGAGGCGTTCCCATGGGAATGCTTACCGTCTAGGGCCGGCCCCACTGACATCACAAGTGATGTCAGTGGGTGGACTTCTTGCTCTGTAAGAGCAAGAAGTCCGCTGGGAGTTGCGGCAACGAGACCCTACCACAAGGGTCTCGTCGCAAGTCCGATGCTCGCGATGGTCTTGACCATCGCGACCATCATCCTGGCCGCTCGCACTAGCTGTGGGTGGTCACCGACAGCTATGTCAGATGCCAGGAGGCCGCTCTACAAATACAATAGGCGGGCACTGATTCAGAGCGAGCGCTCTGAAAGAGCGTCCGGCTCTGAATCAGGCCCTCAGGCCCCAGCACCGTAGAATCTATGGATGAGGCCCAAAAGTCCCATTGTAACATGCCTACACCCAAACTCGGTGGCCATGTTCCCTCTGCATTCCGAGGCCAAACATTTCTATTGGCTGCTCTGATTGCATCTGTTCATGTACCTGGCACCAGGACTTGGCACGGCGGATCTAATACTCTAGCACTTTTAGACTGGGATCAGGATGAACTGTTCCTTAATGATGTGGTACTGTAGGCTGATAGTAACCCTCTGCTGTATAATGGAAACCAGGTAAATGGCAGAGGATTTATAAGTGAGTGGGTTTAGGAAAAAAAGAAAAGAAAGCGAACATAATGAAGATTAACATGATTTTACGTCTTCTTTATGATCTACAGTGATGTGTGTTTTTGGCTTGCAATAAGCAAGGTGGCGTCCATATTGTGTCACAGAGCCTGTAAGCTAGAGCTGGTGATGTATCTGTGGGTATCATATAGAATGACATCTGCTCCGTGTACTGTACAGCGCTGTTTGTTTCTGTCCGCTCATGGGCTGTTAAACACGGGCTATGCCACAGGAGAGCCGGCCTTTTCTTACAACAAATCACTTATTTTGCAAACAATGCATATTTAGCAGCGGGCAACTCGCCACCCTTGCCCTATTTAGACGGCACCTTGGCTTCCCAGAATGGGCTTTGTCTCCTGATTCCCACCAGTCTTTTCATGCTGGACTGTGCCACTCCTTTGTCTGCCCAGCTGCTCTGCCACTACTGAGCCTGCCGCACACAGCAGCTGGGGGAACAATGCAAGGGTAAGGAGTCCAGTGCCCCACGAGAGTCACAAACAACGGGGCAAACTGGCACAGCAGACTGAGGACACCATTAAAGGATTTGCCAGTCTGACTGCGAGCGTGATCTGCATGCCACTCAGGGGCCGTGAGAGAGTAGCTGGCAGAGGCTGGTGCTACGAAACTACAAATAACATTATACCTCCCTCCCCCTAGCCTGTATTTCACTACCAGTAAATCAGTTTAGATGCCTTTGAGTGGCATACCCAATCCCCTGCTTGCCCACCCTATATAATCTAGAGAGATCAAGGAATTCTTAGCTGTGGGAATAAAATGATTAACAATAATTGGATCTGCCAGCGATGAGTCTGACCTTGTCTCTATTGAGATGTAGCCTGAGGCCGTCACTTCTTATATTGAAGTCTGGATACAGCGGGGAGGACGGCACTGCTGCCATGTAACAGAAGGGACACAAAATGTTTAAAAAAAAAAAAAAACAACAACCCTGAAATACATTTTCGAAACAATCCTACACCTAATTAAATTCTTTTACATCCTCGGTGCTCTTTTTTGTGAATAAATAGGAGGTAACTGAGTAATTGTTTACCGGTGATTCTCATAAACATGATCAGAATTATTGTTTATTTATATAAACAAATGCACAGTGTTCTACAGAGCTTACACTCTAAGGAGCTCATTCAGACCCTCTAGATGCGTTCGCTCGCACCCTGCGTGTGCAAATCCAGCGCACGCCCAGCAAGGCAGGCGATCACACGGCAAGGCATTAGCACGCCCACTATGTCTTGCCGTGCGATCACCTAGTGTTATGCAGACGCCCATACACCATTCATAAGACGCCCACTTGTGCACGTCATCCCCAGGAAGTGCATGAAAACATTGGTACATCGACCACCATCTGATGCAATCGCATCGCTTGAGGTTGACTATACCCTTCCGCAAGCACTGCGATCAGTTCACTGTGAAATCCTACCAAGTGACGTGTACTATGACGCTGCCTTTTAATAATGCACGCCTCTGAAACGGCGTTGCGACACTCTGGCACGCCTCCGTTCGCACCTCCACTCCCCCGTTTCTAGTGGTCTGCCCCTGTCACCACCCACAAACGGCCCCTCCCCTCTCAGTCACTCTGCTGGGCTGTCTATGCGCAACAAGCGAACGCATTCTGATCTCTCGCAGTGGTTCGCGCATTACGATGCGTACGCATGCGCAGATCGCAACTATCTGTCAGCTACGAGCGTTCGCCTCCTAGCGAGAGGGTCTGAATGAGCTCCTAAATTCCCTAGCACACAAGCACGCATGGGTAGATTTTATTTTCTAGCCAGTAGCCAATTAATCTGCCAACTTTTGGGGTGTGGGAAGTAACTGCAATACCTGGAGGAAACGCATGCTAACAAAAGAAGAACATACAAATTGCACACCGTTAGGGCCTGGCCAAGATTCAAACCCACGAGCCTATTGCTGTGTGGCAGCAATACTAGCCAATTTGCTACCGTGCTGCCCTCTTTAGTCCTTAGCGTTTCCATAAGAATGCAATGTGGACGAAGATCATAAGTGTGCTATAGTAACCCAGAAGTGATAGAGCTGAATATAAAGCTACAATAAACCTTGAATGGAAAAAAAAAAATGTTTACATTTATTTCTGGGCCATACATTTTGTACAAGGTATACTGTAATTATCCGGTATCTGTATCCTCGAGGAAACGACTCTAATTGCCTAAAAATTTATTGGAAGAATGGTGTAAAACTTTCATTATATGTAATAAAGGAACGGGTATGTAATGCCGGCAGTCGGGATGCCTCCTGTCACAATACCGACAGCAGCATCCTGATGGTTGGTATCCCGACAGGGGTAGGGTAAGTATACTTACCCTCCCGCCTTCTCCCCCTAAACCTCCCTTTTTGTAGCCTAACCCTCCCCACCCCGCACCCTAACCCTCCCCGTTAGTGCCTAAACCTAAGTCTCCCCCCTTCGTGCCTAACCCTAACCCCCCACAGTGGTGCCTAACCCTAACCTCCCCTCCTCCCCGAAAAATCTAACACTAACCCCGCTACGCTGCCTAAGCCTAATCAACCCGTGGCTAACAGAAAGGGGGCCTCGGACTTAGCTCGTTCGGACTGGCGTCCTTCTGTATTCCGGCGTCAGGATTAAGATAGGCGTCGGTATTTCGAAGCCTATCTTAAGTCTCTTGTTGGGCTTCCCCCGTCCGAGATTTAGAACTACATCCCGTCATAAAGCCCCTAAATTGGAAACCTGTGATTCAAATATGCTACCAAATAAAAGCGTGATTTGTCCTTTGCACAAACACAGAAATAGTAGCAATAGTAACATATTAGCCTGGCAAATGTCTCCTACACCTGCATCCCCCTTGCGCCCATGATTTCAGAAAGACTACTGAATGCTTTAGTACAGCAGACACAGGGCCTGATTCAGACCCACTCATGAGCGGCTGTCCGCTCGCAAGTGGGTCGATGGTGTGCACTGCGCATGCGCACGACGGAGGGAGCTCCGTCGTGCGCATGCGCGAGACGCGACGAGCGAAGGACTTTCCTTCGCTCGTTGTGTCTGATCAAAGGGGGCGTGCTGTCGATGTTGATTGACAGCACGCCCCCTTTGGTGGACGTGCCTCCCAGACGGGGGCGTTCCCAAAGGAATGCCTACCGTCAGAAGCCGGCCCCACTGACATCACTAGTGATGTCAGTGGGAGTGATTTTGGCTCTGATAGAGCCAAAATCACTCCGGGCCTTGCGGTTGAGAAACTCAACCGCAGGCTTCGGCTCGCAGTGGCGATGGTCGCGATGGTCAAGACCATCGTGACCATCAACCTGCACGCTCGTATATGCTGTGGGTGGTGACCCACAGCTATACGAGCGTCCAGGAGTATGCTCCATAATTATGGAGGTGGGCCCTGATTCAGAGCGAGCGCTCTGGTCAGAGCGTCCGGCTCTGAATCAGGGCCACAGCTCCCTGTGCTGGGGCCCATTATCATCATCATTCGCTATTTCCACCCCACTCTCGCCTCCTGCATATAGGGCCATTGTACGCAGCGCCTGTGATAAAATCTGCACATGTCGCAGCTGCCGGGATTTGTAGTGATATGTCCAACGGCGGTTTCACAACAACGATGTACCAGTGGTTTCATGCACTTCCTGGAGATGACGTGCACAAGTGGGCGTCTTAAGACAGGCTGGTGGGCATCTGCATACTCCAAGTGATCGCACGGGCATGCTTAGGCCTTGCTGTGCGATCGCCTGCCTTGCTGGGTGTATGCCGGATTTGCATACGCTGGCTGTGAAAGAACGCATCTAGCGTGTGGGTCTGAATGAGCTCCTGAGTGTTTCAGAGGCAGATAAGGTGGGGTATTCATTTTAGGGATAAATAATCTCACTTGCTGTTATGTGGAAAAACAAAGAGAAGATAAGCCTTCTTCACTACATCACTGAAGCTGATAACAGAGAACAGTGGCTGCACAGGGAACCAGAACAGAACTGGAGTTCTGTCAATGATGACCTGGAGCTCTCCTGAGAGAAGACAGTGGCCCTGATTCAGACCCACTCGCGAGCGGCTGTCCGCTCGCAAGTGGGTCGATGGTCTGCACTGCGCATGCGCGAGACGCAACGAGCGAAGGACTTTCCTTCGTTCGTAGTGTCTGATCAAAGGGGGCGTGCTGTCGATGTTGATTGACAGCACGCCCCCTTTGGTAGGCGTGCCTGCCAGACGGAGGCGTTCCCAAGGGAACGCCTACCGTCAGAAGCCGGCCCCACTGACATCACTAGTGATGTCAGTGGGAGTGATTTTGGCTCTGATAGAGCCAAAATTACTCCTGGCCTTGCGGTTGAGAAACTCAACCGCAGGCTTCTGCTCGCGATGGTCAAGACCATCACAACCATCATCCTGTACACTCGTATATGCTGTGGGTGGTGACCCACAGCTATACGAGCGTCCAGGAGGACACTCCATATTTACGGAGGTGGGCCCTGATTCAGAGCGAGCGCTCTGGTCAGAGCGTCCGGCTCTGAATCAGGGCCAGAGCTCGTTACTGGACTTGTTAGTGTGCTATGTAACACATAGTTGTCGACCTTTTGGCTGCCAACTCCTAGAGGAGGCAATCAGGTTGGCACTGCGGTGGGCGGCGCTCGGCGGAGGAGGGTGGATCTGGGGGCAGCAATGTGCGAGTCTCGGTGGAGAGGGCGGACCCACGATTATGCTATTTAACGCAAATCGCGTCTTCGGAAGTGAGCAGTCGTGGCCGGATGGCCCCAGCCCCCTGTAGACTTTCTGAATGGCCAGGATTGCCTCACGATTTTCGGGAGTCTCCCAGCCATTCCGGGAGGGTAGGCAGGTATGATGTAACATGGATAAAAAAAGACACTTATATAAAATGCTAAAACTCACAATCTACAATTCTATGCCCAAAATACACAGCCCCCATAACATTATAGCAGTAATTCCAACAAAGACAAAGAGAAGTATTAATCCCCAGAATATCCGCAGAATATCTAATGTCAAGCAATATGCATAAAATATACCAAAAAACAGATATAACATGCTAAACAATACATAAGCAATGTAAAGAAATCACAATGTTGCATGTCAGCTAACATGCCCGGCAAGATACCCCCTGTGCTGTGCCCATACAGATACCTTGGATGGGCATAGAATCATTTAGCCCTGTTACTTAGCTAAAGCCAGAGTGTGTGTTGCACCCGAAAGTAAACTGGGCCTGATTCAGACCCGCTCGCAAGTGGGTCGATGGTTGCCCAGTGCGCACGAGCGAGTGCAAAAAGCGCTCGCTCCGGGACTCACTACAAAAGGGGCGGCTGTCGATGTTGATCGACAGCTCGCCCCATTTTGTAGGCGTGGCGGGGGGGACGACTTCACAAACGGAGGCGTTCCCATGCGAACGCCTGCCGTTTGTGGGCGGCCCCACTGACATCACCAGTGATGTCAGTGGGAGAGCTTCCGGCTCTATTTGAGCCAGAAGCTCTCTGGGGCTTCCGGCCACGAGACCCTACCACAAGGGTCTCGTCGCAAGCCTGATGGTCGTGATGGTCTTGACCATCATCATGGCCGCTCACAATATCTGTGGCTGGTAACCCACAGCTATGCGAGCGGCCAAGAGGCCGCATCTAAAAAAACAAGCGTCCGCCCTGATTCAGAGCGAGCGCTCGCTTTTTGCGAGCGCCTCTGAATCAGGCCCACTGTCCCAGACAGGTCCTTCAGTGTGGACTCTTGAATCATCCACTCCCCGCCCCCCAATCTGGCCCCCTGGCAGTGACACAACCAGCCAGCAGCATCACATGCTAGCGCCATCAGTGAATTCTGCGCAAAGACCCATGGGCGGAGCTACTGTGCTTTGGTATGCTCAACGCTGTAGAGGAGCTGCCTCGCATGTGCAACTGCTATGAAAGTGGTCCGTTCTGATGAGTTAGAAGGTAGCAGTGTAGAGAGACAAAGGCATAGCCGTCTACACTGAGAAGAAATAGTGTGATGGGGAGATTTTCAGTGTACTCAGAAACCCCCCTTGCGTGCGCCACTGATACTCATGTGGTATCAGCCTATATATTGTTAACTGTGGGATCCTAGCTGAGTGATCCCAGTCACAGCACACTCATTAATATTGATATCACCTATTGGGGTGGTGGTCACAATAGGTGTCAGGTGGAATGTGAAAGTGACTGTGCTTCCACCCAGTACTGTGACAGTCTACAAAGTTAAGATGGCATTGGCTGCACATGAGCAGTAGACCGGCAGTGATGTCTTCAGGTTGGACCTCCCGGTGACTCTCAGGTCCTAGTGCTGGATGTATGCATGAGACAGTGCCGAAGCGGACTGATCTGTAACAATGAAACAAAATTCCATCATTACTTACCTAGGGTCCGGTTAACACACACTGGGGTATGTGTATCAATAAATGGGGTTTAGACCTGATTTCATGCAGGGATAGAGACTCCGAAAGTAGCCTGTCCCTGTTAGAAGTGATCGCATTAGCGGTTACTTCACTTATGTGTTGTGCCTCCGCGGCGCTACTACGCATACATGTTATACTGAACCTGACAGCTTCGCAGCTGCAGTCAGAAGTGGAGGAACCGCAGCAGAAATGTAATCCAGTTCTGTCACACTCTATACAGACATAGGGCCTGATTCAGCAAGGGTCGTAGTTGCTTATACGCACGCAATCGGGCGCTTATTTTGCACTGCGCATGCGTACGCATCGCAGTGCGCAAACCAGACGCTGCGAATCGGAACTACGATCACAATGGCAAAGCAGACCCATTGCAGAGTGATTGACAGGAAGTGCCTTTGTGGGTGGTGACGGGGGATGGTCGGGCGAACGCAGGCGTGTCAGTGCATTTCAACGCCGTTGCAGGAGCGTGCATAAATTAGCCACTGCGATACCAGACACAGCCTGAGGCCTCATAGTGTGCGCTGAAATAAGCAATTCCTGAGTGAGGTCTGACTTTCCTTAACTGTGCGTAGGGGTCCGATGTTACCGATTATTTTGCTATGTTGCCCTAGTATAGGGATGTTAGTAAGGGGAAGAGGGCGTCCTTATGTTAGGCTGCAATCGCAATGCGAATGCAAACATTTACATATCACTGTTCAAATTAGCAACTGCGTTGCGTGCGTTTAAGCAGAATAGCGATCCTTGCTGAATCAGGCCCATAGGACACTGTGGGTCTCATTCAGACTCGCTCGCGAGCGCTGTATGCTCGCAAGCGGGTCGATGTTTCCCAAATGCGCATGCGCACGACGGAGGCTGCCCTTTGGTGGGCATGGGAACGCCTACCGTCTGGGTCCGGCCCCACTGACATCACTAGTGATGTCAGTGGGAGTGTTTTTGGCTCTGATAGAGCCAAAAGCACTCCGGGCTTGCGGAGGACGAGACCATCTTTGTGGCCGCTCGCATAAGCTGTGGGTGGTCACCCACAGCTATGCGAGCGGCCAGGAGGCCGCTCCAATTTAAGGTAGGCCGGCCCTGATTCAGAGCGAGCGCTCTGGTCAGAGCGTCCGGCTCTGAATCAGACCCTGTAACTCCAACATAACCTGACCAGTGGCCATGATCACAATACAATTCAATTACACTCTATACTAGGGGTGGGCAATTAGCGGCCCTCCCAGCTGTTACTTGGCCATGTTAAAACTGTTGCAAAGCATGCTGGGATTTGTAGTTCAACAACAGCTGGAGGGCCGCTTATTACCCACCCCTGCTCTATACAGACACAGGACACTAATCCCTCAACATGACCGAACCACTGGCCATGATCATAAGACAAACCGTCAGAGGACACTGCTGAGGAGGAAGACAGTGCCACCGGACAGGTAAGTTATCTTAAATACCAGCGGCATATACCTAAGTATACGTAAGTATCACAGTGATACTAAACTAAATATATATTTAGTATAATTGATAAACGGAGCCCATAGTAACAGGACTATGACAGAAAGTGTAGTGAAAATTGTTTAATATGAAAAAGTGTCTACTGGGACTTGAGCAACCACCCGACAACATGATGCACATTAGAGCTACAGCATATGTACAATAATTCATAGCAACCTATTGCATATTTCATCAGTCTGTTGTGAACCTGGTCGATCAGAATTTGCACCTTTATGTAGGATTTTTGTACCGTGCAGTGGCATATCCATGTGGTGCACATGGGCCCATAGGACCAGGGGGGACCCATGCCTATCACCCTGCACCCATGAGATAATACATGCGGCAGACGCCGCTGTGAGTGAAGCCAGCGGCGCCATCTTTCCTTAATGTATTCAGAAAGATTGTGCTGGCCCAGCAGACAGCACGGACACTTTGCTAGAGTCTTTGCTCTCTTCTGCGCATGCGTCATGGTTCCGAATAGAGACGGTTCTCCTGCACTGACACTGACTAACGTCACAGATATGGGGCGGTGAGGCCGGCTGCAATAGGGCTCCCTCATCCGGTAGAGCGCCTCTGGTAGAGTGAAAAATAGCTCAATCATTTTCGATCATATCGTCTTTTTTAAATTTATTATTCCGAAGTCTTTTTGTTGAAAACATTTAAACCTATCGATCGACAATGCTCTCCTGAGGGAGGGAGCAGAGCCCCATTAGAATGTCAACATGTCAAGCACCATGTCGACATGCTTAGTATGTCGACAGGTTTACAATGTCGACAACTGAACTGTCGCCATGTGAAATGTTGACATTCGGAGAAAGATCAGGATTAAGGCATTGCCTGAGGGTTAGGCTGCGGGAGGAGGTTAGGGCTAGGCTGAGGGGGGGGAGGAGTAGGTTAGGGCTAGGCACTAGGGGGAGAGTTAGGACTTAGAGGCTTAATACTCACCAGAACACTTGAGCATTGGAGTTCTGACCTGGGAACTGCTCCGAACGTGACCGACGGAACCCGGCAGAGCCGGTCCTAGGCATAGGCATTATAAGCAAATGCCTAGGGGCGACCGGAATGCCCTAAGGGCATTCCATGGCTCTGCCACTGCCTCCCCCCCTGCCAGCCTCTGCCCCCACCTACCGCACTGTCAACACCGGCGCTGCTACCCTCCCTCTCTCCCAGCGCGCTGCCTCGATTGGAGCTCTCCGTTAGGGCAGCGCAGCGGATGGTCGGTCATGTTAGGAGCGTGAAGATGACTTCATGATGTCACATCACGCTCCGACGGCAGGCGCGAAGAGGAGCCTGGGGGTTTTGTGCACAGTACATGTCTTGCGTCCTCATTGGCTCCTGCCTCCTGCTCAAAAGAAACAGCGACGGAGGCTGTTTACTCAAAGGTAGGAATATTTTTGGGAGGGATTTTGTAAGTGATGCAGGGATTGGGGGGGGGGAGGTTGATAGTGGTGCATGGAGTCGTGAATGGGGGTTGGTTAGTGGTGCAGAGAGTAATGGAGGGAGGCACAGTGGCGTAACTACAGCCCCCGCAGACCCAGCGGTGGCTTGGGGGTGCGGGGCCTTGTGGGGCACTGTGGCTGCAGATTCCATGCGGACTAGCCGTCCGCATGGAATCTGCAGAAAAAGGCCCTCCAAAAATGTCCGCCTCCTCGGAGGAGACAGATGCTAGAGGTCCTACTGGACCTCTAGCATCTGTTAGTCACCCAGATAGGGCGGTAGTGCGGACAGCACTACACTATTAGCATAACAAACACACAGCCGCCGGCACCGGCTGCTGTGTGTTTGTTTTAGCAGCCGATGAGAGTCAAACAGACTCTCATCGGCTGCTGCTGTGCCCACTGTCGGAGCTAGGCATTTTCTGGCTCCCGCAGTGGCTGATGGGAGAGCTCTCCCAACATGCAGAGTGGGCCGGCCCGGGAGGACGACAGATGGAGGAGCTGATGCCGGAGCGGGGAAAAGGTAAGTGGAGGTCTTTTTTTTTTTGTGTGTGTCTGACTGGCCGGGGGGGGGGGTTACTACTACTGGGGGGCATTGCTGGGGGGGTTAACTACTGGTACTGCTGGGGGAGGGACTACTACTGGGGGGCATTGCTGGGGGGGTTACTACTACTGGTACTGCTGGGGGGGACTACTGGGGGGGTTACTACTACTGGTACTGCTGGGGGGGAACTACTGGGGGCATTGCTGTGGGGGTTACTACTACTGGTACTGCTGGGGGGGACTACTGGGGGCATTGCTGTGGGGGTTACTACTACTGGTACTGCTTGGGGGGACTACTGGGGGGCATTGCTGGGGGGGACTACTGGGGGGGTTACTACTACTGGTACTGCTTGGGGGGCATTGCTGGGGGGTTACTACTACTGGTACTGCTGGGGGGGGACTACTGGGGGGGTTACTACTACTGGTACTGCTGGGGGGGACTACTGGGGACATTGCTGTGAGGGTTACTACTACTGATACTGCTGGGGGGGACTACTGGGGGCATTGCTGGGGGGGTTACTACTACTGGTACTGCTGGGAGGATTACAACTGGGGGGCACTGCTGGGGGGGACTACTACTGGGTGCACTGCTGGGTGGGAATGCTACTAGGGGTACTGCTGGGGGGACTACTACTGGGTGCACTGCTCTTGGGGGCATTGCTGGGGGGGACTACTACTGGGGGCATTGCTGAGGGGGAGGGGACTACTACTGGGGGCATTGCTGAGGGGGCTACTACTGGGGGTACTGCACTGGTGGGACTACTACTGGGGGCACTGCACTGGTGGGACTACTACTGGCGGAATCATATAAGGGGCACTGCATAGGGGGACCACTACCTGGGGCACTATATAAGGGGCACTGCATAGGGGGGCCACTACTGGGGGCACTGTATAAGACCCCTGACAATGAGCAGGTAATTTAAGAGTAATTAGAAGCCTTACTGTAGGGTATAAAATGGTGTCAGGGGGCAAATATGTAAGTGGCACTTTGGTAATAGGCATTACAGTGTGCGGCATAATGTGTAATGGGCATTATGGTGTGTAGAATAATGTGTAAGGGGCATTTCGGAGTGTGGTATAATGTGTAAGGGGCCTTACTACAAGGAGGAAAAATACTGCAAACTGTCTAGGGGGGAGGGGCACATTTTTAACTTTTGCACTGGGAGCCAAATTGTGTATAAGTGGCCCTGTAATTATTTTACCAAAATGCCATGGGCGGGGGCATCAGAAATATTTTTGGCAGGGGGCGAGCAAAATTTATAGTTACTCCACTGGGGAGGTATGTTAGTGATGCTGGAAGTAGTGGGGGGTTGATTAGTGATGCTGGAAGTAGTGGGGGGCTGGTTAGTGATGCTGGAAGTAGTGGGGGGTTGATTAGTGATGCTGGAAGTAGTGGGGGGCTGGTTAGTGATGCAGGGAGTAGTGGGGGGTTAGTTAGTGATGCTGGGAGAAGTGGGGGTGCTGGTTAGTGATGCTGGGAGTAGTGGGGGGGTTGGTTAGTGATGCTGAGAGTAGTGGGGGGTTGGTTAGTGATGCTGGAAGTAGTGGGGGTTGATTAGTGATGCTGGAAGTAGTGGGGGGCTGGTTAGTGATGTTGGAAGTAGTGGGGGGTTGATTAGTGATGCTGGAAGTAGTGGAGGGCTGGTTAGTGATGCAGGGAGTAGTGGGGGGTTAGTTAGTTAGTGATGCTGGGAGAAGTGGGGGTGCTGGTTAGTGATGCTGGGAGTAGTGGGGGCGGGTTGTTAGTGATACTGGGAGTAGTGAGGGGGGCTGGTTAGTGATGCTGGGAGTAGTGGGGGGGTTGGTTAGTGATGCTGAGAGTAGTGGGGGGTTGGTTAGTGATGCTGGAAGTAGTGGGGGTTGATTAGTGATGCTGGAAGTAGTGGGGGGCTGGTTAGTGATGCTGGAAGTAGTGGGGGGTTGATTAGTGATGCTGGAAGTAGTGGGGGGCTGGTTAGTGATGCAGGGAGTAGTGGGGGGTTAGTTAGTGATGCTGGGAGAAGTGAGGGGGCTGGTTAGTGATGTTGGGAGTAGTGGGGGCGGGTTGTTAGTGATACTGGGAGTAGTGGGGGGGCTGGTTAGTGATGCTTATAGTAGTGTGGGGTTGGTTAGTGATGCTGGAAGTAGTAGAGGGGGCTGGTTAATGATGCAGGGAGTAGTGGTGGGTTGGTTAGTGATGCTGAGAGTAGTGGGGGGTTGGTTAGTGATGCTGGGAGTAGTGGGGGGCTGGTTAGTGATGCTAGAAGTAGTGGGGGGGCTGGTTAGTGATGCAAGTAGTGGGAGGTTGGTTAGTGATGCTGGGAGTAGTGGGTTGTTAGTGATGCTGGGAGTAGTGGGGAAGTGGCTGGTTAGTGATACTGGGAGTAGTGGGGGGAGCTGCTTAGTGATGCAGGGAGTAGTGGGGGGTTGGTTAGTGATGCTGGGAGTAGTGGGGGGCTAGTTAGTGATGCTGGGAGTAGTGGGGGGCTAGTTAGTGATGCTAGAAGTAGTGGGGGGCTAGTTAGTGATGCAGGGAGTAGTGGGGGGTTGGTTAGTGATGCTGGGAGTAGTGGGAGCGGGTTGTTAGTGATGCTGGGAGTAGTGGGGAAGCGGCTGGTTAGTGATACTGGGAGTAGTGGGGTGGCTGGTTAGTGATGCTGGGAGTAGTGGGGGGCTAGTTAGTGATGCTAGAAGTAGTGGGGGGGCTGGTTAGTGATGCAGGGAGTAGTGGGGGGTTGGTTAGTGATGCTGGGAGTAGTGGGTGCGGGTTGATAGTGATGCTGGGAGTAGTGGGTGCGGGTTGTAAGTGATGCTGGGAGTAGTGGGGAAGCGGCTGGTTAGTGATACTGGGAGTAGTGGGGGGGGCTGGTTAGTGATGCTGGGAGCAGTGGGGGGCTAGTTAGTGATGCTGGGAGTAGTGGGGGGCTAGTTAGTGATGCTGGGAGTAGTGAGGGGGCTGGTTAGTGATGCTGGGAGCAGTGGTGGGGGGCTGGTTAGTGATACATGGAGTAGAGGGGGGGTTGGTTAGTGATCCTGGGCGTAGTGGGGGGCAAGCTAGTGATGCTAGAAGTAATGGGGGGGCTGGTTAGTGATACTGGGAGTAGTGGGTGGAGGGCTGGTTAGTGATGCTGGGAGTAGTGGGGGGAGGGCTGGGTAGTGATGCTGGGAGTAGTGGGGGAGTTGGTTAGTGATGCTGAAGGTGCCCACACACATACCGACTTTTCATCCAATTTGGCCGATTTCGACAAATCGTGACGACAGATCATGTAAAAAATGGCCAAATCGTGAGTTTCTACTCTTGATCACGATGCCGATGCTCGTCCCTGCTCGACGTACCTCGCATCTTCAGATCTGCCATGCTGTAGGGAAGATTAGCCAATCTGGGATACAATGCACTGGCTGCACGATAGATCTCAAGTCAGATTGGACATTTTTAACTCCAAATCGTGATCACGACTGCCTGGGGAGAGTTCAGGGGAAATCGTGTACATCGGCTGATTGGGAGCAAGTCGGCATGTGTGTGGGCACCTTAAGAGTAGTAGGGGGTTGGTTAGTGATGCTGGGAGTAGTAGGGGGGGTGGTTAGTGATGCTGGGAGTAGTGGGGAGGTGGCTGGTAGTGATACTGGGAGTAGTGGGGGGGTGGTTAGTGATGCTGGGAGTAGTAGGGGGGCTGGTTAGTGATGCAGGGAGTAGTGGGAGGTTGGTTAGTGATGCTGGGAGAAGTGGGGTGTTGGTTAGTGATTCTGGGAGTAGTGGGGGGCTGGTTAGTGATGCTGGAAGTAGTGGGGGGTGGTTAGTGATGCAGGGTTGTAGAGGGGGTTGGTTATTGATTCAGGGAGTAGTGGCGGGTTGATTAGTGATGCTGGAAGTAGTGGTGGGGCTGGTTAGTGATGCAGGGAGTAGTGGGGGGGTTGGTTAGTGATGTTGGGAGTAGTGGGGGGCTGGTTAGTGATGCTGGGAGTAGTGGGGGCGGGTTGTTAGTTATGCTGGTAGTGGGGGGGCTGGTTAGTGATGCTCGGAGTAGTGGGGGGTTGGTTAGTGATGCTGAGAGTAGTGGGGGGTTGGTTAGTGATGCTGAGAGTAGTGGGGGGTTGGTTAGTGATGCAGGGAGTAGTGGGGGTTGGTTAGTGATGCTGGGAGAAGTGGGGGTTAGTTAGTGATGCTGGGAGTAGTGGTGGGGCTGGTTTAGTGATGCTGGAAGTGGTGGGGGGGCTGGTTAGTGATGCTGGGAGTAGTGGGAGGTTGATTAGTGATTTTGGAATTAGTGGGGGGGTGGGTTAGTGATGCAGGGAGCAGTGGGGGGTTGGTTAGTGATGCTGGGAGAAGTGGATGGGCTGGTTAGTGATGCTGGGAGTAGTGGGGACGGGTTGTTAGTGATGCTGGGAGTAGTGGAGGGGGCGGCTGGTTAGTGATACTGGGAGTAGTGGGGGGGTCTGGTTAGTGATGCTGGGAGTAGTGGGGGGGTTAGTGATGCTGAGAGTAGTGGGGGGGGTTGGTTAGTGATGTTGAGAGTAGTGGGGGGTTGGTTAGTGATGCTGAGAGTAGTGGGGGGTTGGTTAGTGATGCTGAGAGTAGTGGGGGGTTTGGTTAGTGATGTTGGGAGCAGCTGGGGGTTGATTAGTGATGCTGGGAGTAGTGAGGGGGTTTCAATGATGCTGGGAGTAGTGGGGGGATTTGTTAGTGATGGGGCAGCTCCTGTTTGGTTCACGGACAGCAACAGATTTGAAATGGCTGCGCAGTGCCGCTGCCTCTGCATGGATGTCTGCCAGGCAGGGCACCAAATTCATCTCCTGTGTATCTCCTCTCATCTCTTATCATGTGACTGAGGCTGCTAAAGGGACACAATGGGAAGGTAAGAGGCTGCAGGGGGGCTTTACTGTTATAATGGACATTACTATGTGGCATAATGTGTAAGGGGCTGGCATATTGGGTGGAATAATTTGTGCTGCAAATTTTGGAGAGGGTATTACTGTGTGGCATCACTTGTAAAGGGCATTACTGTGTGTGACATATTATGTATAAGGGGCATTACAGTGTGGCATAATGTGTTATAAGGGGCTCTAATATTGTGTGGCATAATGTGTATAAGGGGTACTAGGGTTAGGCACCCCCCGGGGAAGGTTAGGCTAGGGGAAGGGGGGAGTTAGGCAGTAGGTGGGGAGGTTAGGGTTAGGCACCCCCCCAGGAGGGTTAGGTATAGGGTGCGGGGAGGGGGTGTTAGGTTTAGGCACCCCTAGGGGGAGGTTAGGGTTAGGCACTAGGGGGGAGGTTAGGGTCAGGCACCCTCAAGGGAGAGGGTTAGCAATAGGGAACATACTTACCTCTGTCGGGATCTCCTCCGTCGGCCATCTGCTGCCGGGATTTGAACCAGCGGCTAAACAGTCGCCGGCATTTCATTCCCATTCCGTATATATATGTTTATATATATCTATCTATATATATATATAGATATACACACACACACATATATATATATATATGTGTGTATATATGTGTGTGTGTATATGAATATATATATGTGTAAAAACATATGGATATAGATATATATATACACACAAACAAGTAGGTGGCACTCGTGGTGGCTAACATCCAGACAGGTACAGGACCTCGGCGTTTATATCAATGTTTCAGAACCTTTAATCTCGTTCTTTCGTCAGGATACAAATAACAATACATTAAAAACATACCTTTATAGCAACGCCTTTTGTGAACGCCCGTCTGCCGCACGGATGCACTGCATCGGAGAGCCATCCGATCTGCCTTAGCAAAAGGCAGTAGTGTGCAGCCGGTGGCCCCGGCACTTTGCCCAAGCTAACCATAGCTTGGCGACACTGCGCTATAAAATTATTGACCATGTCCCCCCAATGCGGAGGGGTGGTGATAGAGCCAAGCGCTTACATCAACTCGAGTCACAATGGATTTACAGATTAAATACTCTGGCTCCATTGGGCTTGAATGAACATTTGGGTCTCCAATGTTTCTTATGATCTCTTCTGTCTACTTTCTATTGCCATATATGCTGACCAGTTAGTTTTGGACTCTCTCTGGGTCCATGATGCCTCTTTATGCCTGTTTATGATCTTGGCTGTTTGTTTATGCTTGCTTATTACATCTATGCATGTTACCTTTCCGGGAGCTATATTTGTTATTTGTTATCAGAGGCATTACTTCGTAGAATTTTTTTGCCAGTTTACTTCACTGCCTATGATTATTTTCTTGTGTTTGTTATTATTTTATTAGAATGCTGTTATGATATTCAGCTCTAATATTAACACTAATTTTCAATGTTATCTGTTTGTTTCAATGTGTCCAAATGTATTTGTGTCTTTGTTGTATCTGCTTAGGATGTTGTCATGGTGATGGCTCACTTTAATTCTATTCACATGACTATTCACTCATGCGTCATCTTCCGCTTCCGGGCGGCAGACGGGCATTCACACGAGGTGTTGCTATAAAGGTATGTTTTTAATGTATTGTTATTTGTATCCTGACAAAAGAGCGAGATTAAAGGTTCTGAAACGTTGATATAAACTCCGGGGTCCTGTACCTGTCTGTATGTTAGCCACCACGAGTGCCACCTACTTGTTTGTGTATGCTGTGTCCCTCCACCTTTGGGTGTATCGACCGAGGAAGGCACCGATGCAGTAACTACTTCGACTAAGTGAGTGCCGGCATTGAAGCTTTTTGTGTGCATATATATATATATTATATAAGATTGGTGGTGGGATTATCTGCTAGGGGGCACCAGTCAAAATTTTGCCTAGTGCACCAAATTGGCTAGGACCGGCTCTGGAACCCGAAAAAAGACACTGGAGCAGCTGCAGCCTCCGGGAGAAAATAAGACACCACTAGACCACCAGGGGCAGTTTGGTCGCAGTGCATCATGTCAACATATCATCTGTGTAGACATGATGAATGTAAATGTGGTTACTGTCAATATGCTGCATATTAACATTTCTAATGACTATTCACAAATCATACCACACTCATATGTGGGGTCCTACCTCACTTTCTCTGGGTTACTTCAGAATTTACAGTATCTTTCCACATGCTCCTCCTCTGACACCCCTAATTGCCCCTTACTTGCCATCAGTTCCCTCCAGATGCCCCTTATGTACCCTTAGACCCCTCTACATGCTTCCTATATACCATCATATCCCTCCAGATGCCACTCATGTGCCATCAGTCCCCACCAAATGCCACCAAATGCCCCTTTAAAAGAAGCTTTGCTTGAATCCCCTGGTGTATAAATTTGTTCTAGTGTGGGTGACAGTTTGAGCATTAACACATATTATAAGACACAGAGTATTTATCCTTTTATAAACCCCCATATTGAAATCCAGCTTGGAAGAAATAAAGCCACTACTCGATCTGTCCCATGGACAGACCACTCATTTATTTGTTAGACCCTCAGACAGATTATTATAAAAAATTATGTTTACAATTTTTAGGGGGAGATGTATCAACGCTTGTAGAGAGATAAAGTGAAGAGAGAAAAAGTACCAACCAATCAGCGTCTATCTGCCTTTTTACAGGCTGTTTGAAGAATGGCAGTTAGAAGCTGATTGGTTGGTATTTTATCACTCTCCACTTTCTCTCTCTCCATAGTTTGATACTTGTCCCCCATAGTATTAAAACTATATTGTTATTCTCACGCCAGGAGAATGGGGTGTCGGCGCTTACTCTAGCCTAGGGAGCTAAGATGTCAAGTTGTTGGTTGTGATTATGTGCAATGGTCAGGTAGCACTGGGTGGTGCAGTGTCCTATGCCTGCCGCCCGCTTGCCCTTCCACCGCTCATCCCAAGGCCCTGTATCTGTCCAAACACAAAGTGTCCAATTACATTGCAGTCTAGTCTTTGCAGGGACACCAGTATGATTTGTAATGTTGTGGAGCAGGGTTCCTTTTCTTCATAAGGAATATTTCTCATCCATAGCTGCTGCTGCTGTACGATTATCCATGTGTGAGAATGTGCTGTTTAAAGCTCTGTCACTCTGACTTCACATTAATATGCAGTGAAATCTGTCTCACTCACCTTCCCTCACACGGTGAGGCATAGAACCAGCTGACATCTGTCACTTAGAGCTGTTTTCAGCCTTTCAGTAGGAAGCGGCTGCAGTAGCGCCTCTGCAACACCCTTAATTTTCTCACTGATTTAAAGTGAAGGTAACATGCTTCTTTCTATCTGCTCTACTCATTTAGAGCTATAGCAAGTTATGTCAGTTATACAACCAGGGGCTTTCACAGCCACAGTTACAGCCCCCTCCTCTGTGCAGATTCTGACTGAGGCCCTGATTCAGAGCCGGATGCTCTGACAGAGTGCTCGCTCTGAATCAGGGCCGTCCCTCCTCCTTTTTGGAGCGGCCTCCTGGCCGCTCGCATAGCTGTGGGTGACCACCCGCAGCTATAGCGAGCGGCCAAAATGATGGTCGCGTTGGTCAAGACCATCGCAACCATCGGGCTTGCGACGAAACCCTGCGGTAGGGTCTCGCTGCCGCAAGCCCTGGAGTGCTTTTGGCTCTATCAGAGCCAAAATCACTCCCACTGACATCAATAGTGATGTCAGTGGGGCCGGACTCAGACGGTAGGCGTTCCCATGGGAACGCCTCCATCTGGCAGCCACGCCCCCGGCACCCCCACCAAAGGGGGCGTGCTGTCAGTCACCATCGACAGCACGCCCCCTTTGGTGCGAGACCCATAACGACGGCTTGGCCGTCGTTACTCGGGTCTCGCGCATGTGCACGACGAAGCCGCTTCCATCGCGCGCATGCGCACTTGGGCAACATCAGCGCGAGCGGGCGGGTCTGAATCAGGCCCTGAAGTCCAATCACTGCGCTCTTCCTCCTGCAGTCAGTGAGAAGCATAGCCCCTGACTTGCTGTGTGTATGAGAAGGGGCACTATGTATGCCAGTCACAAAAAGCGTCTGGCTAACAATGTAAAGAACATTTTTTGAATAGAAATAACTTGAATATTTTTATCCCCTGCCGCCCCTGACCGTCGCTGAAGTTCCTCCGCCCGAGGTGTAGTGCTTGCCTCACCTTTTGGTAGAAACCCCAAAATGCTGATGAACCCTAAACTTGTCTCACTGATCATCCACAACACAACTTTGACAAACTATTACTGACTGTAGATAAGTCTGCATTTTCTCTGGGGACCTTATTCAAAAGTTAGACGTAATCGCGAGTTGCAGCTTGGTCTGGTCACAGCTTGCACTGGTTTATTAGTGCACATGTGCATATTTTTGCGATGAACACCATTTTACCATGGTGAGCTGGTATTAAGTTGCACTTATGACTCCCTATGCCAAGGGAGGTGAGAACATCTATTCTAACCAGGATTCCCCTAAATTGCCTCAATATTTAGGCGGCCATTTTGTGGGGTGAACGGATATTTATAAAAATGCAACTTATTCTTTTGAGGATGGAGTGGGCGGGAACTACGTTGGAGAGGGAATCAAAGGTCGAACACTTTTTTGCAGTATGGGACAGCAATATAGCGACATTCTCTGCAGCACTTAAATCCCAAATTCACAGCTCTTTTTCAAATACCACATAGTACAGCCGAACCCAAAAGTTTGGCGAATGACACAAGTATTGGTTTTCACACAGTTTGCTGCATCAGTGTTTTTAGACCTATTTGTCAGATGTTACTGTGGTATAATGAAGTAACATTACAAGCATTTCATAAGTGTCAAAGGCTTTTATTGACAACTATATTAAGTTTATGCAAGTTGTCAATATTTGCAGTGTTGACCCTTCTTTTTCAAGATCTCTGCAATTCGCCCTGGCATGCTGTCAATCAACTTCTGGGCCACATACTGACTGATGGCCGCCCATTCTTGCCTAATCAATGCTTGGAGTTTGTAGTGCCAAGCGTGCATCTGTCTGTTAAAGGGTGGTGTAACCCCCAAAGTGCACTCCAACAAAAATAAAAACATTTTCTTCTGTGTTTGTGAATTGTCTGTACTGTACGTGCATCCTCAAAGCAGCAGCGCCAAGCGTGCGTCTATCTGTTAAAGGGTGGTGTAACCCCCAAAGTGCGCCTGTGTCCCATAAGTAAAGAGCCGGCTGGCTCATTTCTTAAAGGGTGGTGTAACCCACAAAGTGCACTAGTCTCCAACAAAAATAAAAATATTATTTTCTGTGCTTGTGTGCGCCTTAGCCGCACGTATTATCAATATAACATAAATGGAGGACCAAACTTTCTCCGATAAAGATAAAATAGGGAAAGATCAAGAACCACTTCCTCCTAGTGCTGAAGCTGCTGCCACTAGTCATGACATAGACAATAACTTGCCATCAACTTGCCATCAACGTCGTCTGCCAAGGCCGATGCCCAATGTCATAGTAGAGGGCATATACAATCCCAAATGACAAAGTTCAGGAAAATGACCTTAAAAAAAAACATTTAAATCATCTGAGGAGAAACGTAAACTTGCCAATATGCCATTTACGACACGGAGTGACAAGGAACGGCTAAGGTCTTTCCCTATGTTCATGACTAGTGGTTCAGCTTCACATGATGATGGAAGCCCTCCTCCCGCTAAAAAAAAATCAAACGAGTTAAGCTGGCAAAAGCACAGCGAAGAACTGTGCGTTCTAAGATATCACAAATCCCCAGGGAGAGTCAAAGTGTGGTGGCGGTTGCGATGCCTGACCTTCCCAGCACTGGACGGGAAGAGGTGGCTCTTTCCACCATTTGCACACCCTCTGCAAGTGCTGAAAGGAGCACCCACAGTCCACTTGCTGATATGCAAATTGAAGATGTCACTGTTTAAGTACAACAGGATGAGGATACTGGTGTAGCTGGCGCTGAGGAGGAAGTTGGCAAGGAGGATTCTGATGGTGATGTGGTTTGTTTAAATCAGGCTCCGGGGGAGACAGTTGTTGTCCGTGGGATGAAAGAGCCCATCACGGTCATGCCTGGGCAGAAGACCAAACATTCCACCTCTTTGGTCTGGCAATATTTCTATCCAAATCCGGACAACTGTCTTGCCATATGTACCATAAGTAAAGGTGAAATAAGTAGGGGTAGGGACGTTAAACACCTAGGAACATCCTCCCTTATACGGCACCTGCAGCGCGTTCATAAAAAGTTACTGTCAAGTTCAGAAACTTTGGCTAAGACCGTAAGCCAGTGATTCCCAACCTCGGTCCTCAAGGCACACTAACAGTCCTGGTTTTAGTGATATCCATGGTTAAGCATGGATAGTAAAGTCAAAATAACTGAGGTACTAATTAAGTCAGCTGTGTTCAAGTATGGTTATCCTTAAAACCTGGACTGTTAGTGTGTCTTGAGGACCGTGGTTGGGAACCCCTGCCGTAAGCAGTCCAGGGACACCTTAATCCCTTTGTCCTGTTGTATCCAAGCTCCTGCAAACCACACCGTCAACTCCCTCCTCGTCAATTTCCTTAGTCAGGATCGGAAGTAGTCCTGCAGGCCTTGTCACTGGCATGATTTACTCTCCTATAAGGGATTCCTCTGGAGAATCCTGCATTGCTACACCTACTGCTGCCGCTGCTGTTGCTACTGGGAGTCGTTCATCATCCCAGAGAGGAAGTAGGAACACCACTACTTTTACTAAACAATTGACCCTCCAACAGTCCTTAGCGAGGAGGATGAAGTACGACAGCGGTCATCCTGAAGCAAAACGGATAACTGAGGCCTTGACTGCTATGTTGGTGTTAGACGTGCGTCCGGTATCCGCCATTAGTGCAGTGGGATTTAGACAATTGATGGAGGTAGTGTGTCCCCGGTTCCAAATCCCGTCTAGATTCCACTTTACTAGGCAGGCGATACCGAGACTGTACAGAAATGTCAGAAAAAGTGTCCTCAGTGTCCTGAAAAATGCGGTTGTACCCAATGTCCACTTAACCACGGACATGTGGACAAGAGAAACAGGGCAGACTAAGGACTATATGACTGTGACAGCCCACTGGGTAGATGTATCACCTTACGCAGCAACAACAGCAGCGTCACCAGTAGCAGCATCTCAGAAACGCCAGCTCATTCCAAGGCAGGCTACGCTGTGTATCACCGGTTTCAGTAAAAGGCACACCGCCGACAACCTCTTAGAGAAACTGAGAGAAATCATCGCCCAGTGGCTTACCTCACTTAGACTCTCCTGGGGATTTGTGACATCTGACAACGCCACCAATATTGTGCGGACATTACATCTGGGCAAATTCCACCACGTCCCATGTTTTGCTCACACAATAAACTTGGTGGTGCAGAATTTTCTGAAAAGCGACAGGGGCATGCAGGAGACGCTTTGGGTGGCCTGAAAATTTCTGACCACTTTCGCCATTCAGCGACTGCGTGCCGAAGACTGGAGCGCCAGCAAACACTCTTGAACCTGCCCCGCCATCACCTGAAGCAAGAGGTTGTGACGCGGTGGAACTCAACCCATAGGCAAAGGAGGGGGCATGCACCTGACTCAAGCGCAGTGGAGAATGATTTCCGTGTTGTGCAAGGTTCTCCAGCCCTTCGAACTTGCCACACGTGAAGTCAGTTGAGACACTGCCAGCTTGAGTCAGGTCATTCCCCTCATCAGGCTTTTGCAGAAGCAGCTGGAGAAAGTGAAGGAGGAGCTAAGACGGAGCGATTCCGCTCGGCATGTGGGACTTGTGGATGAAGCCCTTCATTCGCTTCGCCAGGATTCCAGGGTGGTCAATCTGTTGAAATCAGACCACTACATTTTGGCTACCGTAATCGATCCTAGGTTTTAAGCCTATGTGGTGTCTCTCTTTCCGGCCGACACAAGCCTGCAGAGGTGCAAAGACCTGCTGGTGAAAACACTGTCAGCTGAAGCGGAACGTGACACGTCAACAGCTCCTTCTTCATTTTCTCCCGCAACTGGGGCTGCCAGGAAAAAACTTAAGTATCCTAAGCAACCCGCTGGCGGTAATGCAGGGGCAGGCAGGACCAAGTTTGGACATCTGGTCTGGACTGAAGGACATGGCAACAATTTCTGACATGTCTACTGTCACAACATATGATACTGTCACCATTGACAGAATAGTGGAGGATTACATCGGTGACAGCATCCAAGTAGGCATGTCAGACAGTCCGTACCTGTACTGGCAGGAAAAAGAGGCAATTTGGAGGCCCCTGTACAAACTGGCTATATTTTACCTGAGTTGCCCCCCCTCCAGTGTGTACTCCGAAAGAGTGTTTAGTGCAGCCGGGAACTTTGTCAGCGAAAGGCGTAGGAGGTTGCTTCCACAAAATGTGGAGAAGATGATGTTCATAAAAATTAATTATCAACTCTTCCAGGGAGACCAGCCTCCAGAACGTACAGAGGGACCTGTGGTGGTGGATTCCAGCGGGGACGAATTAATACTCTGTGAGGATGAGAATGTACACAACACTGAAGAGGGTGAGGAATCGGTGGATGAGGAGGATGAGGACGACATCTTGCCTCCGTAGAGGCAGTTTGTGCAGGGACAGATTAATTGCCAGCTTGTTTTGTGGGGGCCCAAACGAACCAATCATATCAGCCACAGTCGTGTGGCAGACCCTGGCGCTGAAACGTTTGGTTTGTTAAAGTGTACATGTCCTGTTAATACAGCATAAGGATGGGTGGGAGGGCCCAAGGACAATTCCATCTTGCACCTCTTTTTTTTCTTTGCATTATGTACTGTTTGGGGCCTAGTTTTTCAAACTGCCATCTGTCTGCAACTGCAGTGTCACTCCTAGATGGGCCACGTGTTTGTGCCGCCCACTCGTGTCGCTTAGCATAGTCATCCAGCTACCTCGGTGCAACCTTTTGGACATAAAAACACTATTGTGAGGTGTGAGGTGTTCAGAATAGACTGGACATGAGTGGAAATTGAGGTTATTGAGGTTAATAATAGCATAGGAGCAGAAAAACCCACAAATTCTGTGATTTTAGCTGTTTTTTAAAAAAAAATACAGATCCAAAACACAAAACCCAGAACCCAAAACACGGAAGGGTGGTTTTGGCAAAACCAATCCAGATCCAAAACACGAAGAAAGATCCAGATCCAAAACCAAAACACGAAAAGTGGCCGGTGCACATCCCCACCCCTAGTCTAAACACACTGAAGCAGCAAACTTTGCGAAAACCAATAATTGTGTCATTCTCAAAACTTTTGGCCACGGCTGTATATGCTTCGCATGGTGGACAATGACCCTCCAATAGCTATGTAATTTTATTTTACAAAAAAATCCATCTTTATACAGATGTGGGGAATTACTTTGAGTTGGGGGAGAGGGTTGAGGCGAGCGGGCTCATCTCTTTTGACGTGTTAAAACTTTGTTAATGTAATGTATGAAAAAATAAATTGTTTACAAAGACGTATAAATACATACAAAGATATTTTGTTCTATCATCAATCTTCAAAACAAAAATGTATCCATTGATGATTACTACACGCTTTATCTACATGTCTTATATTTTCCTATGTAACACCCATTGCTTTAATAAAAATATTTACGAAAAAATAAAAAAATGCAAATGATAGTGATAGCACAGTAAATTACTAGCAGCTCACTTCCTAGTGACTTTATAGACTAATAACTCCCAAAATTAGTTTTCTTTTAAATCTAAATTGGACAACATAAGTCCCTGATAAGATCCACCCAAATAGCTGAAGTTATATGTGCATGCGTAACCATTGTAGCCTGTGCAGGCACATACAGTCTTCCACTTTCAGTACCACTCAGAAGAATAATAATTGTTAAAAAGATAGATAAAAGTATCTATAAAAAAAAAGGTATTATTGAAAAATGTTTTACTCAAAGAATAAATAATTTTATCCTTGAATGTGCTACTGGCAACCTGAGATGGTGATAACAGAATGAGAATTAAGTTGGGTACACACTAAACTATGTGTGTACCCAGTGACGGTGCGATGCAATGTAATGAAACATCATGCACACAATACACACTACACGATCCGGTGTACGACGGCGGAATGTGTCGTTACATTCTGCATGTAACAGAACCGTGTTGTTCATTACATCATCTCAACTGCTGTGCAGCACAGCAGATGAGACTAAGTGAAGAATGACTGTTATTAACTACGGAAACGTGCGTACACACTATTGGATGTGTACGATATATCGTTCCGATCTGCATAGAGTGGGGGACGCGTCACCTCTACCAGGGATAACATGTAAGCAGGAAATAGGTGGGAGCCCTGTGCTACTGTATGTGCTGGAAATCATGTGATCTCTGAGCAATGTGTCTGGCAAACGTGGTGCCTCTGAGCAATGGGGTCTACTTAATTCAGCTCCCATTGCCCAATCCCAGAGTGGACGATAGAGGGAATTCAGATTTTATTTTCCCCCGGAAGTCTAATTTTACAGGGGGCACCAGGGACCATTACAGAACAGAGAAATAAATGAGGTAATATCTTGGTATATTCTTCCTCTATTACATATAAAATGAGAGCTGAAATCCGCCTATTCAGAGAGAGAATTACATTTCTCTTAGTGATTTGTAGCAAATTGCCCAAATCCTCTGCTATGCCAAAGCTTGCTTTTCCCAGCACCTAGTCATTAGCTAATTCCATTCAGACATGAATTGTATCAATGGCAAGGTGCCTAGTGCCCTCCCGAGCTTAATCAGTGCCCATGCCATGCCTGCTGTCTCCATTCTCTGGCCGTCCCGCTGAAGCCTTTGCCGTGTTTGAGGCGTGAGAATGTCTCAGTGGGGGTCCTGCTTTCACACACACAAAAAAAAAAGAATATCTCTCCATCCATTCGGAAAACAATCTTGTTTTTTTTTTTTTGTCCCCCCCCTCGGACACAGTTGCTAGTCTGCATGCAGAAAACCGGCAAACACTGATAAAAGGGACTGTATGTTCTTTTAATTGTGCCCTGCAAAGGGAAAAAAAATGATGATGGCAAACTGGTAACAAGGGGCGATTTGCAGCAATAAAGCAGAGGCTGAGCGGTATATTCAGTGTCCTGTGACCACAGATGAATGGTGCCTACAGAAAAATAAATAAGGGCTCTACTTCCGACATCCGCGCTCTGTGCTCTACTTAGAAGCACTTAGCTCGGCCCTTGGTTTAAAACAAAGGCTCCCCTTTTCCTGGGCCAGTTCTCAACCCTTTACTGTGACAGCGAATTCCACGGTTCACTTCAGTCACCCGTTCCTTCCTGGGTTTAGCTCCTCTCTCTCTGCTCAATCATGGACACTTAATTGAAAAAGACAGGGACTGGTAACCCTTCAACCCATCTCCAGTTCCTCTGTTGGATTCTTTTCTCAGACGAGAAACCAGGAGCTGGCACCGAATCGTGGGAATTGAGCGAACAGCTGTGTATCGTAATGATGCACATATTACCTCTGATCACCCTCCGTCCTAATGGGCTGATTGTCGCCCGTATAGGACTTTAAAAAATGTGGCTATTTGGGTCAGCCGTGAGGGCTCTGGATCAGGCCATTAGAAAGAGACAGATAGCATGGGTCAATAAAAACAAAAAAAAGGAAAAAAAAAAACAGGAGAAATGAAAAAGGCAAAAGAAGTAGGAAAATAAAACTGTTAGCACTAATTATTAGGCACAAGAACGAACGATTAATTTGCAAGTCAATTAGTCTCCGGGTCTATGTTTGCTGTTCTTAGTCAGTGAGGGGGAAAAATAGACATTATGTGGCTTTAATCCTTCTGAGAAAATCGAAAATGTTACCACTGCAAGTTGCCAACAATGGGGGCAGGGTTGGTGGAGGGTGCGGAGGACTACAGCTGGCACCAGGATATAGCGGAGGAGGGGGTGGTCAACCACCTCTCGCCTCCACTGTATCCCAGTTGTTCTCTAGGAGCCTGTGGTCATGCTGCTAATCCCAGTATAATATTCTGCTCAGGAGCAAAAAGGCTTCATGCAAAACATATACAGGAATCTATACAAAATTTCACACCATTTTAAAGGAACAAACAATTATTAAACAGAAACCCCTCACAACATTCTCAATGACAAAGATAACCCCACGTCAGTGGCAAATGCAGAATTCCTAGAGGGGGGGTTTCCAAATGCTTGATTTTGGAGTGAGTGTTGTCAGTCCATGAAGAGGGCAAAATTAGCACTTAACCAGCTTTAATAAGCGTTATACAAAATGTATTGTGTGTCATAATTCCAGCATATACAGGACCAGCGATCATTAGATGCGGAGGGGAAGGCCATCCTGTCCGAGCTGGATGTTTTTATTTTAGATGTGGGCACCAGTCCAGAACATGGGAGCAAGTCCAGGAGTCTGGGGGAGCAGCAGAAGAACCTAGCACTGGCCTGGACATATACAGTCAGGTGCATAAATATTGGGACACTGACAGAATTTTCATATTTTGGCCTCTATTCACCACCACAATGGCCTTGAAATGAAACAAACCAGATGTGCTTTAACTGCAGACTTTCAGATTTAATTTGAGGGTAATTACATCCAAATCAGGTGAACGGTGTAGGAATTACAATGGTTTCTATATGTGCCTCCCACTTTTTAAGGGGCCAAAAGTAATGGGACAAACTAAACAATCCTAAATCTAACTTTCACTTTTTAATACTTTGTTGCAAATCCTTTGCAGGCAATTACAGCCTGAAGTCTGGAACGCATAGACATCACCAGACGCTGGGTTTCATCCCTGGTGATGCTCTGCCAGGCCTCTACTGCAAATGTCTTCAGTTCCTGCTTGTTCTTGGGGCATTTTCCCTTCAGTTTTGTCTTCATCAAGTGAAATGCATGCTCAATCGGATTCAGGTCAGGGGATTGACTTGGCCATTGCATAACATTCCACTTTTTAGCCTTAAAAAACTCTTTGGTTGCTTTTGCAGTATGCTTTGGGTCATTGTCCATCTGCACTGTGAAGCGCCGTCCAATGAGTTCTGAAGCATTTGACTGAATATGAGCATATAATATTGCCCGAAACACTTCAGAATTAATTCTGCTGCTTTTGTCAGCAGTCACATCATCAATAAATACAAGGGAACCAGTTCCATTGGCAGCCGTACATGCCCACGCCATGACACTATCACCACCATGCTTCACTGATGAGGTGGTATGTTTTGGATCATGAGCAGTTCCTTTCCTTCTCCATACTCTTCTCTTCCCATCACTCTGGTACAAGTTGATCTTTGGCTCATCTATCCATAGGATGTTGTTCCAGAACTGTAATGGCTTTTTTAGATGTTTTTGGCAAACTCTAATCTGGTCTTCCTGTTTTTGTGGTTCACAATGGTTTACATCTTGTGGTGAACCCTCTATATTCACTCTTGTGAAGTCTTATCTTGATTGTTGACTTTGACACATATACACCTACCTCCTGGAGAGTGTTCTTGATTTGGCCAACTGTTGTGAAGGGGTTTTTCTTCACCAGGGAAATAATTCTTCTGTCATCCACCACAGTTGTTTTCCGTGGTCTTCCGGGTCTTTTGGTGTTGCTGAGCTCTCCTGTGCGTTCTTTCTTTTTAAGAATGTTCCAAACAGTTGATTTGGCCACACCTAATGTTTTTGCTATCTCTCTGATGGGGTTGTTTTGATTTTTCAGCCTAATGATGGCTTGCTTCACTGATAGTGACAGCTCTTTGGATCTCATATTGAGAGTCGACAGCAACTGATTCCAAATGCAAATGTCACACCTAGAATCAACTCCAGACCTTTTACCTGCTTAATTAATAATGAAATAACGAGGGAATAGCCCACACCTGTCCATGAAATAGCTTTTGAGTTGATAGTCCCACTACTTTTGGCCCCTTAAAAAGTGGGAGGCACATATAGAAACCGTTGTAATTCCTACACCGTTCACCTGATTTGGATGTAATTACCCTCAAATTAAATCTGAAAGTCTGCAGTTAAAGCACATCTTGTTTGTTTCATTTCAAATCCATTGTGGTGGTGAATAGAGGCCAAAATATGAAAATTCTGTCAATGTCCCAATATTTATGCACCTGACTGTATGTACATATTGGTCTCCACTAGCGCACGCAGGGGGGGTTTCTAAGTACACAGAAACCACCCCTGACCTATCAATTTTAATTTTTTTCAGAGATGGAGACAGCCTTGTCGCCATCTCTGCACCATCCTCGGGCACAACCCACGATCGGTGCTGCCCGGCTGCTGCCTTTTCAGATGTCAGCGCTTCCGCGTCAGGTGGCTTTCATACCACCTGACGCGGAAGCGCTGCCAGCTGAATCGGCAGTGCGCCATGGTCACGGCCATCCCAGAGTGAGCTAGACAGAGGGAGATTGGACCTCATTCAGAGTCGGTCGTTGCGGCCGCACGGTCGTAAGGGAAAAGGGGCCGGATATGCAAATGATGCACTCGCAAGTTGTGTCCTTAATATCGGATCGGTAGCTGGACGACCAAGGGGAAGATGCGGCCGTAAGACAAAAAAATACGCCCCCTTCTCATACGTATTACACGTCATCTCCGGGCATATGATTGATCGAGACCATCGGAACTGGTCGTAGAGCTTAAGGTTGACCATACCCCCTCATAAGCACTACGATCAGGTCTGTGTAAAAACCTCCCATGTCACGTGTGCTATGATACTACTTTGTTAATTATGCACTCCTATAAAACGCCGTTCGCATAATTAGGCACGCCTGCGTTCGGATCTCCACTCCCCCGTTTCCAAGCACCTAACCCTGTTACCACCCACAAACGCCTCATTGTGTAACTCAAACTACAGACCTGGCTGTGTTCAAGGAGAGAGAAATTTCTGATCGTAGCAGCTAGTTTGCGCACGCGCATTGCGAACTTTACGCATGCGCAGTTTAGCGAACACCGGTGGCGTACGACCGTGCGGCTGCAACGACCGACTCTGAATGAGGTCCACAGTGCCGGAGCCGGGCTCCGGCAGTGTTTCCTTCTGCATAGCTCCCTCTACAGGTAAGTGTTTTTGTTTGTGTGTGTGTGTCTTTGTCGTTATATATGTAAGGGGCACTGCTGGGGGGAGGCACTACTGGGGGCACTATAAAAGGGGCACTGCAAGGGTGGACCACTACTGGGGGCACTGGCACTGCTGGGGGGGGGGCATTATATAATGGGGACAACTACTGGGGGCACTGGCACTGCTGGGGGGGCACTATATAAGGGGGGACCACTACTGGGAGCACTGGCACTATATAAGGGGCACTGTATAGGGGGGACTACTACTGAGGGCACTGCATAGGGTGGACTACTACTGGGGGCACAATATAAGGGGCACTGCATAGGGGGGCCACCACTTGGGGCACTGTATGGGGGACTATTTAAGGGCACTGCATAGGAGGGGACTACTACTGGGGGCACAATATAAGGGGCACTATAGGGGACTATATAAGGGGCACTGCATAGGGAGGACTACTACTGGGGGCCTCTGTCGAGTCCACCAACTTGGGGGGGGGGGTGCTCTGTTTTTTAACCTGTCCTGGGCTCCAAATACCCTAGTTACGCCAAATATACTGTGAGTGTGTGTAGACATATATAATGGAAACCCCTCCCTGAGAATCCTGCATTTGCCACTGGTCTCCTTATGCACTGGATAGTCTATTATTATAAAAACTATTAATAATTAACCCTATTGATGGTCTATAGCAGTGCACCCCTTACAGTGCATGTTTTCCAGATCTCCTAATTGGTGCACAGGTGTATTTATTACTGGCTGACGCATGTTAAAAAATCCACAGGTGGTGCTGATTATTTCATTTGTGATACTGACAAGAACATGCAGCACCAGTAACATTCTATTATATTACTAGTTCTACTGTGGTCATGGTGTGGGCTCGGGGAAAGGGGTTTCCAGGCAACTGGAACCCCCCACTGCGTTTGTCTATGCACGTTGAGTGTGGGTAGATGGGTAGGAGCTACTGTCCTCAGTACCGTAAGATGCTGTAATTTTGTTGAGATTTTACAGTGTTACTCAAGACATTAATTGCTGAGCATACACTATACAATTATCTGTCAGATATTTGTCCAATCTGGCTGGTTGTAATGAAAATCTAGTAATGTATGGGAGCAAATGACAGTCGACCATATGGTCCCAAACACTGGAAAATAGACAAAAACGGTAGTTCAGACAAATTGGTTAAAACACACGAACACGATTTCAACCAATTTGAACAATTGTTTTATGTCCGTTGTCCAGTGTTTAAAACCATATGTTCGACTGTCATTTGCTCCCATACATTACCAGGTTTTCTTTCCAACCAGCCAGATTGGACAGATATCTGACAGATAATTGTATAGTGTATGCCCAGCATAAGGGGTATATTTACTAAAGTGAGAGTGCTTAGAAATGGAGATGTTACCATCGCAGTCTTGCTAATGCTGGGCATACACTATACAATTATCTGTCAGATATCTGTCCAAATGACAGTCGACTATTTGCTCATAAACACTGAAAAACAGACAAAAATTGTCATCCAGACAAATTGGTTAAATTAAATGAATTTAACCAATTTGACGAAATCATTTTTGCCCATTTTCCAGTATTTAAAACCATATGGTCGATTGTCATTGGCTCCCATACATTACCAGATTTTCATCCCAGACAGATTGGACAGATATCTGACAGATAATTGTAGAGTGTATGCCCAGCATAAGTATTACGGATGTGTGTAAGGTAAGGTGGGCATTCTTATGTTGTGCTGCAACGGCATGGCGATCGCAGAGGATTAGCATATCTTCGCAGTGAGACTGCGTGCGTAATCGCTATTGCTATCGCAATTGTTCCAGTCCCTGAAGGAGAAGCCTCTGCATAGCATTATGTTCAGTCACCATGCTCTGTGATCATTTCTGGGAAGATGGCAGGGCTTACCCGCAAAATGTTGCACCTAGCGTCCAAGCAAAAAAAAATTCAGTCATGCTCCCATCAGATGTTATGCTGGGTACACAATAGACGATAGGTCGTCCGATCCGGCGGATCGGAGCGACATATCTCGCACATCATCTAGTGTGAACCCGCTATGTCGCTGACGATGCAACATCCTCCGTCGGACCTGCATGGAACTCGTTAGCGAGGTCCATGCTGCCGAATGTAGCATGGCTCCGCTGTCACTCTGTCACTGCCGCAATCGGCAAGTGTGTGTGTCCCCCGCCGGGTCCCATCGCTAAAGGTGTCGGGCACACTAGACTCTTCCTCCCTTCAGTTTGTGGGTATCACTTAGGCTTTGTGGAGATACCTTATGCGTTTTCTTCAACAATAAATTTAATTTTGTCACCCTCCCAAAAAGCATGGATTTACGATGGTCATTTCATGGAAGATTGTTCCTCGGGGGTTTTCTTAGGACTCTTGGTAGCCTCCTTAACAAACAGCACTGGATGGAAATGCAGAGTCATGGGCATTTTGATCGCATTGACACTCACGACAGGAGAGGCAGAATAGGGGATGAAATGTGCCTTCTAACATAGACAAAGATCAGTCAGGACGGGTTCCTGCAAATGCGGCCTATGCAGATCTGGGCCCAAGTGAGAATACACCTTATTGGTGGTGTATCCTTTGCACTTAGTATAGGGCCGGTGGAATTACACAATGATGATGATGACGACTTGCACCTAACCAGGCGTATAAATGACACACGCAGATGCAGGCACATCTGGAGATGCTTTCCACTCTGCACAAAGTTTTTTCCCATGGACATGTCTTTTGAGCTACTGTAAGTGCACCCAAATTACTTTATGTTCGTGTCGCTACAAGCCCCTCCCCGGTGTGCTGCCATGCTTCTGCCTGTGCAAGGACTGATACGACCAAGTTCAGGGGTATATATACTAAAGTGCGGATTTTTAGAAGTGGAGATGTTACCCATTGGCAATCAATCAGATTCTAGCTATTATCTTCTAGAAGGTGCAAGATAAATGTTAAGTAGAATCTGATTGGTTGCTATGGGCAACATCTCCACTTCTAAAAACTCTCACTTTACTAAATATACCCCTCAGTGTCTGTAGATGATGAAACACCACTTGGTATGTCTTTAAAAGCAACCATCGGTCGTCGCTCCTGCTAGGTGCATACTTGTCTACTCTCCCAAAATGTCTGGCAGACTCCCAAATCTCGGTGAGTTCTCAAAAGGAGTGCAGAATACTCTCCCAGGTCCTGTGCTCTTCCCCAAGCTGCAGCAAATCATGTTATCGTCCCCCCTCCGCTCCCACTGCACCAAGCCCTGAATCCTGCCACTATAAAGCGGGGGCAGGGCCATGATGTTCCTAATCAGTCACTGTGAACTTAGAAACGAATCCCGCTACCGATCCACTTTGGTGAGCTGCATGGATCTCCAGGATCCGTGCAGCCTTGTATTGTATTTTTTTTTTTTTTAAAAAAGACCCGACTGCAACACACCAGTTACCCCACACTGACTATAGACCAGAGCGCAAGTGTTAACCCATATCTGTATTTACCTAAAGTAGGACCAGACACCCCTGCTTCACAGTGCTGCATTGGTCGATCATACAGCCCCTCCTACCACCCAATCATATCCCACCTGCCCCCCGCTCTCCTCCTACCCCCCTTCTCTATCTCCCCTCCCCATGCCCTGCACATACTAACCCATTAAATATGTCACCACACGTATGAAGTGCAGTTCAACCCATATATCTCCAAAAGTAGGAACTGTACATGTAAAAAAAATCTACATGAGGTGGTAGTGGAAAGAATCTGGAAGACAAAGAGCTTTTCTGCAGTAGATATTATTAGTCGGAGGGGGCACTAAAGCAGGAGGGACACACAGGGTCTTATTCAGACTCGCTCACAAGCGGGTCGGTATAGAGGCCCTGCGCATACGCAGCAGCCGCACTGCGCGTGCGCAAGCTCCGGAGCGAGAGAGAAATTCTCTCTCTCCGGGGCTTACTACAAAAGGGGCGGCTGTCGATGGTGATCGACAGCTCGCCCCATTTTGTAGGCGGGGCGGGGGGGTGGCTTGCCAAACAGAGGCGTTCCCGACGGAACGCCTGCCGTTCGGGGGCAGCCCCACTGAGATCACTCGTTATGTCAGTGGTGAGCTTCCGGCTCTAATAGAGCCGAAAGCTCACTGGGGCTTGTGGCAGACAAGACCCTACCACAAGGGTCTCGTCGCAAGCCCCGATGGTCACGATGGTCTTGACCATCGCGACCATCAACCTGGCCGCTCGCTAAAGCTGTGGGTTACCCACCCACAGCCTAGCGGGCGGCCAGGAGGCCAGCTCAGAAAATAGATGCAGCCGCCCTCATTCAGAGCGAGCGCTCGCATTTTGCAAGCGCCTCTGAATGAGGTCCACAGTGTGCAGCCCCCCCAGCAAAATGACAACCAGTCCATGGGCAGTAAGCACGGGGCTGTATTCCCTAAGGCAGGGATGGGGAACCTCAGGCCCGGGGGCCATACAAGTCCCCCAGAATCATTTGGTCTGGCCCTCTGAGCTTTTTCTGCTAGCCTCATCTGGATAGCTGGGTGCCTATAATGTCACCCTGCAGCCAGAATCTATGCAGCGGTGCTGCCTGGAACGTCCTGTGGACATTTCAGTCGGTTACACAGGTGTTCTTACAGCTCCCCGAAGAATCCTCAGGATGATCCAGGCATTGCTATAACCACTGGCGATTGTGACCCCGCCCACGTGTGACATCACACAGAGGGGGCGTGGCCTGCACCAGGCCCGCAAATAATGTTATATTAATCAAAATGGCCCTCGGCAGAAAAAAGGTTCCCCACCCCTGCCCTAAGGGGATTGGCTTAAAGGCCTAGCGCTGGTTACAATTTTGTGGGGGAACTCCACAGTTTGGGAGGTTTTTTTTGCATTTCACTATTTAAATAAATAAATAAATAAACAAAACAAGGCATTTGCACAGCTCTTTACATAAACATGACTGTCAGAGGCAACTTATGGTTTTGAGTGTGTCTATGGCACTTTTGCAGTGGGTTTCAAACCCACCACTTGGTAAAACGTGGTAAAGCTGGTGGTTTGCGTACTTCTAATGGGGAAAAAACTGAATATCATTTTACGGACAAAAGAAGAAAAAAAAAGTGATTTTGTGGCATATTTTTACGGTGGGTTTTAGCTCAGTTGGCAGATGCAAACCTGTCAGAAAATCTCCACCAGACCACCGGGATTTCAAATATGCTCCTTAGAGAATTCCCTCCTAGCCATCTTCAGAGTGCTCGTTGTTGCCAGTAGCAGTTGTCTCACGCCTACAGGGGCCCCTCAGGATGGTGCAGGTTTTATCAATCCCCCCTCCCCCCCATTCAGGAAAATATAACACACTTTACCTAGACGTGTCTCAGTACAGTCCTCCTGTCACAAAAAACATGGGGTTAACCCAGAGGTTCCCAAACTGTGCCATTTTAAAGATATCCATGCACGAGAACAGATGACTTAATTAGTACCTCAGTCAATTTTATTTAACCATCTGGACTTAGGCATGGATATCTTTAAAACCTGCACTGTAATGGTGGATTTGGTAACCTCTGGGTTAACTAAACGATAGACAGTGAACCATATTAACAATATATGCCAATCAACATTTTCTCAGGAACGTATTTAGCAATGTGACATCGGTCCCTTCGTTTCTATGTCAGCGGAATTATCTTCGCTTGCTACGTAGGTTACGCTGATAGACCTTTTCTCCACTAATTCACGGATGATGTGGCATCTAAAATCAATGTGCTTGGACCGTCCATTGTGCTTGGTACTAGAGGACAAGTGAATCGCACCCTTGTTGTCAAAATACTTAACTCCCTCTCTCTTAACCATAAAGTTTTGTTGGCTGCTTCTGTAAGTGCCACGTACTTCGTCTCAGAGGTGGATAGGGCAACATTGGATTGCCATTTGTTTGCCCAGCTACATCTGCACCTGCTAGTACAAACAGCTACTCCATTTAAGACTATGATGAACAATTTTTGCTGTATTGTCTTATGGTATAGACAGTGATTGTTAAGGATAGAGATACCTCCACAAATCAGTCCAGCAACAGCCTTGAGGGCTGGATAACTTGGCTAGCTGCGGCCGTGTAGCAGCCATGACGGCTGGTAAATCTTGACTTGTCGTGGCCAGTGGGCCAGAGAACACGATGCAGCCTTTGGGCCGCAGGGAAGCCTTGAGGGCTGGAAGGTCTTGACTGGTAGCGGCTGTGGACCGAAGAACAGGATGCGGCCTTTGGGCTGTGAAGCAGCCTTGTGGGCTGGTAAGCCTTGGCTAGAAGTGGCCTGTGGGCCGTAGAACAAGATGCGGCCTTTGGGTCGTGTAGCAGCCTTGTGGGCTGGTAAGCCTTGGCTAGTAGTGGCCTGTGGGCCATAGAACAAGATGCGGCCTTTGGGCCATGTAGCAGCCTTGTGGGCTGGTAAAACAAGATGCGGCCTTTGGGCTGTGAAGCAGCCTTGTGGGCTAGTAAGCTTTGGCTAGAAGTGGCCTGTGGGCCAAAGAACAAGTTGCGCGCTTTGGGCTGTGAGGCAGCCTTGTGGACTGGTAAACCTTGGCTAGTAGCCCTGAGGTGTAACTTGTGCCGCCGGGTTGACACAAGCAGTTCACAGGATTGCATACTTTGGACGCTGGAGTGCAACTTGTGCCGCCGGGTTGACACAAGCGGCAGTATACTGGATGGCGTACTCGGAACGCTTGAGTGCGGCCTGTGCCGCCGGGTTGACACAAGCGACAGTACACTGAGTTGCGTACTTTGGACACTGCGGCCTGTGCCGCTGGGTTGACACAAGCAGCTGCGCATTAGATTGCGCACTCTGGATACAGGAGTGCGGTCCGTGCCGTCTGGATGACACGTACGGCAGGAAGTTGGTATGCGGACCGTGCCACCGGGATGACACAAAACGACAGGTGGTATGTATGCGGACCGTGCCGCCTGGATAACACAAACGGCAGGATAAAAAGAGCTGACAGGGGGACTGGGTACTCAACTGAACAAACAGGAGACTAAGCCAGAACCGGAAACACGAAACAACGCTATCAACGGCATAGGAGCAGCCTTCGCACCAGCAGGAAATAGCCACAGGAGCCAATCCATAACAGACCAGGGATGATGGACAACTGATGGAAAGGATTTCAGCGAACGATCGCCCGGCGTTCGCCTCGCCCTGCGTTCGCAGTGCGGTGGCTTGTGACAGTGATCAGTCTCTGAACGTACAAACTCCATCTCTAGAAGTAAAGCATCTAGCTACCAAGACAAGCTTTATAATGTGCAATAATTCAGTCTGAATTTATCTTTTTACAAAAAAACACCTTGTTTTTGACAATCTTAGGGTAGCACGGCCTGACATCACTATCATCCAATGATGTCAGCACTTTATCTATTGCTGATTTCCATTCCTCCCAGTCGTTGCCTGACTTTGCCTCTTGGATGTTTTGCGGTTCACAGAAAGCGATATTTGCAAACTCCTCATAATATCTGCATGGGGATATTCCTTTGTAACTTCTCAGAGAACTCCTGCTCTGTGACTGGATATCCAGGTTAGCTGTATCAAACTCAAACACGTTTCCAATTGCCAGCATATCCATGATAAATAACTTTTGCTGAGATTCTCGTTCCAGTTCCACATCCCTCATTTTACAAGCCTTTTATTTGTAATGTCCCATAGTCTGCACCCTTAACTTTTTTGGCAGTATCCAAGCATAATAAACATGATAGACTTGGGATCCAGTTTAAGCCTTTTCTACTTAGGATGTGTGCATATGCTCTGCACCCAAAGATTCGGAGATATTTGAAGCTTGGCTTTCTTTCAGAACATGCCTCTAGTCTTACCTTCCACAGCTAGTGTAGGTGTCACAAGCTGCCGCAGCGTCTTGTTGGACAACGGTGCTCCTGGCAATTCTCTTAGGCCTGTTGACGGGAGACAGAGACGCCATGCTGTCAACTCATGAAGTCCCCCCATCCGGCTGTACGTCATCCCTGCCAGGACTGTATTCCTCCTTTTTGCTGTCCTGCTGGCGTGTTGCTCGGATGCCGCTGATAACGTCTTACACGTGTTTCCGGTTCCATAGAGTTGGTATCTCTCATTGTGATTGTCAGCGTTTCCAGTCATGAGTCTGTCGTGTCTCCTGTCGAATAACATCTCAGCAGCATTAACCGCACTGCAGCGTGTGAGGTTCCAGCATAACATTGTGGCTATCTCCGCTGCAGAGTGCTTCCAGCCTTCCAAGTGCTGTGTCATATTCCGGCGTCACTGCTGTGTCCGAGGGTCTCCAGCCTTACACTGCAACCACCTCTGCAGTGTGTGTACACCTCATCTCTCCTCTGCCGCACCATCCCGGCGGCATTAACCGCAGTACAGCATCTTCAGTCATCACAATTGCCCCATCATCCCAGCGGCATTTACCGCAGTGCAGCGTCTGAAGAGGACTATATTGTTTACCAAGGATATCTCCGCTGCCCTGCCTCTCAGGATACCTCCAGCCCTCAAGGCTGCTCCGTGACCATCAGGTCACCATCTTGCCAAGCACCTCCAGCCTTCAAGGCTGCACCGTGACCATAAGGTCACCATCTTGCCAAGTATCTCCAAGCCCTCAAGGCTGCTCTGTGACAATCAGGTCACCATCTTGCCAAGCACCTCCAGCCCTCAAGGCTGCTCCGTGACCATCAGGTCACCATCTTGCCAAGCACCTCCAGCCTTCAAGGCTGCTACATGACCATCAGGTCACAATCTTGCCAAGCACCTCCAGCCCTCAAGGCTGCTATGTGACCACCAGATCTCCACCTTTGTCTAGCATCTACAGCCCTGGGTAATAACTGCAATATCTTTCTGAAGAGAATCTCCCTAGGATTCATTACAGTAGGTTTTTTCAAATATACTGCGGGTGGACACTGCTTCTGCCCAAAAACTCTTTTCTAGGCCTGTGCACACTCTCTACAATTGGTGGCCAGCTCGCTGGCACAATTTTGTTCTGACATGTATGTGATCTATGCCATATATTATTCATTAAGATGGCTAGACTTTTGTTCTCATATTGCCCACTATTATCAGATGTCAATATTTTCAGTTATTGACTGGTTTGAGCTCCACCAAACTCTTGTATTCTGCAATTTTGTTTACTACTTCAGTTTTGGGTTTAATGAAGTAAACGTGTGTAATTTGCGTGATGTCATTGATGAATCTTAAAAAATCGCGGAATCCGCTTAGCGGTTCTACCTCCATCAGACCACACACGTCTAAATGCACCAGGGACAACTGTGCATCAGCTCTGGTTGCTGACATTGGAAAGGGACAACGGGTTTGCTAACTGTTTAAATAGTTCTCATGTGCCGGTCTCTCTGGATTGTTTATGGCTATTCCTGTCACCAAACCATCAAGGAGTTTCTGGACATTGTCATACCCTAGGACAGTGGTTCTCAAACTCGGTCCTCAGGACCCCACACAGGTCACGTTTTGCAGGTCACCCAGCAGGTGCACAGGTGTACTCATTACTCACTGACACAGTTTGAAAGATCCACAGGGGAAGCTAATTATTTCACTTGTGATTGTGAGGAGATCTGGAAAACATGCACTGTGTGGGGTCCTGAGGACCGAGTTTGAGAACCTAGGAGATCTAGTCGTCTATGCCACAGCCCCATAGACTGGTTCCCAAATCTGGTATAAGTAACACATCTTGGATGTCTGTGGCAACAGTTTCATCTTTAATTCTTAGGTGTACCGTGACTGTCCTGACTTTGTTGGGTTAAAGGACTTTGCCTCCGATCCCTCTGACAGATATGTGGTCACAAGTGCTCAATGATGTAATCCATTCTGGATAGCAGCTGAAGTGTCTCTGCATGCAGTCAGTTTGTTACCATACAGTGTACGCCTCAGGTTTATCCTTCTCATCAGACCTTTATCTGTATACGCTGCCTGCAGGGCTATACACGTAATTTTTTCATGAATTATGGAATACATTTGCTGTACATCTGCATGCTAAACACTACGTTAGTGTTACAGCCGCTGACTCTGTAACGTAGCATTTCACATGCAGATACACCCGCACTCGCACAGAGAACATAGACATGCTGCATATCATTTTAATCAGCAGAAGCTGTTTGTGCTACCTATTCGCATCTTTGTGCGAATAAGACGTATTTTAAGGTAAAAAGACGCACGAAAAGATGTTCTGCAGTACCGAGTCACACTGAGCTCCCGCGTTATGTGTGGCACAACTTTCTAGCACATGGAGGATAGATGTATGTGCGCACATCTCTATATGTGCATCCACAAAATGATTACACCAGCCTGTAATGGGCCCATGTGCCCACAAACTTATATACCAGTAACATAATTGTAATTACAGTCTGTGCTCAGGCACAAAAGGCTCGCAAGCCACTTTCAGGTCGCTGCTTTGAGTGACAGATAGTGCCATTTGTGGGTGGTAACAGGGGAAGGTGCTTGTGAATGGGGGTGTGGATATGTGAACACAGGCGTGTCTGACCGTCAGAACGGCGTTTAATGGGTGTGCATAATTAGCAAAGTAGCGTCATTGCACATGTGACTTGGTTGTTTAGCCTGAACTGCTCGCAGTGCTTGGGGTAGGTTAGGTCAACCCCAAGCGCTGCGAGCAGCTCCGAAGGCCCTCGATGTTCACGATTAATCAACTCTTCCCGGAGATGACGTGTGCTGCGAGTGACAGGTGGGAGGTTTTATAGTCCAGCGTACGCTAACGCCAGTCGCTCACTAAGACATAGAGGGCGTCCTTACAGCGCAAAGAGCGATCGCTTGATTTGCGTACCCGGCCCCTTTTTGCAAGCGAGCGATCGCATCTTGCGAGAGACTCTGAATTAGGTCCTCTACCACCACCTTCTGAAAGATTTTTCCTACGTGACTCTCAGAGTTGAAACATCCATTTGACAGCATAGGTTCCTGCATAGAGCCCAGTGACAACTGAGTGGCGTTGATTATTCTAACCTACTTTATGTGGTTATTTTTCACAAACAAAGATGGTGTTCCCTATAAAAGCTCATAGGCTTCTTTTTGTAGCAAGTCCCAGGAGAGGGATCTGAGTGATCCTTCTCTGCCCCACTGCAGCATGTACATGCACTGTTCGAAGACAGCACATGTGCCACAGGACTTCCAGGTCATAAACCTGTAAGTCAGTACTTTGCCGGCACATCTCTATATCAGAGGATCTCTCCCAGCAGGCAAGTAAACATACATACTAACGTACAAAAAACGCCAATATGCATGCAAATAAGGGGGAGGGGAGTATCACAATCTAATTGCCATACAAGATACATCCCGTCCTGACTATAGAACCATATTAAATATCAGGAGCTCTACTGATGGGGTGGGATTTAGTCAAATGTCCAAAGTGATTTATAATTATTAATTAAAAAATATTGGGACTTTGGATTCTTTTTTTTCTCCCCACGATGCAAAATTTGCATTTCACTTTCCTAAGGAAGGGGCATAGAAAAAGGAGGCAGAGGAGCCCATTAATTTAAAGAGTCAACAGCATTAAGCCGCCCTTTAAATGGACCTGAGAAAGAGCCATCCAGGGGTAGCGTCGCGGACCCTCCGGTTCAGTAGTTGATCGGAGAATGGGAAAGGCTGAAGTGGGTCTGTCCACAGAAAGGACTTCTAGAGGAGACAAAGGGACCAATTCCAGGGACTGAGAAGAGGAAAGGAAGAGAGCAGCAGCATTGTATAGGTGGAGCAAAGGGGCACAGATAAGTGGAGCAGTGGGTTAACGTGAAGAGAGATTAAGAGGGGAGAGAAGAGAGGGGAAGCCAGATGGTGCTACCCTGCAACCAAGGCCCCAAAGCAATTCCCACAGACAGATTTAATGCCGACACCGCGGCCGAGCATGGGAGAGGCCTGCTCTGTTTGTGTATTGCAATTATGTTATTGTAAGGTGCTGATGTGTCACTTCAGAGGAGGAATGCGGCTCGTTCTAACGATCAGCGCCTATGAATATTCATATCTACATGTCCAGATATCAGTCACAATCTCATCGCTATTTCTGGATCGCTCTCCGCAGCTCGTTACATCAGGGCACAGCAAATTATGTTTCTCTAAGCCTACTGATTTCACTTTTGGACAGTTATATACAAATGTAATGTATAATAGGGTAAAGGCCTAGATTCAGCTGCTATCAGTATTCTTCACTTACACAGCCCCAAAGTGTTACGCAGAACCAATTAGCTTGCCCCCTCAAAAACTACAGGGCTACAATAAAGCTGGGGATTCTGGCTGGACCAAATGGTTCAGTGTTTAGAAAAAAAGACTTTGGGGTATATTTGACCAAGCAACGCCGACTGACGGCGGGTTTGCCCGCATAATTTAAAGCAAAAATATTTAAATGCAAAACACGCCTAATCTTGAGTTTATTATTATTGCCGTTTTAAAACCTGCGGGCAAACCCTGCCGACAATCACTGGCTTTGAAACGCTGCCATTTAGTAAACAAAACCCTTCTCCAAGTGACGCTGTTTTCCTCTTGCTCTCAGAAGTAATAGTTTATCCGTATTATTTCTGCGGGCAGCGCACGCAGTAAGTGCTCCGGCATACCTCCTAATTGTGCCGTTTTAGTTGGTGCCGTGCCAGTTTCACAGAACCATATGTCCATACCAATAGCTATGACCTTTATCCCAACTGCGGTTGAAAGGTGAGCCCCACCCCACCAGGGACGATTCTTAGGGGTAAGGAGGTCAGATGGGGGTGACCTAACACTTCAGAAACTATAGGCACGCCCCAGGTGACAAGGTCACGTCCCCAACAGGCACGGCTATGCCCCCAAAGGATAGTCCGTCCATTGTGTACTGATTTGCACAGACTGTTGCACCAAGCTGGCTGTGTAAATGCACGGCAACAGTCAAACTACGGCAAACAAGTTCTACTTGTTAAGCCACGGCGAAATCTCAAGAGGTGTACGCTAATGCTTGTGTGGTTGCAATTTTTTTATGGGTTTGCAACGGTGATAAATAAGCAAATGTTAGTTTCAGCGTTTCCATTGTGTACCACTCTGTTACGTGTACCTGGCATAAACCATATGCATATTTTCGTCGACTGAAAAGCAATCCCAATCTCTGCGATATGGGCAAAGGCACACTTTTGCATCTTCCTCCAGTCGTAAACTATGCCAACCCTGTGCCAGCTTCTCTGCGCTTGTGCAGGCACTTTCTCCCAGGATCCATCTGTGCACAATTCTCCAACGCAGCTTGTGTGAGCACTACCATGTTGTTGCCATGGGGATCAATGAGGACACCTGATTCAGAGGTAGACTCTAATGTAGGCGCGATCGTGATATTTTGCGGAGTCGCGGCGGCAGCAATATGCAAATGTTAGCTTCAACTTTCCCGCTGTGCATGCGCCGTTGGGATTTTCAGTACTTTTCGCCCATGTGCAGTAGCAAATACTACTTATGCCTTACTACTAAATATATGATAAATATAAATATATTATATACTATACTGAATAATTAAATGCCTTACTACCATATATATATCTAAATGCGCCATGCCGTTTTTATTTTCCAATGTGTCTCATTTGCACAGCGTTGTGAATAGAACACACAAGCAGCTTTTGCTGATTAAAAAGATATGCGGCATGCCTATATTCTATGTGCCACTGCGGCTGTATCTGCAGGCCAAATGCTACGTTACACTGTCACAGCCGCTGACACTGTAACGTAGCGTTTTGCATGCAGATATACCTGCAGTTGCGCACAGATTATAGGCATGCCGCATATCTTTTTAATCAGTAGAAGCTTGTGCGTCCTATTCGTACACCTGTGCAAATAAGACACGTTAGAAAAAGTACACGTCAAGACGTTAGGCGCTACCGTGTTAATGTGTAACGCGACTTGTAGCGCACGGAGGTTAGATGTATGTGGACACATCTATGTGTTTACGTATATTTATATTTATGTGTGTTCTTGTGGTCTCGATGTTGATCCGTTCCTACGTCTTTGGATCCAGGCATCGGTACAGATCCCGGCAGGAGGTATCTTTTTCCTTCAGACGCCTCCTGCATACGTAAGTATATTTTTGCACAGCAGCTATGTCCAAAGTCACAGCTGCTGGGCACAACAGGCTGGCATTATACCAGAGGAAACCAGGGAGGGATCATTTACACAAGTGCTTTCTATTTACATAAGGACCTATTACGTTTAGAAACTAGGTGGATACACGTATTAGATACTGTCAAACCTACAGGTCTAAATGATCACCTGTCTATTTCAGCATATGTGTGATTCCTACGATTATGATAATGTGCTATGGCCAAATAATAGGTACGATATCTGAGGGGATAGACTACTCTTTTTGTCTGTGCATACATAACTATCTGTGTCTCTGAAATATCTGCATAGTAATGTTGCACCATATAGGTCGAATTATACTATAATGGATACCTATGTAGTCCTTTTGTAATGTGGGTCCCCTATAGAATCATTGCCCTCTAGTGTCCTAGTAATTGTCTGCCTATTGCTTTTGATGTACTCGTTATTATTTATTCTTTTGATGTAACATCTTCTAATGTATGATTGATTTTATCATACATAGCGGTCTACTGTAACATACAGTAGACAGTGTCCATGTAGTGAATATATCTGGCTTATGATTGTACATCGTATTCAGTGTTGTGTGTCGTTTTGCTACCTGCAGTTATATATTTGATAGAGTACTTGAAGTAGTTAATATTGCAATTTGTACCTTATAATGTTTTTGATGTTTATAGATTTGGTCCGTGTGTTTGTTTAATTGTTACGTGGTGTTACATGTATTGTGTGTGTGGTTGCCCTGACGACGCTCTGACTCACGCTGACGTCATCGGCAGTTGCCGAGCTTTGCGAGTGAGCTGGAAGCGGACCTGTCTGACGCACACGCGGTGAGGGAGGGATATAAAAGGTAAGAACTTACTGTATAATTATGTATGTCCTGATGACGAGTTGTGATTAAAACTCGAAACGTTGACTCATGTGACGAGAGTGTGATGCCTTTTTTCTAAGTCCGGAGAGTGACACTGCCCTGCCTTACTACTTGTCCCTTGGAGTGAGCACCACGGTGTCTGACACCTCCTGCAGCATCAGCGATCAATGCACTGAGACCGAGGTTGCAGCCTGGGGTCACCATCGCGACCATCGGCTTACGCAGGCCGGTCGGCAAGCCAGACCAGGAAACTGCATCCATAGACGACCCCCCCGTTTCAGGGAATGCAGGCCGTCCCCGCCGTGCTCCTTAAACACTGCTGCCTGTCAATCAGGCAGAGATATACAGGGGCCTGCGTGCGATCACGCTGGACCCATACTGCGTCCTGCGCACGTTCCCAATTATAGGAAATCTGCAATCAGCTGAATTAGGCTCACACACACATATAATTACAAAACAAAGGAAAACTACACACACTTCTGCAGCAGTAGGGTATATCAGGGTGCAAGGTCCAAATTAATATATAAAAGACAATTCACTTCAGCTTTAAAAAGCTCAAAAAAGACCGGCACACCACCATAGAAGACATCAACAATATGTATTAAAGGAAAGAAAGTCAGCAAAATCCATACAAGCATGGTATTTATCTTAGCACCAGGCTATGCAATACAGGAAGCAAGCCGCTCACCCGCTCAATGGCCATTTTGGTGATGCATCAACCTTTATCAAGGGTATACAAATACAGTGGGATGGGGGGTCTTATAAAGTAACAATTTAACGCTCAACCAATACTAACATGTCTCCCATTTCCGCCACGATTCCGCTGTCAGCAGGAACCCGGAAGCAGCCTCCGACACCAGAGGAGACTTCCCAGATCTTAGAATGCAAGCGGGGAAGACGGGACATCCGCTAGCCGGACACAATAGTGAGGGATCCTCAAAGGAGGACAGCACAAAGGTTCTGATGTAGCATAAATTACATGGTGGCATGGGAGATGTAAAAAAATAAAAAATAACCACTATAAATAAAAAACTGAACATATAAAATAAGAGTAACACACATGTATCTACCACTACCCAGTACTGGCTTGTCAGAAATACAGTATCTCTATATATAAAATAAAGCCCCTGGTTTAGGGGTCTGCCTGTGTGTTTGGGCTAGTGTCTTTAACCACTGGACGGATTTTGATGGGGTTTTCACTATTCTAAACAGCATTGGTCAAGGAAGGTTTAGGCATTAAAACCATTCATCTGTGACAAAAGAGAGCCGAGCAGTGACGATAGTAGTGAAAAAAGCGACAGAGGTCCTGATTCACTACCGATAGCAAATGCGATTGCAATAGCAATTACGCTCGCAGTTCAACTGCGATAGTATGCTAATCCATTGCAATCGCTAGGCCGTAGCAGCACTACATAAGGACGCCCACTTTACCTTACACACATCTGAATGTTTAACAAGACTGTGAAACCATCGGTACAATCGAGTACCATCGCAGCCTCACGCAAACTTGCACAAGGTCTGACCTTACTCAGAAATTGCTAACCTCATCGCACGCCATGAGTTCTTAAGCTGCGTATGGCATCGCAGTGGATAATTTATCCACGCCCATGCAACGGCGTTCAAACTCCCTGGCATGCCTACGTTTCCCCAACCACCTGTCACCTCCCACAATCTGCACTTTCTGTCAATCACTGTGCGATGGGTCTGCGTAGTCACTGCGATCGCAGTCCCGATCAGTTCACGCGGTGCAATATATACGCAACAATCGGTCCATTGCATATGTAATCGCAGTTGCGATCGGTTGTATAGGAGCTGACCAGGGTACTGAAACAGCAAGACAGCATCTGAAACTGAAGCTGCGAATGAAGTCACAGAAAAAACTGTTGTGCTGTGTGAGTGACTGACTGATAGTTCAGGGCCTTAGGCTGCGCTCTGATTGGCTTTCTGAAACAGTAAGAGCCAATCATAGATAGCAATGAGCCTTGTTGCTTAGCAGCAGCCTAGAAAGGGGAGGGAGTCAGGGACTGAACAGGGTCATGTCTGAGGCAGACAGAGAGTGAAAGACAGCCTGTAATGAACCCATGAAGAGGCCCTGATGCAGACAAAGCACCCAGGAAGGAGCCAGGGGAGGCTCCAAATGGTAAAAACACTACCATCAGAACAAAACATTGATGGCTTGCAACCATCGGATTCTGATGTCCATCCCTACGCTGAACCTACAGGCGGACTCCAGCTACTACTCCTCCACCATGAAGTGCTCCCTCTCCAGCGTCATGTTCCCGCTCAGCCACATGCCCTCGATGAACAGGAGGCACCTTCCATGGAAGTCAGCGCTGTTCTTGGACAGGAAGCTCAACACTGAGCCCAGGAAATACAGGATACATTGCTCATAACCATGTTCTGCAGCCTGGGAGAGGTGCGCAAGGAGACTGCGGAAATATACAGTTTCCCGAGGGACATGCTCCTGATAATGCTTACTGTAGCTGCAGTACAAATCTCTCATACATGATCCTCCTGCCCATCCCAGCACATCCAAGTGGCCGGGCCCCAACCAGCTGTAGGGAGTGACATTGGTGAGATGCAGAGGGCAGGGGTGAGATGCAGAGGGCAGGAGTGAGAAGCAGGGGACTGTGGTGAGTAGCATGAGTGAGAAGCAGGTGCCTGTGGTGAGATGTAAGGGGCTGGGGAGAAGTATAGGATTCTATGGTGATTTGCAGGGGGCAGGAGTAAGAAGCAGGAGGCTGTTGTGTGATACAGGGGGCTGTGGTGAGATGAAGGGGACTGTGGTGACATGGCGTAGGTTGTTATGAGATGCAAGGGGCTGTGGCAAGATGAATTGCTCCTGTATAAAGCCGGGGCGGGTCGCTAGTTGTATCTATAAATATGAGCATCAAAGATGGTTGTTAAGCAATCACAAATTCATAATGTATACAAATGAATGTAAATATATTCAAACATTCTATAATAACCTAAAAATAAGCCTTAAAATATGGTAACGACAAATATGGTAGCAACAAATAACATAATGCACTAAACTACACATGACCAGATTCAATTACAGATGTGTAATAGGTCCACGTATATCTTGGAATACGACAAATTGATCCTAACGGATGAAAATGAAAGTACAAGAAAAAGAATAACCAAATTACCTAAATAATAAAAAAGAAAAATAAACAGCACGCAGGGTCCATATGAAAAAAGCCCAAAAAAGTATTTTTAGATCAATGGAACCCTGCCAAAAAAGCTTTGAAACGTTGGTCTAAATATACTTTCTTTGGCTTTTATTGGTATATGGACAGAGGGCCTAATTCAGACCCGCTCGCGAGATCTCGCAAGCGGGTTGATGTTGTCCCAGAGCGCATGCGCATGACGGACCCAGCTCCGTCGTGCGCATGCGCAAAACCCGGATAGCGAGGGCCAAGCCGTCGCTATGGGTCTCGTACCAAAGGGGGCGTGCTGTCGATGGTGAGTGACTCTCTGATAGAGACGAAAGCACTCCAGGGCTTGCGGCAACGAGACCCTACCACAAGGGTCTCGTCGCAAGCCCGATGGTCGCGATGATCTTGACCATCGCGACCATCTTCCTGGCCGCTCGCTATAGCTGTGGGTGGTCACCCACAGCTATACGAGTGGCCAAGAGGCCGCTCTAAAAATGAAGAAGGACGGCCCTGATTCAGAGCGAGCGCTCTGTCAGAGCGTCCAGCTCTGAATCAGGGCCAGAGTGTCGTTTTGGGGCTTTTGTTATCTACTTTGATATTAGGCACATGGGGCAGTTGCATTTATACAGTTTGAGTGCTAGCAGTGTTGAATTGTGTGTATATACCTTTTATATATACCATGTTTCCCCGATAATAAGACCTACCCCGAAAATAAGCCCTACCCTTACTTTTGTAACCCGGTCCAAAATAAGCCCTACCCCGAAAATAAGACCTACCAAAATCCAATTTTGAGCTAGGAACACTTCAGAGGCCAGCGTTCCCAGTCATGCAGTGCGCGGGTGACGTCATGACGTCACCCGGGCGCTGAGGATCCTGTGCGGCCGTGCCTGCTGGATCATGTTAGATCCAGTCAGCGCGCAAGTGAGAGGGACATCCCGGCCGGCGGTGAGTCAGGTAAGTGCCGTACTGTACTGGTGGGTGGGGCATCAATTACAGGGGGGCTTGCACTGCAATAAGGGAGGCTGCATAAGGGACACTGCTACAGGGTGGGGCCTGCATAAGGGGCACTTCTACACAAGGGAGGCTGCATAAGGGGCACTGCTACAGGGTGGGGCCTGCATAAGGGGCACTTCTACACAAGGGAGGCTGCATAAGGGGCACTGCTACAGGGGGGGGCCTGCATAAGGGGCACTGCTACAAGGGGACCTGCATAAGGCGCACTTCTACAAGGAGGCCTGCATAAGGGGCACTGCTGTCAATGTTAATTAAAATAAGACCTACCCCGAAAATAAGCCCTATGGTGTTTTTTTGAAAAAAAAAAAAATAAGACAGTGTCTTATTATCGGGGAAACACGGTACGTTAAATATTATACGAGACAGCCGCTCCTTACTTCCTGTGTTGCTGGTTGCTGTTGGAGTTATGGGAGGAGTTGCTCCTGCAGTCGTGGGAGGAACTGCTGCTGGAACCGTGTGAGGAGAATGTACAGAAACTCTTAACGTTGCCAGATCGGAGCTGTGGTACACATGTCCCCCTTGTACCAACCTGTGATCGGGCTGTGGGAGACCACTGAGAGGAGAGCAAGGCCCAGCGCAGTGGGAATTATCCCGTGCTCCTGGTGGCTCAATCCACCCCCAATCTGCTCAATCTGTAAACCAACAGATCCCTGTGTAAATGTAACTCTGCATAGCCCGCAAATACGTCTACACACCCTCGGAACGCACTCTGTAAATTAGACTACATGCAAACACTCCATTATCACCCATTCAGCCGCAAGTGGAACTGTGAATGGTAGGTGTACAAATTAGAATAGCCAGCTTGGCTCTGGAATATGCATATGCTCATCTAGCTTCAATATGCCATGCAGTGCGATATGCATGGCGTGAGTGTGGTACTTTATGTGCAAAAAAATCTGTAGCCGTTGCATCATAGCACTTTGCATAGAAGTGTCACATATCAAATAAATCAGCACAGTTTCTGGTGCATCCTAGTTGCATTGCATGGTGACTTAGACGCATTTTCGGCAAAAAAAGATGCCCAGCGCTAATATCTGTAGTGAGGACACATCTGTAGTCTAATATTTTATGTATAAAAAAATATGAGATATGGTAAGAACTTACCCTTGTTATCTCTATTTCTACGAAGTCCATAGGGTTCCACAGGATACCTTGGGGTATAGGCGAAGTCGGCAGACATCGGGCACCTCAGAGTTAATTTTTCAGCCTCCCAGGATGCACTGGGGCGCCTCTCCTATACCCCGCCCCCGAACCAAGGCAAATCAGTTACATAACAAGCCATAGGCCTGAGGAGGAGAAGAAAGAAAGAGAAGAAAATCTGAAACACACAGGAATCACTTTGTCACCAGAAGGAGACGGAAAAAACGGTGACCAGAACAAAGCCCATCTGCAGTACAGGTGCGACAGGGCGGGAGTCCTGTGGAACCCTATGGACTTCGTAGAAATAGAGATACAAAGGGTAAGTTCTCAAATTTTATACTTCAGGGTCCATAGGGTATCCACAGGATACCTTGGGGATGCCCCAAAGCAGTATCCTTTAAGGGTGGGGACGTTCCTGTGCTGAAAGGAGAATCCGACGCCCGAAGGAAGCATCCTGAGAGGCGAAGGTATCAAATGCATAATACCTCACAAAGGTATGAGCAGAAGACCACGTGGCTGCCTTGCATGGCTGAACAGCAGAGGCACCATGACGAGCTGCCCACGAAGGACCCACAGACCGAGTAGAATGAGCTTTAACAGAGGATGGTACAGGAAGGCCCTCATGAATGTAAGCCTCAGAAATCGCCATGAGAATCCACCCTGCCAAAGTCTGCTTAGTGGCAGGCCAACCCTTCTTACGGAAACCATAGAGGACAAAAAAGAGTCCGACATACGAAAATGAATTGGTACGGTCAACATAAATCCTTAGAGCAGGTACCACATCCAAAGAGGCCTCACCAGCTGAGAGGTCTGGGGAATTAAAGACCGGCACTATAATTTCCTCATTAATGTGGAAACTAGATACCACCTTAGGTAGGAAACCAGCGCGAGTGCGAAGCACTGCCCTGTCACTATGAAAAATCAGAAAGGGAGGGCGACATGAGAAAGCTCCCAAATCTGACACCCTTCTGGCCGAAGCAATGGCCAGAAGAAACACAGTCTTACCTGTAAGCCATTTGAAATCCACTGAGCCCAGTGGTTCAAATGGAGTTCCTTGGAGAGCCCTCAGGACCACAGCCAAATCCCAAGGAGCCACTGGTGGAACAAAGGGAGGCTGAATAGGAAGTACACCTTGCATAAAGGTGCGGACATCGGGAAGACTAGCAATTCTACGCTGAAACCACATTGACAGGGAAGGAACTTGCACCTACAGTGAAGCAAGGTGAAGACCGTGATCTAAAACCGCCTGTGGGAAAGCCAAAACCCTGGATATCCCAAACACCTGAGGATCATAGCCTCTAGGGTGACACCATTCAAAGAAAGTATGCCACACTAGGTGGTAAATTCTTGCAAAAGCAGGCTTCCGAGCTCTGAGCATGGTGTTAACTAGAACTAGAAAAACCCCTGGACCTGTCTCAGCCACGCTGTCAAAGACAGAGGACCCAGGTCTGGGTAATGGCAAGGACCTTGAGACAATAGGTCCGGACGTTGAGGCAACAGCATCGGAGTGTCTATGGAGAGACTCCGAAGATCTGAGAACCAGTGATGTCTGGGCCACGCTGGAGCTATCAACAGGAGCGTGAACTTGAACTTCCGAAGTACTTGAGGAAGAAGGGAGAATGGAGGGAAGAGGTACTCAAACTGGAAGGTCCACCGGAACGACAGAGCGTCTACCAAAAGAGCCTCCTCATCTCTTGTTGTTGCCCCGTACACAGTCAGGAGACCATGAGGTTTATCTCTGGAAGGCCCAACTTGTTAACTAGGAATTAAAACACCTCCTGGTGAAGAGACCATTCCCCTGGATGCACGTCCTGACGGCTGAGGAAGTCTGCTTCCCAGTTGAGGACTCCTGGTATGAACACTGCCGAGATGGCTGGGAGATTGCCATCCGCCCAAGCCAGAATGCGGGACACCTGTGTCAGAGCCGCCTGACTTCTGGTTCCTCCTTGGCAGTTTATGTAAGCCACTGTGGTGTCGTAGTCTGACTGGACTTGCACGGGATTTCCGTGAAGAACTAGTCTAGCTTGCTGAAGAGCTCTGAATACCGCTCGAAGTACCAATATGTTGATTGGAAGAGCAGATTCTGCTGTCGGCCACCTTCCCTAAAGAAGTGTGGACCAGTCACAGCCCCCCAACCTCGGAGACTGGCGTCCGTCGTCAGGAGGACCCAGTCCGAGATCCCAAAGGAGTATCCCTTGTTGAGGTGGGACGTCTGTAGCCACCAGGCCAGAGACAGCTGTACCTCTGGAGAAAGCACCATTGTCAACAGGGCCAACAGGGCCAAAAAGACAAAGGGCTTCATTCAGAGGCGGCCGTACGGTCTACGACCGCACGGCCGCCTCGATGTTTGTCCAGTGCGCATGCGCATGAGGGAGCCGGCTCCTTCGTGCGCATGCGTGAGACCCGCTACGACCGACAGCGCCGGTTGTAGCAGGTCTATTTCCAAAGGAGGCGAGCTGTCCATGTTGATTGACAGCTCGCCCCGTTTGGAAGGCGGGCCGGGGGGTGGCAGCCCAAACGGAGGCGTTCCCATGGGAACGCCTGCCGTTTGGGGGAGGCCTCACTGACATCACTAGTGATGTCAGTGGAGAGCTTCCGGCTCTGACAGAGCCAGAAGCTCTCCGGGGCTTACGACAAGTGAGACCCTACCCTAGGGTCTCGTCGTAAGCCCCGATGGTCGCGATGGTCTATGACCATCACCCTAGCGGTCGTTAGAGCTGTGGGTGTAAACCCACAGCCTAACGACCGAAACAGAGGCGGCCGGTCAGGATGCAAGCGGCCGCCCAGTTTCTGAGCGACCGCTTGCATCCTCCGACCGCCTCTGAATGAGGGCCAAAGTCCCAGACCCTGAAGGAACTTGGGCCAATGGCAGACATGCGGATTTAGCTGCTGCCAAAGTGCTCACAATTTTTTCCCAGATCAGGGCCAAAGAGGACCTCACCATTAAAGGGTAAGAATTCCAACCCTTTCTTGGAGTCTGCATCAGCTCTCCATGAGCGCCACCAGGTATGCGGGGGACCCAGACCGCGATGCCCCCTGTATCCAGAATCCAGCAGTGTTCGCCACTTTTATAAAATGGCCGCCGAGGATCTGATAGAAGACAGGCCCGGGGGAGGAACGCTGCCACAGACCGCCAGACCGCTGTGGAAAGGCACTGTGCAGCGGGGGAGGCGCCGCCTGTGAGACAGGGAAAGCACACACCCCTGGCATGCTATTAACCCCGGGACGCTGGTGGAGCATTTTCCATACTGCTGCAGCCCGCTGTCCCTGGTGGTCTAGTGGAAGCGGAGGATCAGTACCTTGCTCCACGTGCAGCCTGTCCCAGGGAGCCCCCTGCCTAGGAACTAATAAGACTGTGAATCGGCGGTAACCCACCGCGGGTTCCCACTGCTTACCTGAATCCCTGTGAATCTGTCAACAGTCTGGAATACCGGGGTCCCCGCTAGCTGAGACCCTGGTATCCGCCAGCATCCCCAGATCAGTACTGGTGTTCTGGCCCGGTGGGGTGAAGGAGCGGCAGTATGGACCTCTAATTAGCTTGTCCATGCTGCCCGCTCATATCATCGCAGCAAAAGCTGCTGGAAGAAACTTCAGGGGCTGTCCAACAGCCCCCCTCTGAAGAGGTGATTCGACTCCGAGCTGGGCACCTACGAAACTGATTTGCCTTGGCTCGGTGGCGGGGTATAGGAGAGGGACCCCAGTGCATCCTGGGAGGCTGAAAAATTAACTCTGAGGTGCCTGATGTCTGCCGCCATTGCCTATACCCCAAGGTATCCTGTGGATACCCTATGGACCCTGAAATAGAAATAAATGTATTAAAAGACAAAATGAAAAACATACAAGTAAAAGTTGGATCAAGAGCTGTATAGGTTAGGAAGTGCAGTCCTGCACTTGATAGCCTTTAATTTGGAAGTTCCTTAGATATAGTAATCCAGACAGTATAGTCCAAATTATGTTAAACCAGCATCAAAGAAGCAGGTGTATTGTCAAAACCTTCCGCGTTTAATTCCAGCTTGGACTTCGTCAGGGGATTGTAGAGGGGTGTCCTGAAAATCGTCTATGTATAACCCTACTGATTTTAGTCAATTATCGTTCACTGAACTACTGCTACTTACTGGTATATAAAGTGCGCAGGTGCCAAGTTGGGTCATACTGTACCATACTGTTAAGTGACCAGGCTTTACTGCACGTGTGGTTCATTAGTTACCAGACGTATTTCTCTGTTAGCCAGGGCCCTTTTTTGTTATGAAGGCGGACAATTTATTGGTTAGGAAAAGTATATTGAGGTATTTGAAGTAAGGACTACCAAACAAATTGGAGAATTATCCACTATTAGTATTTGTAATCATGATAATTCATTAGCTACATACTAAGAAAGGCATCTGCCGTATCTCATTTAAAAGCAGTTTTAAGATCATCAGTCAGTGTGGACATCTAATATATATATATATATATATATATATATATATATATATATATTAGGGGTGAGCGGGTTCGGATTGCTGAAAACCGAACCCCCCCGATCCGAGTCAGGCTCGACTTTTCCCGCCTGACTCGGATCTGAAATCGAGGCAAAACGTCATCATCCTGCCTTCCAGGTCTCGCGGGTTTTGGATCCCATATAAGGTACCCGCGTCGGCGCCATTTTCTCACTCAGCTGTGGACAGTGAAGAGGGAGGGTGGGAGTTAGGGCTGGCTGGGCTGTGTAGTGTAGTGCAGTGTAGTGTTGTGCTGCTGTTGTCCATAGGGGCTGTGTCCACTCCTCCAAAGTCCATAGGGGCTGGCTGGACTGTGTTGTGCAGTCAGTTGTCCATAGGGGCTGTGTCCACTCCAAAGTCCTGTGCAGTGTCCCAGTCCTAAAGGGGTGCTGTAGTGTTGTCCAGGGGGTGCTCTGTCCATCAGGGGTGCTCCCCCCAAGTACAAAAATTTTTTATATTTTTTCTGTGTTTGTGAATTGTGTGCACTGTGGCTGCACGTGCATCAACAAAGGAGCAGCGCCAAGCGTGCGCCTGTGTCCCATTAGTAAAGGGCCGGCTGGCTCATTTCTTAAAGGGTGGTGTAACCCACAAAGTGCACTAGTCTCCAACAAAAATAAAAAAATTATTTTCTGTGTTTGTGTGCGCCTTAGCCGCACGTATATATCAATATAACATAAATGGAGGACCAAACTTTCTCAGATAAAAATAAAATAGGGAAAGATCAAGAACCACTTCCTCCTAGTGCTGTTGCTGCTGCTGGGAGTTGTTCATCATCCCAGAGATGAAGTAGGAACACCACTACTTTTACTAAACAATTGACCCTCCAACAGTCCTTAGCGAGGAGGATGAAGTACAACAGCAATCATCCTCAAGCAAAACATATAACTGAGGCCTTGACTGCTATGTTGGTGTTAGACGTGCGTCCAGTATCCGCCATTAGTGCAGTGGGATTTAGACAATTGATGGAGGTAGTGTGTCCCCGGTTCCAAATCCCGTCTAGATTCCACTTCACTAGGCAGGCGATACCGAGACTGTACAGAAACGTCAGAAAAAGTGTCCTCAGTGTCCTGAAAAATGCGGTTGTACCCAATGTCCACTTAACCACGGACATGTGGACAAGTGGAACAGGGCAGACTAAGGACTATATGACTGTGACAGCCCACTGGGTAAATGTATCACCTTACGCAGCAACAACAGCAGCGTCACCAGTAGCAGCATCTCAGAAACGCCAGCTTGTTCCAAGGCAGACTACGCTGTGTATCACCGGTTTCAGTAAGAGGCACATCGCCGACAACCTCTTAGAGAAACTGAGGGAAATCATCGCCCAGTGGCTTACCCCACTTAAGACTCTCCTGGGGATTTGTGATATCTGACAACGCCACCAATATTGTGCGGGCATTACATCTGGGCAAATTCCAGCACATCCCATGTTTTGCTCACACAATAAACTTGGTGGTGCAGAATTTTCTGTAAAGCGGGGGCGTGCAGGAGATGCTTTGGGTGGCCCGAAAAATTTCTGGCCACTTTTGCCATTCAGCGACTGCGTGCGCCTGTGTCATAAGTAAAGGGCCGGCTGGCTTGTCCGTTAAAGGGTGCTGTAACCCCCAAACTGCACTCCAAACAAAATAAAAAATTCTTCTTTTTTTTTCTGTCTTTGTGAAATGTGTGGGCTGTAGCCGCACCTGCATCCTCAAAGCAGCAGCGACAAGCATGCGTCTGTCTGTTAAAGGATTACATCGGTGACAGCATCCAAGTAGGAAGGTCAGACAGTCCGTACCTGTACTGGCAGGAAAAAGAGGCAATTTGGAGGCCCCTGTACAAACTGGCTATATTTTACCTGAGTTGCCCCCCCTCCAGTGTGTACTCCGAAAGAGTGTTTAGTGCAGCCGAGAACCTTGTCAGCGAAAGGCGTAGGAGGTTGCTTCCACAAAATGTGGAGAAGATGATGTTCATAAAAATTAATTATCAACTCTTCCAGGGAGACCAGCCTCCAGAACGTACAGAGGGACCTGTGGTTGTGGATTCCAGCGGGGACGAATTAATACTCTGTGAGGATGAGGATGTACACAACACTGAGGAATCGGTGGATGAGGACGACATCTTGCCTCCGTAGAGCCAGTTTGTGCAGGGACAGATTAATTGCCAGCTTGTTTTGTGGGGGCCCAAACGAACCAATCATTTCAGCCACAGTCGTGTGGCAGACCCTGGCGCTGAAATGATTGGTTTGTTAAAGTGTGCATGTAATGTTTATACAGCATAAGGATGGGTGGGAGGGCCCAAGGACAATTCCATCTTGCACCTCTTTTTTTTCTTTGCATTATGTAGTGTTTGGGGCCTAGTTTTTCAAACTGCCATCCTGTCTGCCACTGCAGTGTCACTCCTAGATGGGCCACGTGTTTGTGCCGCCCACTTGTGTCGCTTAGCATAGTCATCCAGCTACCTCGGTGCAACCTTTTGGACATAAAAATACTATTGTGAGGTGTGAAGTGTTCAGAATAGACTGGAAATGAGTGGAAATTAAGGTTATTGAGGTTAATAATAGCATAGGAGCAGAAAAACCCACAAATTCTGTGATTTTAGCTGTTTTTATGCTTTTTTTAAACAAAAAAATACAGATCCAAAACACAAAACCCAGATCCAAAACACGAAGAAAGATCCAGATCCAAAACCAAAACACGAAAAGTGGCCGGTGCACACCCCTAATATATATATATATATATATATATATATATATATATATATATATATACAAAAGAAGTTTGTTTCTTTGTTTGAGATTATCTTCCACTGCTCTCAAGGTGAAGCTAACAAATCTTACATAGCTATTTAGTATCAAAAAAGAATAAATAGCGACATCACGACTAATCTTATATATAGAATTCATTGGTCTGTTTGTTTGTTTATCTGTCCGGTTATGCATTCGTACACCCCTGCACTGACTGGGAAGAAACCAACGTGAGGTGGTCCAGTTGGATCCCGGCAAGGTTTATACATACTGTTTATATATAGTGTATATAGAGTATGTATATAGAGTATATATATATATATATATATATATATATATATATATATACACACACACACACACATACACATAACAGCTGCAACCATCCTCCTGTGTGGTGGGATTTCCTGCGGACAAGACATGACTGAATAAGAAGAGTCTCCTCTTGGCACAGAGAGCCAAGCTGAAATGATGCCAGACGAGTTCTATTCGCACAGATATACACAATGGGCTGCTATGTAGAAGAGCCAGCCAGGGGAGCTGTTTATTTTTGTTTTTTAATCAGTGGATATTATTCCCCAGCTTTTCACACTGCCTAAAAGAAGCCCAGACCCTACTGTACTGCAGTGCGTAAGCATGCAGCTTGTGTGTGTACGTTAAAGGTCTTGTTCTGTCTACCTGTTTTAATTAAACCTACAGTTCTAAAAACACCACAAACCTCCAATGCATCATTACTTAGGGGCAGATTTATAACAGGGTGAAAAACCTAACTACTTTGTGCCGATGTCACTGAGGCAGTGGATATCACTTATCTCTCAGCTGTCACATAATTACAGCAGTAACTGAATATCATGCAATTAAAAAAATCAGCCTTATCACCACTGTCAAAGCTATATTGATAAATAGACCACTTCATTTTCTACCATAGCTGTTATGCTGTGTACACACTAGCCGATCAATTGTTCGGCCAATATATCTGCTGGCCGTCTGCCCGTGTCGTTCACAGACATATCGCATTGGCTCTGCTGCACAGCCGATGGACAGATATGTCTGCAGACCGCCCGTACACTCACAGTGGCAGCCGCGGGGAGGGGGGAGGCTCCACCCCCGACACGCCTCCCTGCCAGCGGGACCTGCGGCTGTCAGATAGATGATGGACGTTCAGTGTGTATGAACAACCATCATCTAAAGATATATCTGCAGATCGAGTGCAGGGCGGTAATGCCTAAGAGCGCCGGCCACTGCAGGGTGGTAGTGTGGACAGCACATAAGTGCATTCCGCACTACACTACTTGGAACAAACACACACCCGCCGGCGCCGGCAGCTGTGTGTTTGTTTTAGCAGCCAATGAGAGTCAGACAGACTGTCAACGGCTGCTGCGCCCACTGCTGGAGCCGGGCCATCTTCCGGCTCCCGCAGTGGCTGATGGGAGAGACGTCATGACGGAGGAGCATGCCGGAGCGGGGATTAAGGTAAGTGGAGGTGTTTTTTTTTTCTTCGTGTGTGTGTGTGTCTGGGCTGGGTGGGGGGGACCGGACTACTACTAGGGGCACTGTTGGGGGTACTACTAGGGGTACTGTTGGGGGTACTACTAGAGGCACTGTTGGGGGCACTGATGGGGGTACTACTAGGGGCACTGCTGGGGGTACTACTAGGAGCACTGCTGGGGGTACTACTAGGGACACTGCTGGGGGTACTACTGGGGGCACATATGTTCAAGAGAAAAAAAAGAATGGCAGCACCCCCAAAGATTACATCATTGACAAAAATGGCAGCACCCCCAAAGATTACATCATTGACAAAATTATAAGTACAATAATTATGTATTGATATGGGGTTTGTATTTCGAAAATTGTGAAGATCACACTATTACTAGTGCAGTAATCAACCTTTTTTCTCTTGAACATAGGTACTACTGAGTCCACTGCACACTGGTGGGACCACTACTGGGGGACACTGCATAGAGGGTGATTACTACTCAGGGATACTGCTGGGAGGACTACTGTTGGTGGGGGACTACTACTGGGGGCACTGCTGGGGCAGACTGCTACTGGGGCACTGCTGGGGGGACTAGTACTGGGGGCACTACATAGGAGGGATTATTGCTGGGGGGGTTACTACTAGTGGCACTGCACTAGTGGGACCACTACTGGGGCCACTGCATAGGGAGGGATTACTGCTGGGGGGGACTACTACTAGGGGCACTGTTGGGGGAGGGCTGCTACTGGGGGGATTACTACTGGGGGCACTGCTGAGGGGGAGACTACTACTGGGAGCACTGCATAAGGGGGACAACTACTGGGGGCACTGCATAGGGATGGTTACTACTGGGGTCACTATATAAGGGGCACTGCATAGGTGGGGGGACTACTACTGGGGGCACTGTATAAGGGGCACTACTGAGGGCACTGTGTAAAGGGTACTATATTGGGGGCACTGCATGGGGGGACCACTACTGGGGTCACTGTATAGGGGGGCCACTATTGGGGGCACTGTATTAGGGCTTGTGTAGCTATCGAGGGTGGGGGCGTAAGGCTAAAGAAATGCCTAGGGTGCCAAGAAACCTTGCACCGGCCCTGATCGAGTGATAAATAGGAGTGACTCCGATAATTTGTCTGTGCAATGAGAGAGTGGGAGTAGTTTGTGTCCTGATATCTGTGTATTAAGGGCAGGGGAGAGGTTTGTGTCCTGATATCTGTGTATTAGGGGCAAGGGAGAGGTTTATGTCCTTATGTCTGTGTATTAGAAGGGGACAGAGGTCTGTGCACTTATATCTGTATATTAGGGGGAGGGGAGAGGTCTGTGCCCTGATGTCTACAGTTCCTTGCAAAGTACAAAAACAGAAACAGTTTGCACAAAAATAGGATGAAAGGGACATACAAAATACAGAACATTGCAGAACATGGACAGTGTTTATAAACATTGCTGCATCAGCAGCCAAAATGCTCAAATAAGCAGCAGGGCGACAAAACCCAAAGATTGATGTCTGTGTATTAGGAGGGGGGAGAGGTCTGTGTCACTGATGTCTGTGTATTAGGTGGGGGAGAGGACAGTGTGTCCTGTTGTCTGTGTATTAGGAGGAGAGGGGACAGTGGGTATGGATGTCTGTGCATTAGGTGGATGGGAGAGGTCAGTGCACCCCTGATATCTGTGTATTAGGAGGGGAAAGGTCAGTGGGTATGGATGTCTGTGCATTAGGAGGATGGGAGAGGTCAGTTCACCATTGATGTCTGTGTATTAGGAGGGGAGAGATCAGTGGGTATGAATGCCTGTGTATTAGGAGGAGGGGATAGGTCAGTGCACCCCTGATGTCTGTGTATTAGAAGGAGGAAAGATGTCAATGTGACCTGATGTCTGTATAGTAGGAGGAGGGGAGAGGTTAGTATGTTTTGATGTCTGTATGTTAGAAAGTGGGTAAAGGGTTGTGCCCAGATGTCTGCGTATTAGTAGGAGGAGGAAATTCTCTGTGGCGATGTCTGTGTATTAGAAGGAGGGGTGAGGTCTGTGCCCTGTATATGTGTATTAGAAGGAAAGAGGTGATTGCGACCTGAAGTCTGTGTATTAGGAGGGGAAAGGTTTGTGCCCTGATATTTGTGTATTAGGAGAAAGGGAGAGGTCAGTGTTTCCCTTATGTCTATGTATTAGGCGAAAGGGAGAGGTCAGTGTTTCCCTGATGTCTGTGTATTAGGAGGAGGGAAAAGGTCTGTACCCTGATGTTTGTGTATTATTTGGAAGGGATAGGTCTGTGCCCTAAAGGCAGTGTATTAGGAAGAGGGGAGAGGTCTGTGCCCTGATGTCTGTGTATTAGTAGGAGGAGAAAATTCTCTGTAGTGATGTCTGTGTATTAGATGGAAAGGAGAGTTCTGTGTCATGATTTCTGTGTTTTAGGAGGGGAGAAGTCAGTGTGATCTGATGTCTGTGTATTAGGAGGGGAAAGGTTTGTGCCCTGATAACTGTGTATTAGAAGGGGAGAGGTAATTTGGACATGAAGGCTGTGTAATAGGATGAGGGGAAAGGTTTGTGCCCTGATATCTGTGTATTAGGAGAAGGCGTGAGGTCAGTGTTTCCTCGATGTCTGTGTATTAGGAAGAGGGAAAAGGTTTGTACCCTGATGTTTGTTTATTATTTGGAGGGGAGAGGTCTGTGCCCTGATGTCAGTGTATTAGGAAGAAGGGAGGGGTCTGTGCCCTGATGTCTGTGTATTAGTAGGAGGAGAAAATTCTCTGTACTGATATTTGTGTATTATTTGGAAGGGAGAGGTCTGTGTCCTGATGTCAGTGTATTAGGAAGAGGGGAGAGGTCTGTGCCCTGATGTCTGTGTTATAGCAGGAGGAGAAAACTCTCTGTACTGATGTTTGTGTATTAGAAGGAAAGGAGAGTTCTGTGATATCCATGTACTAGAAAGAGGGGAGAGATCAGTGTGACCTAATATCTGTGTATTAGGAGAAGGGGAGAGGTCAGTGCCGTGATGTCTGTGTATTAGGAGGAGGGGAGAGGTATGTACCTGTTGTCTGTGTATTAGGAGGAGGAGAGAGGTCAGTGTTTCCCTGATGTATGTGTATTATTAAAAAGGTCTGTATCCTGTTTGTGTATTATTACTTGGAGGGTCTGTGTCGTGATGTCTGTGTATTAGGAGGGAGAGAAGTTTGTGCCCTGATGTCTGTGCATTAGGAAAGGTGAGGGGTCTGTGACCTGTTGTCTGTGTATTAAAAGGAGGGGGAGATCTGTACACTGATGTATGTGTATTAGGAGGAGGGGAGAGGCCTGTGACCTATAGTCTGTGTATAAGGAGGCGGAGAGAGATCTATGACCTGTTGTCTTTGTATTAAAAGGAGGGGAGAGGTCCGTGTCCTCATGTCTGTTTATTAGAAGGAGGGAAGCAGTCTGTGTGCCCTGATATCTGTGTATTAGGAGGAGGGGAGAGGTCTGTGACCTGTTGTCTGTGTATTAGGAAGCAGGGAGAGGTCTATGACCTGTTGTCTTTGTAGTAGAAGGAGGGGAGAGCTCTGTGTCCTCATGTCTGTTTATTAGAAGGAGGGGAGCAGTCTGTGTGTCTTGATATCTGTGTATTAGGAGATGGGGGAGAGGTCTGTGTCCAGTTGTCTGTGTATTAGGAGGAGGGGAGAGGTTTGTGTCATGATATCTGTGTTATTAGGAAGAGAGGAAATGTCTGTCATAATGTCTGTGTAGTAGGAGGAGGGGAGTGGTCAGTATGTCATGATATCTGTATATTTGGAGGTGGGGGAGAGGTTTGTGTCATGATATCTGTGTATTAGGAAGAGGGGAGAGGTGTGTTAGGAGTATGAGAGAGGTATTTGTTCTGATGTCTGTGTAATAGGAGGAGGGAATAGGCCTATGTCCTGATGTCTGTGTAATAGGAAGAAACAAGATGCCAGTGTATTAAGAGGGCAGGTCTGTGTAGTAGGAGTGGACAGGCCTTTGTCCTTCATGTCTGTGTATTAGGATGAGAAAGATATGTGCCCTGATGTCTGCTTATCAGGAGGGAAGAGGTCAGTAAACCCTGATATCTCTGTATTAGGGAGATGAGACGGTTCTGTGTAATTGGAATAAATGTATATGTCCTGGAGTATGAGAACTGCCTACAAATGCTAATGTCATGCATGTATCCACTCTCTATTGTAAAATTGTCAGGGAAAGCACTATACGTAAATAGTAAATTAAATGCACTCAGGAGAACACAAAGACCAACAAACTCCTTTGTAAATCAAGTCTTTTTCAAGCAGAGTCTCTAGCTGGGGAAGCAAGGGTCATCTTACTGTATCTACCAACTGAATTAAGATAGTTGTTGTACTAGGCATAAGTTATATAAGAATATATGTATATATACTGCATGTAATATATATATATATATATATAAACACACATACATACTCTGTTTATACATGTGTTTTTAAAATGAGTTAGTGTTTTTCAAAGTCACCTAGGTATTCTACGTTACAGATGACTAAAAAATATCCCCATTATATATAGAGTATGGTAGTGGATGTCTTTGTTCTTGTAATATACACCTGCCATATTAATTGTAAATAAATTATACATTGTAACTGAAAACTAATAAATGGCGACATTACTAAGCTCTGTCCTACAGGTAATATGTAATGCCAAAATTTGCATAATTTCCATTGTGCAATATTAAAAAATATTTTGAGAATTATTAAATATGACAGGTCAAGAAAGAAATAAGTTAATAAAGTTGAATTTCTCTGCTATAACAATACCAACTACTTAGAATTGAAGCAAGTTTTATACATACAATGTTTTTCTGGTAATATGGATATGAATTGTAATAATAAATGGTACATTTAGAATATTAATCAGATAAAAACGTACTTGAACCAACAGTATTCACTTTAAAAGAAAATATGTACAGAAATTAAAACTTAAATTTTTTTCATTATTTCCATTTAGTTTTTACGATAACATTACCTGCATTATTTCAACAGTTTTCGGTAAATCAGTATCAGGAACAGACCAGAGTTTCATGAATCTCTTGAGAGGTGAGCAACCTTTACTGCAGATAAACAGAAATAGTAAAAAATAATGTTTCCCAAAAAAGGTAAACTTTGGGGTTCTAGGTGATGCAAGTTCATGGGCTGAATAAAAATCCCATATCAAACTCTTGTGAAAACTGATCTCACAACCATTTAATTTATTGAAGAATGTGGTTGAAATTTCATTTAGTAGGGCGATATGTCTGAAATGTTGGGGTTTAAGGTGATACAAGTTCATAGGTTGTTGAGAAAAAAACTTGAACTTCATCTCGCAACCCTTTAATTTGTTGAAGGATATTATCTAAACTTGGTTTAATCAAAACTCTCTGTCTACTACTGTTTAATATTCTTACATGTGGCTGAACATTATTCTCAAAGTCCCTCCATACAAATAAGATCATCAAAACGTACACCTTAAGAAGATATAATTTAATTGAGAATGATATATTTATTCTTGTTTTAACTTACTTTATTATATTATTACAAATTGGGAAATTGTTTATTTACCTTTTTTAACTCAAAATTATACAAATATTGACTACAAATAATTATAGTCTACAGAATAATTAGTGATATAAACATATATATGTTAAATATGTTAGTGTTTTTCATTATTTATTATTTAATTCATGTTTTAATCTCACAGAAGAACAAATGAAAGATTGCTAATGAAAATATAATATATCATAGTTTATATTTCATTATTTGTAGATATAATTATGTGTATCCAAAATTTGACTGTAAAAAAGTTTAAAAAAATAAAGGCTGTCCAATTAATTAAAAAAAACAACAACAAATCTGTTTGCCTTGGTAGTTTTCTTTTCTATCTAAACATTTACATTAAAAAAACATTGCTTGCAAGCATTAGTAAATAACAAAATCATTTCATATATTAAAAAACCCTGGCTACAAAAAAATTAGAAATGTATCTGTTCTTACCAAAAGTTTTGCTAGTCACTATTTTTTTCTCATTGTTCAATATATATATATACATATATATATACATATATATATATATATTTATATTAGGGATGTGCAGGCTCGGATTTACTCGGATCTCAAAACGGCATTTTAGTGGCTATCGCTTATCATGTGTTTTGGATAGCCAATATAATAAATCCGAACATACGGTAAAGTGGTGATAAGAACTGAGTAAATTCGAGTAAAACCGAGCCTGCACATCCATAATATATATATATATATATACTATTCGTGTAATTGAAATAAATCCTTATTTTTTTAATTAATTTCAGTGGTTCATGTTAACTACTTATAAAACTGTTCATGTATTTTTTTAATGTTGAATAACATATGGTTCATGCTATTTAGTATGTAAACTGTTGATTTTTTAAAATTAAATACTGTATGATTTCTTTTGTAATAACAGATTCTTGTAGCTATATAAAATAAAATAGAATAATAACCAAATGTGTCAATGAACTACATTATTTTCTTTGGACTCAAAATATTTCAAATAAAATTGATCTGTCTTTTATTTGACACATCAAACAACCAGATTTTAGTACACGCATAACAAGGTAACTACATAACTTCATAAAATGGTGTTTCCTTTAAAATACTGAATTCATTTTTTTTACTTTTTTTATATATTATCCTGATTTTTAAAAACTACTGTTACATGTACTATATTGAAGCTACATTCCATATAAAATAAAAAAGGTCTATCTTATACTTGGTGGTTTTTAAATATTGCCGTTTTTTAAGAGCCACCTTATCTTCATAAATAAAATGTAAAGGGTAAACAATTTCTTTTAAGTAATTTAAATCTTATTGGGTGATTACAAATACATTTTAGCAAGCTATTCTAATATATGGATTAACAATTACTATAATTTTAAATTACTTTTTACCATTATTAATTGATTAAGAGGGAAATGAAATGTTTTAAGTATGCCTTTAATACACATTTTGTTTATTTTAAACATAAATATGAGCAAATCTCTAGTTTTTAAATGTTGGTCTTTAGATGTATGTACATGCATATATATATATATATATATATATATATATACACACACACACACACACTATATATATATTATTGCCAGACACTGCCATTCTGCTATGAACTATGTAACATATAGAGGTCATTGTTGCAATACGTTACAGCTTAGTCAATAAAGTTCTAACAAATCAATTGCTATAGCATACAGTTAAGTCATCAGTTATTAGCATTATCAGTCTGTTGCCTGCTTAACTGTTTTGCTGTGGTTTACTGCAGATATTGATACAATTTTCTCCCCTTCTTTTAAAAAACCTTATTTACAGCGAACAAATTGTGGTGCTATGAAGGCTAAAAGTGTGTAAATGCTATTTCATACATTACATATTAATAACATTCCATGTCTGCTTTTATTTAACAGATTATAGAAACAATCTGATTGTTTCACTTGTAAATATTAAGTATGGCAAAATTTTGTCTGATTTAGAGAATAAAAAAATGAAAACATAGGGCATGCTCTTTGCAGCACACAAATAATTACATTTGTAAAACAGGTAATGTTTACAGAGTCCTGGGATTTTATAGATGTTTTAAATAAAACCATTTTTATGTATACATGTTACTTTAGTTAAATGTTTCCAATTATCTCTAATAACTACACAGTTAATTGATGCATATTATGTTTCAAGCAATATAAACTGAGGCAGTGGCATAGTGGCCTAATTTGAACATTATTTGGCTTAAATTGATGCTCAAAAATTGTGTCATCATGTTTTGGGATTTTTTTTTCATCATTTAACTCTATATACACACACGCACACAAATATACATAGACAAATAGAGAAAATTACTAGTGCCTACTAGTGGTTACACATAAAGTGCACTCAACATATATATTATAATTATCTTCAAGCTTCCTTATCTTTAGACCACCCATGGGTCCATGGAGTTCTAGGCTAAAAATAAAGAGAGAAATAATCATAACATTATTTTTAAGCACTATTAGGCGCTTGTAGTCTTCACTATTTGAATATCACAATTTAGGAGGGATTTCACTGAACAGGGAATTTTTTTCCGGGTGCAGACCCAAAAATAATTCCCCAATAATGAGATGTTTAACGGGTGAAAACATGCAGTTAACACTTAAGTGCGTGAAGTTATTATGGACTTTATGTGTTAACGCCCGTTAACACTTCCATTTAATGTGTGTTGGCAATGGGCACAGGTGAAAAGGGGGATGTAATTGAATAGCATCAGGTGCTAAAGCCCGAGGCTATCACCCTTTTTCACCCCCAATAGATTATCGGGGCTAATTGAAATCCCCCTTTAGTGTGACTCATCATTGCCCTTTACTAAGGTCCAGCTGCCACCTATCAGAATATGGAGTGTATTTTCTGCTAGATTTATTTCACATGTTTCCACTTGTAAGAGGTGAATCAGGTACATTGGCATCAAGTTTATTCTCTCTTTTTACATATAAAGAGAGCGAGCGAGAGAAAATTGATACAGTTGAAACTTGACAAATACATCATATCTATCATAACTGTATATAAATATATATTATATATATATACATACACGCACGCACAATAGAATATATATTTTATGTATATACATATATATAATTTATATTAAACATTTGTATATGCATTACATAATTATAAAAGGCAATTACACTATCTTCATTTTTTAATGTTGGATCTAGTCCTTCACTATGAATAATACACATAAAATTATAATAATTTTTAATGTACTAACCTGAACGCCCTACTTTCCATCTGTTATCATTAAAATTAACAAAAAAAATCTCTTAAAATGATTAATCCTATTAGGCTTAATTTACAGTGTATCCCCAGGCAGTACATTTAAAATTGTCAGTTAAAGTTTTAGTTAAAAACTATAGCTTATTATTAGTGAGAGAATCAAATTTATGTCAAATTCAGATTTTATTTTCCTTCACCAAACAGAGTAAAAAAAATAACTTTTTCAAATATTTTTGCAATAGATTCAAGCATTGGATTGTTATTAATATATTAATATATCTAAATAGAAGAATTAACATAATTGTTTCATTATGAATGAAGAGATTTCCAAAAAATGCAGAAATTATGAATATTGGTTTAAATCATTCGAATAACTTGACTATTTTGGGAGCCAAGAAAGGGCAAATATTAATACAAGAAACAAATACCTATATATATACATACACATACACAGGTTGAGTCTCCCATATCCAAATATTCCGAAATATGGAATATTTTCAGCATGACTGAGATAATGAAACCTTTGATTTTTGATGGTTTAATGTACATAAACTTTGTCTAAGGCACACATTATTAAAAAGATTGTATAAAATAACCTTCAGGCTGTGTGTATAAGGTGTATATGAAACATAAATGAATTTCATGTATATACACAAACTTTTTTTGATGCACAAAATTATAAAAAATATTGTCTAAAATTACCTGCAGGCTGTGTGTATAAGGTGTATAACAGATAAATGCATTCTGTGTGTATATTTGGGTCCCATTTTCAAGACATTTCATTATAATATGCAATTATTCCAAAATACGGAATATTCCGATATCCAAAATACCCCTGGTCCCAAGCATTTTGGATATGGGAGACTCAACCTGTATTTAGATCTTGGAGTAGCACTCACTTTTAGAAGTCTGCAACAGCTGGGTTGCTCTTCAGGCTTTGTCCATAAGACCCAGTCCATAATAGTTAGATTTAAAGAAGCGCACTCACCAGACTAGTTTAGAAATCGTAGAAAAAATTCCAACACTTTATTTTTTCATAGGAATACCCAAAGTAGCCATAGGTCCTATGGCTACTTTGGGTATTCCTATGAAAAAATAAAGTGTTGGAATTTTTTCTACGATTTCTAAACTAGCCTGGTGAGTTTGCTTCTATTATATATATATATATGACACAACTTGGATAGCAATAAATAATAAATTGGATGACAATAAATAATGCAGACCACACAGCAGTGGAAGTCAATGTGTCTGCGGTTGACCCTCATTTATCAAGACATCATCAAAATTACAGGGACAGGTAATCAAAGTTACAGGTATATATATATATATATATATATATATATACTGTATATTATTCAATGTAATGCAATTGAAGCTTCAAATTGGCCAGGAATATATGCCTTTAATAGTTTTAAAAGTCTGTGCAATTAGTGGGGTTTTAGATTTATTTTTTTATATGCAAATTTGTAAAAACACCCCTGGATAATAGATGATCATGGCAGCAGGTCTGCAACAAGGCACTGAGAAAGATATTGGCTTTAGTTTTAATTAGATGATATGCCTTAAAATGTCTTCTATGTATAATAGCTGCTGACCTTGAAGTAATTTTGGTATTGGGGCATAACACTTTACTGCACTTAAAAGATCATTCTCAGTTGCATTTATTGTTTAAATTAGCTCAAGATGTCAAATGACAATACAGGCTAGCACAGGGTCACCTGGGGAGGGTGCATGGTAAATGCTGAACCGGTCACTCCCTGTGGAGAGAGGGAGAGAGATAGAGAGAGGAAGAGGGGGGGAGAGAGAGAGAGAGAGAGAAAAAGAGAGAGAGAGAGAACTGTTTTAATGCCCGTGATCTCATGATTGTAAAAGTGAAGTTGCAGTGTTGTTGATTATTTTACTTTCTATTTGGGGTCACAACGGTTCCCATTGTTAATTTTTTTAAATACTAATTGAAAGTGTTAATTTAACATATTTAATGTTCCTATACTGTTGCAGTGCTTGAAATGTTTTAAATCCTATAGGTCATTGTTATATAGCTAAATGAAGCTACTATCCTTTGTGGTCAACCATCTTTAGGTTCGGAAAGGCTACCTACTAATAGACTTAAAGATCTGAATCCTGGATCCGATGTACAGCCATATAACCCTGACCCAAGTCAACTTTCATGGTAAGTTTGTTGGTCATCGACAGTGCTACTGTACCTTACAAAAGGCAAGATTGACAGTCCCAGCATTATTATTATTATGTAGAGGCGCTACCTATAGTTGTACATCTGACTTTAATTTATCTGTATAATTATGTTTCCTTGTACACTGTCAACATAACTTGATAAAGCTGCAAAAAAAATAAACGCACATAAACTAACATCTAAATAAAGTGCCCTAAAATCTTACCCTCCAATCTATTAGATATACTTACGTTAGTTTATTTAGTGCATGTGCCAGCTTGTAGATTATTATGAATCTGGCTCTCAATCCTTTTTATTTATTTTATGGCATGGAAATAAGTTCTGAAGCGTTAATGGGGTGTAATCGTCTGGCTTGTTAATTCTCTATATAAAGATAGCGATAGGAGTATCTTGGGAACCTCAGTTGCATAATCTGTTTTTTTTTTCCTTCTCATTTAAGTTATTGTTGCTGGGTTTTTAGGCTATCGTGTTCCTCTAAAATGAGAAAGTGTCTCCCAACCAAAAAGATCATACAATACCTGCAGAAAAAAAAAATGTATTGTTTAATTCTTCCCATGAAATCTCAATGTAGTTGAACAAGAGCAACAGGGGGATGTCTGTGAATAGAATTTGCTTTTAAAATGTCTGATGCATAGAGAGCAAATTTGATAATGAGGAACACATCAACAAATCATTGTCACAGTAGGCGTCCGTCCGTCTAAATGTCAAGCCGACGCCTATGTGCATCCGTTTGCGTGGTTGTGTGCTGGGCTCGCGTGTACCAAGACAGACATCAATATAGTGCCCAACAATAGCTGAAAAATGTCATTGAAACTCGTATTATCATCTTTTAGACCATACTAAAAAGACAACGTATGGGCGTCGAGATCCAAAATCCTCTTCTTGTGTCTTATTTAGAAGGAGTGGGGGCCCAGTATAGTGAAACAGTTCTGCTAGCAGCTGCATAATTAATCTTCTTTTAAGTGTGATTGGTACTGATTAGCTGGGGAACAAAGGCAATATACAGGGCCTATTGATGTAGGAATGCAAGTGAGGGATGATTTGGCTGTGATAAGTTGGGTGAATGGGAACTGCAGATCGTTGCTCCTCACTTTTATCACACAGATGACTTTGGAGCTTTTTTTTTGTGGATTTGTCAATCCACACTCAAGACTATAGACTGCTAAGAGACTAGACTATGCCAAAGTGCTGGGAGAGTGTGGGAGGATAGAGGGGGGGAGGTTAAGCACCCATTCAAGGTTCACTGAAGGTGCCAATATGCCTATAATGTCCCTTATTATTAGTATGCCTGACACGAACCTTGTTTACTACCGCATTGCCGTCAGAAAAGTAGTATTGCAGAACCAACTCCAGCAAACAGCTGGGTTCTGTAGATCAATAGCAGATCGCTCTGTTGCAATCCATCATTTTGTTGGGTCACAGAAGACCATGTTGGACTTCAAAGCAGTAAGACTCAGAGAGGCTGGTGGGCACCCATGCTGGTGGTTCTATTTTGGACTGGAGCGAGAGTTTTGCTAAATTACCAATTTGTCCTCTGCCCGGGTAAATACATGATATAGGCCCTGTCTGGTAGCGCCAGCGGAGACAAAACAAACTCTAAATCGATAATGAAAGTCTGATAGTTGCTGCTCCTTGAGTGAAAAGAAGAGTAGTAATAGCTCATTTGAAAGCGTAGAACTGATGACCAGCGTTTGGTTCTACTTGTGCCCTCAGAAACATATTTTATATATATAATATATATATCTCATATATACACACATATATATATATATCATATTTTGTTGATGTGGGCTTCACTCAATCTTTTCATCTAACAGGAATAAACAAAAACATAAAACACAGGTGAGCATATAGTAGGGAATGAGGTTCTCCTGAAGTTATGGCTCATAGGTTTCTTTAAGAATAAATGTAAGGACAACTCACCAATATGAAAGCCTACATTGAGATTCAGATACTTCAGTCAAATGTGACAATGGCATGATTGAAGAGTGGGTTTTTATAGTGTAAGAGGTAGTTAGGCAGAAGAAGCAGATGCCTTGGGTGAAAGGGATATTGAGGGAACGGATCAATGGCCAAACATGTTTATTTTGTACAGCAAAGTTCCTGCATTTTGGAATCTTTTTAAGTGTTAAATGTGCAAAACATACTCTGAGGGCCTAGCTTGCAAGTATAACCCCTGTGCTATGTATAATAATTTGCTAGATACACTCTATAGCAGAGTGTATCTAGCACTCAACTTTAATACACACTCTCCTCTTTGTTGGGGAGCATCGTTAAGATGATGTCAGAAGTCTAAACAGTGCAGCACAAGAATTATTCACACTGCATAGTTCAAACCTGGTGGCACATTAGTGGAGGGGGGGAAGGAACTAAGGGCCCGATTCAGACCCGCTCGCTAGGCTGCGTTCACACGTAGCTGCCGATGTTCCGCAATGTGCGCATGCGCAAACTAGTCCATGCGATCAGGAAGCGTCCGCTCGCTGCGCATAGCTAGCTCGCTAGAATGAGTGACAGCACAAGCAGTTTATGGGAGGTGACAGCAGATTGTCGTTGAAAACGGAGGTGTGGTGGTGCGATCGCAGGCGTGTCTGAGCTTCTTAACGCCGTTTCAGAGGCGTGCATAATTAAGACGCTGCGTCATAGAACATGTCACATGGTTGTTGTACACACTGAAGCACTCGCAGTGCTTGCGGTGGGGTATGGTTGACCACAAGTGCTGCGTTTGCTTCTGATTGTACTCGTTGTTACCGATTGTTGCATACACTTCTTGGAGATGACGTGGGACAGTGGGCGTCTTATAACAGGCTGGTGGGCGTCTAAATACACACCGTGATCGCACGCTAACACATAGTAGGCGTGCTAATGCCTTGCCGTGCGATCACGGGATTTGCATACTTTGGCTGCGTGCGAGCGCATCTAGAGAGCGGGTCTGAATCGAGCCCAAAGAGTAGACAAGGTATACATATACCGCTAATTAAGACATTGTTAGACGCAGTTATGCATATTTGCCTCACATATCAGAAAATGCTACGCAGTCATTAGCGCCAGTATAATTATTAGAACATGATTTGTATACAGTCACATATTCACTCTCAGAACTTCCTATTTGCAGGCATCGTTTACAGGAAAATGATGCTATTAACCAACCAATTAGACGTTACCTTTCACTTTCTAATCCGCAACTGAAAAATGACATTTAGATTATAATTGGCTGTTAATGGTCACAGCAGTTTGTTTCATTTTTCCCGTACGTAGCACTTTTGACAAATGTTCCCCACAGACTTCAAAACCATAATTTTTATTATGAAAATCAAACCCCCTATCTAACGTCTTGTGCATTTCCCCTAAAGGAAGATTTTTCCATACCATAATAATAAACAAACAATTTTATGTTTTAAACAGTATGAGGTGCGGTGTGAGATGAGATAGGCATCAGAAAACTCTCCAGGCAGAAGTTACAGAAACTCGGATTTTGTATACGAAAATGCAATTAAAAATGAAATAAAAATAACAAGCGATTTTAAAAAAAATTGCACTTTTAGCCCAATGGTAGGTTACCAGCCCGAGGCCAGAGATATGCAATTTCCTGATATTGTGGAACTACAAATTGCAGCAGTGCTGACAGTTTCTGGTCAAATTCACAGTTCAGCAACAGCTGGAGAGTCACGTTATGTCCTTTGGATAATGATTAGAAAGTGGTTGAGGCTAATGGAAGTTTAGGTTACTTGATATATAAATATCTCCTCTTTAGCATTTCTTTTACAGTACCTGTTCCTGTTCGAGCTTTTTGCTTGCACTGCTCCCTAAGGAAATGTGGCTACCCTCAGAAACTGGACAGCTATTCTGCACTTAAATAAAATATATTATTTTTATTCTTTGATCTGCTGTGTGATCTCGTTTGTCAATAATGAAAGACTCTGCAAACGTTTTACACCCCGAGAATGATTTTAGGAGTGAAAAGGTGCAATTTTTTCTCACAGCTTTTCCCATTTGTGGTGGCGCTGTCCGCCTTTGTCGTCCGTGGAGCATTAAGACTGTACACACGGAGTTTGTTATTGCATTTAAACAAAGGCCTTTCATTCTTGTCTTATTTTAGGTGCCAGGATTAATCCGGCAAGTTAACGTGCAAACAAAATGACAATTAGTTGAAATTCAAAATGATCATCCAAGTGTGTGCTGTGGCTGTAAGACAACTCTGCTGACATAGAGAAAATATATTGTTTGCCTCTAAGAAAACCCATATAGATTGTCTTTGTGGCATTTATTCTATGTTTAACTGTTGGGCATGTTTCCATAACAAAAATTCATTTCTGGGGCGGTAAATGTAAAATACCCAGAATATAAGTAAAAAATATTTGCAGACGGTTATAGGATTTCACGGACAAAATTTACACATAGTACATTTATTAAAGGATCAAACGTATTTTACAGGGCTCTATCAGAGGATGACAGAAAGATGTTGAAATGATGAATTTGCATTGAAGTTGGGGGAATTGTTGAAGTTAAGGAGATATCTGTAGATCTAAGGAAAACCTGTTGGAAATCTGCTGTTAAATTGGTCAGATCACATAGCGATGTGTTCTCAATCCCACGATGTGTATGGTTTTCCCTGGACTCTCCCCAGGCAGCTCCCCGGAAGTCGTGGTCACGATTTGGAGTAAAAATGTCCAATCTGACTTAATATCTATCGTGCATCCAGTGCACTGTGTCCCAGATTGGCAAATCTGCCCTACAACACGGCAGATCTGAAGATGCGAGGTACGACGAGTGGGGACGCGTAATCGCATCGTGAGCATGAGTGGAAATTCGTGATTTTGCCATATTTTGTCGAAATTGGCCAAATCGGGTAAAAAAATCGCTATGTGTGTGGCCAGCTTTAAACCCACATCTCACTGCAGAAGACCTGTGAGAGGTTCCGCCGACACCGGTGTAGTGGACCGCAGGTCTACGGCTATTGCTGAAAGAAAGAACGTACAGTTTTGGCCACAACCACGGTAGATATGTTTAGAGAATAACAGGTAAAGCATTTGAAGCAGTTTTAGCAATAGAGCCTATTGTAATTCAGAGATGCGTGGCAGCAGGCGTCACATGGAATATTATCTGGGTGGAAAGAAGATTGGGTTCAACTGAAAATCAACAAAGCCTAAAAGATGTCAGTCAAGAAATCAAATATGTATCAAGCAGGCCTGGCCAACATGTGGCACCCCAGCTGCTGTGAAACTAAAAGTCCCAGCATGCTCTGCCGCAGTTTTGCTATTAGGGAATGTTAAAACTGTGGCAGGACACGGTGGGACATATAGTTACCACAACAGCTGGAGAGCCACAGGTTGGCCAGGCCTGGTATAGAGGATGGATTTTTCGGCAAGGCTACGATCCAAAACACACCTGAAACTCAATCTTAAAATACTTACAGGAAGGCCTTCAAGGTCCCAATGATTTAGCATTATGGAATACTCTAGAAGAATCTTGTAAGAAGCAGAAAGAAAAAAAAAAATACTCTTAACTGGCTACAAGAAACCTTTGGAAGCTGTTCGATAAGGCAAAGGAGGGGTTACCCAGCACTGACTAACAGGGTGCCCAAAATTTTACACAATGCTGATGCGTGCGTTGTGCAAACATTTGGGCACCCCTTTTTTTTTTCAATGCGTTAAATTTAGCAAACTCATGGAGCGATAAAATGCGCAGGTTAATATTGTGTTTAGGGGCCGTGTTCATTCCTGGGAGCTTCAGTGAAACATACAAATTTCCTACAGGTGCCTAAACTTATGCCTAAACCTGTGCACATATAAAGAAGAGTTAAGAAATGCAATAACAATGACAAACAATAACATTCAAAAGGGTTTCACTGTAGAAGATGCAACTTGTTTATTAACTTGTGAACTGATCATTTTCATTGTTAGAGGATCTCTATGTAAGAAAATGGCTTGCAGGGATGGGCAAAAAGCATCCATCCAGCTGTTGTTGAACTACACATCCCAGCATGCCTTGCAACAGTTTTAGCATGTTCAAATAGCAAAACTTTGGCAGGGCATGCTGGCATGAGTAAATCTACAACAGCTGGGGGACGCTTACTGCCCACCCCTAGTGCAGTGTGTGTGCAAAGCATGGGTCATCTCATTAAAGCATCTACAAAGCCCCCCGTAAAAACTATTGGCACATTAATATGACCTGTGCACCATAAAATTCCCCCCCTCATTTAAGCACCAAATACAATAAAATAGATATAATAATGATTATTTCCATGAAAACTATTTATAGAAATAAATTAGGTGTCCCATTCAATCTGTCTTAATACTCATTGCATAAGACACAAATGATCACCTTAAATAGGAGACACTGTAGTCTTATTAAATGACACTTAAGTAATTTATATGATGCCTTTGTTTACATCTTTTTTTATTTTGTCATATAACCCACTGGTTCACCTGTCATTTGTTTCTGGATGTCATTCTATAGGCAGATACAATACACCTTTCATTAAGATGAACTGACAATCACACAAGAATGTAAGTGCATAATGGTAAATGTTGCATTGTATTTCCGCAGTTAACTCTAGCAAAGCTTTCTACGTAAAACAGAAGAGTCCATAATCAGACAGATAACAGGAGAGAGCACAGCCTTGGATAGAGAAAGCGTCTTGTTGGAATACTTTGTTTTCCCCAATGTGCTGCACACCTGCAGTCCAACAATGTGACCACTAGGGGCAGTAACACACCACATACCAGTTCACGAACACTAGTACTTGAATGTGGTGTTTATAATCATTTTTATCCTTCACATCCTTGCTTCTGGCTACCCTTTAAAATCCTTGACTGAGAGGAATTTCAGAGCTGGGTTTATTTTTGTGGCCTATCAGACAAAAAGAGATTCTTTTATTTCCCTTTCTCCAGTGGAAGTGGTAAGATCTTTACCTTTGTCTACAAAATACCCAGCTGCTTTGGGCTGATATCTGCTAATACATTGCATGTCACAGACCTCTTGGATGGATTCCAGTTGATGCTGGATGAGTTTGGGCATCCTGCCATGGGATCAGGTGGCGTTAAGAGATTTTCGACGGACAAAAATAAATTTGTTTTCGAAGCTCTTAGGAGTGCAAGCTTATTGGGAAGAGTAATCTTTTATGTTTTGACATTTATTTTTCGCATTATGGTTTCCCATTTGAAGTGCAGCTCCACCTAAAAGTTATATTCTTTTTTTATACAGCAAACCCCCCCCCCCCCCCCCTTCCCACTCTCCTCTCTTACTGACAGTAGCTGCATGTGCCAGCTTCACATACGCAGTTAGAGGGAACTTACACCCATCAACACTGTAAAGCGTCTTGTCAAGGTGTTGACAACTGGCAGAAGGGGAGGTTCAGATAGTGTTGTGCCAGAGTCTAATAGAAGTGCTTATAGCGCAGAACCGGGGGTCCGTTCCCAACTTCAGACGCAGCACTGTTTGAAATACATCTCCCTACCTAAATTATCTTTCTTAGGGTTGCAGCAACCCTATGTATCTGCTGCACCGAAGGCCCATTCTGAGCATTGCAGTCGTTTCCCTGGTCTCTTTTGTCGTGGAGTCCTCCATCACTTACAACAGATTGATCTAGTACATGAACATCAGTTTTTATTTTTTTTACAATCAGCGGCAGTAAATGAATAGGGAGAGAGATTGCAATCTGTTTCTCTCTGTCTAGTTATCTTTTTTAACGATCATTTTTTTTTTTTGTTTTTGTTTTTTTTATAGGAGCTGGATCAGTCCCCTTCTTAATCCAGCCTTGGACGCAGCCCATATTATGACGCTGCCAGGAACATGGCAAGGGGAAGGGTGCCTGAGCCGGGGCGCACTCAGGACACTAGCAGGAAGAGCAGTACAGCGTTCAATGGGTCTTTATGATGTAATAAAGAATTACTAAAGGAATATATCAAGAACACCTGGGTATTAGTATGAAAAAAAAGAACATTACTGCTGGAAATCATCTCTGTTAACAACCGTATGACAATTTACTGACAACCACCAATTTATGCTGACATTATTTAGATAATATAAAAATGTTTACAAAATACAAATCATCACTGATCTAGAGGACAAAGGGGTATATTTACTAAAGTGTGGGTTTATAGAAGTGGAGGTGTTGTCCATAGCAACCAATCAGATTCTAGCTATCACATATCTAGCACCTTCTAGAACATAATAGCTAGAACCTGATTGGTTGCCATGGGCAACATCTGCACTTCTATAAACCCGCACTTTAGTAAATATACCCCAAAGCTTCACAAATTGGAAATATGGGATGGATAACACTTCTCACTGCTAGTGCCTATAGCCATGTACAGTAACCTGCTCCTTTAACTGCTAACTTGATAAAAAGGCCCCATCCTCAGGCCCGGGATGGATTTGTAACGTCCTAAAATATATGTTTTCATTATCTGTGAGCAAAGAAATAAAACCGCGGGATAATGCTCCGGAGCATGAAGTCCACCTTGTTTTTCCAAAATCTACACCTGCCAGATCCCACCAATCCCAATGACAGGAGCGTAAGGCTGTCCCCTAGGAATTTCGGGTAACTTTTGAAGTTTCTGCCTCCCCCAAAAAGACAAACATTTCATTTGGTAGTGATGCCAAACAGGACAATCGGAATTGGATGATAATAAAAGACAGACCAAACCTTTTTGAAATTTTCTTTTTGTATCTAGGGGGCAATGGGAGATCCTAAATCGCAACGAAAGTTTAAATACAATATACAGGGGGCATGATACCAGCTTCGCCCTGTAGAACTAGATAAGGCCTTTGATGTTTCCCCAGACTCTGGCTGGACTCCCGTCTTGAATATTTTAAACAATATCCCATGCTACCAGACTCGCTTGATAGGGATGGGGGCCGGCTAATTTAGTTATTTCTCAGACACTTCCCGTGGATTCGGCTGGATGAGGACTATTCATTTGGATTTCACGGCCTGTCACTGCCCTCATTGCTCTATCTGGGGGACGTCTACCCTACAGGATTCTCACTGCAGACATGACCTCTCCCCCCTTTCTTGTGTGGAGCGAAGGCCAAGTCTCTCCAAATGACACTTAGTACCAGGAGACAGACCTCTTGTACAGGCACTTGGGATAAGCATAGGCGATAAATTAAGGTCATCAATTCATTCAACATCAGGAGGGAAGTGGTTGTCACTCTAAAGTCATTTTGGGACACTTGCTCCCTACCCCCCACCAACGAAGTGCCCCTGCTAGTAATAACTCACATCTCTTTGTGAAATCAAGTTATTCTGGCGAGCCCTGTTTTTGGTGCATTTGTGATGCCTTTCAGTTACGTAAAAAAATAAACTTCCTAGTAACACCCAAGTATATAAGGGAATAATAACTTATCACTATTACATTATATAAAGTTATAAAACAAGGCACATAATTAGACTTTTTACTAAATATTTTAATTATCTTCTGCAAGACTTGGGTTGGCATTTCACATTTCTAAGACTGGCATTCAACAGTCTGCGATATACGGCCACGTTGTTTGGTTGTATACAGTAGATCGCGGTAGAATATGGTACCCCAACAGAGTCAATTTTCCTGCATGACCATCGCAACTAACAGAATTGCCCCCAAAAAGTTATTGTTATAGCAGAGTAAACAATCCATTTACCTGACTAATAAGTCCAAATTATACTTGCAGTAAATGTGGAGTGAAACCCCCGTGGTGGTCCTTAACAACGGGGCGTAGGTAGGCTGGTGTTTTCTAGCTTTTACACTGGGATTTATGCATTTTTCTTACCAGGGAACATGAAACATTTGTGTGTGCTGGTGCACAATTAATAGCTACTGTTGCCCATAGCAACCCATCAGACATTCACTGTAGTTGTCTACGTTAAAGACAGGCAACCTAATACACTTCAGGGGCCACAGTCGGCTCTCAGAGCTGCACATCGCCCTTCATTTCCGTAATAAAATACTGTATGTTTGATCAAAGATAGAGACATATCTGAAGTAACATAGCAGCAGAATTTTTTATAAATAGGCATTACAAGCCATATTACAAATCTGACAATAAAGAAGTAGCTAGCTTTCAGAGCATGAATAAGGCCCTAGGGAGAATACGGGTTTGTGGTCTCTTCAACCCACTCTGTAAGAAAAAACGAACATAATACTAGTTAGAGTAATCCGAAGCTTTCAGCACATCCAAAGCTTTCAGCACACACTGGGCCCTAAGCAGAAGCCTAGGTCACACACACTAGGGGTGTGTCAGTGGTGCCACCGCACATGTGCAGAGCCCTGTGGAGGGTACCGTCACTGCCCCATGGCACCGGCATATAGCCAGCAGGGTGCCAGGAACGGCACCCTGCAGCCAAAATTGCTGCTGCAGTGTGCTGCATGCACACAGCAGGCGTCTCCAGCCTCCCGGAACATCTTGAGGATGCCCCGGGCAGTGCTGTAATTCCAGGAGCTGGCAGTCCCGCCACCTCGGCATAGCCTCATGCGCTGATGGGATGTGGCCGGCGGAATCAGTATGATTTACCACCGGCCGCATGGTTCAAATCCCGACAGCTGAAGCCCGGCAGGGGTGAAAATCCCGAAGCTTCAAAAGGTAAGTATTGCTAACCTTTTTTTACCCCCTAACTCTAACCCTCCTTTAGGAGTGCCTAACTCTAAGCCCCCCCCCCAAGTGCCTAACCCTATCCCCCCTCTAAATGCCTAAATCTTACTCCCCCTTCCCTGCAGCCTAAACCTAAGTCTCCCGGGGGTGGGGGTGCCTAACCCTACCCCCCCCCTTTCCCTAACCTAACCCTATCCCTCCCGGGGGGGTGCCTAACTCTAAATCTCCGCCGGGAGCCCCTAACCTAACCCTCCCCCCCGCGGCTGTCCGCGCCCGGCTTACCTTCGAATGGTAGGCCGGGCGTCAAGCTCCCGGCGTAGATCTAATGACAGGCATCGGGATTTCGACGTCTGTCATTAGTACCTTGCCGGGATTAGACAGTTGGGAAGCCGGCGGTCAGGATTTCGCCCATGCTTCCCGTGGCCGGCACTGGGTGCAATAAAGCCCTGTTACAGGGCTGGACTAGGTTGTCTAATGGGTGACCTGGATCTGTTGGGCGGGCCGCATTTGAATGGTCAGTGGGCCATCTTCGGCCCCAGGGCCTTCTGTCGCCCATTGCTGGTGTATGCACAACTGCAGTTTGATTAGTTGATCAGTTATCTGTGCACCCGTAAAGACTTTTTATCCTTAGCATTAAGGGATTCAAAAGACTTACAGAAGCTCTTCATTCGCCATCAGTATGTGGCAGGTGTGAGCCGTGAAGTGAGCAGGCAAAAAAGTGACCTTTGTATAGAGATTCACATACAGCGCGCGTGCAGTGGACCACCCTCTCTACACCACTCTAGCACGAGGGGGGAAGAGAGCGTAAAGAAATATAATAACCGGCTTGTGATTTTATGGCAGCTGGGAAGCCAGTCCACAAAGGGAAGTCTCTCCATTTAAAAATGATCCCTTCATTCAGAATAGATTTCAAGTGTTTCCTTTTTTTTCTCTCCTCCTCTCAGGATAATCTCCCTTTACAGAATCATGTGAGGTAAATGCGAGCGACTGGCTTAAGTCTCTAGGTGGCTGTGGTAACGTGATGCAAATAACGGCATTAGTGAGAGAAAGAGAAATAAAAAAAATGAGCACAGAACGGAGAATCTACTAATGTCACCGCGCTTCCCTCGTTCACGCAGTATTGCGCAGAACAACACACTTGGAGAGCTGTGTAGCATGTGAGTCATTAAAACACATTTAGGGGGATTTATCAAACCTTCTAAATAGGAGAAGTGGAGGTGGTGAAATCTGATTGGTTGCTATGGGAAACACCTTCACTTGTCCCCTTTAGAAGGTTTGCTTAATCTTGTGTATATCCGTGTGCACGAACTGAGACGCCTATTGCCAGCATCCATAGGCGCTGAAATACCAATTGGTGTGTCTTTAGATGCACCATTGAAACACCAGGATAGAAAAGTAGTATATGCACCTGGTTTATTCCAAGAGAGAACAGTAGTACATGCACCTGGGTTACACCAGGAGGGAACAGTAGTATATGTACTTGGGTTACACCAGGAGAGAACAGTAGTGTATGTGCCTGGGTTACACTAGGAGAGAACAGTAGTATATGTGTCTGGGTTACACCAGGAGAGAACAGTAATATATGTGCCTGGGTTACACTAGGAGAGAACAGTAGTACATGTACCTGGGTTACACCAGGAGAGAACAGTAGTGTATGTGTCTGGGTTACACCAGGAGAGTACAGTAGTGTATGTGTCTAGGTTACACCAGGAGAGTACAGTAGTACATGTGCTTGGGTTACTCCAGGAGAGAACAGTAGTATATGTGCCTGGGTTACACCAGGAGAGAACAGTAGTATATGTGTCTGGGTTACACCAAGAGAAAACAGTAGTATATGCAATGGGGTTATTAGTGGAGAACAGTAGTATATGCGCCTGGGTTATTAGTGGAGATCAGTAGTATATGCACCTGGGTTAATAGTGGAGAACAGTAGTATATGCGCCTGGGTTAATAGTGGAGAACAGTAGTATATGCGTCTGGGTTAATAGTGGAGAACAGTAGTATATGCGCCTGGGTTATTAGTGGAGAACAGTAGTATATGCACTTGGGTTACACCAGGAGAGAACAGTAGTATATGCGCCTGGGTTATTAGTGGAGAACAGTAGTATATGCGCCTGGGTTACACCAGGAGAGAACAGCAGTATATGCGCCTGGGTTATTAGTGGATAACAGTAGTATTTGCACCTGGGTTACACCAGGAGAGAACAGTAATATATGAGCCTGGGTTATTAGTGGAGAACAATAATATATGCACCTGGGTTAGTAGTGGAGAACAGTAGTATATGCACCTGGGTTAATAGTGGAGAACAGTAGTATATGCGCCTGGGTTAATAGTGGAGAACAGTAGTATATGCGTCTGGGTTAATAGTGGAGAACAGTAGTATATACGCCTGGGTTACACCAGGAGAGAACAGCAGTATATGTGCCTGGGTTACACTAGGAGAGAACAGTAGTACATGTGCCTGGGTTACACCAGGAGAGAACAGTAGTATATGTACCTGGGTTACACCAGGAGAGAACAGTAGTGTATGTGTCTGGGTTACACCAGGAGAGTACAGTAGTACATGTGCTTGGGTTACTCCAGGAGAGAACAGTAGTATATGTGCCTGGGTTACACCAGGAGAGAACAGTAGTATATGTGTCTGGGTTACACCAAGAGAAAACAGTAGTATATGCAATGGGGTTATTAGTGGAGAACAGTAGTATATGCGCCTGGGTTATTAGTGGAGATCAGTAGTATATGCACCTGGGTTAATAGTGGAGAACAGTAGTATATGCGCCTGGGTTAATAGTGGAGAACAGTAGTATATGCGTCTGGGTTAATAGTGGAGAACAGTAGTATATGCGCCTGGGTTACACCAGGAGAGAACAGCAGTATATGTGCCTGGGTTATTAGTGGAGAACAGTAGTATATGCACTTGGGTTACACCAGGAGAGAACAGTAGTATATGTGCCTGGGTTATTAGTGGAGAACAATAATATATGCACCTGGGTTAGTAGTGGAGAACAGTAGTATATGCGCCTGGGTTATTAGTGGAGAACAGTAGTATATGCGCCTGGGTTACACCAGGAGAGAACAGCAGTATATGCGCCTGGGTTATTAGTGGATAACAGTAGTATTTGCACCTGGGTTACACCAGGAGAGAACAGTAATATATGAGCCTGGGTTATTAGTGGAGAACAATAATATATGCACCTGGGTTAGTAGTGGAGAACAGTAGTATATGCACCTGGGTTAATAGTGGAGAACAGTAGTATATGCGCCTGGGTTAATAGTGGAGAACAGTAGTATATGCGTCTGGGTTAATAGTGGAGAAAAGTAGTATATGCGCCTGGGTTACACCAGGAGAGAACAGCAGTATATGTGCCTGGGTTATTAGTGGAGAACAGTAGTATATGCACTTGGGTTACACCAGGAGAGAACAGTAGTATATGTGCCTGGGTTATTAGTGAAGAACAATAATATATGCACCTGGGTTAGTAGTGGAGAACAGTAGTATATGCGCCTGGGTTACACCAGGAGAGAACAGCAGTATATGCGCCTGGGTTATTAGTGGAGAACAGTAGTATTTGCACCTGGGTTACACCAGGAGAGAACAGTAATATATGAGCCTGGGTTATTAGTGGAGAACAATAATATATGCACCTGGGTTAGTAGTGGAGAACAGTAGTATATGCGCCTGGGTTATTAGTGGAGAACAGTAGTATATGCGCCTGGGTTACACCAGGAGAGAACAGCAGTATATGCGCCTGGGTTATTAGTGGAGAACAGTAGTATTTGCACCTGGGATACACCAGGAGAGAACAGTAATATATGAGCCTGGGTTATTAGTGGAGAACAGTAGTATATGCGCCTGGGTTACACCAGGAGAGAACAGTAGTATATGCACCTAGGTTATTAGTGGAGAACAATAGCAAATGCACCTGGGTTATTAGTGGAGAACAGTAGTATATGCGCCTGGGTTATTAGTGGAGAACAGTAGTACTGTATATGCGCCTGGGTTACACCAGGAGAGGACAGTAGTATATGCACCTGTGTTACATCAGGAGAGAACAGTAGTATATGCACCTGGGTTACACCAGGAGAGAACAGTAGTATATGCATCTGGGTTATTAGTGGAGAACAATAATATATGCACCTGGGTTATTAGTGGAGATCAGAGGTTTATGCGCCTGGGTTAATAGTGGAGAACAGCAGTATATGCGCCTGGGTTATTAGTGGAGAACAGTAGTATATGCGCCTGGGTTACACCAGGAGAGAACAGTAGTATATGCATCTGGGTTATTAGTGGAGAACAGTAGTATATGCGCCTGTCTTATTAGTGGAGAAATGTAGCATATGCACCTGGGATACACCAGGAGAGAACAGTAGTGTATGCGACTGGGTTATTAGTGGAGAACAGTAGTATATGCGCCTGGGTTATTAGTGGAGAACAATAATATATGCACCTGGGTTATTAGTGGAGAACAGCAGTATATGCGTCTGGGTTATTAGTGGAGAACAGTAGTATATGCACCTGGGTTACACCAGGAGAGAACAGTAGTATATGCACCTGGGTTATTAGTGGAGAACAGTAGTATATGCGCCTGTGTTATTAGTGGAGAAATGTAGCATATGCACCTGGGATACACCAGGAGAGAACAGTAGTGTATGCGACTGGGTTATTAGTGGAGAACAATAATATATGCACCTGGGTTATTAGTGGAGAACAGCAGTATATGCGTCTGGGTTATTAGTGGAGAACAGTAGTATATGCACCTGGGTTACACCAGGAGAGAACAGTAGTATATGCACCTGGGTTATTAGTGCAGAACAGTAGTATATGCGCCTGGGTTACACCAGAAGAGAACAGTAGTATATGCACCTGAGTTATTAGTGGAGAACAGTAGCATATGCACATGGGTTATTAGTGCAGAACAGTAGTATATGCGCCTAGGTTACACCAGGAGAGGACAGTAGTATATGCGCCTGTGTTACATCAGGAGAGAACAGTAGTATATGCGCCTGGGTTATTAGTGGAGAACAGTAGTATATGCACCTGTGTTACATCAGGAGAGAACAGTAGTATATGCACCTGAGTTATTAGTGGAGAACAGTAGCATATGCACCTGGGTTATTAGTGCAGAACAGTAGTATATGCGCCTAGGTTACACCAGGAGAGGACAGTAGTATATGCGCCTGTGTTACATCAGGAGAGAACAGTAGTATATGCGCCTGGGTTATTAGGGGAGATCAGTATTATATGCGCCTGGGTTACACCAGGAGAGAACAGTAGTATATGCGCCTGGGTTATTAGTGGAGAACAGTAGTATATGCACCTGGGATACACCAGGAGAGAACAGTAGTATATGCACCTGGGTTATTAGTGGAGAACAGTAGTATATGCGCCTGGGTTACACCAGGAGAGAACTGTAGTATATGCGCCTGGGTTATTAGTGGAGAACAGTAGCATATGCACCTGGGATACACCAGGAGAGAGCAGTAGTGTATGCGCCTGGGTTATTAGTGGAGAACAGTAGTATATGCGCCTGGGTTACACCAGGAGAGAACAGTAGTATATGCACCTGGGTTATTAGTGGAGAACAGTAGCATATGCACCTGGGTTATTAGTGCAGAACAGTAGTATATGCGCCTAGGTTACACCAGGAGAGGACAGTAGTATATGCGCCTGTGTTACATCAGGAGAGAACAGTAGTATATGCGCCTGGGTTATTAGGGGAGATCAGTATTATATGCGCCTGGGTTACACCAGGAGAGAACAGTAGTATATGCGCCTGGGTTATTAGTGGAGAACAGTAGTATATGCACCTGGGATACACCAGGAGAGAACAGTAGTATATGCACCTGGGTTATTAGTGGAGAACAGTAGTATATGCGCCTGGGTTACACCAGGAGAGAACTGTAGTATATGCGCCTGGGTTATTAGTGGAGAACAGTAGCATATGCACCTGGGATACACCAGGAGAGAGCAGTAGTGTATGCGCCTGGGTTATTAGTGGAGAACAGTAGTATATGCGCCTGGGTTACACCAGGAGAGAACAGTAGTATATGCACCTGGGTTATTAGTGGAGAACAGTAGTATATGCACCTGGGTTATTAGTGGAGAACAGTAGCATATGCACCTGGGATACACCAGGAGAGAGCAGTAGTGTATGCGCCTGGGTTATTAGTGGAGAACAGTAGTATATGCGTCTGGGTTACACCAGGAGAGAACAGTAGTATATGCACCTGGGTTATTAGTGGAGAACAGTAGTATATGCACCTGGGTTACACCAGGAGAGAACAGTAGTGTATGCGCCTGGGTTATTAGTGGAGAACAGTAGTATTTGCACCTGGGATACACCAGGAGAGAACAGTAATATATGAGCCTGGGTTATTAGTGGAGAACAGTAGTATATGCGCCTGGGTTACACCAGGAGAGAACAGTAGTATATGCACCTAGGTTATTAGTGGAGAACAATAGCAAATGCACCTGGGTTATTAGTGGAGAACAGTAGTACTGTATATGCGCCTGGGTTACACCAGGAGAGGACAGTAGTATATGCACCTGTGTTACATCAGGAGAGAACAGTAGTATATGCACCTGGGTTACACCAGGAGAGAACAGTAGTATATGCATCTGGGTTATTAGTGGAGAACAATAATATATGCACCTGGGTTATTAGTGGAGATCAGAGGTTTATGCGCCTGGGTTAATAGTGGAGAACAGCAGTATATGCGCCTGGGTCATTAGTGGAGAACAGTAGTATATGCGCCTGGGTTACACCAGGAGAGAACAGTAGTATATGCACCTGAGTTATTAGTGGAGAACAGTAGCATATGCACCTGGGTTATTAGTGCAGAACAGTAGTATATGCGCCTAGGTTACACCAGGAGAGGACAGTAGTATATGCGCCTGTGTTACATCAGGAGAGAACAGTAGTATATGCGCCTGGGTTATTAGGGGAGATCAGTATTATATGCGCCTGGGTTACACCAGGAGAGAACAGTAGTATATGCGCCTGGGTTATTAGTGGAGAACAGTAGTATATGCACCTGGGATACACCAGGAGAGAACAGTAGTATATGCACCTGGGTTATTAGTGGAGAACAGTAGTATATGCGCCTGGGTTACACCAGGAGAGAACTGTAGTATATGCGCCTGGGTTATTAGTGGAGAACAGTAGCATATGCACCTGGGATACACCAGGAGAGAGCAGTAGTGTATGCGCCTGGGTTATTAGTGGAGAACAGTAGTATATGCGCCTGGGTTACACCAGGAGAGAACAGTAGTATATGCACCTGGGTTATTAGTGGAGAACAGTAGCATATGCACCTGGGTTATTAGTGCAGAACAGTAGTATATGCGCCTAGGTTACACCAGGAGAGGACAGTAGTATATGCGCCTGTGTTACATCAGGAGAGAACAGTAGTATATGCGCCTGGGTTATTAGGGGAGATCAGTATTATATGCGCCTGGGTTACACCAGGAGAGAACAGTAGTATATGCGCCTGGGTTATTAGTGGAGAACAGTAGTATATGCACCTGGGATACACCAGGAGAGAACAGTAGTATATGCACCTGGGTTATTAGTGGAGAACAGTAGTATATGCGCCTGGGTTACACCAGGAGAGAACTGTAGTATATGCGCCTGGGTTATTAGTGGAGAACAGTAGCATATGCACCTGGGATACACCAGGAGAGAGCAGTAGTGTATGCGCCTGGGTTATTAGTGGAGAACAGTAGTATATGCGCCTGGGTTACACCAGGAGAGAACAGTAGTATATGCACCTGGGTTATTAGTGGAGAACAGTAGTATATGCACCTGGGTTATTAGTGGAGAACAGTAGCATATGCACCTGGGATACACCAGGAGAGAGCAGTAGTGTATGCGCCTGGGTTATTAGTGGAGAACAGTAGTATATGCGTCTGGGTTACACCAGGAGAGAACAGTAGTATATGCACCTGGGTTACACCAGGAGAGAACAGTAGTATATGCATCTGGGTTATTAGTGGAGAACAATAATATATGCACCTGGGTTATTAGTGGAGATCAGAGGTTTATGCGCCTGGGTTAATAGTGGAGAACAGCAGTATATGCGCCTGGGTCATTAGTGGAGAACAGTAGTATATGCGCCTGGGTTACACCAGGAGAGAACAGTAGTATATGCACCTGAGTTATTAGTGGAGAACAGTAGCATATGCACCTGGGTTATTAGTGCAGAACAGTAGTATATGCGCCTAGGTTACACCAGGAGAGGACAGTAGTATATGCGCCTGTGTTACATCAGGAGAGAACAGTAGTATATGCGCCTGGGTTATTAGGGGAGATCAGTATTATATGCGCCTGGGTTACACCAGGAGAGAACAGTAGTATATGCGCCTGGGTTATTAGTGGAGAACAGTAGTATATGCACCTGGGATACACCAGGAGAGAACAGTAGTATATGCACCTGGGTTATTAGTGGAGAACAGTAGTATATGCGCCTGGGTTACACCAGGAGAGAACTGTAGTATATGCGCCTGGGTTATTAGTGGAGAACAGTAGCATATGCACCTGGGATACACCAGGAGAGAGCAGTAGTGTATGCGCCTGGGTTATTAGTGGAGAACAGTAGTATATGCGCCTGGGTTACACCAGGAGAGAACAGTAGTATATGCACCTGGGTTATTAGTGGAGAACAGTAGCATATGCACCTGGGTTATTAGTGCAGAACAGTAGTATATGCGCCTAGGTTACACCAGGAGAGGACAGTAGTATATGCGCCTGTGTTACATCAGGAGAGAACAGTAGTATATGCGCCTGGGTTATTAGGGGAGATCAGTATTATATGCGCCTGGGTTACACCAGGAGAGAACAGTAGTATATGCGCCTGGGTTATTAGTGGAGAACAGTAGTATATGCACCTGGGATACACCAGGAGAGAACAGTAGTATATGCACCTGGGTTATTAGTGGAGAACAGTAGTATATGCGCCTGGGTTACACCAGGAGAGAACTGTAGTATATGCGCCTGGGTTATTAGTGGAGAACAGTAGCATATGCACCTGGGATACACCAGGAGAGAGCAGTAGTGTATGCGCCTGGGTTATTAGTGGAGAACAGTAGTATATGCGCCTGGGTTACACCAGGAGAGAACAGTAGTATATGCACCTGGGTTATTAGTGGAGAACAGTAGTATATGCACCTGGGTTATTAGTGGAGAACAGTAGTATATGCGCCTGGGTTACACCAGGAGAGAACTGTAGTATATGCGCCTGGGTTATTAGTGGAGAACAGTAGCATATGCACCTGGGATACACCAGGAGAGAGCAGTAGTGTATGCGCCTGGGTTATTAGTGGAGAACAGTAGTATATGCGTCTGGGTTACACCAGGAGAGAACAGTAGTATATGCACCTGGGTTACACCAGGAGAGAACAGTAGTATATGCATCTGGGTTATTAGTGGAGAACAATAATATATGCACCTGGGTTATTAGTGGAGATCAGAGGTTTATGCGCCTGGGTTAATAGTGGAGAACAGCAGTATATGCGCCTGGGTTATTAGTGGAGAACAGTAGTATATGCGCCTGGGTTACACCAGGAGAGAACAGTAGTATATGCACCTGAGTTATTAGTGGAGAACAGTAGCATATGCACCTGGGTTATTAGTGCAGAACAGTAGTATATGCGCCTAGGTTACACCAGGAGAGGACAGTAGTATATGCGCCTGTGTTACATCAGGAGAGAACAGTAGTATATGCGCCTGGGTTATTAGGGGAGATCAGTATTATATGCGCCTGGGTTACACCAGGAGAGAACAGTAGTATATGCGCCTGGGTTATTAGTGGAGAACAGTAGTATATGCACCTGGGATACACCAGGAGAGAACAGTAGTATATGCACCTGGGTTATTAGTGGAGAACAGTAGTATATGCGCCTGGGTTACACCAGGAGAGAACTGTAGTATATGCGCCTGGGTTATTAGTGGAGAACAGTAGCATATGCACCTGGGATACACCAGGAGAGAGCAGTAGTGTATGCGCCTGGGTTATTAGTGGAGAACAGTAGTATATGCGCCTGGGTTACACCAGGAGAGAACAGTAGTATATGCACCTGGGTTATTAGTGGAGAACAGTAGCATATGCACCTGGGTTATTAGTGCAGAACAGTAGTATATGCGCCTAGGTTACACCAGGAGAGGACAGTAGTATATGCGCCTGTGTTACATCAGGAGAGAACAGTAGTATATGCGCCTGGGTTATTAGGGGAGATCAGTATTATATGCGCCTGGGTTACACCAGGAGAGAACAGTAGTATATGCGCCTGGGTTATTAGTGGAGAACAGTAGTATATGCACCTGGGATACACCAGGAGAGAACAGTAGTATATGCACCTGGGTTATTAGTGGAGAACAGTAGTATATGCGCCTGGGTTACACCAGGAGAGAACTGTAGTATATGCGCCTGGGTTATTAGTGGAGAACAGTAGCATATGCACCTGGGATACACCAGGAGAGAGCAGTAGTGTATGCGCCTGGGTTATTAGTGGAGAACAGTAGTATATGCGCCTGGGTTACACCAGGAGAGAACAGTAGTATATGCACCTGGGTTATTAGTGGAGAACAGTAGTATATGCACCTGGGTTATTAGTGGAGAACAGTAGCATATGCACCTGGGATACACCAGGAGAGAGCAGTAGTGTATGCGCCTGGGTTATTAGTGGAGAACAGTAGTATATGCGTCTGGGTTACACCAGGAGAGAACAGTAGTATATGCACCTGGGTTATTAGTGGAGAACAGTAGTATATGCACCTGGGTTACACCAGGAGAGAACAGTAGTGTATGCGCCTGGGTTATTAGTGGAGAACAGTAGTATTTGCACCTGGGATACACCAGGAGAGAACAGTAATATATGAGCCTGGGTTATTAGTGGAGAACAGTAGTATATGCGCCTGGGTTACACCAGGAGAGAACAGTAGTATATGCACCTAGGTTATTAGTGGAGAACAATAGCAAATGCACCTGGGTTATTAGTGGAGAACAGTAGTACTGTATATGCGCCTGGGTTACACCAGGAGAGGACAGTAGTATATGCACCTGTGTTACATCAGGAGAGAACAGTAGTATATGCACCTGGGTTACACCAGGAGAGAACAGTAGTATATGCATCTGGGTTATTAGTGGAGAACAATAATATATGCACCTGGGTTATTAGTGGAGATCAGAGGTTTATGCGCCTGGGTTAATAGTGGAGAACAGCAGTATATGCGCCTGGGTTATTAGTGGAGAACAGTAGTATATGCGCCTGGGTTACACCAGGAGAGAACAGTAGTATATGCATCTGGGTTATTAGTGGAGAACAGTAGTATATGCGCCTGTCTTATTAGTGGAGAAATGTAGCATATGCACCTGGGATACACCAGGAGAGAACAGTAGTGTATGCGACTGGGTTATTAGTGGAGAACAGTAGTATATGCGCCTGGGTTATTAGTGGAGAACAATAATATATGCACCTGGGTTATTAGTGGAGAACAGCAGTATATGCGTCTGGGTTATTAGTGGAGAACAGTAGTATATGCACCTGGGTTACACCAGGAGAGAACAGTAGTATATGCACCTGGGTTATTAGTGGAGAACAGTAGTATATGCGCCTGTGTTATTAGTGGAGAAATGTAGCATATGCACCTGGGATACACCAGGAGAGAACAGTAGTGTATGCGACTGGGTTATTAGTGGAGAACAATAATATATGCACCTGGGTTATTAGTGGAGAACAGCAGTATATGCGTCTGGGTTATTAGTGGAGAACAGTAGTATATGCACCTGGGTTACACCAGGAGAGAACAGTAGTATATGCACCTGGGTTATTAGTGCAGAACAGTAGTATATGCGCCTGGGTTACACCAGAAGAGAACAGTAGTATATGCACCTGAGTTATTAGTGGAGAACAGTAGCATATGCACCTGGGTTATTAGTGCAGAACAGTAGTATATGCGCCTAGGTTACACCAGGAGAGGACAGTAGTATATGCGCCTGTGTTACATCAGGAGAGAACAGTAGTATATGCGCCTGGGTTATTAGTGGAGAACAGTAGTATATGCACCTGTGTTACATCAGGAGAGAACAGTAGTATATGCACCTGAGTTATTAGTGGAGAACAGTAGCATATGCACCTGGGTTATTAGTGCAGAACAGTAGTATATGCGCCTAGGTTACACCAGGAGAGGACAGTAGTATATGCGCCTGTGTTACATCAGGAGAGAACAGTAGTATATGCGCCTGGGTTATTAGGGGAGATCAGTATTATATGCGCCTGGGTTACACCAGGAGAGAACAGTAGTATATGCGCCTGGGTTATTAGTGGAGAACAGTAGTATATGCACCTGGGATACACCAGGAGAGAACAGTAGTATATGCACCTGGGTTATTAGTGGAGAACAGTAGTATATGCGCCTGGGTTACACCAGGAGAGAACTGTAGTATATGCGCCTGGGTTATTAGTGGAGAACAGTAGCATATGCACCTGGGATACACCAGGAGAGAGCAGTAGTATATGCGCCTGGGTTACACCAGGAGAGAACAGTAGTATATGCGCCTGGGTTATTAGTGGAGAACAGTAGTATATGCACCTGGGATACACCAGGAGAGAACAGTAGTATATGCACCTGGGTTATTAGTGGAGAACAGTAGTATATGCGCCTGGGTTACACCAGGAGAGAACTGTAGTATATGCGCCTGGGTTATTAGTGGAGAACAGTAGTATATGCGCCTGGGTTACACCAGGAGAGAACAGTAGTATATGCACCTGGGTTATTAGTGGAGAACAGTAGTATATGCACCTGGGTTATTAGTGGAGAACAGTAGCATATGCACCTGGGATACACCAGGAGAGAGCAGTAGTGTATGCGCCTGGGTTATTAGTGGAGAACAGTAGTATATGCGTCTGGGTTACACCAGGAGAGAACAGTAGTATATGCACCTGGGTTATTAGTGGAGAACAGTAGTATATGCGCCTGGGTTACACCAGGAGAGAACAGTAGTGTATGCGCCTGGGTTATTAGTGGAGAACAGTAGTATATGTGCCTGGGTTATTAGTGGAGAACAGTAGTATATGCGCCTGGGTTATTAGTGGAGAACAGTATTATTATTATTATCCTTTATTTATATGGCACCACAGAGGTTCCGCAGCGCCTTACACAGTACATAAATGAGCACACAAGAAAAAACAGTAATAGTAGTACAAAACAATGCAGGACAAGGACATAGTTTATAAACATTGCTGCATGCCACAAGCAGCAGGACATAAGCAACCAAGTGTTAGGTTCCAATTGGGGAGTTAGGAGTACATGATACTATAAGCAAGGGAGGAAAAGCACATGAGGGATGAGGGTCCTGCTCGTGAGAGCTTACATTCTAAAGGGTAGTGTATGCGCCTGGGTTATTAGTGGATAGAACAATAGTATATGCGTCTGGTATACATTAGGACAGGTGAGAACAACAGTATATGATCCAGGTTTATACCAGGATATGTGGCTTTCTACTGATCATAAAAAATACAAAAAATATACAATTAATATTTAATATAATACATGCCTAGACAGTGATATTAATAACTAATAAATTTGTATTTACCATGTAATAGCCAAAAACAATAAAGATACACATAAAAGATGCCAGTGTTTGAGTTCAGATCAGCACCTTCTAACAGAGAACATGGAAATATGCTCTATTGGTGTGGACCAAGTGCTAATATCACTCTAATAATGTAAATAGATTAGACATGGGAGGGATTCAAACAAAAGTCTTCCAATCAGATTTGGACATCATCATCATTATCCAGGCATATATTGCACTGGATGTCAAGCACCTGAAATCTGGAAACATACAGATGTGTCCTCATACATCCAACGGCGCCGAGAGGTGGGGGGAAGCGGGTACTAGTTACCCGGGCTTGCTGGAGGGGTGTGGCACCGCTCCCCCCCTCTTACATCACAGCAGCCCAGCACATGCTGCTGTGTGCTGGGTTGCAGCCACAGCAGTCTCCTATGCCTGTGGGGGCAGCGATCAAGCTGATCGCGCCCCCCACTGGTTATGTGCTGGGCTGAGAGGGCTCACTGCAAAGCTTTATTTTTAACCTAAGGGGGCGTGACCCGCAATTAGGCCGTGACCCGCAATTAGGCCACACCCCATTTACTCAGGCCCGGTGCGGCTCTTGGCGGGCCTGCATACATCTATTCTCAAAACACTATGCAGCGCGACATGCCTGGCGTGAGTGAGCCGCCAGGTCCCGTGCTACTCTGCTAGTGACAGGCGTCATACATTGATATGCAACACTTATATATCAGGAATGAAAAAAAGCTGTGGCAGCTACACTGTATCACTTTGTATACAGATTCAGAGGGGTATATTTACTAAAGTGAGAGTTTTTAGGAGTGTAGATGTTGCCACTTTTAAAAACTCTCACTTTAGTAAATATACCCCAGAGACTCAGGCCCTGATTCAGAGCCGGACGCTCTGACAGAGCGCTCGCTCTGAATCAGGGCCGTCCCTCTGAATTTTAGAGCGGCCTCCTGGCCACTCGCATAGCTGTAGTTGACCACCCACAGCTATAGCGAGCGGCCAAAAAGATGGTCGCGATGGTCAAGACCATCGCGACCATCGGGCTTGCGAGGAGACCCTTGTGGTAGGGTCTCGTTGCCGCAAGCCCTGGAGTGCTTTCGGCTCTATCAGAGTCGAAAGCACTCCGACAGTGGGGCCGGCCCCAGACGGTAGGCGTTCCCATGGGAACGCCTCCGTCTGGCCAGCCACGCCCCCGGCACGCCCACCAAAGGGGGCGTGCTGTCACTCACCATCGACAGCACGCCCCCTTTGTAGCGAGACCCATAGCGACGGCTTGCCCGCCGCTATCCGGGTCTCGCGCATGCGCACTGGGCCTAACATCGACCCGCTTGCGAGCGCTCAGCGCTCGCGAGCATGTCTGAATTAGGCCCTCAGTCCATATAAAATGAATCAGCACAGTCAGCTGGTGCGTCCTAGTCGCGTCGCATTGCGACTTCAATGTATTTTCGGCAACAAAAGACGCCCGGCGCTAGCACAGTCTCACGAGACCTGACGAGTCGAGACGAGCTTTTAGAGCGACTGCAGCAAAGCTGTTTAAGGACACATCTGTATGCATCTGTTTAGTGCTCATCCTGAAACACATTTGACTATTGCTGTGCTTACTCGTCACCTCCCACACTCGTCCTGGTCTCTATAGCGTGAGGGGTTGTAAGCACAAAATACGACTCATAAGTCGGCGTGAGTGTGGATTTCTGGTGCACAAGCGCAGTGGATAAAAGTGCAAGTTGCGGCTAAAAAAAAAAAAAAAAAGGAGAAAAATTTATTTTTGACCAACTCAGAATAAGCCCCATAGAGAAGGAAAAGAGGAAGTTTCGGAAGGGTGAGATATTTTGACCCAAAAGATGGACTTTTCCCTAATTTTATTAACATAGTATTTTATATTAAAAATGCTGTAGGGCTTGTCTTATCACTACAGGTCTGTCCTGAGTACATACAATAGTTTTTAACAACAATTAAACATACCTGTTGCAAAAGGTATTTAGACTGATGAGACTATTGCTCATTTCCTTGTCCTCATTAACATGCCTTTAAACAGTGCATCTGGAAAGTATTCACAGCGCTTCACTTTTTCCACATTTTGTTATGTTACAGCCTTATTCCAAAATGGAATAAATTCATTTTTGTCCTCAAAATTCTACACACAATACCCCATAATGACAACGTGTAAAAAGTTTTTTGAGATTTTTGCAAATGTAATTTAAAAAAAAAACAACTAAGAAATCACATGTACATAAGTATTCACAGCCTTTTGATGAACCTTTGGCAACAATTACAGCCTCAAGTCATTTTGAATTAGATTTTTTTTATAAATCGATATTAGTATCGATGGTACCGTTAATCCTTAGATTATGGTGAACCCGTGTCGATCAAGAACATCGATCAAGAATGTCGATCAAGAATATCGATATAGGACCAACAATTCGGAATGGTTAGATAGTTGAAAGTTCAAGTTCAAGATCCAAGACCCAAAAATAGCTATTTTTATGGTATGATGATGATTATCCGTTTAGTCGGCATCGACTTTTGGACACTGTATGGATCAGTGAACGCCACGCTTATCTTTCTCTGACCGCTTCCTTCAGGTAATTTATGGGCATGTTCGTGTCAGCCTTTATTGTGTCCAACCAACGAGTTCTTTGGCGTCCTCTTCTTCTGGACCCGCTGACGAATCCAAGCATTAGCGCTGTTTCTAGGGAAGTAGCCCGCATGACATGTCCAAAATACGAGAGTCGTTGTTTGGTGATCTTGCCTTCTAATGATACTTTTGGTTTGACCTGCTCTAGGACGGCCTTGTTCGCATTCATTGCTGTCCATAGTATGTGCAGCATTCGCCTCCAGCACCACAATTCAAAAGCATCAATTCTCTTGCGATCTACCTTCTTGAGTGTCCAGGTTTCGCATGCATACATAAAGATCGGAAAAACAATTGCATTGACCAACCGTGCTTTTGTTGCGCTGCTGATATTGTTGCTCTTCCATATCTTTGTCATTTATAAAATTGTCTTGGATAAGTGTTTAAATAAATGTTCTGGACCTAGGGCCTGATTCAGACCCACTCGCGAGCGGCTGTCCGCTCGCAAGTGGGTCGATGTTCTGGACTGAGCATGCGCACGACGGAGGGAGCTCCGTCGTGCGCATGCGCCAGACGCGACGAGCGAAGGAAAGTCCTTCGCTCGTTGTGTCTGATCAAAGGGGGCGTGCTGTCGATGTTGATTGACAGCACACCCCCTTTGGTGGGCGTGCCGGGGGCGTGCCTCCCTGACGGGGGCGTTCCCACGGGAACGCCTCCCGTCAGAAGCCGGCCCACTGACATCACTAGTGATGTCAGTGGGAGTGATTTTGGCTCTGATAGAGCCAAAATCACTCTGGAGCTTGCGGTTGAAAACCTCAACCGCAGGCTCCGGCTCGCAGTTTCGATGGTCGCGATGGTCACGACCATCGCGGCCATCAAAATGCACGCTCGTATAGACTGTGGGTGGTGACCCACAGCTATACGAGCGTCCAGGAGGACGCTCCATTTTCATGGAGGGCGGCCCTCATTCAGAGTGTGCGCTCTGCTCAGAGCGTACGGTTCTGAATGAGGGCCCTAATTCGATAATAAAAAAACACGACAATTTCTGAGCGGTTTTTGGAAAAAATATTAGTCAGTTAAATAGTTAAAAACCTAAATAATTATGGTTTAATTTTATATCTATTCTGTTTCTTGGCAATAGTTAATGGGAAGAGAGTCATCGGCAGATACCATTACTATTGGCTGTCTTTACTCATAATACTCCCAATAGTAATGTCAGCTGGTAGATGTTTGAAGATATGTCCCAGTCCCAGACTATGGTAGGTCTTGTTGTTTGAGGATATGAGTCCAAGACGATGGTGGATGTTGTTGTTCGAGGATATGAGTCCAAGATGATGGTGGGTTTTGTTCAAACATATGAGTCGCAGACTATGGTGGGTCTTGTTCGAGGATATGAATCCCAGACAATGGCGGATCTTCTATGAGAATATGTGTCCCAGGTTAGGGTGGGTGTTGTTGTTCGAGGCTATGATTCCAGATTATGGTGGGTCTTGTTGTTCGAGCAAGAGTTCAGGCTATGGAGGGTCATATTGTTGGAGGATTTAAGTCCAGGCTATGCTGGGTCTTGTTGTTCAAGGCTAATAATCCAAACTGTGGTGGGTTTTGTTATTTGGGGATAGAAGTCCAGACTATGGATGGTTTTGCCTTAACTGACAATAAGGCTGACAGCATTTGCTTAATATTGGCAAACGTTTCCCACATTATTATGTAAATGAGTAGAGCTAGGTCCAAGGTCACAGCCATAGAAGACACCCCATGCAGTGGGACTTTCAGTAGGTTTCTATTAAGGCTACTCTTTGGGTCAAAAATGTTGTACCAGCCAGATGACTATATGGCTTTACAGGTTCCTCGTAAAACATCCCTCTCAGCGTGCCCTGCTGTCAGGCTGCCTCGTCTGTCTCAGGAATGACGCCGACTGTTTGAACCATTCTATTAGAAGATTGACATTGTGGTATTAGGAGCATTTTCCTGGGTCACTTTTAAATGATAGACTAAATGAGTTTTGTGCCTTCACAGAGGAATATGCTTTTGACATACCAAGAAACAAGCCTCTTTGTAAATGTGAGTGATAGCCAAACTGTGTATACAAAAAGGACGTTCCAAGAAACAAACAGTGATGCCACGAAGGAGATCTAAAAGCTTAAAATGTAAAACAACTTAAACGTAAAAGAAATTTATAGGTCTGTCCAAACAACATGTAAAAAGGCATATTTTTATTTTTATTTCCCGACCCCCCCCATGATTAATATAATAGGTATGCTGGTATCTCTATTATATTAATACAGGTTGAGTCTCCCATATCCAAATATTCCGAAATACGGAATATTCCGAATTACGGAATAATTTTGGCATGACTGAGATAATAAAATCTTTGCTTTTTGATGGTTCAATGTACACAAACTTTGTCTAAGGCACAAATTATTAAAAATATGGTATAAAATTACCTTCAGGCTGTGTGTATAGGGTGTAAATTAAACATAAATTTATTTCATGTATGTACACAAACTTTGCTTGAGCCACAAAATTATTGAAAATATTGTATAAAATGACCTGCAGGCTGTGTGTATAAGGTGCATATAACACATATATACATTCTGTGTGTATATTGGTGTCCCATTCCCAAGATATTTCATTATGATATGCAATTATTCCAAAATGCGGAATATTCCGTTATCCAAAATACCCCTGGTCCCAAGCATTTTGGATATGGGAGACTCAACCTGTAATGTATTTTTTTAAAAACAATGCTATGGATTTTTGACATGTCTACATTTTGTTATCATTATAAAGCTGTCAGTAAGGAAAATGTATTGGACATTTAACATATAATATGTGTGTAGTTTTTTTTTTTCATTTATGAATATAATCCACAGTATAAAATAGGGATCACATACTGATGAGCAAGATTTGCACTTTAACACAACAGTCAATCAACAATCATCTTTCATCTGTCTAGTTCAAATTAGACATTTAAAGCACATGCCTGATTGGTGTTATGCTTTAATGTAACTTTTGCATCAGGTGGCATGGTTGGCATAGTGGTTAGCATCTCTATCTCACAGCCCTAAGCTCGTGAGTTCGGGATCCAGTTACAATGTCGGCAGTCACCATGTGACATGCATAATATAGACACCACAATGTCGACATCAGTGGCGATATAGGGCCTGATTCAGAGCCGCTCGTAAGCGGCCGCTCGTTCGTTCTGAGCGATGTTTGCCCAACTGCGCATGCGTACGGATCGTAATACGCATGCGCGAACCAGTCAGTGCGGCCGAAAATCGTTTGTTCACTAAATAGCGAATGCCTGATAATTTAAGTGACAGGAGGAGGCGTATGTGGGTGGTAACAGGGGAAGGTGCTTGAAAACGGGGAGTGGAGATCCGAACGCAGGCGTGCTTAAAGGTCAAAACGGGCGTTTTATGGGTGTGCATAATTAATACAGCAGCGTCATTGACCACGTCACTGGGTTATTTTATAGTCAGAACTGCTCGCAAGATTGCGGTAGGAAAAACCAACCACAAGAATAGCGAGCAGTTCATACCCTGGTCGATGTACTCGATTAATCTAATAAATAGCGGAGATGACGTAGGATGCGAGCGGCCAGGGGGCGTAGTTTTCCAAAAAACGACCGCATGTTTGGTTCGCTCGTTCAGACCTAGAGGCGTGAACAGACCGCAAAGAGCGAACGGTTCATTTGAATAGCCACCCTTTTTTTCTGAACGAGCGAGCGCAAATAGCGTCCGGCTCTGAATGAGGTCCATAGTTCAATATGTCGACATGCACTGATCAACATCGTGAAAATGTCAGAACTGTTTGACAAGTTGACATTTTGGGCACCCAAATGGGAGTTAGGGCACCCCCACAGAAGTACTTCAGATGGGTTTAGCCGTTTAGCACGGCTAAACCTGGTGCTTCTGAGCGTGCACGTGGCACTCGTACAATATGGGGTGAACAATTATTTTGCTGATATAGGCGGCCATTACATTTGAGAGTCCACAAGACGGGTCCTCACAGTCCCCTCTTAGCTGCAGCATGAATGACAGGCGTGCCAGTGCATTGCAACACCATTGCAGGGGTGTGCATATATTATCCACTGCGTGGCCATAGCACTGATAGCGTGCATAGCTGTTAGCAATTTCCGAGTAAGGTAAGGGCTTGTGCAAGTGTACATATGGGTCCGATGTTATTCGATGTTACCGATTGTTTCGCTATGTTGCCCATGTATATGGATGTAAGGGGAAGTGGGCATGCTTATGTCTGCCTGCGATCACAATGTGAATGCAAACATTTAAATAGCACCGCTGATATTAGCAAGTGCGGTGCGTGCGTATAAGCAGAATTTCGATCCGTAGTGAATCAGGCCCTCTATAAGGTGCTGGTAGGTTGGAACAGGTATCTGGAGCCATGATGGCTGCAGTGCATCCCACAGATACTGGAGGGTGCATGGTGGAGTATCCATAGAGCGAACACAACAATCTAAGTGGTCCCACAGATGCTCAATTGGGTTCGAGTCCGGGGAATTAGGGCACCAGGGAAGTACTTAGAAGTGTTGGTCGTGCTCGTCCAACCACTGTCGGACATTTCTAGCTGTGTGACATGTCGCATTGTCTTGCTGGAAGATCCTATCCGCCTCAGGGAAGACAATCAGCATGTATGGGTGTATGTGCTCTGCAAGGATGGATTCATAACCAAATCGGTTGAGGGTGACTTCCACATGGATGAGTGGGCCCAGAGTGCCATGAAAACATTCCTCAGACCATAACGCTGCCACCACCAGCTTGTGTTCTTCCAGCAATAGTTGCAGGATGTTTGTTCTCCAATGTTTCTCGCCTGACACGCTAATGTCCATCCGTTCGATGAAGCAGAAAACGGGAGTCGTCGGAGACGGCAACCCTTCCCCAATCAGCGGAGGTCCAATTCCGATACAGGAGTGAAAATTTAAGCCTTTTCTGCTGATGCACCTTCGTTAGCATAGGTGAGGTGACCATCCGTTTGCTACGGAGCCCCATACGCAGCAGGGTTCGCCAAACTGTCATTTTAGACACACGTCTGGTGGCCCCCAGGTTCATTTTGATGGTGAGCTGCTGTAGCGTATCGTCGGCTCTCACGCATCTTCGTAGCCGATGTTCACCTCTCACATCTATGGCAAGTGGTGCTCCGCAGTTTCCATGTTGGTTATTTGCAATGTTGCCATTTGTCCAGTCACGAAACATCTTCACCACAGCAGCACAAACTGACCTATTTCAGAAATACTGCCATCCTTGGCCCGAAGGCCAATAATCATCCCTTTTTGCAACTCGGATAAATCGCCCCTTTTACCATGACGGCAACGGGTGATATGTGTGCAGACGGCCTATCGCACACATTATGGGCCTGATTCAGAGGCGGTCGGAGGATGCAAGCGGTCGCTCAGAAACTTGGCGGCCGCTTGCATCCTGACCGGCCGCCTCTTTTTCGGTCGTTAGGCTCTAACGACCGCTAGGGTGATGGTCGCGATGGTCTCTGACCATCGCGACCAACGGGGCTTAAGACGAGACTCTAGGGTAGGATCTCACTTGTGGTAAGCCCCGGAGAGCTTCTGGCTCTGTCAGAGCCGGAAGCTCTCCACTGACATCACTAGTGATGTCAGTGGGGCCTCCCCCAAACGGCAGGTGTTCCCATGGGAACGCCTCCGTTTGGGCTGCCACCCCCCCGGCCCGCCTTTCAAACGGGGCGAGCTGTCAATCAACATCGACAGCTCGCCCCCTTTGGAAAGAGACCCGCTACGACCGGCGCTGTCGGTCGTAGCGGGTCTCATGCATGCGCACGAAGGAGCCGGCTCCCTTGTGCGCATGCGCACAGGACAAACATCGAGGCGGCCGTGCGGTCGTAGACCGTAAGGCCGCCTCTGAATAAAGCCCTATATACCCACCAAGCCAGCGCACGGCACGAGACGTTCTTCATGGGCTACACGCTGCCGACGTCAAATGTAGGAGGTGGTCATAATAATGTGACTCGACTGTGTATATATATATATATATATATATATATATATATATATATATTGTAAGATTGTCCTTACAAAAAACATACTTGATAGCAGTTGAACTTGTCAGATGGCTTTTTACTGATGCAAATGTTATAACACATTTACATCCAGCATGTGGCTCCCCGACACTAAGCTAATTCAGTTTCAGGAGCACCTTCCCCCTGAATCCCAGAATGTAGCGTTCCCGCTAGGCTGTTTTAGCGGGGTGTGGCGCCCTGCCCTCCTTGTGGAGGGCAAAAAGCACCCTGCACTCACAGTCTGCGGGTCTCGTCCTCACCCGCGGGACGCAGTGTCCCACGGGTGGAGAAATGTGCGGTGACCCAGTCACCACCGGAGAATAGACACTGGGCGCATGCGCCCGGCATCTATTCTCACTGTCTGCAGCGCTTGGACGCTGCCCGGCATGTCTGTAAGTGCCGGGCACGCCCCCACGTATGACGAAAAGGGGAAGCATCTTATAGACACGCCCCCTTTTCATGGCCACGCCCCTTTTCGGGCGCGCGCACAAGGTTGCCCTTTCTAGCTCCGGCGCCCTGCCTGCCGCCGGAGCTAGAGTGAACACTAGGAATGCTTTATGCTGCACACAGACACACACCAATCATACCCATGTGGAGCAGCTGTGTGTTAAAGCTATCCAGAAGTGAACAACATCTCTACCTAGGGAGTGAGTAATGTTCTTTATAGCAGAACATAGCAAAGAACCCTCTTTGCCACAATATTATATATTTATATTATATTTTGAAAATTATTTTTAAAATCCTAAAAAGAACAAAGAATACTTTTTATTGATTTTGAATCGGTTATTGACATCCTGAGAAGACAAAATCACAACCGGTGTTGTGGAGTTACATGTACGGCTGTAATATTTGTTAAATGAGCTTCCCCATGCTTTCATGTTTAGGGCAAAACTCTCAAACTTTTCACTTTTGATAAATTAGCTTCACAAGCTCTTCCACAGCCTGCAGCTCTGTAATTTAAGGATTATTGAAGGGTATCTCTACCCAAAAAGTATATTTTATTATTTACAGGTCTATTTATCAAGCCCTTTGGACCCAGTAATCATGCAGAAACAACACTAAAGAAGAGAAAAGGCTATTAATAAAGCCTCTAATGCAGGAGAAATCTCATTACATGAATTACTGTAAGAATTAGAGCACGAATCAGTCTCCATACAATGTACATGGAAGTTACGGTTGTACTATTTATCCATCTCTGACAAACAAAACGTTTTCGGAGCTTGACTCTGGTAGCTAACTCCATTTTCAGAAGTCATTAGCTCACTCTTTCCTACAGAAAGCGCCCTAGGAACGCAATGAGGGATCTACGTACTTTAGATCTCTCGACCCCCTGCAGCTCTCTCGTGTGCATGTACGACCCAAGGTGGCGCATGTACAGTAACCCTTTTTGGTACGGAACCCAGCAGTGCAAACTTTCGTTGTTACTATTAGTGACAACTAAAATACTGACATATTTCTCCAGCAGCATCCCACTTCCTCTTCCCTTTGATAAGCCTATACACAACTGTTCCCAACACTCTTATTAATAAAATATACTTTCTGGGTGCAAATACACTTTAAGTGGCACTTTCTTATTGGTTATACATTCTTTACAATGGAATTGGTATGAAATACGGCCGGCGGTTCCATTCCCGGCAGCGGCAGCCCGACATCAGCAGAGATCCCGGCAGCGGAAGCCCGACAGCGCTGGAAATCCCGATCGTGGATAGGTAAGTATTGTCTAACGCAGTGATTCCCAACCTCGGTCCTCAAGGCACACTAACAGTCCTGGTTTTGGTGATATCCAGGATTGAGCACAAATGGTTAAATCAAAATAACTGAAGTACTAATTAAGTCACCTGTGTTCCTGTATGGCTATCCTCAAAACCTGGACTGTTAGTGTGCCTTGAGGACTGTAGTTGGGAACCCCTGGTCTAACCTAACCCCCCTAACCCTCCTTAGGGATGCCTAACCCTAACCTCCCCCCTAAGTGCCTAACCCTAATCCCCCCTCTAAGTGCCTAACCCTAACCACCCCCTTCCCCGCTGCCTAAACCTAAGTCCCCCGTGGGGGGTGCCTAACCCTAACCCTCCCTCCCCCTAGCCTAACCCTAACCCTCCCGGGGGGGTACCTAACCCTAAGTCCCCCCCGGGAGCCCTAAACCAAACCGTCCCCCCCCCGCGGCTCTCCGCTCGCGGTACCCGGCATCACTACGATCGGGATGCCTGGCGCCGGTCTCCCGGCGTCGGGGGAAATGCCGGGCGTCTACATCTAGACGTCCAGCATTTCACCCTTACCGAGATATGACAGTCGGGAAGCCGGCTGCCGGTATTTAAGCAGTCGGCTTCCCGATTGCATACCTTTACAACTGTCCATAAATGCTCAGGGTTTTCATGCTCATTCACTAAAGTGCGTTATGGGCTTCGACAAAATGGAGTCTTAAAAAGCACATTCACTTCTGATACTTTGATCAGGGTCGTATGAATAGAAACACGGTCATAAGTGGATGAAAACCGTAGCATACAACAGCAGATCTTCTGATTTCCAGTGCATTGATATGAACAACCTCATTAAGAATAATGGCTTTTAAGGAGTTTATTTGTGTCGACCCTGTGAAAAATGCAATTCTCTATCTCCATTTTTTTTTTTTGTGGCAATACAGATTTAAGTTGTGCTGCTATTTAGCAATCCATGGCTTGTTTTGGTAACCTGGTGAAAATCCTGTTGCTGTGCATGAGCTTTCTCCTAATCACCGGCAAACACAGGGCCTGATTCAGACCCGGACGCAAGTGGCCGTTCGCTCGTCCGCCGTACGAGCGAAAAAATTTAAATTTAAGCGCTCGCTCGTATGTTTGCTCGTAGCTAACCTTCCACCCCATATTCTCCCAACCCCTCCTCTAGCTTGCGTCCGTTCAAAATAGCGACCGTTCGTCTCCTCTTTGGTTGCTTTGGACGCTCGCACAAGTCAATTCCGGAAGTGGACCTGTCAGATTTCGATTACCTGCTCGTTCATTCTGCATACATACTTTAATCTTTTCATGCCAATCAATATATTAATTAGCTTAATTGCTCTTCACATGTTTGCAATCCGTTTTTTTTAATTTTCAATAAACTTTATTCTTGTCCGTGTGTGTCATTTTTCCCGCAGAATACGTACGGTTTCACCAATGGTTTACTTTATCAAAATTACATGTTTTAACCAATGATCCTATTGGTTTCCTGTGTTTGTGATAGGCATATTTTAGTTTTTTAATTTCTTTATTTTAATTAGCTTACGCATGTCACTGCATCAAGCCTATCATAACTCACATTATATTTTTGAGGCTGGAGGATACATGACTCATACAATAACCAATAGAATGGTTCCTGTTAATTTACCAAGTACATTAGCCAATCAAATTTTTTCTCTGGCCTTTATTAAAACTGTTTGGTGTAAAATAAATCATTGCCATCATGAGAGCCTCCGCGTTTACCAGGCGGGAGCTTTTGGTCCTAACGGAGGTGATGGACCGGCGGATCACCAGCCAGCCTCCCCCCATCAGCAACCGCCAGAAGCGAACGGCCTATGCGGAGGTTCGCCGCCGCCTGCGCTCCTTCGGCTCACGCCGAAATATCGGGCAGCTAGAGGTGGTCGGATCTGCGCCGCCGCACGCCGCGCTTGCTGGCCTGTTTGCGGCAGCGGGTCGCTGCAAGTAAGTTTTTTTTGTGGTATTTTCTGGGGGGTTTTTGCGGCCCTATCTGTGTGTGCTTGTTTTCAGTCTAGCCCTGTTTGTTTATTGTGGCCCTATCTGAGTGTGCATGTTTTCAGTCTAGCCCTGTTTGTTTATTGTTGCCCTATCTGCGTGTGCATGTTTTCCTTTTTTGGAATGTTTTAACATTTTTGGAGTTCTAAATTTGTGGCCAAACCCTCCCCCCCACAAAAAGACTAAACATTTTTCCAACATCATTTAGGGGCTGAACGCAGAATCCTGGCTCGCCGCCGAAGACGACGCCGGGCTAGTCCCCTGATGCCGACTCCAAGCACACACGAATCTCCCCACCCTTCCCCCAATTCCCCCTCCACCCCTGACCGGCCACTACCTGAGGCCCCTCCCTCTCCCAGTTTGCACTACCCCCAAAATTCACCCTCCATTCCACCCCCCCTCTCTTTTCTTCATCCTCCCCTCCCCCCCTGGCGCTTTTCATCACTGTCCACCATAACGGAAATGTCCCCTCCGTCTAATCACCAGCATTGGCCCACCTCCGAGGAGGAGGAGGATGGAGGGCCTCAAAGACCCGCAATCGCAATGACCGGTATGTTTCCCTTTAAAAGTTTTTTTTTTGGAGACATTTTTATTTTGATAGACAATGTCTTGGTTATTTTCCACTGATACATATCACACATGTCCAAACACTCATACTTGAATATTTATTGTTTACCCTACCAAGGGTACTTCGTCCTTTTTGTGTTCGCCTTTTTGTATGTTCATTTTTAATTTAGTATTTATCCCATCTTTGCATTTGCCAGTACTTTGTTTTTTTCAGCACAACTGGATCTCTGTTTAAACTAGATTTTTTTGTTTAGTTTGCTTTGTAAACTTCTAATGTAAGGTGTCATTTTATTAAGGATCCCTTTTTTTTGCCAAGAGAGGACCAGAGGCGGCTGCATTCTATGCAGGAGGGATTGGCCACCTTGCGTGGCCACGTCATCGGGATGCTAGTGGTCCTTGACCACATGGCGGCGGCCCTTCGGAGCTGATTTTTTTTATAATTTTGTATTATGGGCAAACTGTTTTTTGAAATTAAAATTGCGTTGTATTTTATCGAGTCCCATTCCTTGTCTGAAAATATTACATTGTTTAACCTTCCCTAAGTCGACTATTTGATCATGTTCGTTAAAGTAAAGTAAATTAGATTGTACAAAGCGCTAGTAAGTATGTAAGCTGCCACATTAAACACCTCACCATACCAATAGTTTTGTAGAAATTCAAACATTTTGTTGTTTTTCTTTGGGGGGGTAATGTAAATAGACAATGAAACCTGCATAGGCCTAGTTTAGAAAACCTACTGATTCAACATAATACCTTTGTTGTTTTTTGAAAGACACAAAGCATGTTCAAAGACTTAACCATTTCACACATTACAGGATTAGGCATTACGAAAGGTGGCATTTTTTGTGCCAGGTTACACGTGCTTGTAATTTTTTTAAAAAAAGTCTTTTTAACGGCAAAAAAAAATTTAATACACACCAAACACATACAGAAAGTGAATTGTGACAAGCAATTCACACAGTGAAAAGACACTACAAAAAACAACCAACACCAAAAGCAAACAACAAAAGAAACAATCAAGAACTGTTGAAATAAGTAGCAGGCCAACATAAATCCACAAATGAGGCGAGGAAATAAGTGTTCCCAAAGTTTGATCCAATGTGGCCACATGTACACAATTTAGTGGAGCAGGTATTAGGCATCGGTTTTTGGTGGTTTTTAAAGGAAGACAAGAAAATAAAAAGTTACAAAATATTAAAAAGGCACATTACAATCGAACATGTCGACATTGTGTCAATTAAGTAAATGTTTGTCAATAATTACCTGAAATATCTGGCCACCACATCATCGAGTATGGCCCCCCACATACTGACCTCCGACCAACCTCGGGGGGGCCATCCTCAGGCAAGGCATCCTCTGGCTGCATTGGGACACCACTCCTTATGGCGATGTTGTGAAATATCCCACACAGGACTACTATTTTCGAAACCATATCCGGCAAATACATGAGTTCGCCACCAGAGCGGTGGAGGCATCTGAATCGGCCTTTTAAAAGGCCGATACAGCGCTCCACCACCTGCCTGGTGGCTGTAAGTGCGGAATTATACTCACTTTGTGGCCCTGGTGTGGGAGCCAAATAAGGAGTGAGCAGCCAGGGCGTGCAAGGGTAACCACTGTCTCCTGTGAAAAAACAAATACAACGATCAGGATTATTGTGTATCAAGCTTTGCATTGGTTTCAACTAAAGGTGTCCACTTACCCAGAAGCCACGCATCACCAGCTTGTAGGTTGTCTAATTTAGGCCAAATCCCTGATTGCCGGATGACGAAGGAATCATGTGCACTCCCGGGGAACTTGGCATTCAGGGACAGGATCTGGAGGGAGGCATCACATACCACCATTACATTCAGTGAATGATAGTGCTTGCGGTTCCTAAATATAGCCTCCAGCCTTGCTGGAGGCTGAAGTGGTATGTGAGTGCCATCCACAACCCCTATGATGTGTGGGAAGCCAGCTATTTGGTAAAAATTGGCCTTCGCCACACTAAGGGAACCCATATCCAATGGCATTTTAATAAAATGATGGAGGTGTTTGAAAAGGGCCTCCATCACTGCCCTCAGGATCCTTGAAAAGGAGGATTGGGATATTCCGGCAACTATTCCCACCGTGGTTTGAAAGGATCCTGAGGCACAGAAATGTAACACCAACATTAATTGCGTAAGTGGTGGTATTGCTGTAGGACTATCAATTTGGCGTTCAAGATCACTCTCTATTAATGAGAGAGTGTCTATGATGATTTGTGGAGGAAGACGGTATCGTCTTAAAACCTCATCATCGGGCAGCCCAAAAAGGGTGACACGTGTTCTATATATCTGGGGCCTTGCACGCCTACGATGCCTACGCCTGGGATGAGGTTGAGGTTGGTCGGGTTCCGGAAGCATGGCCAAGATAATACGACCAACATAAACCTGAAATGGTAAGCCAGGTAGTTAATGTTTGAGTCAAATGGTAATCAAAAAATCTACTTATCTTTTGCCAAAAAACCAAAGATGCTTACAGGCCGGGGTATTGTCATGAGTCCAACAACCTACATTTCAAAAATAGAAATTCGTTTTAGAAATTATGTTTGTCAGATTTGAATCCAAACACTTTTTTAAATGCGTTAAAAGATAGAAGGGAGCACACATTAGTTAAGAAATGCACGCTACATTTAGTGGACAAACAAGACTGTCCAATTTTTAAGCAAAATACACATTAGTGCGCTAAATAGTTCGCATTTTTGCATGGGGAATAAGGAGACATTAGTGCGCTAAATAGTTCTCATTTTTGCATGGGGAATAAGGAGACATTAGTGCGCTAAATAGTTCGCATTTTTGCATGGGGAATAAGGAGACATTAGTGCGTTCATTTTTTAAGGAGATCAAAATTACATACCACTCAAGCAATATTACGCCAAAGAGTACGCTATATTTCGTGTTAACACAGGATTGGTTAAAGAAACAATTACAAATTACTTAGCCAAACATATGCGAACACCAACACATCGAAACTGTAACTTCAGGCATTAAAAATGACTTACCAAAAACTGACAAATAACCCAAAGTCCAAAAACTTCACGGGGGCAATGCCAAAATAACTGGTAAAAGAAAAAAAAAACTTAAGTACTAACATTTCCAAAAAAAATACGATGAGTTTTAAAGGAGTTTATAGAAAATACTTACTCAAATAAGAAACAAAAATGAAAATCCAAAAAGCAAAAAAGCGTATGGAAAGAAAAATAACCTGTCCCAAAAGAAACAAAAAAAAACTCCAATACTTCGCCAACAAACTCCAAATAACGCCCAATCCTCAGAAATCCACAACCACAATCCACCATTCGCCACCCGCCACCACGACTCGAGTCACCCAAAGCCATAAATAGTGTTTATTTTCCCGCTCAAATTAAGGACGGACAATAGGAGCGCACAATCAATGATGCGGACGAGTAATGCGGACGCAGGTATAAATACGTCACGGAAATCCCACAACGGTCTGCTGTAGTGAGACTTGAAAAACAAAAATGTCTAATGAGCAGCAAAGCACGGGCCAAGAGGCGCACAGTAAGTATTTGGTTTTTTGGGGTAAAAGGATTATTTGAACCTTACTTTTGTGAACGTTTTACATCACAAATTAAAATATGTTTTATACACAAGGAGTGGAGGATGCCATGTCAGAGGCTGCTGGGCCTAGTAGGCCAACAAAAGCTACCAAAAAAAAAAGGCAGCCTCAATTCACAAGAAAGGAGATGGAGGTTTTAGTCCAAAGGTGCACTGACATCCTGCCACAGGCCGATAGGAATATGGGTGCAAGCCAAAAGTGGAAAATGTGGGATGATATAGCCAGTGCTGTCAATAGGGTGGGTGAGTTGGTCCGTACAACCCCGGAGGTCAAACGCCGGTACGTAAAAACGACATTAAAAAAAAGAGTGGTTACAGGGCCAAATACTGCAGGAATAACGGCAACTTTGTCACCCACAGATGGAGCGACTTCAAATATCGGCTGAAGCAAAAACTGTCTCATAGGGCTAGGCATGCAAGGGGGACAGGTGGGGGTCCCACCCCTGTGTCACTGGAGCTTAATGATTTGGAGGAGCTGGCACAGGGGTGTGTGCAGGCTGAGGAGGTGTTTGACGTGTCCAACATGGATACGGACATGCCAGACTTTGCGGCTCCTCATGTTGTCCCAGGTAAATGTTGTAAATGTTAACAACTCAGAAATGTGTTTGTGACACTATGTAGATTGTAATGTTACTCTTTTCTCATTTTTCCAACAGAGACACAGGCGTATGAGTCTGCTCCAGAGGGGAGCGTTGGCCGCAGAATTTCTGCTGGCTCTGCAGGGGAGGAAGCAGTAGATCCGGCTGGGGACCCTGCAGAAGCCAGTCCAGGGCAATCCCCTTCGCAGGCAGTGGCCCTCCTCACGGATCTCAATTTTAAATCGGATCACCACACGGAGATTCTGCAGAGGATGGACGCCAGTCTGCTACGGGTGTCGGAGGCCATGGAGCAAAATGCTGTGGCCAACGTGACCATTGCTCAGGCCCTGGCCGACAATGCTGGGGCTAACATCAGGATTGCAAATGCCCTGGAGCAGCTCGTTCGCCAGCACATGTTGGAGCCGGCCTCCCTTCCTGCTGGAACATCAGGACCCTCCCCCTCGGGCACAACAACAGCCATCCCCCCAAATGTGCCTAGCCCTATGCCTAGTCCAGAGGCCACAACATCTGCCTCTGGACAGGCCAGCCGAAGGACCTCCCGGACACGGTCAGGCTCCCTCCCTTCCCCGGCCAAGCGTGGCAAAAGGTGCTGACAGCACTGGCTAATTTTCCCACAATCCTTCTGTGCTTGCCCCATATTCCTTAAGGGCCAAAACTTCCCTCTCCTTTCTTGTGAATTGTTTTTAATTTGTGTTATTTTGTGTTGGCCAACAGCCACTATTTGTGTTTGTGTGTTTTATTATTATTTTTTATCTTTATTTACGTTATTCAGATGTAAAATATGCAAATTACACATTAAAAAAAAAATGTGTATCAAAAATAAAACATCTGTAAAAATCGGCTCAATTGTATTGTGAAATTTTGCCTAAACTGGTTAATAGGTAATCCTGCATAAAAATTCAAAAACAATAGAAGGGAAATCTAAACATTATGCTGGATTTCGAAACCAAAGGGTTAAAATCTATTTAGGAGTTTTAAAGAACACTTTGCAAACCTAAAAAAAAACACATTTTTCTTGGCCCCTTAAAAATGAAGCAATAACCTAAACATGCTGACAATATTGTTGCATAAAAAATTAAAAAAAAAAAAAAAACATATTTACCACAAAAATTGGTAAGCTAATTGATTGTCTAATCCAGAAATTAGCTGCTGAGTAGTTCACCTGTGTACGGTTTTGTGCTAGAAAAAAAAACGATTTGCTAAACACATTACAAGCTGGTTTGCAATTCTAAGTTGATTGTTTTTGTGTTCTCAATTGATAAATCGGAAAACCATCGATGAGACTCGGGAGGGACGAAGAGACCATCGCCATTGTGGTAGAGAATACCAGACCACAAGCTGAGCGAGCAGTTTTAATGGAAAGTGGATCAGCCAGTGACGTATGATTTTTTCCGTTCACATCGGCCGTTCGCATGAGATAATTTATGTACGCCCAAAAAATGCCTCGACACGCCTGCGTTTTCCCATCTCCACCCCCGTCACCGCCCCAAAACGGACTGTTCTGTCAATCACATTTGATATGTCACTTCCTGTTCGCTATTCGACAAACGACTGGAAAAATTATCGCAATCAGCCGTACGCACATGCGCACTGTTACACCGACGCATGCGTGGTTTGACAACATCGGACCGCTACGAGCATACGGCCGCTTACGAGCGGCTCTGAATGAGGGCCTCAGTCAGCAAGGAGTTTCTGCAGCATACGTGTTGAGCTTTGACCCGAAGGGGGTTCTTACGAAGCCTCATGGCTTCCAAAGTCCCCATAGATGGATATAGGAGTAACTCCATCACAAGATGGTATGTTACTCTATAACGGAAGAGGACAGCTTTTAGTTACTTACTAAGCTGAGGTATGCCTCAATCCCTATAGACATCTATGGGGATGGAGGGAAGCAGCTGAGCACTATCTTTTTAAATTGAGAAGAGTTGAGAAAACACTGGAGAAAGGACTTTTCTCAACTTAATAAACAGACCCCTTATTGTTATTCCGTTTACAAGCATACAAACGGCATTGCAATCGCACTGGTGTGAATGCTTGAATTTGTTGTCCCTGGAAATGTAACCGTTTTTCCATTAATATCCAAATGCCCAGTATATTCCCTCGTTAAGGTTGGTGTTGCAGAATTAGAGAACGCCACAATTTTACCCCTGAAGACACTTGTGTGACCGGTATCTATGGATCTATCAGGAATGTAACATAGTTAGAAATTACTGTTTTAGAGGTTGTGTGACAGCAGATGCTTAATTTTGTATACTGGCATACCCCCAAAACCATAAATACCTTAAACTCAATTGCGCTATACCAAGCTACTGATCAATAAGTGAAGTCTGGTTTATATAATACACACATTTATTCTTAAATTAAAAAAAACACATTCTATCAAAAATTGCAAAAGAAATTAAAATATGTACATATTAGGGGTGTGCACCAGCCACTTTTCGTGTTTTGGTTTTGGATCTGGATCTTTCTTCGTGTTTTGGATCTGGATTGGTTTTGCCAAAACCACCCTTCCGTGTTTTGGATCTGGATTTTTTCTTAAAAAATAAAAGAAAACGCTAAAATCACATAAAATTGGCCTTTTTTTGTTCCTACGCTATTAATAACCCCAATAACATTAATTTCCACTCATTTCCACTCTATTCTGAACACCTCACAATATTGTTTTTAGGCCAAAAGGTTGCACCGAGGTAGCTGGATGACTATGCTAAGCGACACAAGTGGGCGGCACAAACACGTGGCCCATCTAGGAGTGGTACTGCAGTGGCAGACAGGAAGCCAATCAGCGTTATGGTGCCCATTTGCATGTAGCACGGACCCGGGAGATCCGTGCTACATGCATCTGTGTGATTGGCACAGAGCAATGACAGTTCCGTGAGACCCCTCTGTGCTGCTGTGGTAAAAAAAAAAAAAAACCTGTGTAAAAAAATAAAAAAATGGCGTGCCCACCCCCAAAAAAGAGCAACCAGTCCCGGGCATTAGTGACCCAGTGCTGGGTGTGCTTAAATACAGGGGACAAACGACGTAGGGGTCCCCTGTACTTAAGCACAATCAGCACCGGGCTAGTCAGAACCAGCACTGGTTGCCAAAATACGGGGGACAAACAACGTAGGGGTCCCCCGTATTCTGCGCAACCAGCTCTGGGCTCTGATCCGGTCCTGGTTCTGGAAATACAGGGGAAAAAAAATGTGTAGGGTTCCCCTGTATGTTCCAGAACCAGCACTGGACTTTTTCTAGCGGGGGGGCTGATGCCACAGCCAGGGGAGCCCTTTCACCGGGCCCCCCAGCCGCAGCATCAGCCCTGACCGCTAGTCAGCCCAGGTCGGGGATCCCTGGAGAGCTGGGGACCCCCCCAATAAAGGGGTCACCCTCTCCAGGGCATCCCAGGCCCAGGCTGATAGCCCGGGGCTATCCCCGCCACCCCTGGTGGCGGGTTGATGGTGTGGTGTGGTGTAAATAAAGAATATCAAACATTGTCTTTACAAGTAGAACTGCAAGTCCCAGCAAGCCTGCCCCGCATGCTGGTACTTGGAGAACCACAAGTACCAGCATGCAGGGCATTAAGGGCCCACTAGTACCTGTAGTTCACCTGTAAAAAAATGTTTAAAAAAAACACAGGAGACACACACTGTGACAGTATAAGTTTATTAAACATACACACACACACACACACACACACGTACACATACTCACCTATGTAACCCTGTAGCATCGGTCCACTTGTCCGGTAAAGTATCCATAGGGGACCTGTGACAAAAAACATACTCACCATCTCCTATGCGAGGTTCTGTCCTCTTCGTTCCAAAGTAGGCATCCCCGGCCTTGGCAAAAAAAAAAAAACGAAAACCCGATCCACGAACTTAGTACCGTTCTATAGAACGGTACTTCCCGAATGAGAGCTTAGCGGCGGGGTATCACCATGGAAACCCCGCTGCTAAGCGTTCATTGGCTGAGAGAGGTCATCTCCCGTCTCTCAGCCAATGAACGGCTCCATCCATTGTAGTCAATGGTGGAGCCGCTAGGTTATTAAAGTTTACCCTGCGGTTCCCACCATTGACTACAATGGAGGGAGCCGTCCATTGGCTGAGAGACGGGAGATGACCTCTCTCAGCCAATGAACGCTTAGCAGCGGGGTTTCCATGGTGATACCCCGCCGCTAAGCTCTCATTCGGGAAGTACCGCTCTATAGAACGGTACTAAGTTCGTGGATCGGGTATTCGTTTTTTTTTCTGCCAAGTCCGGGGATGCCTACTTTGGAACGAAGAGGACAGAACCTCGCATAGGAGATGGTGAGTATGTTCTTTTTTCACAAGTCCCCTCTGGATACTTTACCGGACAAGTGGACCGATGCTACAGGGTTACATAGGTGAGTATGTGTACATGTGTGTGTATGTATGTTTAATAAACTTATATTGTCACGGTGTGTGTGTCCTGTGTTTTTTTTAAACATTTTTTTACAGGTGAACTACAGGTATTAGTGGGCCCTTAATGCCCTGCATGCTAGTACTTGTGGTTCTCCAAGTACCAGCATGCGGGGCAGGCTTGCTGGGACTTGCAGTTCTACTTGTAAAGACAATGTTTGATATTCTTTATTTACACCACACCACACTATCAACCCGCCACCCACCGCCACCAGGGGTGGCGGGAATAGCCCCGGGCATCAGCCTGGGCCTGGGGTGCCCTGGAGAGGGTGACCCCTTTATTGGGGGGGTCCCCAGCTCTCCAGGGATCCCCGGCCTGGGCTGACTAGCGGTCAGGGCTGATGCTGCGGCTGGGGGGCCCGGTGAAAGGGCTCCCCTGGCTGTGGCATCAGCCCCCCGCTAGAAAAAGTCCAGTGCTGGTTCTGGAACATACAGGAGAACCCTACTCATTTTTTTCCCCTGTATTTCCAGATCAGAGTCCAGAGCTGGTTGCGCAGAATATGGGGGACCCCTACATCGTTTGTCTCCCGTATTTTGGCAACCAGCGCTGGTTCTGACTAGCCCGGTGCTGGTTGTGCTTAAGTACAGGGGACCCCTACGTCGTTTGTTCCCTGTATTTAAGCACACCCAGCACTGGGTCACTAATGCCCGGGGCTGGTTGCTCTTTTTTGGGGGGGTGCACGCCATTTTTTTCTTTTTTTACACAGGTTTTTTTTTTTTTACCACAGCAGCACAGACGGGTCTCACAGACCCGTCAGTGCTCTGTGTCAATGACACAGATGCAAGTAGCACGGATCTCCTGGTCCGTGCGTGCATCTGTGTCATTGTGTCACTGTCAATCACACAGATGCATGTAGCACGGATCTCACGAGTCCATGCTACATGCAAACGAGCACCATAATGCTGATTGGCTGACAGACGGCTCAGTCAGCCAATCAGCACTTTGCCCAATAAAGGCAAAGGCATTTTTTTTAAATGGCCGCTCGAGGCAAAACCTCAAGATCCGACAGCAGATCTCGAGGTTTTGCCTCGGGAGAGGGATCCGGGGCAGACAGGGAGATCCGAGCTTGGGCTCGGATCGCCCCGGATCCCCGAAGTTCGGGTGGGTTCGGTTCTCAGGTAACCGAACCCGCTCATCCCTAGTACATATACATGTAAATCTTTATCAGATGACCAATAAAACATTAGTAAATAGTATGTATAAATTAATACATTAAGTGGGTAAACATAGACTCCAATAGCATTTGGCCCAAACAAATGTATAATCCTTTGAAAGCGGAATATCTTCAGTATAAATAGGATATTCCACTATACCCGCTGATATTCATCCAAAAAGTGGTGTTATGTCAAATACGACTCTATATATAGATCAGGATATCCCATCAGTGTATCAAATAATTTAGAGACACACTGTTGCAAAGAGCGGACTAGTTAATCATGCAATATGTTGCCTTTTCCCCACTGTGTTTCAAAATCCAAGCCATCGGCTGTGCACAGGCCTAAGCGGCGCTAATAAGCAATGGGAGTCCCGAATGGGTAACAGCACCACAGTGTATACTGTAACAATTTCCAGCACCGGAGGTTTAGGGGAAACTGTCTTTACCTCGAATCTGTCTGCCACGACCGACGGTGTGTCGGAACAGGTAATCAATGACCGAGTGAGGTTACCTTTCAGTGTCTCACTCCGTCCAGGTAATGCACCAAACAGGCACCTCTCTCTATGTCTCACTCCGTCCCGGCAACATACCAAACCGGCTGCTCTTTCTGTGCCTCACTCCATCCGGACAATAACCGGGAAGGCAGCCCTGTGTGACCAGGAGGGATAGGGAGTGAGCGAACACAAGTAGGTAAGGACCGCTATACGGCTATAACGACAGGCCGTCAGGTCTCCGGCAATCAATTGTGGCTTACCACGTGTATTAAGAGAGTCCTTGTTCAGATGGAAACCGGGAGCCTGTAACAGCCAGGGGCTCAAATGCAAACAGTCCCACAGGCCTAACGCGTTTCCCTTCACTTCTGAAGGTTCATCAGAGGACCCCCAAAATTCTGGTATTGAGAAATTAGGTAACACCCAATGATCCATACAGGCCATAACATTTTCAGCAAAACATTACCCCTTACTCATTGGGGCTGGCCTCATTTGGACAGCAGCAACTGGAATGGTACTGAGAAAATCAGGGATGTTGGTGGGTATGCATGGGACAACATAAGAATCCCCTAATCATCCAATAGGGAGAAAGATATATATGCTCAGGGACGTTTTACGAGGGGGAAGGGGTCCGTGTGCAGTGTCCAAGCGGGGCTCCCACCTTGTGCTGCGCATGTGAAGTGTGGACTCTGTCTGGCACAGTGCCCGAGGCTACCTGGCATGCACATATCCCCAGGAAAATGGCACCAATGATGTCGCAATTGCCCATGCGCAGATTTCTGGAATAATGACACCGGCTCCATTTTCCGAGAGATTTATTTTGAGTTGTAGACAGCCACCGCAATAGGTAAGTTTAAAGGGTACAGGTTGTGCCCCCCTGGACTCAGGGGTCTGTGCGCACCACGCACCCTGCACAACGTGACAATAAGGAGATTTTTTTCGGGGGGTGCTATTTATCAACCTCTACTGCTGGGACAGTGTCTCCAATAAGAGGCCACCCAAACAAAAGCATATAGCAAAGCTTGCATTATCAGCTTACGGCAGGGTGCCTACTGCACCTGTTACAGATACGCCTCTGAGTATGCTACTGAAGGCTAATGCTGGGAATGCCTCAGGTTATGAAGCCACCCCCTGCCACGCCTACAAAAGGGGTTGAGCTGTCGATCAACATCGACAGCCGTCCCTTTTGTAGTGGGTCCCGGAGCGAGCGCTTTTTGCGCTCACTCCGGGGCTCGCGTGCGCACTGGCCCACCATCGACCCGTTTGTGAGTGCACAGCGCTTGCGACCGGGTCTGAATCAGACCCAAAGGGTGGTTGCAATCTAACCACACCCTGCAGAAACGTCTGCACGTCCGGTAATAAGGCCAATTTCTTTAGGAAGAAAACCGAGAGCGCTGAAATTTGTACCTTCAGAGATCCCAACCAAAGGCCCGCTGAGAGACCTGCTTGCAGAAAAAGAAGAAATCTGGGAAGACTGAACTCCGTAGGAGGCAAAACTGTACGTTCGCACCAGGATACATATGCCTTCCAATACGATGGTAATGCTTGGAAGTAACTTCCTTCCTGGCCCTAAGTATCATAGGAATCACCTTGGAAGGTATCCCTTTACGTCTTAAGATGGTCCTTTCAACAACCACGCCGTCAAACGTAGCTCCTTTAAGTTTGGATAGACTAAAGGACCCTGTAGGAGTAGATCCTCTCTGAGTGGTAAGGGCCACGGATTGTCTACCAACAGGAGCTGAATGTTGGAGTACAAAGCTCTGTGAGGCCAGTCCAGAGCTATCAGCAGGACCTTGGCCTGTTCCCTCTTGATGTGTTGAAGGATTCGAGGGAGAAGGGGAAATGGAGGAAACAGATAAATGAATTGTAACCGCAATGGTGTTGACAGTGCATCCACAGCCACCGCTTGTGGATCCCTTGTTCGAAAGCAGTAAAGGGGCAGTTGATGGTTCTGCCTGGATGCCATGAGGTCGACCTGCGGAAGACCCCACTGTTGGACCAGCTGCTGAAACACCTGTGGATGTAAAGCCCATTCTCCTGTAAGTACATCCTGACGACTGAGGTAATCTGCCTCCCAATTTTCGATGCCCGGTATGAAGATTGCTGAAATCGACCTTGCATAGCTTTCCGCCCAGATAAGAATCCGGCTGACTTACTTCATGGAAGCAGGACTTCTGGTGCCTCCTTATTTATGTATGCCACTGCTGTGGCGTTGTCGGACTGGACCGTGATTGCTCGGCCCATCAGAAGGTGACCTGCTGTCTGTAATGCATAGAAAACTGCTCTTAATTCCAATATGTTGATTGGAAGACTTGATTCCTGTGCTGTCCAGAGTCCCTGGAAGTGATGCTCTAGAATTACTGCCCCCCCCAGCCTCTTAAGACTCGCATCCGTGGTAAGAAGCATCCAAACCCACTCTCCGAATCTCTTTCCCTCCGTAAGGTGACTGAGTTTAACCACCACAGTAGGGATATCGGAGTGTTGGGTTGTAACCTGACTCTTTTGTGAAGAAACAGTTGAGATCCAGACCATTGTGATAGGTGATCTAGCTGAAAAGGTCTGGAATGAAAACGACCGTACGGAACAGCCTCGAAGGCTGCCACCATCTTCCCCAGAAGTCGGATACATGCATGAACCGAAACCTGCCGAATGTCGAAGGACCAACCTCACCATCTCCTGAATGGCAGTTATCTTGTCCTGGGGAAGGAACACACGTTGAGACATTGTGTCCATGATCATTCCTAGAAACTGCAATCTCTGTGTCGGTTGCAGATGCGACTTGGGAAAATTCCGGAACCATCCATGACGTATGAGGAGGTTGTGCGTCACGGTGATGTCCTGTAATAGTTTATACTTGGAAGTCGCCTTCAGCAGTAGGTCGTCCAGGTACGGAATAATAATGATCCCTTGTTTCAGAAGGAGACTCATCATCACAGCCATAACCATTGTGAATACCCGTGGGGCCGAAGATAAGCCGAAGGGCAAGGCCTGAAACTGGAAATGTGAATTCCAAACTGCGAATCTCAGGAAAGCCTGGTGAGGTGGCCAAATGGGAATGTGCAGGTAGGCGTCCTTGATATCTAGAGTTACCATGAACTCGCCCTCCTCCAAGCCTGCAATTACCGGCTGAAGAGATTCCATCTTGAACCTGAAAATCCGTAAATATGGATAGAGATTCTTTAAGTTTAGAATGGGTCTGACCGAGCCGTCAGGCTTCGGAACAACAAAAAGACTGGAGTAAAATCCTTTTCCCTTCTGATGACTGGGGACTTGGATTACCACTTTCATGGACAGAAGCCTGTCTATTGCTTTCTGTAAGACCACACCTCTGTCGTTAGAAACTGGCAAACCTGTGGTAAAAAAACGAATCGGGGTTTGAAGTTGGAAATCGAGCTTGTAGCCCCAAATTATTAGATTACGGACCCGAGCGTCCGCACAGGTTTCCGTCCAGACCTCGCTGAAGTCCCGAAGACGCGCTCCCACTCTGGGGTCCCCCAACTGAGAGGGAAGCCTGTCATGCACTGGGTTTAGAAGTGGACTTAACCGCCTGTAGATTCGAGCCTGTGGTGGCTGCGGTTCTACCCCGACCTCTGGTACCACGGGACGTTGATGATCCTCCTTTGTAACGACCACGTGAACGATCCGGGGCCCGTAAGTCCTGAGTAAGATCGTCTAGGTGGAGGAGCTGCAGTCGGTAGAAAAGTGGATTTACCTCCAGTAGTCTGAGATATCCACTTATCTAGTTCTGCCCCAAATAGAACATTTCTAGTGAAAGGGAGTGCTTCCACAGCCTTTTTGGATTCTGCGTCAACCTGCCAAGTTTTGAGCCACAGCGCCCGCCGTGTTCAAATTGCCAGAGCTGAAGTTCTGGAGGCAATAGAACAAACATCCTTAGACGCTTCTCCAAGGTAAGCCGCCGCTTCACCTATATGTTCTGCTAACGAAATGAGTTCCTACATTGGCAGCTGATCTTTCATTCTGTCTGCCAACTGCTTAGCCCAAATTTCGATAGCCTTGTTAGTCCAGCAGCTAACTATCGCTGGACGAAGAGTCACCCCTGCAGGAGTGAAAATGGACTTAAGAGTGCTCTCCAGTCTCCGATCGGACATATCCTTTAAAGACGTGACTCCAGGAACAGGGAGCGTAGTCTTTTTTGACAGTAGCGATACAGATTAATGTACTGTAGGGGAAGTTTCACAAGCCTTTCTATTATCTGCTGGAAAGGGGTAAAAAGATAAACGCCGGGACATCTGAAACTTTTTATCTGGATGTTCCCAGGCTGTCGTTAGAAGGGAATCCAGCTCTTCCGATATAGGGGAAGCCATAGCTTGTCTTTTTTTCGTAAGAAAGAAAGACTGTTTTGCAGGACCTGAGTCTTCTTCCTGTATTTGCAATACCTGTCGTATTGCAGCAATCAAGGCTTCTATTTCCTCTGATACCGGTTCAGGATCAGACTCTAGAGGCTCTTTAAGTTAATCTGGGGCATACTCAGCCTCTTCTAATTCCAGCATATCCTCTTCCTCTGGGTCATCCGAATGGAGGACTGAGGGTAACAATCTCTTTTTAGAGACCTGCGGAGCGGACGCCATTGTCATGGCTTTGGAAATCCCCTCCACAGAAACAGCTAGGGATCTCACCCAAGCTGGTTCCTCTGTAGTAGCTGACTTGTAAGCCTCTATTTCTCTGCAAGAAGCCTCAAGTTCAGCCGAGAGAGAGGACATAACAGATGTAACCTGCGTCCAAGACGGTGGTTCTGACATCTCTGCAGATTGTTGATCTGTGTAACATTTTTTTTCCACACTTTTTGCAGGTAAATAACTTTTGCGAAGCCTTAGACCTGCCAGTCATGCTACATACAAACCCCACACCAACCACAAGAGGTTAAGTGAAAGGGTAAGCAAAAACAGAATATACTGGGGTACAGAGAGTTTGGAGACAGTCACACTTGCCCCAAAACAGCGCTCCTAGCAGTGCCAGAATGCCAGGCAAAGGATTAATTATTATGCTCCAAAACGCTTACATTCTTTACGTATTATATATATATATATATACTGCCTTTGTGCAGTATTATGATGAACTGCCTAATGCAGGGACTACACCGCCTAATGCAGGGAGCAGGAGCACATAGGAAGCCGCCTGATAGCGCTAAGCTGGCTTCCCTATTAATCAGGGAGCCAGCTGTACTCGCAGTGAGATGCGCTGGTGGTGGCTGTGCTGCTGTCGGCACGGATCTGACTGTGGGGGGTCCGCGACGCACGCTGCAAGAAGCGGCATGTGGCCCCCCCGGAGACTGAGGTCTCAGGTGTTGGGGTCCCCAGGCTAAGTGCATGCACTTGCGAGTGGGTCCCCCCCGGCAGTGTCCCGCGTAGCAGACAGGCAGATGCAGCTACTGCCTGTCTGTCCTCAGTGTTCTTGTAGGAAAATCTTCTTTCCTTGCCCTAAGAGCAGGAGAGATCTTTTTTGTGACCCGCTCCCACTTGGGAAGAAACTAATACTGGCCTATAGGGGGGTATAGAGGGGAGGAGCTAGTCACACTTCATTTAAATTTAAAGCGCCAGCTCCTCTCAGCACCGTCTATACCCCACTGTCTTGAAGTCCTCCAGTGTCGCCTAGTGGATGAAGGAGAAAAATGTAGTAAAGTGAAGTAAATTGTGGTACCTGTCATCCTTAGGGTCAGTCATGTGGTGGGGACAGGTTTGAGCATCTGTTTGTCCACATATTTACATTACATTGACCATAAATAATTTAATTTGGTGCTGGACCACCAACCTGAGGCACCCCTGCAAGTGTCCTGAGGCACCCCAGGGTGCCATGGCGCACAGTTTGGGAATCACTGAAGTAGATCATAAAAGACCATCTTGGACACATGGGGCCTGATTCTGAGTTGGAAGTAAAGCAAAAAAAGAGCAAGTAATTATGCACCTGGTAGGAAAATAGGGAGGATGGAGCACCTGGAGCAGTTGCTCCAGGCACAGTTACCAACGGAGGGCGCCGTCCAGGATTCCTCAAGGCAGCGGCTCAGCCTGTACTGCAGCACGCCTCTGCCTGCCCGCAAGCCGTCACTTCCTGCCCTGCAGCTCGCCTTCGTATGCCCGGCAACTCACCTCCACCAGCAGTCTGCCTCTGCATGCCAGGCAGCCCACCTCTGACAGTCCTGCAGCCCACCTCCACCATTGCTTCCGCATTCATAGTAGTATTCTCCTCTCTGCTGTACTGCAACTGTGACACTGACAAAGGAGCCAACCTGCAGGTGGCAGAAAACCTCCTATAGCCACTTTGTGTTGAGGGGAGAGGGACTGTTGTGTGTTATATAGTGTTCCCTCTAGCTCCGGCGGCAGGCAGGGCGCCGGAGCTAGAGAGGGCAATCTTGTGCGCGCGCGCCCGAAAAGGGGGCGTGGTTATGAAAAGGGGGCATGTCTATAAGACGCGTCCCTTTTTCGTCATACTTGGGGGCGTGCCCGGCGCTTACGGACATGCCGGGCAGCCCCCAAGCGCTGCAGAAAGGGAGAATAGATGCCGGGCGCATGCGTCCGGCGTCTATTCTCCGTCGGTGACCGGGTCACCGCATGTTTGTCCACCCGCGGGACACTGCGTCCCGCGGGTGAGAACGGCTCCCGCAGGCTGTTAGGGCAGGGCGCTTTTTGCCCTCCTCCTGGAGGGCAGGGTGCTTTTTGCCCTCCAGAAGGAGGGCAGGGCGCCGCGCCCTGCCCTCCTAGCGGGAACGCTATTATACATATTTAACACATTATTGGTAGGGTCTGAAACTAATCACTGTATTTGTAGTATGGGTATTTATTATTTGTGTGATTGGAGTGCTGTTGCATGTATTGTGTGGATTTCGGAATTTGAGGCATACGTACTGATTACGCTACACAGAAGGCGTGGGGTGGGGGTGCTGTATGATTTTAAGCAAATGGATGTATTTGTATTATGCGTATTTACTATGCTATACTGGTGGTGGTGGTAGTTCATCTGTATTTCTGGTCTGGGGGTGTTGATACATGTTTAGTGTGAAACCCATGGGTTACTATATTTGAAGAATTGGTATTTATTTTGCTCTAAAAGTGTGTGTGCGTGTAGCTGAAAAGTCGCGCCACTAGTGTCAGGGTGATCACGGCGGGCGGCTCCAGCGTCTCTGAAGCGCTGCCACCCGCCGAGATCGCAACGGTGGGAGTCGTGCTACTTTTCATAGAAGTGACACAGACTGAGACAAGTAGTCAGTGTGTGAGTGATGTGTCATGATCCATGGCTGGATGCTGGGGGTGGGGCTTGCCAGCAGAAAGGGGGCCTGGGGCATCCTGCTGCAGAGGGCAGCAGGCAGAGAGACAGGCAGCTACTAGGGTGGGCCGGTGTGTTTTGACAGTGACATACTATATCTGTAGGTCCATTACAAAAAACTGTAATAACAAAGTCACAGGGAGGAGAGTGGCGGGTTAAAGGAATCATAGGGCGGATAGGGTTGGAGCAAGGGCGGCACAGGGTGGACAGGTGCTGGGTAAGGTCGCCCTTATAATATAGATAATAACTGCACCTCATGATTTGGATGTTAATGCCCAGGCAAAATTCAGAATCTGGAGAGAAGCCGTAGAGTAGGCATGCTCCTGGTGCCATGGCTCCACGCTGCCCCTCTGGCACCTAGGCAAACCAGTGTACAATGCACAAATCCCAAAATCGAAATTCCTCTGCACATTTTACATCTGCCCCCCCTGCAGTGCATCATGATTTTATCAGGGTGCAAAGTTACCTGTTTTCATTTTGCTTTACTCCCAACTCAGAGTCAGGCCCGTGAAGTCTCACCACAGCAGGGCCGAAACTAGGATTTTTGTCACCCAGGGCAAGGCCATAATTTTGTGTCCCCCCAAAAAAATACAACAGAGGACAAAAAGGGTGAGTGGTTTTGTGACACAGTAATGACCCTTTTAAGACATAATGCCACAGCAATGTCCCTTATAACACATTATGCCACAGTAATGTCCCTTACAACAAATTATGCCATACAGTAATGGCCCTTACAACACATTCTGCCACAGTAATGACCCTTACAACACAATATTCCACAGTAATGTCCCTTATACATTAAGCCACAGTAATGCCCCTTATACATTTATGCCACAGTAATGCCCCATACGCATTATGCCACAGTAAGGCCCCTTACACATTATGCCACAGTAAAGCTCCTTACACATTATGCCACAGTAAGGCCCCTTACACATTATGCCACAGTAATGCCCTATATACATTATGCCACAGTAAGGCTCCTTACACATTATGCCACAGTAAGGCTCCTTACACATTATACCAGTAAGACTTCTTACACATTATACCACAGTAATGCTCCTTACACATTATGCCACAGTAAGGCCCCTTACACATTATGCCACAGTAAGGCTCCTTACACATTATGCTACAGTAAGCCCCTTACACATTATGCCACAGTAATGCCCCTTACACATTATACCACAGTAATGCCCCTTACACATTATGCTACAGTAAGGCTCCTTACACATTATACCACAGTAAGGCCCATTACACATTATGCCACAGTAAGGCCCCTTACACATTATACCACAGTAAGGCCCATTACACATTATGCCACAGTAAGGCCCCTTATACATTATACCACAGTAAGGCTCCTTTCACATTATGCTACAGTAAGGCCTCTTTTACATTAAGCCACAGTAAGGCCCCATCTCCCTTCTCTTACCTGCCAGGGCCATGTGGTGGGTGAGCTCGGGGTGGCGCGGGTCGGGGCTGCCACACACTGGGGAATTTTCAGCAATGCCGTCATTGTGGTGCTGCTCGCAAACCAATTGGACCTCACAGACTGATTGGAGCTCACAGACTGATTGGCTTGCGACCGGCACCACATTAGACTGACGGTGTCTCTGTGCCTCTCAATGCCGGGATGCGCCTCCAAACCCACAAGAGCAGCAACCTAGTCTCCCAGCAGCCTTTCCCCATCATCCCCTCAAGTCCGGCACCAGGGTAACGTGCCCCCTTAACCCCCCCTAGTCAGGGGCGGATCTAGACTGTTGTATTAGGGGGGGGGAGTTAATGATTAATTCCGCCCCCCCTCGCGCAAACCCCCCTCCCACCCCGCGACCCCCCCCCTCGCGGCAACCCCCCTCCCCTTTTACTTTCACTTACCGCCGCTGCTCCGGTGATGTTCTCACTCCGGGCTTCGGTCAGCTGCTCTCCCATCCTGCACTGTGACCCAGTCAGCTGTTTAATGCAGCAGCTGACCAGGGTCACAGTGCAGGAGCCGGGAGACCAGCTGACTGGAGGGAGGACATCACCGGAGCCTGATCTTGCATCCCTGGACAGAGGTAAGTTGTTTTTGTTTTGTTTTTTTAGCAGTGATCAGCGTGTGGTCTATTTAGACCACACAGCTGATCACAGGGTGTGAGGAGCCGGCTGTGATTGCTTCCTCCCCGGCTCCCGGGTCAGGTGACAGCCTGTCACTGACACATTCCCATAACTGGGAGACAGGAGCTCCGATCACTGCACAGCCCAGCCATTATCATCTCTCTCCTCTGAACTTAATGATGCAGAGGAGAGAGATGATAATGGTCAGACAAACTGTGCTAGGGGGGGCGATCGCTCCAATCGCCCCCCCCCTGGATCCGCCACTGCCCCTAGTTGCGGCCCTGACCACAGTAATGGTAGCCATCGTGCCCTTTCTATAACTGGTCCAGCTTTAGAGACTCTGCAATGGCTTTATAAGATTACACAATGTGCCACTACAATGCTCTGCTGCGCACATGGCTGAATATTACGGTAGCCAAACATTACTAATTTTCCATTGCACCTCTTTGGGATACAAGGGAAGATTAGCAATGTTACTGGTCACCAAGTGTCTTCGCCCAACCACTCATTTTGAGTCCATCGTGCTGTATTTAATGTCTTCCCCATCTGTGAGAAATATTTCACTCCCGACTTTGTCAGATAAATCTCTGTTTTCACTTTCATCTTTTAACAAATGTGCGGAAGGAACTTGACTGCGGATGCTAAATTAGAGAGTTCCATACCTGTGATAATGTAAAACATGTTATACAGATGGGTCCACATACATCTATGCCTCCTGGCACGTTAAACAGCCCTTCTAGTCGTGCCATGCTGTGGTGTGACTCGGTAGTGCAGAGCGTCTTTTTTCGTGCGTCTTTTTACCTTCAAATGCGTCTTATTCGCACAAATGTGAATATTTAGCACAAGCAGCTTCTGCCGATTAAAGTGATATGCAGCATGTCTATGTTCTCTGTGCATCTGTGGGTGTATCTGCATGCGAAATGCTACGTTACAGTGTCAGCGGCTGTAACACTGTTACGCCCGCACTCGCTCACAGAACATAGGCATGGTGCATATCATTTAACTCAGCAGAAGCTGCTTGCGCTATCTATTAGCATAGGTGTGCGATAAAGATGCATTTGAAGGTAAAAGGACGCATCGAAAAGACGCTCGGCGCTAGCGAGTCACACGGAGCTCCCGCGTTATGTGTGGCGTGACTTGTAGTGCACGGTGGATAGATGTATGTGGGCACATCTGTATACAGCAAGGACACCCTGTGACGTAAGTCATAGCTGCTAAAGATTCACAAATGAATGGGAAGTGCATTAAATATAAAAAATAATAATAATCAAACCTACATCTGCATCTCTAGGATGCATACATATACATACATACATATATATATATATATATATATATATATATATATATATATATATATATATATATATATGTAGCCTAGAGATGTATTTATATATATAGAAAACATGTGTGTGTATATATAATTACATATACATATATACGCACACACTCGCTCTCTCTCTATATATATATATATATATATATATATATGTGTATACATATATGTATACATACATACACACACCACACACACATAATTTTTCCTCATCTGGCATCACAGATTGCACCTACAAATGAAGTTTCGTAGACTGGTTTGGTTACCATGGTTACCTTTGCCAGTGCAAACCAATGAGAGACGAAGAGGGTCTGGTGGCGAGGGAGAGAGCGAAGAATAATCTGCTTCTCTGGCCCCCCCAGAAAAAAATTAAATGGGGATTGGGGGGGTCTATCATGGCATGCTGCCAGTGACCCGTCTGGCTGCAGACATTTGTGTTACCGGAATGGGTATAAGACAATAAAAACGCCACGCAGATACGTCCGCCGTGCCTCACATCAATGGCACAGCTCTATAAATCAAACATATATCCTTTTCATCCTTTCATTTTCCCATCCTATTTGGCTCTTTGTACTCGTAATTAAGAGAAGGATAAACGTACAAAGAACCTGTTATTTATTTTCTCTTTTCTTTTTTTTTTCTACATGCAGAATTTTTAACCCCATCCCTCCTCCTTCTTCTGTCCTTGGCATTTTCCCCTCTTTTTTTTTTTTTTCCTTCCCTCGGCGTGCCCGGCCTCCGCCAGAACAGTAGTGACTGGTTTTGCGAATTTACATCACAAAACGCCAGCCCCTGTGAACTTGAGTGACCTCCTGACCTCCACGATTTGACTAGTGAATTGCTCCAGTCCGGGACACACTGTCGTGTCAGTCTGATTCCTGCATGAATACATTCTTAATCTCTCAAGTCGGTGTCACAGACGAGTCCTCATTCAGAGTCTTCCCATTCCGGAATCCTGACACAAACCCTCTCTTTCTAAAGCTTCTATCTATTTTATTTGTGTGGGTTTTTTTTTCGCACCTGCACTTTTTTTTCATCTAAACCAGGGAGGAAATAAGGGCGAATAGGGGGGGGGGCAAAATCGGAATTCCCTTATTCTCTGCAAAACAAGCCCAGGGCTGTTAACGAAACAAACTATGATTCATTACTTTCTGTCCCCTTTTTATTTGCTTTATCTATTTTTCTCCTTTCGTCGGAAGCCTAGACTTCCCAAAAATAGTCTGTCTGTATTAGTTGTAGTTAACTTTCTTTCAACTTAAAAATATATTTAGTTTTCTCCTCCTTTGCAATTTATCAAGTAAATAGCAAGATAGATTGATCTGTGTTAGTGTTCTACAGTTCATGTCATTATTGAATTTTATTTAAAATTAAATCAACTTAATGGCCCCTTGATTTACAAAACTGGGGTCCTACACTGTTTCTGGGTCTCATCACATATTATGGGCATAGGCGTGCGCAGATGCTGGCACAGGGGATTCCGCATCGGCACTTCCCCCTCCGCCGGGTCATGGACAACCCCGTCGACACCTCCCAACGGAACATAAGACTACTCCCCTGGACGGCCAGGTGAGAAGTGTATGACCCGGAGGGAAGGGGGACGGGGTCCATGACCCGGCAGAGGGAGAAGTGCTGAAGCGGCACCCCCTGTGCCAGCATCTGCGCACGCCTATGATTATGGGGTATGAGGGCAGGCAGCAGTCACTCACTGCCTGCAGCACGTAAAAACACGATATAGTGCGTATTTTGCAATCACTTTAATATACTTTACTATTGTTCTGTCCAAATATACCGACACAATAATTAAAAACTCAAGACTGTAACCCAGATAAGATCTGTAACCCAAGATAGTGTTACCGCTACGCTGTTTCAGGCTATGGGTTCTGTCCTCCACCCGTTGGGCCGCAGTGTACCATGGAAGGGGAAAACTGCAGAGCAGCGGTCACCACCGGTGAATGGATGCCGGACGCATGTGCCCGCTATCCATTCACAGTTACCGCGGCGTTGGGGGCTGCCCAGCATGTCCGTATGCTGGGCACGACCCCAAGACTGGCGAAAAGGGGACGCGTCATAAAGACACGCCTCCTTTTCATTGGTCACGCCCCCATTTTGGGCGCACGCATGGCTACGGCGCATGCAGAAGTGCCCTTGCTCTAGGTCCGGCGCCCTGCCTGCCGCCGGACTTAGAGTTAACACTACAAGATATTTAATAAAACATAAAATAATAATATCATCCATATACATACAAAAAGCCACAACCACTGTGATACCAACACTGCACAATTTGTAAGATTCTTTCCTATGTGCTCTGACAGCTTGCAGAAATAGAGCCCAATGACTAGAGTATTACATGTGTGCAGCTTCCTATGTCACACTAACAGAATATTATATGTGTGCAGCTTCCTATGTCACACTAACAGAATATTACATGAGTGCAGCTTCCTATGTTACACTAACAGAATATTACATGAGTGCAGCTTCCTATGTCACACTAACAGAATATTACGTTAGTAGCTTCCAATGTCACACTGACAGAATATTACATGTGTGTAGCCAGCGTTCCCGCTAGGCTGTTTTAGAGGGGCGCGGCGCCCTGCCCTCCTTCTGGAGGGCAAAAAGCACCCTGCCCTCACAGCCTGCGGGTGCCGTCTTCACCCGCGGGATACAGTGTCCCGCGGGTGGAGAGATGTGCGGTGACCTGGTCACCGCCGGAGAATAGACGACGGACGCATACGCCCGGCAACTATTCTCCCTGTCTGCAGCGCTTGGGGGCTGCTAGGCGTGTCCGTAAGTGCCGGGCACGCCCCCAAGTATGACGAAAAAGGGGACGCGTCTTATAGATAAGCCCCCTTTTATGGCCACGCCCCCTTTTCGGACACACGGGCGCGCACAAAGGTGCCCTCTCTAGCTCCGGCGCCCTGCCTGCTGCCGGAGCTAGAGTGAACACTATGTAGCTTCCTATGTCACACTAACAGAATATTACGTGTGTAGCTTCCTATGTCACACTAACAGAATATTACATGCGTGTAGCTTCCTATGTCACACTAACAGAATATTACATGTGTGTAGATTCCTATGTCACACTAACAGAATATTACATGTGTGTAGATTCCTATGTCACACTAACAGAATATTACGTGTGCAGCTTCCTATGTCACACTAACAGAATATGACATGTGTGTAGCTTCCTATGTCACACTAACAGAATATGACATGTGTGTAGCTTCCTATGTCACACTAACAGAATATTACGTGTGTGTAGCTTCCTATGTCACACTAACAGAATATTACATGTGTGTAGCTTCCTATGTCACACTAACAGGATATTACGTGTGTAGCTTCCTATGTCACACTAACAGAATATTACGTGTGTGTAGCTTCCTATGTCACACTAACAGAATATTACATGTGTGTAGCTTCCTATGTCACACTAACAGAATATTACATGTGTGTAGCTTCCTATGTCACACTAACAGAATATTACATGTGTGTAGCTTCCTATGTCACACTAACAGAATATTACATGTGTGTAGCTTCCTATGTCACACTAACAGAATATTACATGTGTGTAGCTTCCTATGTCACACTAACAGAATATTACATGTGTGTAGATTCCTATGTCACATTAACAGAATATTACATGTGTGTAGCTTCCAACATCACACTAACAGAATATTACATGTGTGCAGCTTGCTACGTCACACTAACAGAATATTACATGTGTGTAGCTTTCTATGTCACACTGACAGAATATTACATATGTGCAGCTTCCTATGTCACACTGACAGAATATTACATATGTGCAGCTTCCTATGTCACACGGACAGAATATTACGTGTGTAGCTTCCTATGTCACACTTACAGAATATTACATATGTGCAGCTTCCTATGTCACACTGACAGAATATTACATATGTGCAGCTTTCTATGTCACATGGACAGAATATTATGTGCGCAGCTTCCTATATCACACGGACAGAATATTACATGTGTGCAGCTTCCAATGTCACACTTACAGAATATTACATATGTGTAGCTTTCTATGTCACACGGACAGAATATTACGTGTGTAGCTTCCTATGTCACACTTACAGAATATTACATATGTGTAGCTTTCTATGTCACATGGACAGAATATTACGTGTGTAGCTCCTATGTCACACTTACAGAATATTACATGTGTGTAGCTTCCTATGTCACACTTACAGAATATTACATATGTGCAGCTTTCTATGTCACATGGACAGAATATTACGTGTGTAGCTTCCTATGTCACACGGACAGAATATTACACATGTGTGCAGCTTCCTATGTCACACTAACAGAATATTACATATGTGTAGCTTTCTATGTCACACGGACAGAATATTACATATGTGTAGCTTCCTATGTCACATTTACAGAATATTACATATGTGCAGCTTCCTATGTCACACGGACAGAATATTATGTGTGTAGCTTCCTATGTCACACGGACAGAATATTACACATGTGCAGCTTCCTACGGCACACTAACAGAATATTACATATGTGCAGCTTCCTATGTCACACGGACAGAATATTATGTGTGTAGCTTTCTATGTCACACGAACAGAATATTACATATGTGTAGCTTCCTATGTCACACTAACAGAATATTACGTGTGTAGCTTCCTATGTCACACTTACAGAATATTACATGTGTGTAGCTTCCTATGTCACACTTACAGAATATTACATATGTGCAGCTTTCTATGTCACACTAACAGAATATTACGTGTGTAGCTTCCTATGTCACACGGACAGAATATTACACATGTGCAGCTTCCTATGGCACACTAACAGAATATTACATGTGTGCAGCTTCCAATGTCACACTGACAGAATATTACACATGTGCAGCTTCCTATGGCACACTAACAGAATATTACATGTGTGCAGCTTCCAATGTCCCACTGACAGAATTTTACGTGTGTAGCTTCCTATGTCACACTTACAGAATATTACATATGTGTAGCTTTCTATGTCACACGGACAGAATATTACGTGTGTAGCTTCCTATGTCACACTTACAGAATATTACATATGTGTAGCTTTCTATGTCACATGGACAGAATATTACATATGTGTAGCTTCCTATGTCACACTTACAGAATATTACATATGTGCAGCTTTCTATGTCACATGGACAGAATATTACGTGTGTAGCTTCCTATGTCACACTTACAGAATATTACATATGTGTAGCTTCCTATGTCACACTGAAGGAATATTACATGTGTGCAGCTTCCAATGTCACACTAACAGAATATTACGTGTGTAGCTTCCTATGTCACACTTACAGAATATTACATATGTGTAGCTTTCTATGTCACACGGATAGAATATTACATGTGTGCAGCTTCCTATGTCACAGTGACAGAATATTACATGTGCATGTGTGCAGCTTCCTATGTCACACTGACAGAATATTACGTGTGTAGCTTCCTACGTCACACTTACAGAATATTACATATGTGTAGCTTTCTATGTCACACGGATAGAATATTACACATGTGCAGTTTCCTATGTCACACTGAAAGATTATTATGTGTGCAGCTTCCAATGTCATTCTGACAGAATATTACACGTGTGCAGCTTCCAATTTCATTCTAAAAGAATATTACATGTGTAGCTTCCTATGTCACAGTGACAGAATATTACATGTGTAGCTTCCTATGTCACACTGGCAGAAAGTGACATGTGTGCAGCTTTCAATGTCACACTGACAGAATATTACATATGTGCAGCTTCCTATGTCACACGGACAGAATATTATGTGTGTAGCTTCCTATGTCACACGGACAGAATATTACACATGTGCAGCTTCCTATGGCACACTAACAGAATATTACATGTGTGTAGCTTCCAATGCCACACTAACAGAATATTACATATGTGCAGCTTTCTATGTCACATGGACAGAATATTACGTGTATAGCTTCCTATGTCACACTAACAGAATATGACATGTGTGTAGCTTCCTATGTCACACTTACAGAATATTACATATGTGCAGCTTTCTATGTCACATGGACAGAATATTACGTGTGTAGCTTCCTATGTCACACTGACAGAATATTACACGTGTGTAGCTTCCTATGTCACACGGACAGAATATTACACATGTGTGCAGCTTCCTATGTCACACTAACAGAATATTACATGTGTGCAGCTTCCAATGTCACACTAACAGAATATTACGTGTGTAGCTTCCTATGTCACACCTACAGAATATTACATATGTGTAGCTTTCTATGTCATACGGATAGAATATTACACATGTGCAGTTTCCTATGTCACACTGAAAGATTATTATGTGTGCAGCTTCCAATGTCATTCTGACAGAATATTACACGTGTGCAGCTTCCAATTTCATTCTAAAAGAATATTACATGTGTAGCTTCCTATGTCACAGTGACAGAATATTACATGTGTAACTTCCTATGTCACAGTGTCAGAATATTACATGTGTAGCTTCCTATGTCACACTGGCAGAAAGTGACATGTGTGCAGCTTTCAATGTCACACTGACAGAATATTACATGTGTGTAACTTTCTATGTCACAGAATATTACATGTGTGCAGCTTTCTATGTCACACTGACAAAATATTACGTGTGTAGCTTCCTGTCACAGTGACAAAATATTACGTGTGCAGCATCATATGTCACACTGACATAATATTCTGTTATAATATATAAGATATAAGAAGCTATGTAATGTTCTGTCGGTGACATAGAAAACTACACACATGTAATATTCAAAATATTACATGTGTGCAGCTTCCTATGTCACATTAAGATATTACATGCATGTAGATTCCCATTTCACACTGACAGAATATTATGTGTGCAGTTTTCTATGTTGCAAACTGACAGGGATGTGACTCAACCTGTGGGAGGAGGGGCAGCATGATGCAATCTCATGTCATGTCATGTAACAGGCGTGTCGCTCTATAATATGTGATGTAACCCAGCACCTACATGGCATAAGGAGGTAGCATGCTGAGAGGAATAAGCACGTGTGGCTGTCACACAATCTTTATACAAACAACCTGTGTCTGTGACTGAGGACCTACAAATGCCAGCGTGACCTTTTACTGGGGATCTGTCAATGAGATTTGAATACTACATTATACTAAAAATACAGAGATCTCGGTTCCCATATATTTGCAAAGATATGTTTAAGCCACCAGGCCACATCAAGGCTTCTCTGTTCTGGGGGTCCAAAACGCTACTTAATAATAGCACCCACTTTGGGTCATATAATTGCATACTGTTAGTCTACAATCTACATGATAATAGCACATAAATTAATATATCTAAATTGAGAGCCAACTCACCTGGAGAAACCCCCAAATCCTATCCATGCCTCTCAGAACAGTAATATTAAATGGTAGTTGCTCAAGCCAACTTAATGGCCCTTTACAGGTGTTCATTTTAGCACCCTGCACCTGCCACAACCCGTGCAGTTCCTCTCTCCTGTCTGGGGTGTCGCTCACTGCTCTGGTGCTTCTAGCACACTCAGCTGATGCAACAAACTGCTAAGATACAGACCAGATTGTGCTAGGAGCACCAGAGCAGACAGCGACACCTTAGGCAGGAAGGAGGAACTGCACGGGTTGTGACGGGTGCAGGGTGCTAGAATGAACACTATAGGGGTAGGAAAAGGGAGGGGTTAATCTAGACAAGAAAAAGGAAAAATGTTCCCCTAGCACTCTGCAAAGGACCAACAATGAGGTTTGAATACTACATGATAAAAGAAATACAGAGCTCTCAGTATGCAATTAATAGGAAACAAAGTGGGTGCTATTATCACGTAGCGTTACAGAGAAGCCTTGACGCTACCTAATGGCTTAAACATATCTTTGCAAATATATGCGAACTGAGATCTCTTTATTTCTATTATCATGTAGTATTCAAATCTAATTGATAGCCCTTTGCAGAGTGCTGTAGTCCTTGACCTAGACACAATGGACCTCATTCAGAGTCGGTCGTTGCGGCCGCACGGTCGTACGCCATCGATGTTCGCTAAACTGCGCATGCGTAAAATTCGCAGTGCGCAAACTAGCTGTTACGATCGGAAATATCTCTCTCCTTGAACTTGGCCAGGTCGTTAGTTTGAGTGACAGGATGAGGCGTTTGTGGGTGGTAACAGGGGAAGGTGCTTGTGAACGGGGGAGTGGAGATCCGAACGCAGGCGTGCCTGACTATGCAAACGGCGTTTTATGGGAGTGCATAATTAACTAAGTAGTGTCATGGCACATGTGACATGGGAGGATTTTACACTGACTTGATCGTAGAGCTTAAGAGAGGATATGATCAACCTTAAGCTCTACGACCAGCTCCGATGGTTCCCGATGGTCTCGATTAATCCTTATATGCCCGGAGATGACGTGTAATGCGAACAAGAAGGGGGCGTATTTTTAGTCTTACGGCCGCATCCTCCCCTTGGTCGTCCAGCTAACGATCCCATCTTAACGACGCAACGTGCGAGTGCATCATTTGCATATCCGGCTCCTTTTCCCTTATGACCGTGCGGCCGCAACGACCGACTCTCAATGAGGTCCAATGTTTCAGGAATCGAGGTAGGTTGCGAAAACTAGCTTTCCATCAACAGGAGACCAATATAAGTTTACAGTACCGGCGTGCAATAAAGTGTCTGTTGTCTGCCCACTACTTGCACTTTGCTCAGTGATGTTCATTGGTTCCTTCTGAAGTGATAGTCTGTATTCTCACAGCTATTTGTTCCACCCACAAGATGGCTACCTCAACTACTCCCTGTGCCTCGGGAGATGATGGAGCCCAGTGTAAATAAAGGAAAATGGCACCCCTTGAAATATGTTCTTTAAAATTCTGGCTGAATACTTATATTGGTACTCATACACACACGGGAAATAATATTAAAGAGATGTAAGAGCAAGGCAAAACATTAACTTGACAAAGATGAATACCATATACGCACAAACACTGGAAATCTAAAGTGAAAATCCTGCAAAATTACAGAGAAAGAACTTCGGAGGAACCCTCCCTGGCAATCTCTGCAGCACAAGCATGCATGGTACAGCCCTGGTTCCCAAAGGAGAAGTGAAATTTCACTTCATACACATTGCAGGGACGGACTCCTTTCGGAGCCCCTGTCTCTGTGGGTGATTAATAGTACATTTATAATTCCTTATTGCTGCGAACAGCAGCGATAAGAAATTATAATTATCAGCTCTAAAACACAATAATTAGTAAATATGTCCCCTTTATTTTTTTTTTTTTGCAAACCATATGTATCCCCTGTGAATGAGTCTTTTTTTTTACCTATATGATTTCTTTGCAATGGGGAACTCTGAAGAAACTGATCCTCCCTGGACAGGCAGTGTCTTGAGTTGGTATTCACTTTTCATGTAGGAGATCACATGGTCTGGAAGCCGCCTGTTTGCGTAGGAATAATGACAATTTCATCATCATGCAACAAAGATTAAACAAGATAACTTATAGTAACAGAAGTTTTGGGGCAGAGCAAAATGGGAGTTTATCTGATCAAACAACTTTACATTATTAAATTGTATTTTACAGTTTGGTACCATTTCTATCAGTAATATGTTATTTTACTTAGTACTGGTGTCTTACAGCAGATTACTGTGCCCCTGAAAGTTGTTCATAATCTCCAATCCTTTCCTCTGTCTCTCCAGCCTCATCCGCTAACAATGTCTCTTCAGTAGCCTCATCAACCAATGTCTCCCCAGCTAACGCCCCTTGTGTAACTCCAGCAGCTTTATCCCCATGTGTCTCTCCAGCCGCTTTATTCCCTGTCTCTCCAGCGATCTCATCCGATCCTCTCCCCAGCAGCTATACGCCCATAGTGGCTTTATACAGCAGCCTCATCCCCATTGTGGCTTTCCAACAGACTCATTCCACCCTGCACCGCCCATGCATTTCTCCAGGAGGCCACATCCCCCTCTCCCATGTCTCTCGGCTCCACCTGTGTTACTTCAGCTCCCCCTCCCATATCACTCTAGCTTCCCCGTGTCACTCCAACTCTCCCACCCGAGTCACTCAAGCTATCTTAAAATGTCACTCCAGCTCCCCTCCCCAGAGTCACTCCAGCTCCCCCTGTGTCACCCCAGCTCCCCCTGTGTCACTCCAGCTTCCTTCCCAGTCACACCAGCTCCCCAATGTGTCACTCCAGCTCCCCCTCAGTCCAACTTCCCTTCCCCAGTGTCACTCCATCCCCTTCCAGTGTCACTCCTTCTCCTCCCCCAAGTATCTCCAGTCCGATTCATATCAATCCAGCCCCTGCGCAAATTACCATCCTGGGCTTCTCTCTGGCCCGTTGCTCCTCTTCGCTTTGCGCCGAGGTTCCTCACCTCAGCTGCGCTGCTCTGCTCTGCTTCCCGCCGGCCGATCTCCAGGCGCACGACGTCATGTCGTCACGCACGCACGCACGCTACGCCGATCGGGGGGAATATCTGCGGCGCTGACACTGCTGGGATATAAACTCACGGGCCGGGCGAGGGGCTGGCCGACAGTGACCGGGAGTTCGGTACACATGTCCCTGTTGTATCCCTCTCCCCCTGTCGCCAGGCCGTAACACTGCTGCATGGGCCGGCCATCAGCCTAGAGAGCAGCCCCCAACAGCCACCCCCGGCCGGAGCCGGTTACCTGGGTTGCGGTCAGGAGTAGATCCTTCTTGTCATGAAGTGGTCAGTAATAATAACCATGGTTTAAGTGACTCAGGGCCTGATTCACTTCGGAATGCAATCGCGATTACGCACGCAGTTAAATTGTGATAGTATGCTAATCCATTGCAAACGCAATGCCCTTGCAGCACTACGCAAGGACACCCCCTTTACTTACCCCACATCCGTAAAACATCGGTACAATCGAGCACCATCGTAGCCTCACGCACACTTGCACAAGCCCTGACCTTACTCAGAAATTGCTAACTTCTTTGCACGCTATGAGACCTGCGTAGGGCGTCGCAGTGGATAATTTATGCACGCCTGTGCAACGGTGTTGAAACGCACTGGCACGCCTACTTCCCCCCCCCCCGATCACCCACAAGCGGCTCTTCCTATCAATCACACTGTGAGGGGTCTGCATAGTCTCTGCGATTGCAATGGCTAGTACGCGTACTGAGATCCATACGTATGCGCAGTACGCAACAATGGTCCGATTGCGTGCGTATTAGTAACTGCGTTCCTTACTGAATCAGGCCCTCTGTAACTGAGCGATGGGCAGACCTGATACACATGAGGAGCTGCTCTTGGCGCCCCTCTGACCATGAGCAGAGCCACACATTACCCTTAATCATGGCAATATATCAAACAGTATGTTCCACCAAAGAAGGACACCCCCTATGTGTAATAACATCAGCACAATAGTGTTAGGCGCCAGAGCCGTAACTAGACTTTTTGGTGCCCTGTGCTAGAAAGAGCATTGGCGCCCCGCGCTCCCTATTTTTCAAATGTAGACATAAGACATGCACCCAAAAAAGGGCCATGGCCTCAAGGAGAAGGGCCAGGGAAGAGATCGGGGTGGCCAGGAGATGCTGGGGATAAAAGAAGAAGCTACAAGTGAGAATGATAAACAGAGAATTGACATGCCCCAACAGTGCCCCTTGCCCTGCAGTGCCCTGTGCCATGGCACTGGTGGCACTACCCTAGTTACGGCCCTGTTAGCCACTATAACAAACAAATAGGACGATAAAGCAAGAACGAGTTGGAGGCCAAAGCTGAGGGCTCCGAGGCCGCGTGCAAACCTATGACCACTTGTCGCCCATTACTGCCGAATGTAAGGGATTGTGTAGCCCATATGGAGACTTGGAGGGTCAAACGACTTCCTCCATTAGCTACGCCACCCTCTACCTGCCATCATTCAAGCTGTATCAGCACAGAGGGCCTTGTTCAGAGATGGACGCAAACAGAATCACAAAATGCATCTGCGGAAAAAAAAAACCTCAAACTATTCAGAGTTTGAGGCATACGCAAGGCTTGCTGCTTTGGATCCCTGAACTTCATGTACCTGTGTCAGAGCCAGCTGGAGTGCACCTGGAGACGTCACTGTGAGTACCACAATAGCTAAAAATTGTTGCATACAGTGAATATGTCATGTTATGGCTGCAAACTTCAGATTATAAGGATACAAATGGCTTGGAGTATATAAATTGCTACATAAACCAGACGCAAGTATCTTTTTTTTTTCTATGACATCACTGATAAACATGGGCAGCCTCACTTTCAACAACAGATGGCTCGATTCAATTCAGCGCGATGCTGAATTGCCCCCTCCATTCCCCCTCCCGGGAGGGAGCGCCCGGAGCTATTCAATTCACCGCTCTGTTTGGTCCGACATTTGCCAGTTAAATCTGAGAATGGCAGTTCTCGCGACTTAACATGGGTGTTTAGTCGCGAGTACTGGCATTCTCTGACTAAAGTGTCGGGTGCGCAGCTGTTAGTGCCGCGCTAAGCAGAAAAACAGCCGTGTGGCCGGAATTTTAGCCGAATTTCTCCTCGCACCCTCAGGGAGGGTGCGAGAACAAATCCTTTAGTCGGACCGATCAGCGCAGTGAATTGAATAGCTACGAGAGCTCCCTCCTGGGGCTGTTCAGCATTGCACAGAAGTGAATCGAGCCCAGAGTATGCAGTATACTTTATTTGTGTAAAATGTTTTGTATTTTGACTTTTTAAACAGTGTTGCAGCATTTTAATATATTTACATAAATGGGTGTGCTTGAGACGTTTTTGTCCAATCAAACACAGGCTGCATCATTATCATCATCAGTGTGCAGCAAGGTGTTAGCACCTGCAAGCCAGGCCACTCCAGGCAAACTGGTCTGTGGCTGTTCAGCATCTATTTTAGCTGTAATCCGCAACTACACACCACACCATTATTGTACTTTGGCTGCGTCTGCCTGCCCACTCCTGCTTCTACATTCCTATTTTATCCTCAGTCCATTAGTCGTACACAGTCACAATTCACACTGAAAACATACGTGCAGTGCTAAAAGATGTGCATGTACACCCAAAAATTAAATGGACACACCAAACCACACACCCTGCACCCATAGCCAATACTTATCTTTCAACTCGTGCTGCTGTAATCACTGAGAGAGAGGCAGAGCCCGCACAGAGACTGCACATGGACCGCTGGCCTTTACTTAGTATACTGGTGATCAGAATGGGCTCTTTTTAGTATACTGGTCATCAGAATGGGCCATGCTTAGGCTACTGGTCATCAGAATGGGCCATGCTTAGGCTACTGGTCACCAGAATGGGCCATGCTTAGTATACTGGTCATCAGAATGGGCCATGCTTAGTATACTGGTCATCAGAATGGGCCATGCTTAGTATACTGGTCATCAGAATGGGCCATGCTTAGTATACTGGTCATCAGAATGGGCCATGCTTAGTATACTGGTCATCAGAATGGGCCATGCTTTGTATACTGGTCATCACAATGGGCTATGCTTAGTATACTGGTCATCAGAATGGGTCATGCTTAGTATACTGGTCATCAGAATGGCCATGCTTATTATACTGGTCATCAGAATGGGCCATGCTTAGTATACTGGTCATCAGAATGGGCCATGCTTAGTATACTGGTCATCAGAATGGGCCATGCTTAGTATACTGGTCATCAGAATGGGCCATGCTTAGTATACTGGTCATCAGAATGGCTATGCTTAGTATACTGGTCATCAAAATGGGACATGCTTAGTATACTGGTCATCAGAATGGGCCATGCTTTGTATACTGGTCATCAGATGGCCCTGTGCAATGAATACTGGTCAGATGTGGCTGCACTGTACTTAACTATAGCACTTAAAGGGAGGAATTCAAATGTTTTCGCCAGCAGCTCTGCCTAGTGGGCGCCCGACTGAGCAATTAAATTGTTGCTCCATTTCAGCACGATAGTTGCCGGTGTCACCATTTCAGCTTGTTCCAATTTTGTAGGAAATGGGTTTGCCCCCAATTCACCCAATGTAATGAAAACACTCTTTACACAAAAACGAGACCGTAATAGCTGTAGTCCCGATGTCACCTCGATGTCATGATTCATTTCAGACCTGAAATACTGTAAGCTAAACCACCCAATCAGTATAGTGTGAGAAATATTAAACGTTGGAAAGAAAATGACGGGGCTGGTCCTATATTTCCCCCCATCCCATCCTGCACATTTTCAGGTACACCTGCAAGGCCAGTTGCAGATTTACCGACTGAGGGTAGTTCGCTGACTTGCGCCATGAATTACGCAGTGTAGACTAATAGGCTCTTGCACAAATGTAAAAGCAGGGCAGGTCTGCATTTCCTGCAGTCTGTAAATGATCAAAAGCGCTATTTCATTGCCTTTCCTCGGCGGCATAGCGCTGCTTAAGGGCTGGAGAGTTGTTGGGGACTTACTAACATCTCTGCTGAAGATTAGGGCCATCAGCCTTGTGTGCTTTCTCCTTTATTTAGTTCATCACTGGGAAAAAGAATCTTTCAGATCCACCTAGAGACGTTTCCATAACAACAGAAGTCAGCACAGTTTACGGGAAAGATGGCAAGACCAGTGTTGCCGTGCCTGCCAGCACTCTTCCATGCTCTGCTGCGGCCTTCATCTGCAAAGGAGAGAGATCCAATTGTCTTAAAGCGTCACATCACACCACTGCTTGCGTTTCTAAACTGCAAAACTATATACTATTTTTAGTCTGAATGCTGTCTAAAAATGGGGGATATGGAGCAGCCTTTATGTATGGCAGCGTAACTATGTTTAATTCGGCATGCAGTTATACCAAGGCATAATGGCCTATTTACCACTCTCCAGCGATTCTCCAGTCTTTGCATAATTGCAGATACGTGAGCTGTCTTGTACATGCACAACAGGTCCGATAGCTCAGGGAAGTAAATTAATTAAGTTAAACTAATTGTTTATAAAGGGTTAAAATCATACCACCTGCGGCTGTTATGGCAAGCAATAGCGGTGGTAACCCTTTCATCTATACGGCAAAGTGAGGAAAAGCCAGTTTTATAAATCCACCTGATCAAACCAATGGTGCTGTCCTTTCACATCTGGTTCTGAAACTACGAGGGTGGTTCAATAAGTAAGGTAACAAGACCTCTCTCGTCTGTAATGTTCTCTATTTCATTCTAATTTCCCGCCAGGCCAGAGTAGGTAGACCCCTGCTTCCCCTCTCGGCCATTAGACTGCGCCTCATATCAGTCATACTGTCCCAACATCAGCTATAAGATGGCGAGGCTGGCGGAAACATGGGAACACATTGAGGAGGTGCGTAGTGTGATCTGATTTCTATGTCTAAAGGGCACATCAGCAGCTGAAATTCATCGCCAACTTGTGATGTACGGTGATAATGTCATGTCACAGAAACAGGTTTGGGTTTGGCGCACTGCCTTTGATAGCGGCAGGACAGACGTTCAAATGAGCAGCGATCTGGCCGGCCAAGCACGTCCACCACAGATGGCAATTTGTGCTGCATTGAAAGTCTGATTCAGGAGGACAGACGCATTCTAGTTAGTGATATCGCTGATGAACTGAACATATCAGTGGGTGCTGTGCAGAACATCGTTCCATGAGCAACTTGGGTACAAGAAAAAGTGTTCACGCTGTGTGCCGAAGCCACTCACAGAAGTGCACAAAACCAACAGGATGGGATTGTCTCTCGTGCACTTGGAGCCTGATTTACTACAGAACACTATTGCGGTTGCAGCTGCGATTACGCACGAGGAACTGCTGCGAAAATATGCTAATATGCACAGAGAGACACCCCAGGCAGGAAACAGAAACTGCACGGGTTGTGACAGGTGCAGGGTGCTAGGATGAACACTATAAGTGCTTCTTTAGTATCTGCACAGTACCACTACTCGCTGTGTATTTCTCATAATCTCTTGTTTAGTTTAAGAGTGGGCTACTGTACCATACATTTCTATTGTTCTGTATAGTGTACCAGTCACAATTCTCAGTATACAGGATCTGCTTATTCTCTTTGTTTTCCAGTCCACAGGACTACTTCTCTAAGGTTGTACATATACTATGCAGTTAAATTTATATCAAGAGCAGTGGTACTATGCAGTTGTCCATAAATACGGAATAAGAACATACACTGATAATTACCCCTAGTATATAGAGCAATAGAAGTTGTACTGTGCAGTTGTCCATAAATACGGAATAAGGAAATACACTTATAATTACTCTAATATATAGAACAGTAGAAGTGGTACTGTGCAGTTGTCCATAAATATGGAACAAGAAAATACACTGATAATTAAGGTGCATACACACACAACGATTTTGTTACCAACGATTTTTTATGGACGATTTTTTAAAGTGTAATGAACGATTTTTTTTTTTTAACTACAAACGATTTTTGCATATTCCCTTAATGAAAATCGTTGAGTTGGCCAGTCTGACTGAACTACAAACGTGAACGATCATGAACGATAATCATTCATCGTTTTAACTTAGAAAGTGAACGATTTTTTCAACGATAAACGATATCGTTAACGATAATCGTTTCATAAATCGTTGTGTGTGTATGCAGCTTTACTCTTAATATATAGAGCAATAGAAGTGGTACTGTGCAGTTGTCTATTAATATGGATTAAAAATTCCTGGTATATTGAGCAATCTGAAAAGTAGTAGTAGTACTGTGCAGTTGAGCGTTTGAAATGTATTACAGTATATACAGTGTAATTGCCATACCTACAGGATACAAATAGAAACGCACGGCCAGATTTACTAAATGGTGACTCTTGCAAGTTGCCACGTCTCTGTGGTTTTGAAAGTGAAATTTAAAACGACCATAATATCAAATTAAAAAAAACAGGCGTGTATTGTGGTTTAAAATTTTAGGCTCAAAACCAATGCAAGTCGTGTCTTAGTAAATGTGGGAGTGCATCTCTGTTTGGCATTCAAGTATTGGGGGTATATTTACTAAAGTGAGAGTTTTTAAAGTGGAGATGTTGCCCATAGCAACCAATCAGATTTTACTTTTTATCTAACTAGCACATTCTAGAAGATAATAGCTAGAATCTGATTGGTTGCTATGGGCAACAGCTCCACTTCTAAAAACTCTCACTTTAGTAAATGTACCCCTTGGTATCTGTTTTTATTATATAAGCAAATATGAGTATTGCTTGAATTCTGTGTATCTATTTTCGTTCTGTCATGGAGAAGTGCATCTGGGTATCTGTTTTCTGTAGTTTATGTTTGGATTTTATTATGTTAATATCTAAAATACTATAGAATTTTACTATGGTGCTCATATCATGTTTTTGGTGCATGTTTACAATACAGCACATGTTATGAAGGTTGTGGTATAACATTCAGAATGTTGGCACCAGAATGTCGACATGGACAGACATGTCAAATGTCGACACTGACAGAAACCCGATATTGTGAATGTCAACAGTCAGCATGTCGACAATGCGATTTTATATGCACTTTGAATGTAAGCCTAACCCTATCCGCAGCCTAACCCCATACTTGCCGACATTCTGAGGGGCAGCTAGGTCGTCACAGCAGGGGGGCGTGGCAGTGACATGAGGCTGCATTGGGGATGTTAACGTGTCATCGTGGCCACGCCCCTGCTTGATAATGCTGAGATAACCAACATTGTGAAGCAGAAAACGGTGCCACAGTGACGCAATTCAGCGGGAATCGCATGATCGCCCTCCCCTGCTGCCGGGGTGTGTGTGAGCGCCACCCGATTTTTGGGAGCCTCCGGCTGTTCCAGGAGAGTAGGCCAGGAGAGTAGGCAAGTATGCCTAGCCCTAAAATTGTCTGTCAACATTATGTCAGTGTCTACATTGTGAATGTTAAGTGTTGACATTTCAACCATGTGGACATTGGTTTTACAGTTCTGAAAGTCGATTTTCTGACTGCATACCGGGGGATTCACCAGTAAGAGGCAGTAGTGATAGGCTACATGTAATATTGTGCTATATTAGTTAATCATACACACTAAGGGGGTCATTCAGACCCGGTCGTTAGCGCCGATGCGCTCGGACCAGGTCGATGGCCCCCCACAGAGCATGCGCACGACGGCGCCGTCGTGCGCATGCGTGAGACCCGCTACGACCGGCAGCGCCAGTCGTAGCGGGTCTGGATCCAAAGAGGGGGAGCTGTCGATGTTGATTGACAGCTCGCCCCGTTTGCAAGGCGGGCCGGGGGTGTGGCAGCCCAAACGGAGGCGTTCCCATGGGAACGCCTACCATTTGGGGGCGGCCCCACTGACATCACTAGTGATGTCAGTGGAGAGCTTCCGGCTCTGACAGAGCCAGAAGCTCTCCGGGGCTTACGACAAGTGAGACCCTACCCTAGGGTCTCGTCGTAAGCCCCGATGGTCGCGATGGTCTCTGACCATCGCGACCATCAGCGGAGCGGCCGTTAGAGCTGTGGGTGTTAACCCACAGCCTAATGACCGCAACAGAGGCGGGCGGTCAGGATGCAAGTGGCCGCCCAGTTTCTGAGCGACCGCTTGCATCCCCCGACCGCTTCTGAATGAGGCCCTAAGTTACTATATAAGATGTTTATAATACAGAAATGATGGTAATTATATATATATATATATATATATATATATATATATATAAACTCCTGAATCTAACTGTACAGTATAATTGGTAAGTTCTAATCAGTGAATTCTGACTAAGGGCCTGATTCAGAGCCACTCGTAAGCGGCAGCTCGTTCGCTCCGAGCGATGTTTGCCCAACTGCGCATGCGTACGGATCGTTATACGCATGCGCGAACCAGTCAGTGCGGTCGAAATTCATGTGCTCGCAAAATAGCGAATGCCTGCTAATTTGAGTGACAGAATGAGGCGTATGTGGGTGGGAACAGGGGAAGGTGCTTGAAAACGGGGAGTGGAAATCCGAACGCAGGCGTGCTTAAAGGTCAAAACGGGCGTTTTATGGGTGTGCATATTTAAAACATCAGCGTCATTGACCACGTCACTGGGTTATTTAATAGCCAGAACTGCTCGCAAAATTGTGGTAGCAAAAACCAACCACAAGAATAGCGAGCAGTTCATACCCTGGTCGATGTACTCGATTAATCTAATAAATAGCGGACATGATGTAGGATGCGAGCGGCCAGGGGGCGTAGTTTCCCAAAAAACGACCGCAAGTTTTGTTCGCTCGTTCAGACCTAGAGGCGTGAACAGACCGCACAGCGAACGGTTCATTTGAATAGCCACCCCTATTATCAGGACGAGCGAGCGCTAACTGCGTCCGGCTCTGAATCAGGCCCTAAATCATTGCGATTATTATTATTAGAAAAACATATATGTAGGAAAAAAAGCACCCGTAATTTATTATTATGGATATTAGAAGCCTCCTCCTAAATAAACTTAGCCTGGTCACAGGCAAAATATATTTCAGCCAAATGAATATGTATCACCCTTAAAGGGCCTGATTCAGTTAGTTTGTGTAAATCTCCGATGGTTTCTGATTGGCAGGATCTGTACTGTGCATGCTCAGTGTCTGTGAGATCACTTGCAGTGCCCCAGTGCCGTAGCTTGATTGACATGCCGCAGCCATTTGGCGGTGGCGACGAGGTACGTTTTACAAAACTAGGGCGTTTCACCGGCCCCTGGCAGAGGAGTTCCGGCGGCCATTCTGAGTAAGCTTGGGGTCACTCAGATGGACGATGGCTGCGATGGTGATTTGCGATACCGACAGGAGGCATCTTTTGTCCTTTGACGCCACCTGCATTAGCATATTAGCTATATGATATATACAAGACGCAGCGTCTGCGCAGTACTGTACAACTACAAATCAGGGCCGATGTCCGGGAGACTCCTGCACTCTGAGGGAGTGGATCACCATTGCCCCAGCTGCCTGATCCAGCAATCGTCAACGTTCCGTTGCGGGACCGTGATGCCACCTCTATGTATTCTTAGCCGTTTGCTGATTTATCTGTGATGGGCTAAATATCTGCACCTGTCATTATGACATAATATATGAAAAAAGATATAATAAAAAATCTTTGCTGAGCTAATATTGAAAGTGACATTTAATAGATTAGTTATTTACTGCAGTCGTAAAGCTGCTGAGAAAGGATCATAAGGTATTTTCCCACACACAGATGTCTTTATTGTCGGCCGTTCCTCCGTGGTATAGGTGATGTCATGAGACCCTTAACATAAATTAAAGCCTGATCTGTGTAAATCATTACTCTAGTTCAATATATTTTAATAGACCAACCATGGCCCATAGCGGCGCCCCAAAGTGTTGACCCAGAATGGAAGGGGTTAAGAGAAATTGTTGGATTGATCCCAAGATTCTAACCGTGAGACGCTCTAATTATGAATATAAGACACAAGTGATAGAGCAAGGGGACGTTTTAAAATTACTATGGTAACCTCTTATTTCTGGTAGGGATTCCCCCTTTTTTTTTTCCACCCTTCGAGACTTTCTTGTTCTTTTCCTGTATCACCCACAATAATATATTCCATTATCTGGGCCGTGTGCTGAAATTCCCATGTATTTATCTGGCTGTTTTATGTAAACCTCAGCCTCATGCACTATGGGGTCTGTCCCTAATCAGCACTTTCCAGAGAAAGCTTCTTAGGATTTGAAGAGAAAAAAAAACAATGGGATGTTCTTGGATTACAGTTTCACACTCCGGGTGGAATCTCTTTATCCCCAGAGAGTCGCGAGAGGAAAGGGTTAATGAATTGTATAGGCCATTCCATTTTTAACACATTTATTTATTACCATTTATTTATATTGCGCACACATATTCCACAACGCTTTACAGAGAGTATTTAGCCATTCACATCAGTCCCTGCCCCAGTGGAGCATACGATCTATATTCCCTGTGTCATGGTCACAAACATACACACTAGGGTTAATTTTTGTTGGGGGCCCGTTAACCTAACAATATATTTTTGAGAGTGTGGAAGGAACCCAGAGCACCCACAGGGAACCCAAGCAAGCACAGGGTTCTTACAACTCCACACAGGGCCGTACAAACGCCACACAGGGCCGTACAAACTCCACACAGGGCCGTACTGGGAATCAAACCCACCACCTCAGTACTGTGAGGCAGAAATGCTAACCATTACACCATCTGTGGTGGCCATAATAATTTCTAAAGTTTGAAGTATAGAAACCTGAGAATGGGGGGGGGGGGGGGGTGTTCTCACAGGACGCATAAAATGAATCACATGATAATAATATAGGGGGAATTCAATTGTTTTTTGGGTGCCCAATGGATCTATTCAATTATTGCTCCAATCGGGAGCAAGTGGCATGGTTATTGCACTCGTCACACCCAATGCATTGGGTTTAGCCGCATAATGCAGGTAAACTCGTCTAAGTGCCACGTAGTGCACCTAAACAGCAGTTGGGTGCCCAAACAGATGCTTTTTCACGGATTTCTGTTTGCCACCTCAGGACAGTGCGACCAGAAATCTGGGCGTTTGCGGCACTCAAGCCCGATCAAAACAAGAATTGAAAAGTTCTGTCGGGCGCCCATAAATATTTTTTTTATTTCCCCTAAGGTTATACAAACCAAATGCTAACTACTTAAAATTTAACAAAGTCGAAGTCTAAAGGCACGCTCGCTCCCTGCTGACATTATTTGAAGCCATGGATTTGTGCACGAGACCATCCCAGGTGCGGCCTGCCTGAGACCCCTTTCAGTCTGGCGGCCCGACCTGGCAATAATGCCGGGTCGATGACGCCACCACCATTGCTGCTTAGCCGGCGCCGGCTCTCCCTATGCAGTGAACTGGACCCGGGTCGCCTCGACCCGGGTTACCTGTTCACACCACTCCGCGAGCCGGATGAACTCCTCGTCACCCAGGTTGATATGCCGGGATATTTCAACCGGGCCCTTTCACACTGCGCAGTAACCTGGGTTGCTGCGCGTTCATGTACAATAACTCGGGTTACTTGATGGCAGTGTGAAAGGGGTACTAGTGTAAACTTGCAGCCATGGATATCATGGTGGTCCGTGCAGACCACGAATATATGGTGGCATAGCTAGGGTTCAGTAGATCTCTTTTCTGTGCTATTCACTCTGTGGCTTTGTGGAGTTTAGTGCGCTGCTTGAGAAAGTGTTTGAAGCCCTACGCCAACCACAATTTCGTCTTGGTCTTTATAAATAGTTTACCTCATCAGCTTACTCAACGGTTATTCAAAAGCTTGGTTCATAAAGTAATAGGCCAAAGTGAAAAACAGACAATTTTGAACACTATTTTCAGCAGAAGAGTCTCCTGGTAAGTTATTGCAGCAGGCACGGAAGCAGAGGATTGTGGGTCATAATTTTACTCCTGCTATTATAGCCTTGGCATTTACGTTGCAAGAAAAACAAAAACATAACAAACAAGAAATGAATTCTATTATCACATGATTGCGCGCCAATAGGCCAATGACAAATTAAACTGTCCAATTGTGATTTGACTCCAGAATTGTTGATTTGTTTCAAGAGTGGCAGAACACAATAAGGAATGATAACGTTGTGTTTTTGCCTATGAATTCAACCTCAAATTGCTGCTGACCGTTCAAACCAAGTGTCAAAATACCTCAATTTTCAAGTCATATTATTACTAAAAAAAAAAAAAAATCTGGGAGAAGAAGAAATAAAAGGACTATTTTACCTCAGAGATCGCCATTAAAAGATCGTTTCTATTTAGAAAGACCGAACTATAGCTGGTCAGGAGCTATAAGAGCAGAAAAAAAGGAACTTTTGTTTGTTACATTCAAGCCGTGGAAATTAGCATTGAAATCGTCCCGATGTATTTCCCAAGTCCTCTGTGAATCAAGCCCTTAATGTTTACTTACCCATAATTACTGATTCTTTTATATAATTTTGGTTTATTGTCATGGAAACTCTGCCACAATTTCCTACTCATGTTAATTGTGTAGTTCAGTGGCTTAATCACCGGCTTTTCACTTGTGCGTTCTGTGTTCTGCAACCTAAGTGAATGTATTTCAGTGAGGGACAAGCTAACAGCTTTTTGACTTGGGGGGCAGCTGATTGTTAGGAGCTCAGCTATCAAGCCACCACTAACCCTCGAAGGTCTAAAAAAAGGTCTAAAAAAGAAAAAAAAAACTCTCGTTCAAGACAAGTGGAAAATTGTAGGTGACATAAGGAAAGAAACTGTCTCAGCTGCTGTCGTTTCCTCTCAGAGCTGTCGATCACCTATTTCGGAGGGTTGGCAGTGCACCCTCTAACTTTATTTTTTGCTGTTTTCGTGTAGTTTAAAGTGGAATTAAATAATATTTTCCCCTGCAAATTACTTTCATTTACAGTATTGACCTATGCATGCTTTCTTGCAGCTTTTACTCTTGGAGTGCTTCGCAGCCATGCATTTATACAATCAGTAAAGCTGTTTCTACGTTGGCACGTGGTTACAACAGTCTAATCCAGAACGCAGCTTAGAGTCGGATACCAAGGCAACAAAGTAAACAACTCTGTCAGATGATATAACAGAAAGGATGAAAGGCACAGAATAAAACCAAAATTAGTAATGTTGCCTTTTTAGTAAAAGTTGCAAAAATGTAATCTAGAAGGCAGTACATTAAAGTCATCCAAGGGTGGATAATTCTACTGCAGGATATTCTGTATTTGGCGCCTCCTAGGAACAGGATAATGAGTGCACGTTTGAAAAGTGGGTGCACCTTCAGCTTCCTTGTTCCAGATCAATATGGTTTTATTATATAGACCTATGAACTCAGGGTGATTAGATGGTGGTGTATCTTAAGGAACTCAGGTTGCGATGCATTTAACATATAATATAAGTGCACCTGGTAAAATAAAAGTGGTCTGTATCTTTCACCGTTCTTCTAATATATAAAATCATTTCTAAAATTGTATTTTGCTATTTCTTGTTTGCTGTTAAGCTGAATTCTGGTTATTTTCTCTTTTTTTTTTTTTCTTTTATTATTTAAATTTATTTTTCTATTTTACCTAACAGTATAACTATATATATATATGTTTTTTTACAAGTACGTTAGTATATTTTAGAGCATTGCTGAAGAGAGTATCAAATTCTAGTTATACCGTCTGCTTGGTTATTTTATTTTTAATACTCAATCGCCCAATATGCCTGATGGCTGAAATGCGTGCATTTCTCAAGTAAATTTTAAAATATCCAAGACTATTTATGTGTATTTCTAAAATTTATAGATTAATAGGAGACATATTTGGGCACATTGTAAGAATTTTTTGATTTTATTTCACAGATACAATAGGAAACATATTTGGGCACATTGTAAGAATTTTTTGATTTTATTTCACAGATACAATAGGAGACATATTTGGGCACATTGTAAGAATTTTTTGATTTTATTTCACAGATACAATAGGAGACATATTTGGGCACATTGTAAGAATTTTTTGATTTTATTTCACAGATACAATAGGAGACATATTTGGGCACATTGTAAGAATTTTTTGATTTTATTTCACAGATACAATAGGAGACATATTTGGGCACATTGTAAGAATTTTTTGATTTTATTTCACAGATACAACTGCTGACGTTCTATTATGTTTTACACTCATTCCTTAGTGTCATGAAGTGATTTTCTTAATCTCGAACAGTTTCACCAAACAAAATAAAAAAATTAAAGCAAACATCTATTTTGCCACTAAACACACACACACACACACACACACACATATATATATATATATATATAAAAAATAATATATATATATAATATTTTCGAGTGAATGACACTGCACACATCCAGTAAGACAGCTATATAACCTACTATAGTTGAGATATCTCTATCTCATGAAAATAAGTCCCAGAGGAAAATGACCTACACAGCTACATTTTTGCACCTACAGTAAGACGGCGATTCCGAGCAATGAATGTTGGGTACTCGATAGCTCATGTAAACATAATTTCTCGAGAATAAATAAGTTAAAAAGTGTTGAAAACATGATGAAGTGCTTAACATAAAATAAAATAAAAAGAAAGAAATTCCATGATCATGACGTCGTCATGGTTAGTAGAAAGGATTCATAATGGCCCAGCCACTAGACTTTCAATAATAAAACCGGGCTGTCAGCCTCGACAAGTCTGTGAAAAGATGAATTGTTTAAGGTCAGACACAAATAAAATGTGAATAAAAAGAGAAGCTGGGGAATGAGATGTTAGGGGCCGACAGAGGGTGAGCGATCGATTTAGGGGAAAGGCAGGGAAGCTTGGGCAAGTTAAAATTCCGACGGAGGACTGGAGTTGCTGTCTAGACTATTATTCACCAGTCGGCCCGTGATTGTCCTAAGTCCACTATTGTCTTAATTAGCTATCTCCACCACTAGGACGCAGACCTTTCCTTCGCCACAGAACACAGACATCCACCCAACATACATTACAGGAACCCGAGGGAGTCTCAGGCCTTGTTCGGAGGCATGAGAAAATGAATGTTGCCTTAGGAGAATAATAAGGATTAGCCATATGTATAGAGTCAAATAAAAGGCTACGAAAGCAAATAGTCGGATCCTGTCAAATTGCGTTGTAATTGCCCAGCAAAATTGAGATTCGATGACCGCCGTTGACGTTTTAGTCATTTTGGTTGGCGCTTTATTTGCTGAATTATTCTTCTGGTGCCACTTTTTGTTTTTCATTTTTATTACATTTTTGAAGAGAAAACAGTCAGCATTGTGTGGAGATAATTTATGTTGATCTTTTTTTTGTATAGGGCGTGTTTGTGTATCACTTTATTCAGCCATGTTTATATGTGAGGCTCTATAAACAGGCTTGGCGTCTTAAAAAGATGAAGAACAAAGATATACATATTAGAGGCAATCTCTTTTATATTAAATACCCGGAGGAAGAATTTCAGCACTTTGGGAAGTGTAATAATGTTATTTGTGAGGTAAAAATGACATGCAAATCCAATATTTCTCTGATGTTTTCTGTTCTTGTTTTAGGAATAAATCGTTTGCCCCAGTAAACTGTTTGGGGGTGATTCAACTGTTTTTTAAAGTGCACTAATTAATGGACGCCCAGTGTTGCAAATCCATTTGTTTGTGGGCGCCCATTAATTATCGCGCTTGTCGCGCCTAATTAGACTGAGCTAAACCGCGTCAAACAGCTAAACTCGTCTAAAGTCCTGGTTAGGGCGCCCAAACCTCAAACTTATCGCACATCTCTGCTTGCCACCTCAGGAGGGCAGAAATTCAGGCGCCAGCAGCTATCGCATCTGAACAGAGCAATAATTGAATTGCTCCGTTGGGTGTCCAGCACTGACAGCCGCCCCCTTTTAATGTATTTTTCTTTTTTTTTTCTATTAATTTTAAAAGACAAAGAAAAGATATCTCTTCCTTACATGGATAGTGTTCATTCTAGCTCCAGCGCGAGGCAGGGCACCAAAGCTAGAGAGGGCACGATCTTGCGCGCGCACGACCGAGAAGGGGGCGTGGTCATTGAAAGGGGGGCGTGTCTATAAGACGCGTCCCCTTTTCGGCACTCTTGGGGGCGTGCCCGGCACTTACGGAAACGCCGGGCAGCCCCCAAGCCCTGCAGACAGTGAGAATGGATGCCGGGCGCATGCGCCCGGCGTCTATTCTCCGGCGGTGACCGGGTCACCGCACATTTCTTCACCCGCAGGACACTGCGACCCGCGGGTGAAGACGGCTCCCGCAGGCTGTTAGGGCAGGGCGCTTTTTGCCCTCCTTCTGGAGGGCAGGGCGCTTTGTGCCTTCCAGAAGGAGGGCAGGGCGCCGCGCCGCACCCCGCTAAAACAGCCTAGCGGGAACGCTACATGGACATAAGATGGTGTTATGGGCCTGATTCACTACGGATCGCTATTCTGCTCATACGCACGCAACGCAGTTGCTAATATCAGCGGTGATATGTAAATGTTTGCATTCGCATTGCGATCTCAGCCTAACATTAGGTCGCCCACTTCCCCTTACATCCGTATATTCATAGTGAAACAATCTGTAACATCGGGCCCATACGTACAGTTAAGGCAGGTCAGACCTCACTCTGGAATTGCTTACCCAATTATTTAATATGCATCAGTCAGTGTGAAAATATAGACTATGCATTTACTATCTATCACTGTCACCAAGGAATAGGTGGTGTTGCCCATAGCAACTAGGGATAGTCTGTATTTTGTATTCGTCAGGTTAAGGAATGAAGGAAAACACCCGATTTGGTTCTGTGACCAACACCACCATTTTCTTTTGGGCCGTTTCTATAAATACAGCCAATTGTGTTCCCATGAACAATGCAATATACACATTGACAATAAAGAGAGGTGTTTGCCTGAATTGATTCTCAAACCTTGTAAGTCCAGTGGTAACTAAGGGCCTGATTCAGAGATATATACTGTACGCTATTCCCACGGCTGCTGCGTCTTTGTATGCAGCGGCTGCGCAACATTATGGAGATTCCGCAAGAGGCGCCTTGTGTAAAAAGTCCTGCAAGTGACCCGCAGCATCAGACAATTGGACATCCGGGTAACCCTCAGGGTGTCCAGTCTAATCACGCTGCATAGGCCAGGAAATCTGCATGGGAAAACCCCGGCCTCGGCACGTCTACAGAACTGGATTGACGCGCTCCCTACCGCCCTGCTCCCAGACGTCCAGCACACTGCGAGCGATGTGACAGAACGAGATCTGCACAGCGCGGCATCTGCACTTGCGCAGATCTCAAACCATCGGTGATGTGCATCAAGTTAATGTACGTCTCTGTATCAGGGTTCATATTTTTATATGGGACCCACCTGGCGCAAATGACGGAGGCACACAGATTTGTGCTTCGAAATGGCATAATTTGCTAGGGGTACAGATGATTGCGTCTTCTGATAAGAGAGGAAGCAGGCCATTACATGTTAAAAACATGCCAGTCAGACTACCGTGCCTCATATTGAGCACACATACAAAAATCAGCTTTCACTGGATGCTAAGGGGCTTATTTATCACACTTATCAGCCCTTTACATGGCGTCGGCTATTACAGGCTGTAGGCTACAGTATCACAATCTCTTTGCTGCACATGCGCAGTAGCAAGCTGGGTCCGCACTCAGCCATAAACTGATAACATAAGCTAGAACTTCACTGTATACTCTACATTAGGTCAGGCTCTTATTGGAGCCACTGTCTCAGTTATGGCGCACATCCACTAGGCGATATTAATGAGCGATTGCACGATTACGACATCGTAACCGTGCCATCGCTCATTATAGTGCACTACAATGTCGGAAACAACCAGTGATGCGTGCTCCCGCTGGTCGTTTCCGACATCAGTCATCGCCCGAACATGCCGGTCCATCTGTCGATAACGTTAGATGTTCGGGGATGAGGGAGGGTGCCTACACTGAGCGACTAATCGTTCAGTGTAGGCACTGCAGGGGATGGGGAACGACAGTACAATTACAATGTTGTAATCGTACTGTCTTTACCTAGTCGCCTAGTGGACGTGCGGCTTTAGACATGTTGATAAATAGGCTCTCCTAATAATAATTCCTGTGCAGTGATAAGGAATGATACTTTTTGATGCCCTCACTGCTACCAATGATAAATAGGCTTTAAAACCTTTTTGTAGAACATGTTTTCTGCTTGTGGAGCATGTTTCTCCTTGTAGATCATTTGGTTCTTGCATATTTCCTAAAGGTGCGTATCCACTAAACGAGAGTGGAACGACTGTACGATTACAACATTGTAATCGTGCAACCGCTCATCATCCTGTGCAGTGGATAATGTGCCCACACTGAACGATATGTCGTTCAGTGCAGGCACCCTCCCTCATTCCCAAACATGCAAAACCTGTCCATATCAACAGGTTGGCCTGGATGTTCAAGCGATGACAAATGCCGACAGCGACCAGCTGGAACGTGCATCGCTGGTCGTTGCCAACATTTTTCTGCACGATTAATGAACGATAACCAAGAGGGGCGGATATCAGTTTAATTGCCACATTCTGAATGGGACACCCGTGCATTTATAAGCATATATGTAATGTAATAACGTGCAGAGTTTACCCTGCTATCACGTTGGGGGTGCCTCAGTTCCCCATGATCACGCCTAATGGTCTTGGCACCTAATGCATTAACTATTTTTTAATTTCGATTGTTCCAGCTGTCACCCAAAACTCTGGAACAAGAGAATCTTTATTAGTCTCCCACACCAAGTAAACATTCTCTCCCAGGGTGTCCCTTATTCTCCACAATTATCGAGCAGAGAATCCCTCACATATGTGTTTAATTGGCATCTGAGGAGCACAAGGGGAGGGGGGGGGTAGTGTCAATACGGCGCACTGTTATCAGCACCGGAAGGAGCCCCCAGAGCTATTCAAATCAGCGCCGACTAAAGGATTTCTTCTCACCGTCCTGAGGTGGTGAGCATAAATCCCACGTAAGTGCCAGCCACGAGGCTGTTTCTGGCTTAGCTCGGCACTAACAGCCTCGTGGCCGGCACTTTAGTTGGAGAATGACGGTTCTCGCAGCTAAGCACCCTGCTTTAGTCACGCTAACCACCATTCTGCGACTTAAGTCAGACTTATTGGACTTAGCGCACTGAATTTCATAGTTCCGGGAGCTCCTTCCTGGGGATAATCACAGCGCCCAGGGTGACAGAGTGTGTATCACACATGGAGCAAGTTATTTATCAGGATCTCAGAGATGCTTTATCGTTATTAGCGCAAAGTCTGCAAACAGTGATTCAGAGGCGCGCACAAGTGGCCGCAATAGGTGCGGAAATTTCCGCACTTATTTAGATGGCGGAAACTATGAGGCTAGGTGGCTCCTATACATCCGCTTGTGGGAGCAGCTGTCATCACTATCAGTGCACATTTGCAACAGCCCTATACCTGGGTGCAAAAGATCCGTCTAAAAACGTTGGAGATTTCTCCCCCTGGGATTGCCTGTCCAGACAGTGACAGCAGAGGGCTCTTCCCATGGAAAGCCAATTCCCTCCTCTTGCGGCAGTCCTTCCTGGCTGGTAGGGGCTGCAGCTGATCACAATCCCGACTGCAGCATGACGGCTAGGGAGTTATGATAGGCGTCAAAATACCCATGCCTATCATAATCCCAACGCCGAGGAAGACATCCCGAAAGAAGGTCTGGGGCGACCTTAGCGTTAGCCGCGGGGAGGAGGGTTAGGATTAGGTTGTCTAGCGGGGTTAAGTTTTGGGGGAGGAGCTTAGGGTTAGGCATCCCTTAGGGGGGAGAGTTAGGGTTAGGCACCCCCCTGGGAGGGTTAGGTTTAGGGAGCGGTAAGGGGGGGTTAGGGCTAGGCACCCCCCGGGTATAGATTAGGGTTAGGCACCTGGGGGGGAGGTTAGGGTTAGGCACCACTAAGGGAGGGTTAGTGGGGGGATAGGGGAGGTTAGGGTACTTACCTGCCACTGTCGACATCTTGATCCTGTCGGGCAGCCGCTGTCGGGATTTGAACAGCCACCGGCATTTCTATCCCATTCCGATACAGTCCATTGAAGTCGACTGACTTGTTAGTTTGTGCAAATGCGTTTGATCGTGATCCTGTGCGCGCGCACATTTACAGACACCCCTAGCTGACCATCGCAGGAGCCACCGCTGCCTACGGCACCCCCATAACACTCTCACATGACAGGGTGACACTGTCATAGCCCAGTTGCTGTCCAATGATCCAGCCAGTTCCTTCCAACGCAGGATAGCTAATGCATAAATGTATTTATTTATTAACAGTTTCTTATATAGCGCAACATATTCCGTTGCGCTTTACAATTGTAAACATTAATAGAACAAAACTGGGTAATAACAGACAGATCTATAGGTAGGAAGGCCCTGCTCGCAAGCTTGCAATCTATAGGGAAATAGGCATTGATACACAAGGATAGGTGCTATATATTGCATTTTGGTCCAGCCAGAATGCACAGTTTCTTGGTTGGCTGCATGATCCAGTCACACAGGAATGTCGACCAAATGTCATAAGGATGTGAGAGGAAGACGATGTGTGAGATTGTGTGTGGACTGTAAAAAGGGGATGTAATTAGATATGGAAGCTATGAAGGTTATGTGGGAGGTTCTGGAATTTGATAAGCTTGCCTGCAGAGGTGAGTTTTCAGGGATCGCTTGAAGGATTGGAGACTAGAGGAAAGTCTTATTGTGTGAGGTAGTTCATTCCATAGAGTGGGTGCAGCGCGAAGAAAGTCCTGGAACCATGAATGGGAGCAAGTAATGCATGGGGATGAGAGACGCAGATCTTGTGCTGAGCGGAGAGGTCGGGTTGGGAGATATTTTGAGATGAGTGAAGAGATGTATGTTGGTGTGGTTTGTTTAATAGCCTTATGTGTAAGTGAAAGTATTTTGTATTGAATACGGTAGTAAACCGGCAACCAATGGAGGGACTGACAGAGCGGGGCAGCAGACGATGAACGTTTCGCAAGGAAGATAAGCCTTGCAGCTGCATTCATAATGGATTGTAATGGTGATAGCCTGTTTTTGGGAAGACCAGTGAAGAGGCTATTGCAATAGTCAAGGCGGGAAATAATAAGTGCATGGATTAGAGTTTTTGCAGTGTCTTTGTGAGATATGGTCGAATTTTGAATATGTTTTTTAAATGTATGTAACATGATTTTGAGACAGATTGAATGTGGGGAACAAAGGACAGTTCAGAGTCAAAGCTGACACCAAGGCAGCGAGCTTGTGGGGCGGGGTCGATGGTCGAGGTATCAACAGTGATAGAGAGATCAGGTTGGTAACTATTATTGGCCGGTGGAAATATTGGCCCTGATTCAGAGCCGGACGCTCTGACCAGAGCGCTCGCTCTGAATCAGGGCCCACCTCCATTACTATGGAGCTCCCTCCGTCGTGCGCATGCGCAGTGCGGACCATCGACCCACTTGCGAGCGGACAGCCGCTCGCGAGTGGGTCTGAATGAGGGCCATAATTCATTCTGTTTTAGAAATATTAAGTGTCAGGTGGCGAGATGACATCCAAGATGAAATGGCAGAAAGACATTCAGTGGCACGGACCAATACAGATGGAGATAAATCTGGAGAGGATAGGTAGATTTGAGTATCATCCGCATACAGATGGTACTGAAATCCAAAAGAGCTGATTAGTTTGCCAAGAGAGGTGGTATAGATTGAGAATAGCAGAGGACCTAAGACAGAGCCTTGCGGTACTCCAACTGATGGTAGGAGAATCAGAAAAACGAACAGTAAAAGAGCGATCAGATAGGTAGGAAGAAAACCAAGAAAGAGCTGTGTCCTTAAGACCTAGGGACTGTAGTGTTTGTATGAGAAGAGAGTGGTCAACAGTGTCAAAAGCAGCAGAGAGATCTAGAAGAATTAGGAGTGAGTAATGGCCTTTAGCCTTGGCAGTGACAAGATCATTTACTACCTTAGTCAGTGCTGTCTCTGTGGAGTGTTGGGAACGAAAGCCGTACTGAAGTGGGTACAATAAGTTGTGTGAGTTAAGATAGTGTGTGAGGCATATGCGTACTCGCCATTTGTGTCCACAAACCGAGCTCTGCCCAACTCTGGCCACATGTCTATTAATATGACCAATCTCTAAAATAAACCAAAATGTAAACTTGCTGGACAACTTTCCCTGATAAGAGGTTGCACACCCATACATGCTGTTTAGTATATTTAATATATATATGTATATGAAGATCAAGCCATACTTGTATATCCTGGAAAATACATCTTTTAAATAACATATACCCATGGCAACCAATCAGACACTTGTTTTCTTTACTTTAACTTGGGCTAGAATGATTAAAGTGAATTTCTGATTGGTTGCTGTGCGTTGCAATACACATGTTTTTTTGAAAAAGACTACTGTGTCCCTTCTCCATCATGAACTTGGCCAGAGCCAGACCAGCAGTTTCTCCCTTTAAATGTCTAGCCATATCCTCCTGAGCTGTCTCTGCTGTCCTACCACATTGGGTGGTTAACAAACACCAGGAGCTATCAATCAAACGGACTTCCAGTGGTGTCGACATCAGGACGAGAGACAGTCATAGTCGCCATTGTGTGTTAGCGTCAAGCTGTGAGATTTCTGTGTGTAATTACATGAGAGAATGCTTCTGCTGTGGTTGTATATATATATAATATATATGACATAGTGGCTCTTTTCCTATAGATGTCCATCTGCTAGTTGTCTCCTAGACACCTGTCAACAAGATGACCTCCTCTTTCACATGTTTTATTATTGTCCACATAAGCTCACTCACTCAGCGTCTGAGAAGCCTAGGCTAACTTTGTGTGGTACTGGCCCTCCTCACAATGCAGGGGTTATCTCCAAGGCTTGCAGTGGGACAATGATAACAGGCAACAAAAGTATTTAGGGCCATGTTTTCTAATCAGTTGTCTATCCCTTGACTCATTCTCATGTCCAAAGACAGTTTCCACAATGAGAATGAAGTCGGTGAACCGTGCTGTCACGTGTCACATCTTTAGAAAACATTGTCCTGGGAGTAATTAACGGGTGTTTATTATCTAAAAATTAGTCTCCTTGTACGTCCTAACAACATTTTCTACTTGACGTTCGATGAGATGTTTGTCTTCTTGTTCATGGAACAGCAATTTAAGGGAACCATTGTGTGAATAGAACTCCTCCAAGCTCCTAGACATTTAGCAAGGGACATTCTCTTCTGATAATCAATCGTTTGATGTCCTCTTATAAGGTATAGAATGCAACAAGAATGCATTGGGGTATCAGAAAAAAAACTAAAGGAGTAGTTTTGAAACTGCAAGTTATTCATTGGGTCAGTGGTTCCCAAACTTTTTCTAATCACAGCACCATAGAGTATCAACATTTTTTCCACGGCACCCCTGGGCCAAAAGTTTCTTATTTTGAAGTTCAGAAAATATCTCATTAAGTAAATTGTGCTTATATGTCACCCTTAGGTTCACTTATATGGTGGTTGACAGGCTGCGCTTCTCTTTGTCCACATATTTTTTGATAGGCAAAGTAAGTGCCAATGACTGCCAATCACACTGACTAAAAATATTTTTATTCGGTACTGGACCACTAACCGGAGGCACCCCTGAAAGTGCCCTGAGGCACCCCAGGATGTCACGGCACACAGTTTGGGAACCACTGCATTGGGTCATTTGTTGGGCAGCATTTTTCAGTAGGTCCATGGAATGTGAGCTGAGATTAAGCACTTTGTGATTGCCCAACAGGGCCAGATTAACAATAGGAGGGATGGGACTACAGCTCCAGGCCTTCACATAATAGTAGGCCCATGATCTTGACAGCGTAATGATGACCAGCCACCCAGCTGCCCACAATGTCGGCCATAAATGATTGGCATTAAAAATGTTCCTCACAAAATTATGCAATGTTTTCTATTTTTACATATTTGTGGAGACTTTGGGGCTAATAGTGTAGGGGCTGTACACACCCAAACGGCACTGGTCACACTCACACGGCACTGGCCACACGCCTATATGGCTCTGGCCACATCCACACAGCACAGCACCACACTTTCTCTTCTCAAAATAGGCCCTTGATCATTTTTAGCCCTAGGTCCATGTGGCCCTTAAGAATGATCTTGTTCACGTAATAGAAAATGCAGATATGTAGGGGTATACGATTAGCCCCGATATATTTTCGGGGACGAAAAACAGGGATTTTTCATCAGTGATCCCATTTTTTTGCAGATTTTTTTTTTATCCCTGTATACTATTTGTTCGGCTGAAGAAATAGGAATTTTCAGCCAAAAACACTTCGGATCCATGATAAGTTCACTGACCTATAATGTTTTCGCCATCGCAGTGGCGAAAACTCAGCACTTTTTGGGAATTATTTTTTGGGGCACATCAGGTCCCCCCCAAAAAATCGCAGATAAGTGCCGGCGTCGGGATGGCTTTCGGAGTTAATTGGATAGCCCCAGGGGATCCATTAGTGCCCGAATAATGTTTGAGTTTAGTTGGATACAGCCCTCACACAATTGTCCAATTCACGGCAGACCAGACCCCAGATCAGACTGTTTATACAATCCTACTGCAGACCTGCTCACAAGATTCTACATCCAATCCTATTCACTTGTCCAATTTTTCAACAGACCTCCAATCTGTGTCTACTGAAGCAGTGTGCTGAAAAATATGTTTGGCTGCGCAGGAATGGGGATTTATTAATGAGGAATTTAATTATAATGGTGAAGAGGGGGAGGTTGAGAATTAATAACCTGATTATTGGATGGAGACAGGATTTCAGATTTCCAAAAAAAAAAAAATACAACAGCGTGGGGTCTCTTTAAGCTTGCCCTGGTGGTTCAAAAAATACAGGGAACAAAATGTGTAGGGGTCGCCCATATTTGATGAACCAGCACCAGGCTCTTGGAGCTGGTACTGGTTCTAAAAAGTATGAGGAAAAACACAAGTAGGGGTCCCCCATATTTTCAGAACCGCATCGGGCTCCACTAGCGGGGAAGGGGGGAGGGTAATACTACAGCCAGGGGACACACGTGACAGGGTCCTCTGACCAAAGAATTCATCACCCTTAAATAGTCAGCTCAGGCAGGGAATTCCTGGGGAAGTATGACCTCCCAGTAAGGGGGTCCCCCCTCTCCAGGGCACCCAAGGCCAGGGTTGAAGCCCGGGGCTGTGGGTGCCGAGTTGATAGTCCATTAGTAAGAGACTAATATTGTCTTTTACAGGTTCCAGCAAGCCTCCCCCGCATTTTGGTACTTGGAAAACCACAAGTACCAGCAGTTGGAGCATTAAGGGCCCGTTGGTACCTATAGTACCCCTGTAAAATAAATATTAAAATAAAAACACTACACAGCACTGAATATTTTAATAGTTTATTTCACTGCACCTTCATCTGGGGGGCGACGGCCTTTAAGCTCTTCTGCATAGCCGCCGCCCAACCAGGGCTTCCTGGCGTCTTCATCCCTCCAGGAGCTCTTCCTCGCTCCTCCTCCGCCACCGCACTGACTCCCGCCGCCTCGTGCTGGCTAATATTAGCTGGCACAAGGGGGTGGGGCGATGACATGGCGAGCCGTGACTGGCTCCTCATGGACATCTTGAATTTCAAAAATGGCGCCGCAGCGCCAATTTTGAAATGGGAAGCCATTCATTTGCTGAACAGACCACTTAGTACAGTAACGCTGAGATGCACTAATAATCACTAATGCGAGCACTTTACATCTCCTTCGGGATGCCAGCACCGTTCTGCGGATGCGTGGTCTGCTGACCATGCATATGTGAGCCGAGGGTGCCGCGGAGGGATCTGGTAATAGACAGACCGTATGCTGCAATGGCTAACGCCATCTGTAGATGGCACCCGCTACTGGGCCCAAGTTCGTCTGTTCTGCAATTAACGGTCACCATGGAAACCTATGGGGGCTGCTTTTTGCGATCAAAAATGTGGGTTTGCAGCAGATATCTGCAATATCTGCTGTGGGCCCCAATAGATACATCCATAATTAATATTTGCAGGTAACCCCTGAAAACTAGTGCTTTCAGGGGATATCCCACAGATATTGCTTAAAAAATAATCCCCTTTAACTTCTTACCCACTGGGGCCAAAAATCATACCCACTTTGTGCTGAAATGCCGAGTGTACTACTGCCCTTCCTCTGAATGCTCCTTACATGAAGCATTCTCCATTACCAAGATGGCTGCCGTCTGGTCTTCTGCGCATGCATGTAGCCATCTTGTCACTGTGTATCTTGTCACTGTGTAAAACATGGACGTGTTCCACTTAGCTCCAGAGACCATGCTGAGTATTGTGCATATACCCTGCGTGCACCTACACCGCCACCTTCATACATGACCGGCTGGTGCTCTGTATGTTCTCAAGCTCCGTTCAGTTCAGATTAAGGGGTCTGTTACTAAGCCTTGGATGGAGATAAATTGAACGGGGATAAAGTACCAGCCAATCAGCTCCTAACTGCCATGTCACAGGCTGTGTTTGAAAAGTTACAGTTAGGAGTGGTTGGTTGGTACTTTAACTCCGCCCACTTTATCGCCATCCAAGGCTTAGTAAATAGACCCCTAAAGCTGGCCACACATCTAAAGATTATCTGTCCAACCAGCCAACTAGTTGATTGGTTGGAATGAAAATCTGGTAAGGGATGAAAGCAAATGACAATCAGCAATTTGCTCCCATCGCTGGAAAATGGACCAAAACTGTTGTTTGGACAAATTGTTTAGATCAGTGGTTCTCAAACTCGGTCCTCAAGACCCCACACAGTTCATGTTTTGCAGGTTACTCAACAGGTGCACAGGTGTATTAATTACTCACTGATACATTTTAAAAGATCCACAGGTGGAGCTAATTATTTCACTTGTGATCTGTGAGGAGACCTGGAAAACATGCACTGTTTGGGGTCCTGAGGATCGAGTTTGAGAACCTGTGGTTTAGATCAAACATTTAACAAACTTGTCTGACGACCATTTTCATCTGTTTTCTGGCATTTAGGAGCAAATTGCTGATCATCAGTTACTCCCATTCCTTACCAGATTTTCATTCCAACCAATCAACAAGTTGGATGGTTGGATGAAAGTTGGTCTAGTGTGTGGCCAGCTTAAGTGTATAACTGTGAGTACAAGCAACTATTACTACACTTCATTAAACCTCAAACCTGGTTAAATACTTGGACATCTGGACTCCGCTGTTTACTAATATAACCTGCACTTCACCGCCAATAACACACACCCGTTCTAACACTTTGAACTCCATTGGAGAATACAGTGTCACTAGTGTTTCTTAATGCTAAACTACTATTCCCAGCATGATTCAGAAGTAGTGTTCCCGCTAGGCTGTTTTAGCGCTAAAACAGACCGCACTGAGCCATCCCCACCCGCAGGCTGCAGTGTCCCAGGGATGAGAAAAGCTGCGGTGACCGATCACCGCTGGGTGAATGGACGCCATGCGCACAGCATCTATTCACCATGAGGGGAGAGCTTGGGGGAAGCCCAGCACCTCCGTAATTCCTGGGCACGGCCCCAAGTGTGACAAATTGGAGGCGTGTCATAAGGACATGCTCCTCCCTGGTTGGTCAGGAGCTCCTTCGCTATGCGCAGATGCTCCCTGCCGGCACCCTCGGCGCCTTTCACTGCCTGCAGTCTAGTGGGACCACTTAGTAGGGCCAGTCTTAAGACAAATAGGGCAATTGCATAAACATCAGAAATCCACATAAACCTTAATGAAAGTTGGTTAAGGTACCAATTACATCATTTTCTACAGATTTTTTTTTTAATATATATATAATGTCACAAAGGCGGGAAGAATCACGGTTAGCAGTACGGGGGATCATTTATTCACTTCAGCTTCGCAGCCACTGCACAACAAACATCAAGTCTTGTATTACCGCTCTGCGTGAGAAGGACGTTCCTCTTCATACAAGATGAAGCAGTAACAGTACCGGTTTGCCACTCTGGCTTACAGACAGCATGCACCCTAATGCTAACCACCACCCCCAGCCTATCGTCTGGCCAGTTTGACCGGCGTCAGGAGCCCTGTGCCCTGCTTCCAGCATAGCCTTAAGCCCAGCTCACAGGTGGTGCTGATTGCTTGGTTGGGAACCCCAGCACACTGCAAAACCTGGACTGGACCTGACAACCAGCCTACAACCAGGTAATCAAGTGGTGAGTATTTCCTCTGTCTTGTGTCACCGTTGCCTCCCTGCCACAATATATGCTTTTTCTTTTTAGTTTATGGGACTAAACACACCAGTAAATATCGCTGCAGGGCAGGTGTCATTCGGACAGGAAAGAGTTAATCTGATGGACTGATAGACCGCAGGAGGGTTTTCATAGCACAGTGAGGTCTGTATAAAAGCTTTGCTCGGATAACGCAGGGAACCTCGGCGCGTTCACAGCGAACCTTTACTACCTCTTGGTTAGCTTTGCCACATGTAGAAGATTTTCAAACCAGTCACGTTAAATCTTTTTTTCAAAGGATTTTTTTTTTTTTAACCACCCTCCCTCTTGTGGATAGGAGTGGGCCGCCGGGAGCTTGGTACGGAGAGGCTGAAATCGCAGGCATGTGATCAGATTAGAGACTCAATCTGATGTTTAAGGGGAAAGAAATCCCTAGTTTTTTAAACAAGTGGCTTATTTCTGCAGCCATGCTCATTCAGCAAACGAAAACACATAACCCATCAACATCTGACTGGAATCATTGAAATGTGGATCGGAATTATCTAAAATAACTGCAGCTGCTATTTGATAACCGCCCTAGCAGCAGAACATGGATCTGGTCACATGAGCTGAGCACCAAGTGTTCGGATCTGTCCAATATGGTCATCCACGGGTGAAGTCCAACCAGCTGCAAAATTCAGGATGTTCCCATCGCCAGAATTGAATTGTACAGAAATTTTTGCTTTTGATTCGGGGCCTGATTCAGAGACGGACGCTAATGCGTTCGCAGCTGCGATTTCGCACGCAACTCAGCAGCGAAAATATGCTAATGTTAGCAAAGGTCACCCGAGCATAAGGACGCCCACTGCGGCCTTGGGAGCTCTTCAGACACGCAGAGCTGCGTAATCACTCGCAGTGGCTAATTTATGCACGGCCATGTAACGGTGTTCAAATGGACAGGCACGCCTGGGTTTCTACCGTATGACCACCGCCGAAACACTGACAACCTGTCACTCACTCTGCAATGGATTTCTATGTGCGTCCGCGATCGCTGTGCACTCGCAGTGCAGCTTATACGCACGCGCAATGGCAAACAATCGCTCGATCTGCGTGAGAATCGCAATAGTGTCCATCTCTGAACGACAAATCGTGTAACATATGTCCAAATCGTGATGCCGATGCGCTTACCCGCTGGTCATACATCGCATCTTCAGATCATGCCTACTGTAAGCAAGATTTTGTGCACGATAGAGCTTAAGTCAGATTGGAGACTTTTTAGCACCGTATCGTGTCCTGGAGTGCCGGGGAGAGCTCAAAGGGAATAGATCACGTTATCGCATCGTGAGCACATCGTCTAGTGTGTACGCACCTTTAGACCTGAGCTGATCTGTCACATCGGAATCGGTATGATTTACCGGCGGTTGAAATCCCGACAGCGGGTGCCCGACATGGGTGAAAATCCCGATCGTACCCAGGTAAGTATTCACTAACCTCCCCCCACTAACCCTAACCCTCCTTAGGGGTGCCTAACCCTAACCTTCCCCCCAGTGTTTAACCCTAATCCCCCCTTTCCCGCCGCCTATACCTAAGTCCCTCGGGGGATGCCTTACCCTAAGTCCCCCCCTGGGGTGCATAACCCTAACCCTCCCTCCCCCTGGCCTAACCCTAACCTCCCGGGGGGGTGCCTAACCCTAAGTGCCCCCCGGGAGCCCTAACCCTCCCCAACCCCCACGGCTGTCCGCGCTCGGCACCCGGCATCACTACGATCAGGATGCCGGGCGCCGGTCTCCCGGCATCTGTAAAATGACAGGCGTCTAGATTTAACCCTTGCCGGGATAAAGCAGTCGGGAAGCCGGCTGTCGGGATTAAGGACCTCATTCAGAGTCGGTCGTTGCGGCCGCACGGTCGTACGCCACCGATGTTTGCTAAACTGCGCATGCGTAAAATTCGCGATGCGCGTGCGCAAACTAGCTATTACGATCAGAAATTGCTCTCCTTCAACTTGGCCAGGTCGTTAGTTTGAGTGACAGGATGAGGCGTTTGTGGGTGGTAACAGGGGAAGGTGCTTGTGAACGGGGGAGTGGAGATCCGAACGCAGGCGTGCCTGACTATGCAAATGGCGTTTTATGGAAGTGCATAATTAACTAAGTAGTGTCATGGTACACGTGACATGGGAGGTTTTTACACTGACTTGATTGTAGTGCTTAAGAGAGGGTATGGTCAACTTTAAGGTCTAGGACCAGCTCCGATGGTTCCCGATGGTCTCGATTAATCCTTATATGCCCGGAGATGACGTGTAATGGGAACGAGAAGGGGGCGTATTTTTTAGTCTTATGGCCGCATCCTCCCCTTACTCGTCCAGCTAACGATCCCATCTTAACGACGCAACTTGCGAGCGCTTCATTTGCATATCCGGCCCCCTTTACCTTACGACCGTGCAGCCGCAACGACCGACTCTGAATGAGGTCCTAAGTCCGTCGGCTTCCCGACTGCATACCGTCACATCCAAGGTCAGCATAAATAAGAAAATCCGGAAGATAAAAATGACTGAACAGCGTTATTACAAGATTCTCTGCAAATACTGAATTATGTATTTCTAAGGCTGTGGGCGGTGCAGAGCAATGTTCTGCGGATATCTGGAGAGGTCTGTAAAGTAAAATACCCTGGAGAACTGAAAGACCGATTATGGCATACTCGTGATAACAGTGCACTTTTTGCATTTTAAACATTCCTCCCAAATACGATATCTGTAGAATGCTTATTTTTATTTTTCGCCAGTGGCTGAAAACTGCAGCTTCGAGTCGCTTTGCGTTACACTTGTTATTCCTTTTTGGTTTAATTAACATATTGATGGAGCATGACTAAATTCTTCCCTGAAGGCAATAAAAAAAAAAAAAAAAAAGCACACGCCCACAAATGTAAAGTAATTCCGAGGCGGGAAAATGGAGACAGCAGCGCGCGGTTTCCGGTTGCGCTGAGTTTGAACAATCCTGTCTGCGTGAGAAGGACGTTCCTCTTCATTGTTGTCTCGCTACTCAATTGAATACTAATTTAACCCCAGGAAAAAGAAAAAAAAAAAAACAGATGCGGACTTGTTTCCTTGTGTCTGGGTCCCAAAAACGCCTTTCTCTTTTCTTATCGAGTTTATACACAGCGGTCATAAGCGATTCATTCGGTGTCTGTAGCCAGGGTAGCCACTTTTTTTTTTTTAGTGTCTTATTTACAGTTTGACAGAGAAACAGTATCCTTTACAAGCTCCTCCAGAAGCTTTAATCGTCGGGATAATAGTGGCTGTCTAGAGATGAATGGAGTTTAGTGGACGGATTGTTTCAGAGTCGCAGGTTGGGGGTAATTTATTTATATGTGCACTTGTCAAGCACAGAATGGGAGGCAGATCAGTATGCAGAGAGGATGCCGGCCCATCTGAAAGCTCCGGGTAGAACAGAGAATTGAGTAAAATACCCCGAGACTTTTATTTTGTCAGGTGCCTGTGAACCAGAGCAAGCCGGGAGAGAGGTTCCCAGGCCCTGCTTCCATCAGGGAGGCCAAGTTCGGCCTAGCCTTCTGGGACTAGCCCTACGGCTCTGCTCCAGATGGGCCTAGTCAGGATTTCCACACCCTCTGCATAGCGACGGCATACTGAGAGTGTCACATAGCAACCGTACAGTAGAAACACCACAGCGGGGTTCTGGGAAATGAAACAAACGCTTTGACAATAATAATAGTTTATTTTAAACAAAAAAAAAACCACCTTGTAAATATATGACAATGCATTATTCAGTATATTAACAATATATTTGGTATATCTGAATAAGGTCCCAAAATACCACATTAAAATACATGTTCTACAGTTGCCTAGTGACATTCTCATCCTTTATTTGCACGCACACGCACTGTATACAAATATACAGTAAGTATACATACTGTATACATTTACATTTTATATATATGTATAGATTGTAAGCTCCTAGGAGCAGGGTCCTCCTTCCCACTGTCTCACAGCCTTCTTCTCTAGCACTTCTGTGACAGCCTTCACCTTCAGAGATGTATTGTGTATGGAGAATTGTGTTGCTAACTGTTATTTGTGTTCTGTTTATAATTTATTTACTGTATTGTAATGTATTGTTCTGTGTACCCTTTACTGTATGTACGGCGCCGCGGACCACTTGTGGCGCCCTACAAATAAAATGTAATAATATATACATATATATATATAACTCTCCAAGATCCGGCACTCAAAGGTATATTGTATAACTGGACCGGGTGCCCTCCTCACTGTGACCTCCAAACGGGGATACACTGACACATACTCCAACCAATGGCGGCACTCCGGATAACAAACAATACGGACACTTAGCTGGTTTTCAGCGACGTTTCAGCGCCTTTAATCAGCGCTTTTATCAAGCATATACAGTAATACAAATGTGAATAACAGACTTAAATAGCTCACCACCCAGCAGGCCAAACCTCCGATGTAGCACACGTGCGCTGCCAGACAGCAGTCGCACAGGACATGACGTCATGGTCAGCCGCTGGTGTAACCATAGTGATGTGAATGCACACTAATACTCACTGTGACTGCTCATCGAATGATCATAAGATAAAAGCAAACTCTGTGTCAAAACCGCTAAGCGGCCTGAAACAGAATATGCACCATTAAGTGAAAATGAATGAAAACACCAATACTCTAAAAACTTACTCTCTGCAGACTGCCGTAATAACAGTTAGTGGTGCTTGCCGTAGCGGTCAATAGATTATTGCTTCCAAGGGGGCTGTTTGATATGTTCGGACACTATTTTACATCTTAGTGTAGTCTTTGTCAATTTTTGGGCCTGATTATAGTCATAATAAGTTTTTTGTGGGTTTATACTAGGTGGGTACATATCTGTTGCTGTTCGTTTGTTTATTGTGTGCATTAATATTTTGTTGTACATTGTAAATTGACATCGTTTTATGTGTGCAATGTCATATATGTCAAGGTACGTCGTGTTGATGTTGTCGGTCATGTATGTATAGGTGTAGGTAGTGGTCATGGTGCTTTTAGCATAATTACGGCAGTCTGCAGAGAGTAAGTTTTAGAGTATTGGTGTTTTCATTCATTTTCACTTAATGGTGCATATTCTGTTTCAGGCCGCTTAGCGGTTTTGACACAGAGTTTGCTTTTATCTTATGATCATTCGATGAGCAGTCACAGTGAGTATTAGTGTGCATTCACATCACTATGGTTACACCAGCGGCTGACCATGACGTCATGTCCTGTGCGACTGCTGTCTGGCAGCGCACGTGTGCTACATCGGAGGTTTGGCCTGCTGGGTGGTGAGCTATTTAAGTCTGTTATTCACATTTGTATTACTGTATATGCTTGATAAAAGCGCTGATTAAAGGCGCTGAAACGTCGCTGAAACCAGCTAAGTGTCCGTATTGTTTGTTATCCGGAGTGCCGCCATTGGTTGGCATATATATATATATATATATATATATACAGTGTGTTTGTGTGTGTGTATATATATATATATATATATATATATATAATATATACATATTATATATATATATATATATTGTGATAGGATCACTGGTAAAGTGGTCTGTGGCAGGTACATTTGTCCCAGATTCCTGTCTTATGTGTTTTAAACCCCCAGGAGAAAGTCTGCAGTGTAGCAGGCTTGAGTTTCGGCTTTTTGAAAAGCCGGTTTGGGACCTGGGGGTTGTGGGTGAGAGGAGAGGGAGGGCTCCACCCACGGCCACTCCAGGTTTTGGTTCTCGCAGCCTGGTAACAGGCTTGTTAGGGTTTCCACCTGAGAGTGGCCAATATAAGCCTAGTGTGTTTAGGGCTGAGTGTCTCACCTGGGAGAGCAGGCAGGGAGTTTGCTCAGAGACACTTGAAAACCTATCTGTGAGTACTGTGCTGTGCTTTTGTTGCTGGTGAGGGCATTAGGCCCTGCCAGGTTCTGGTAGTGAGGAAACCACCTGTGAAGTTAGTGCCCCGACAGGGCTAGGATTTATGTTTATGTTTTCTTTATGTTATTTCTGACACTGTACAATAAAGATTGGCACCGACCAGCTTGTACTCGCATCCAGACTGGTGTGCTGCTTTCTTGCTGCTGTGTGTGTGTAAGGAAGGAGACCTCTACCCAGGAGAGGGACCCCTAATCTGACTGTGTCACAATATATATAAGTATAGATACATAAATTTAAAAAAAATAATTCGGATACGACTAGGCTCCTTCTGTAAAAGGGCGTGCTAAGACCATTCATTGGTTTCAGCAGCGTGAGTTTCCCGGTCATGATGTTCACGCAGTTTACAGGCGGCATATACGAAAAACCTTTGGCTGAAAAGGGAGAGTGTTAACTCACTCTCCAGCGAATGGCACCCTCCCTCTTTCGGCATCTGACTGGCGCTTGCAGTGAACCAGCGAGTGCGTTGGCCATTACTTCCCAGTGGCACCCGCGGCTTTATTGAAAGAAAAACTTTCTTATTTTTTGTACAGTGCCGTCCCTGGCTGCATGTTCCACAGCCAGGAACAGTGCTGTGGTGCGCCAACGACAACAGCTGTTAGATAGCTGCAGCTGTCAGACCGTTCATAATGGGCCAAACCATATCGCACCCTATCTAGGTATACGATCACTTCCCTGCGTTATGTCATGCAGGGAAGTGGTTACTGCAGCACATAACTTGTGCAGTTACAGAAATTGCATGTAAAACATCTTCATACATCTCCCCCCATGGTTTCCTACTGCTTCTCTTTATTGATATAGCCTATTGGGGTGGTGGTCACAATACATGTCAGGCAGAATGTGAAACTGTTAGGCCATACAGATAGTCCTTAAACAGTATGTCCTAGTAGTCCGCATGTATAGTAGAGAGAGGGGACAGTGCCGGAACGCACTGCTCTCTAACAAAACTAAAGATAACTTATCTCTGTGTATTTCGTACCCTGCATTGATGAGTGGATTGTGAGCATTAGTCTCTTAATATATGGTGGCTGGAGTAATATTTAGACAGAAATCATCTCTGATGTTTGTTATTATAATAAAGGTTGGTAATTAAATCGGATTCTGAATTTTAGCATCGGAATTTTCATGCTTGTGCAATTTCAACGTATTAAGGTGCAAGTCTTCTCTTAGGGACCTATTTATCAAATAATATTTCCAGAAAACAGCCATTTTCGGGAGATAACCACATATATTAAGTATCCCCTGTGTCACAAAACCAGGTCTTAGTCACTCTCACCCTGCCAGGGCCGGCCCAAGCCTGAAATTTTTGGTAAGCAAACATAGATTTTGGCGCCCCTTGGTGAAATAAACCTCATATATCAGTGTGTGAAATATCAGGAGTACCTGTAATGATGTAACAATTACAAAAGTTAATCTGTAGCGCAAAAGACCTACAAATGGTTATAATTCAATACTATACTCAGTGGCGTCACTAGGGTTGGTGTAACCCATACATGCCTACTTTCCCGGTTTGGCCGGGAGCCTCCCGAAAATCGGGTGCCGCTCCCGACCTCCCGGAAAAGTAGGCACTTGTCCCGGTAATCCTCCCTCCATCCCGTCCGCCCGATATACTAGAAAAAATATACCTGCAGCTGGGGCTTGATGATGTGATTCATGCTAAAATGTGTCATCGTGGCCCCGGCAACACAATGCCGAGATTACAGGCATTATGTTGCCAGGGGCAGGGTCGCAATGATGCGATCGCGAGGTCACGCCCCCCCGGCCCACCCTCAAAACTGACACGCCCTCCAGCTGTGTCGAGCGGTCTGCCTCTTGCGGGAGAGGCAGCCAGATAGTCGGCAAGCCTGGTGTAACCGAGTGCAGTAACTCATGTTGTCACCCCACATGGCCTTTTTCCAGCATCTGACCATACAGAATCCTTGGTAATAATAACAATGGCCCCAAAAGGGGAAAAAAGAGACACTGTGGGGGGCCCAACATGATAAAACAAACACACACACACAGACAGGTACAAGGTTTTAAACACTGGCAGTTTGGTGGCTTTTTTGCTATCTACAGATTTACTAAGGCCGAAACCGCTGCAAAACCGTTGTCAAAACAAATTTTAGAATAGAACAGGGCTGTCATTTAGAACGCACCATCAAACCGCCGGGGTTTAGAACCCGATGTCTAGTAAATTTTGCCCATAGCCACTGCATGAAAAAAATAAAACGCATTAGCCTCCATGTGAAAATAAAACGCATTACCCTCCATGTGAAAATAAAACGCATTAGCCTCCATGTGAAAATAAAACGCATATCGCTTTGCAGAAAAAAACAACACACACATGAAAATAATTATACGCACACATAGGCCCCGAACATGAAAATAATTATACGCACACATAGGCCCCCCACATGAAAATAATTATACACACACAGGCCCCCACATGAAATAATTATACACACATACATAGGCCCCCACATGAAAAGAAAATACACACACATAGGCCCCCACCAGTGAAAATGTATGAAGTGTTATAGGGACATTGGGACCACCCTAGGTGCTATACTCAAAGATCCATACTCAGAGAGAGGGTGACAGCACTGAGTGACAGGGAGAGGATGACATTAGTGGGTGACAGAGAGGGTGATGACAGGAAGAGGGTGACAGCAATGGGTGACAGAGTGACTGCAGTGGGTGACAGAGAGTGATAGCACTGGGTGACGGCGAGGGTGACAGCAGTGGGTGACGGAGAGATGGGTGACAGCAGTGGGTGACAGCAGTGAGTGACAGCACTGGGTGACAGGGAGAGGGTGACAGCAGTGGGTGACGGATAGGGTGATGACAGGAAGAGGGTGACGGAGAGGGTGACGACAGGAAGAGGGTGACAGCAGTGGGTGACGGAGAGATGGGTGATGACAGGGAGAGGGCGACAGCACTGGGTGACAGGGAGATGGGTGACAACAGGGAGAGGGTGACAGCACTGGGTGACAGGGAGAGGGTGACAGCAGTGGGTGACAATTATACAGTATTTCAATTATCTTACCTGTGCCCAACTACAGTGCAGCACGTGGATGGCAGCCTCCTTAGCAGCATCTAGATGCCCCTTCAGGTTGTTACTAGATCCAAGCGGGCCCTGACGTCATCAGTTACGTGGCTCCTTGTTGGATGTAACGCCGGGTACGGTCACGAGATCGCGACATCAGATCCCCGGCGCCCAAGCACAGCCATCAGAAAGGGGAGGAAGCAGGGGAACATAAGGTGGAAAGGGGAGGAGCTGAAGCGCACAGCCCCTCCTCCTCCTCCTCTGCAGGCACGGACTCCAGTAAGATGGGTAATGTCAGTCTGGGGTAAAAGAGCTGAGGAGAGGGGAGGAGCAAAGAGGGCAGTCCCTCCTCCCTCTCCATGCGTGCCTGTACTGTGTGTTCATGCCGCGGCTGCAGCACTGTCGGCAGGCAGAATAATAAGTCATTGTGACTTATTGTAATGCCGGCTCCTGTGGGGGACAGCGGCGGGAGATGGCGCCCTTACAGCTAAGCGCCGTACGCGGCTGCGTACTTGGCGTAATGGGCCGGCCGGCCCTGTACCCTGCCCTGCGATGCTTTACCAAGGTGGCCTATCCTGTACTAGAGTGCTGTCATTCCATTTCCTGAAGTTCATGGGCGCAGCCATGTTGGCTCTGATCAGACGAGCACCAGTGTCCAGTCTTTACCTGTCTCCTGCGCTCACATGACCGTTTCAGCTTATCTCTGATAACAGCACCCCATTTAAGCCTGCACCTGACACAAGCACCTTGTCGTAACAATGCGGTTCTTTTCCTACCAGTGATCTCACTCGCCAGTGAGTAAGTGCTACCTCCGATCCACTGCCGGACCCTGCGCTGCTGGCTTCCTGCAAGCTGCTGCCTCTGAGTTACTACTATAACTCTGCAGTCCTGCTCTGTATGCTGCTTCGAAGCCTGCACCTACCAGCCTGTGTTTAAGTACCGGTTCCAGTCTGGCTCTACTACTGATACTCTCACCGGTTTCACACAGGTCCAAGCCTGCGGTCCCACTCTGGCTGCTACCTGCGGTTCCACACCAACTGGCTACTGCTCTCTCTGGTCCTACTCTGGTACAAGCCTGCGGTTCCACCACGGCTGACTATTGCTCTCACTCTACAGATCCACTCCAGTTACTCTGCTGCTCTACCAGTAGTCCCAGTCCGGTTCAAGACTCTGGTTCAACTCCGGCTACTCTGCAATTACCTCCAGTTCCACTCCGGCTACTCTGCAGTTACCTCCGGTCCGAATCCGGTTCACTTCAGCTACTCTGCAGTTCCCTCTGGTCTCAGTCCGGTTCAAACATCTGGTTCCACGTCTGCAACCTTCAGTTCTTATCCAGTTCATCTATTGTCCAAGTCTGCAAGTTATTCTGCAATTCCAGACTGCTTTTATTCTGAAGTCTCCTAAAGACTCGCCTAATGCTTCCAGTGCCAAGTCTTCTTCCACAGTGTCCTCATCTACTAGCAAGTCCCATGAGTAGATCTCATTGCAGGTTCGCATGGACTTTAACCTCACTCCTGTCCTGCTTCATATTGCTTTTACTCAACATTGCAGCTTCTGACCTACTCTGGGACTCACTACTCACCATTCCATCGGCACCTCTATCAATGGTGGTTGTTGCCCTGAGGGTCCTCTCCTGGAGTTTTGGGGTTAGTGCTGAGTCTCTGCAACAAATGTTCATTCTGGTTGTTGGTGACTGGGTGCTGGCTTTAGGTTCCTTTTTGAGGATTTAGTCTCCAGTGACCCAGCTCTGATAATTGGTCTGCAGAATCCGGCGGGCTACCAATTACCTGAATTACTCGCTGTACTGCTTTCTGAGTTCTCAAACACTGTTTTCAGCCCCTTATCTATATTCAGGGTGAGGAGTTGAGTTCCACTCAATTGTTTCCAGGTGCAGACTGGGAGCCTTGCAGGTGTCACTGACGTCTCCGATGGCCCCAGGCATTACCACATGGGTCTCACCCATGAGTGGACTTCTGATTATACCACCACTATTCTGCTATAGCCCGTTAGCCCAATCCACGGGTCCTGAGTCGGGTCTAAAAACCCTTAACATGACACCCTGGATGAACCATGGAGGGACCGAAGCAGATATTAGAGATATCTGCTGTGGTCACCCCATTTTCGACAGTAGCCGCAGCCCCCACAGGTTTCTATGGGGGCTGCAAAGCTGGCAGATTTACAAAATTTGGCCCTCGGTAGGTAATACCATCTCCAGATGGCGTTCTCCTATAGCAGCTTATGGGCTGCTAATTTGCCTCTGGCTCCCGCTCCGTCGCCCCACGGTGATGCATTAGATGACCGACTTCCGCACATGTGTAGTGTGCACCAGGGTCCCGTACCAGTAAGCAGTGTGATAGCGTTAAGCTATTACACTGCTTCCAGCTCCATACCAGGACAAGCTTGTCAGAGCCTGTCTCCTGGCAAGAGATGGTTATTAAATTTGCGTGAAAATTTTAATTTTCACTTTGTGAATTTACACAAAAATGATCACATCCGCATTAAAAATGAGGATCGTGATAAATATGCCCCTAAAACCTGTTTATGTGACGCTGTTTTATTTCCAGCCTATGGGTAAAGAATGAGGCTTGCTTTCTCATTCCCAATTTAGTTAATTTGGAGCTCCGTGTGCCTTGGTAGCGCCGAACATCTTTCGTGCGACTTTTCACCTATAGATGCATCTTCACACAGTGATGCGAATAGCTGGCACACGCAGCTTCTGCTGATTAAAATGATATGCGGCATGCCTATGTTCTCTGTGCATCTGCGGGTGTATCTACGTTACAGTGTTTCGCATGCAGATACACCCCGCAGATGCACAGAGAACATAGGCATGCCGCATATCATTTTAATCAGCAGAAGCTGCTTGTGCCAGCTATTCGCATCACTGTGTGAATAAGACACATTTGAAGGAAAAAGTTGCACAAAAAGACGCCGCCGAGTCACGCCATGGCACGAGTAGAAGGGCTGTTTAATGTGCAAAGAGGCTAGATGTATGAGGACACCTCTGTATTTTCAGTTAACATTGTTATTAAGGGAGAATCTGAGCTGGGATGTATTTAAAACCAGTCTAGATTATGCCAACCTAGAGATATTAGATTTGCCCAGGGAAATCGAACCAGTGAGCCTGAACATAGCTGAACATGCTCCATGATGCTTGACCATGTCCCCTTCCTGCGATTTGCGGCTTTGAGCACCTGTTGTCTTGATTACCCAAAAGTGGGCTGCACAGTGTAGGTGTTCACCAAACTCCTGCAACGCACCTAGTGATTCTGATGTGCTAGGCCTCACCTACAGAGCATGCCAACAGAGCAGCGAGCAGGACATAACTGTCAACAGTCCAACTTGTGGGATGGCGGGGCGATGGTTCCGTTCGTTAGAAACAGAGCTGTGCTGTCTCAATCAGCACAGTTGGGAGGTATGCAATGTAAAGAGTCTGTCACTGATTTGGGACTTACTAATGGAAAAATAAATCCTTTCAAGCAATATAGAGCATGTTTCAACCCCAACTTGTGAGGAGGTTCTAGGTTTAGGCCTGAGTATATAGCATATCTGCAGATGAGGCAGCCATTTTGTGACAATGCTTCTTATCACTTCACTTGGAGTTAGTCACCTTACTGAGGCCTAGTAAGCTGTTAATAAATAGTCTGCAAACTCAACACTATTATTTCAGCTATAAAATGGATAGATTTTATTCATGTTGGCTGAACGTATCCCCCTCCGACTAATGTGTCCCGAGGTGCTGCCCTGTGATATTGAGGTGGCTAAGAGAAGCATTGATGGTGTGTATCATGTAAGGAGGGCAGGCAGTTCCTTCTAGCATGCTGTAGGCAGATGCAGTATTCATGGCTTTTTCCTCTCATGTCAGACACCAGAGAGAGGGTATCATTTCTGGGCATCTATCCAATGTCAGGATACCTCAGTGTGGGAGGCCTGCCAAATTGGCAACGGTGTCTTGCCCTCTGAAGTCGGAACCCAGGTGCTGCATTGTTGAAATCCCCACTGTTTCCAACCTTAAGGCCCGCCAGCTAACAAGCCCAGCTCTGTCTTCCTCTGTCATCCCAAACCCCCCGTTCCCTCCCCCCCATCCCGTAGTGAGACCTCACTACGCAACCTTGGGTATACTCTCTTTGGTAACTGCGGTCGGACAGAGGGTGCAAAGTCTATGTATCGTTTACTATGCAAGAAGATTGTACTTCCATGTCTGATAGATACATTGTTCTACCAGATTGTGATAAATGCACCTTATTGCTGCTATTTGTGGCGATCGGTTTTCGGGGCTATTTATCATTTGACTTGGGGCAGCTGCTCCAGTAAGCATTTGTCCCATCAAAGCCTAAAAGCCACACCTTCGCCACTGAGAGGTTACACTATGGGGCCAGGTCCTGACAGCGTTACAGTGGATGTGCATCGTGGTAGCTGTTGGAGGCGGATGGATTTAAATGAAGGAGATATCTGCGATAGTTCCTGTGTTATAGGCTTGATAATAGTGATTTTATTTATTTTACTGATCTTTGGAGCTCATTCAGACCCGTTTGCTAGATGCGTACGTTCGCTCCCAGCATATGCAAATTCGGCAAAATGACGGCATTGCACTGCAAGGCATAAGCACGCCCACTATATCTGCCGTGCAATCGCTTTGTGTATGTTGACGCCCACCAGCCTGTCTTAAGAAGCCCACTAGCGCACATCATCTCCAGGAAGTGTATGCAACCATCGGTACATCAAGTACCATCGGAAGCGAACGCAGCACTTGTGGTTGACTCTACCCTACCGCAAGCACTGCGAGCACTTCAGTGTAAGATACAACCAAGTGACGTGTACAATAACGCATCTTTGCTAATTATGCACACCCATAAAACTCTGTTATGACGGCCAGACACGCCTGCGTTCACAGCACCACTCCCCCGTTCACAAGCACCTTCCCCCTGTTACTACCCACAAACGGCACTATCTGTCACTCAAAGCAGCGTCCAGTCTGTGTACTACGAGCGCACAATTCCCGATCGCAGTGACTGGTTCGCGCATGCGTGTTTTGCCGCATACGCATGCGCAGACGGGCGACTATCGCCCATAGCGTGCGTCCGCAGCCTAGCGAGTGGGTCTGAATCAGGCCCTTTGTGCGGAAACTGCTATTTCAGCATGATTGCAAGGACAGAACGGCTTAATAGATAGTCCCATTTGTCATATATATTAGCAGAGTTGGCTGGGACAGCACTCTGGGCCCATAAACTGTTAAGAGTTTAGTAAAGTTTGCCCCTAATAGTACCATGGGCCTAGGGAGTTACTAGTGTTGCGTGCTGGGTTGCGCAGCAGGTGTGTCCACATTGGAGGCAACTGAACCAGGTCTTAGGTGTTTTAACCAAGTAAATTACCAGTCGGCTTGGACACAGGGTTAAACGTATTGTACAAGGCAGTTTCTGCACTGGATGCAGCCTGGAGCGATAAGGCTGAGTTGGATGTTGTAGTGCACCAGGTGATGACAGCACCTATGCTTCTTAGCGCTATGTGGTGGTGGCACAGAGATTGGGGGCACACTGTGGGGGCCTTAATGGAACTTATGTCGCAGAGAGTCTCGGGCACATCCATGTTGATGGTCAGGCCCTCTGAGCAGCAACGGTCCATATAACTGGATGGAGGCAGAGAGCTCCTCATCCAAAAATGTTTTCAAGCCAAAATAACCATTACATAATTTTGTCATGACGATTGTACCACTAGGGGCCATGCCATGGTAGCAAGTGCAGAGCCAACAAAATTGCAGCTTCCGTTCATATTAATAAATTAATAATTCTTCTGTGCAGGATAGATATGTGTTTACTTTAACAAACATAGAAAAAGCAAAATAAGTAGACACATTTATATTTTCTATTTGATATTTAAATCATACACATGTTTGCTTTAAGCATTGGACATTTTCTCGAGGGGTTTTAATGCCAAATAGGCCCCCCAAAAAATCATTTGCAAGGATCACCCTATGGGCCTGATTCAGAGCCGCTCGTAAGCGGACGCTCGTTCGCTCCGAGCGATGTTTGCCCAACTGCGCATGCGTACGGATCGTTATACGCATGCGCGAACCAGTCAGTGCGGTCGAAATTCATCTGCTCGCAAAATAGCGAATGCCTGAAAATTTGAGTGACAGAAAGAGGCGTATGTGGGTGGTAACAGGGGAAGGTGCTTGAAAACGGGGAGTGGAGATCCGAACGCAGGCGAACGGACGTTTTATGAGTGTGCATATTTAAAACAGCAGCGTCATTGACCACGTCACTGGGTTATTTTATAGCCAAAACTGCTCGCAAGATTGTGGTAACAAAAACCAACCATAAGAATAGCGAGCAGTTCATACTCTGGTCGATGTACTCGATTAATCTAATAAATAGCGGACATGACGTAGGATGCGAGCGGCCAGGGGGCATATTTTTCAAAAAAACGACTGCAAGTTTTGTTCGCTCGTTCAGACCTAGAGGCGTGAACAGACCGCAAAGAGCGAACAGTTCATTTGAATAGCCAGCCCCTTTTTTTGGAACGAACGACCGCAAATAGCGACCGGCTCTGAATCAGGCCCTATGTCCAATGTCTATTCTTTTGTCAGATACACTCTCTAATACAGTGTATCTAACGCTTGCTGTCACTAACTTTCCTTCATGGGTATAGGTGTAGTCACCTATACAGTATATAGCAGCTTGTTACACAATTGTCCTGCTTATCTATTTAAACATGTAACATATTGCAGCATTGCGCTATAACCAGGTTTGTAAATCCACGCGAGATAGATATTTTATTTTTAAATCCCCCAGTGGGTGGGATGTAACAACCCTAAAAATGCAGCCAAATCTCCAAAAACGACAATTTTGCTGCAAACCCCATATGCATAAATGTGGTTCACAGTGAATATCTGAGATAAAATGCCATGGGGCTGCGATGTGCCGGTATGCATCAAGCTTTGGAAAGTGAGCATTTCGGGAGCTTGTTCCTGATAGGCAGGGGCGCAGAGAGGGAGGGGAGCGGGTACAGATTACCCGGGCTTCCATAGGGGCCTGGCGGGGGCCCGGGTCCGCCCCCCCCCTCACAGCAGCCCAGCACACAGCAGTTTCCTATGCCTGTGGGGGGGGGAGCGATCACACTGATCGCTCCCCCCCTGGCTTTGAGGAGGGCTGAGGGGGCTCAGAGCTTTTTTTTGCCAGGAAGGGGGTGTGGTCACGCCTCCCGCGATTAGGCCATGCCCCCTATTACCCGGGCCCGCCGCGGCTCTCAGCGGGCCTGCTGATAGGCAACGCCATCTATACAAGGCTTTGCTACAGAAGCCTACGGGCTTCTTAACGCAGAGTTCCCCGACGGCTGTGAATGCGCAGAAGGACTTCCGGGTCATAGAGATGTCCTTTGCATTTTTATTCTTGCATATGGCATTAATATACGCCGCTGTGCATGCGATAAATTGCGGGATGTTTGATACTGTGATATGACATGTTTTTTTTCTGGTAATAGTGCATAAATACTGGTGCAGGATGAAAATAATTACCTGCTTATATGAGCTGGCAGGGCCGAATTAAGGATTTGTTGGGGGCCCCAACCAATAAAATTAGATTATGCTACATAGTGCCCCCATATGCCACATTGTCCCCTATGCTACACTGTTTCCCCCATTATGCCACACAGTGACTCCCCATTATACCACACAGTGTTCTCCTATTATGCCACTCTGTGTCCCCCTATTATGCCACAGTACCTTTATTATGCAATACTGTCCTCATATATGCCACACAGTACCCCAATATTATGCCACACAGTGTTCCCCATAGGCCCGACAGTGTCCCCCATTACACCATACAGTTTCACCCATATGCCACACAGTACCCCCTCATACTCAACACAGTGCCCCCCATATGCTGCAGTGTTCCCTGTTTTGCCCACTACTGATACTCACCTGTGAGCCCTGGTGGGTTCCTCAAGACTTTGTTGAGGTGGAATTCCTCTGAGGTCCGGACGACGCTGCTTCTGCAGTATGCAAAGAGCAGACCGAGCAGCTTTTGGCTCCCTTATGCATCGCGGAAAGGATGTAATGCTTAAGGGACTCAGGTGCTGCTGAGGTCAGCCGCTCAGCTGTGTGTCATGGCACGGTGAAATGCATTATTCAGGGAATCGTTTAAACAAAGTCTGTGATATGACAGTTAGGAGCTGATTGGCTGGCACCTTATCACAGACTTATCACTTTTCACTATGTCTCCTAACACTGCTTAGTAAATAGACCCCTGTTTTTGTCTGAATTGCAGCAGGTTTAGTAGGTGGTTATATGGCGTAGCCATTCAGCAGAGGTGGCAAAGTGGTCAGCTTCTACTAGCAGTGATCCATCATCAGCAATGGTGTCCATCAAACCAGCTTAAGAAGATCATAAATGCACAACATCAGTGTAGTTCTGGATAGTTTATAAAAAGTTATTGAGACATTTTCAATGTTATTGAATAGATTATATACACATAAATATATGGACGCATAGACACATACACACTGGGGTACATTTTGTGAGAATCCATTTAACTTACAGTATCTGTTCTGTGAACATTCTAATGGTCTGATTGGCTACGCATTGTCTTTCTCTGTGAATCTTCTTACGTCGGTTACATTTACTACAGGGAGATGAAGCAGTCAGTCTACTGCAGTGGTTCCCAAACCGGGTGCCTTGGGACAATCTCAGGGGCACCTCAGGTTGGTGGTCCAGCACCAAATCAAACTATTTATGGTCAATGTAAGAGGCAAAAACATAAAATATGTGGACAAACAAAAGCGCAACCCTATCCACCACCACATAACTGAACTTAAGGATGACAGGTAAGCATAATTTACTTAATCATTTTTCTCTGAATTTCTCACTAACAAACCTTTGGCTTAGGGATACCGTGAAAACAATGTTAATACTATAGGGTGCCTTGATCCAAAAAAGTTTAGAAACCACTGGTCTACTGGTTGGATCTAGCCTAGTGAATGTTTTAATGTTGTGATTGAAAAAAACAATGAAATGCATGTGGTCAATAGACTCCTTGCTAGCAGAATGCAAGGTGGTATTCTCCAGTCTTGTTTTGTTTGAATTATTGTTTTGGGTTGTACCTTCTGTTTCATGTCATTGTGTGCAAGTTGCTTTTATCATGACCCTATCAATGTACCGCCCTGCGTAACCCTAACCTAATAAAAGTGTCATGCGACCTCAACTGCTCTTTACATCTACATTTCAACAATGCGATTTCCTCTTCGGTTTATTTCATAGTGGGAGAAGATGACTTGGAGTTTAGGCTGCCAGAAAATGAGAATGTTTAAAAAATGTTGAATAAAGCAATACGTTATGTAATCTATATTAATATATAGTAGAAACCAGGGGCTTCAGAACGAATTTATATGGGGGGGTCGAGATATAATTCATTATTGGCACCCCTCCCTCCAACTTACCTGTTCCTGGATGGAGACGGGTCAGTAGCTCCGATGAGGAAGTGGCCGGCACCATGGAGGAAGGGGAGGGTGGGACCACCAGGGAGAAGGAGGCAAGGGCTGTGCGTTATAGCAATAGGCTGCACAGCCACTGCATTGTCCGCACATTACACCTCCCCCTTCTCCGTGCAGTGCAGGGGCTGTGCATTATAGCAATAGGCTCCATCACCGCTGCTGCAATGGCGCATTAGAAATGTATTTTGGGGGGAATTAACCGCTCTCTTGCCCCTCCTCTTCCGAAGCCAATGGTAGGAACTTATTATCATTACATATTATATATATATATATATATATATATATATAATCCAAATGGGAAACAGCACATCCAGCATATTAGATAATAATGAGGTGCTCCATTAGAGGCCAGCTAAGTGGCCCAAAATATAGAAACATGCATAAAGATGGGCACTCTCAGTACTGAAAAAGTGAAAACGTTTTTATTGAAGCTCACATATTCTTCAAGCGATAATCAGGTCGACGTTTCGGTCCTCCTGGACCTTTGTCAAGACATAGAAAATCCAAACTGCACAAACACCACCAAAGACGCCACCTGTCTTTGGTGGTGTTTGTGCAGTTTTTATTTTCTATGTCTTGACGAAGGTCCAGGAGGACCGAAACGTCGACCTGATTATCACTTGAAGAATATGTGAGCTTCAATAAAAACGTTTTCACTTTTTCAGTACTGAGAGTGCCCATCTTTATGCATGTTTCTATATATATATATATAATATATATATATATATATATATATATGGTTCATTAACTATCGCCAGTTGACTTTGGTGGATTGCATTACAGTGCTCAATGATTGAGGGAAGACTGTATGTATCGGCCTGGGGACTCTGCATGAGACATCGGTCAGGAGGAGGATTACAATTTCACGGGTGTTCAGAATGAATGGCTCACTATAAGCAAAGGACAGGATCACTTCGACCGTCTTACATACTGGAAAGCCACAGAGGCTGCCTATATTTACTGATCAGTGGGATAATCCGGCCATGTTAAATTGGCGTTCAGTTTAATCTGTTTAAAAAAAAAATCTCTCTACCTTGTTTTTTCTTCTTAATATTAGATTTGTGCCCCTCTCCTGTTTCTCTAGCTCAGATAAGCCCACTGCCACCAAATTTAATGCACAATGGTCATCTTTGTATGTAACAAAGGGCTGGAGAGGAAAGAAAGTCAAAAAAACCAAAACAATTAGGAGTTTGTGAGACTGCCAGACCACTGCAAAGGTCTGTCTCAGCTGTGTCTCATTAATAATGGTGCTGTCTATCAGGGGAGATAATCATTTTCCACCCTGTCTCTTTCCCACCATTGGCACAAATGCACATCAGAAAGACATACGTAGACACATCTACATGCATAGAGGCCACCAATTCACTTACATGTGCCTTAAACAATTAATGAAACTGACATTGGCAGTTACATATCCTATTTTGGATTGTATTAATATTCATATTCTATGTTATCATGTATTCATTTTACAAGATCTTATTATTAATAATAATAATAATTTGCAATTCGGTATTTTGAATTTTTATTTAATTATTGCCATTCCACTTTTAAAATATTTAAATTTCCCCTCCCTAATCAATAAATTGATGCACCCTTGATTTATCAATGAAACTGCTTTTAACTTGTCCGTCTCTTTAAAAAAAATAAATTGCACATCTGTTATACTCATATTAATGTTGAAATTCTCAAGTGAAATCATAAAAAAACTTTTTTTTATTTTTAATCCTTTAAAATGTTTTTCACTCTTCTGTCTCATAAAATGGCAAAATTGATCGGAGATCCACAATCCTTCAAGTACTCTGCAATTTAACAAATTGTTATGATATTCAGGTAATGTCATTAGGTTCATTACATGCATGGGGGGAGACCTGAATCGGGCTTATGTCCAAAGCATTATGAATAACTCTTGCTTTATTTTTTTATTCTACTACAAGTGATAAGTGTGACCTTTAATAATGGGTGTTAGCTTACATTGTCTCGTAGTTCTGTAATATGTTTATGTCAATGTATTGCCTGACTGCTTACCCATCTATCTTCTTTCAGTAATTTAATCTTAACAAATAATGTATGCTGCATTTAGAGGTCAGTGTATCCCTATTACCCTAAGTAAAAGCTTGATTCTGCTATTATGATATCCTAGATCAGCCACAGCTATCCAAAGTGCAGTGAAACCCACCAAGAAAGATTGTTCCTGGAGCTGGAGATAAGTGGGAAACGGTAAATTTAGTCCACACTAATTATAAACACAGCAGATGACCCTTGATGATTTTTTTCTCTCTCTATGCTCTTGCTACCAAGAAACAGAGAGAATATGTGCCTGTCACCCACTCACAGCGGAGGCAGCCATTTTGTACCCTCACCCAACATTCAATAGAATGCAGCTTATCCTTTCACTCAACAGAGTTCAGAGGTGGGGCACTCTCAAATAATAAAGGGACTGGAAGAGTTAAGTTAAAAAGACAGTAAAGAAAATTCAGGCTTGATGACTTCGGAAAAATGGCACAGTTGATGTGACCTAACTCATATGTACGAATATATCTGAGATACATCTAAAAAAAACCTTTTCTTATCTCATGCTGGGTACACACCTGGGTGACTTCTCTGCTAACCCAGGAATCCGCAGACCGAGCGACCAATTGGTAAGCCAAAACATACTTGCCAATCGGCCGCTTGATGTGTGTGCACTGACATCACAACTGGGTGGGCATTTAAATTTGCTGACCTAGCTGAGATGTCAGTCACCAATGGGTCCCTGCAGCAAATGTATGGGCGGTCGGCAGGTCACCCGTGCAGCCAGCCAGATGCGCTGATATATATAGTGGCATTTGCTGTGCTGAAGGGCCGATGCAATATGTTTCTGAACCTCATTGTTTACAGACATATTGTGTGTACACACTCGCCAATGCACTATGCAACATGTCGTTCGTCAGCTGATTTAACAACATCACATAGTGTGTACCCAGCATAAGATCACAGAGGAAAAGTGCCATCGGCTGGAAGTGTTATGGTTTACCTTGAGCATAGGAGTTCTCCACTGTAAGAACCTTGGAATTGCTTACACCATGCGTTCATGATGGCGAATTCACTGACAGAATTTAACAATGATTCGCACAAGATATTATATCTGTAGCAGTAATTAGTCGAGGTCAGTATAGGTATTAATGAAACAAGTAATTTGTCTGACTGAAGTTTTTGGGGTCAGAAAAGAAGTTTGTCTCACTCCCACCCCCTCCCACCCGCTTCCCTGAGGTGAGACTAAAGTGTTAACTATCACAGTGAGATATTAATACTTTTTGTGGGTCAATGTCATTTGGACAAACTTTTTTAAATGTAGCCTAGGTTCTAAGTGCTACTTGTTAATTGTTTAACCTCTTAAGTAATACATTTAGTTTCATACATGTTTCACACATTTCATTCTTTTGTTTGATAGAAGTCAAATTATAGCCAGATACATTTATTTTAGATCTTCTTTGAGAATGTTTTCTTGATCCCCATTGTCGTCTTTCACTTTCTGTAGAACTACAGAGAGTTTAAAGTGCATTTCACCTACATGAATATTTGCATTAGAACAACTGGGTAAAGCTGACAAGACTTTAAAATTTAAAAAGCACAAACATCAGGGTAGCTGGCCAGATAACCCTTCTAATAATTGGGATCAAATACTTTCCCCATTTGCACGAATATAAATAAATAAACAAGGTTTGGTCTGATTCCCCTTTAAGCAAATCCTGTTCATGCGTCCTAATCTTCCCAAATCACACAGGCATAAGAAATTTGTAAATAATCTATTGTCGAGTCATAAAATATAATCAAAGATAAAGACTCTCTTCTATAATTTTTGTTTACCTCATAAATCTAAGACTTAATTTGCTTGTGCGCTTTTTTTATTTAAAGAAGAGAACGTGGTAGAAAAAAAATCATAATCTCACACATGCATAATCTTTTCAACTAATTGATGCCTGACAATTAAGACTGTAGAATTTTCTCTGCAGACTGTTACATGCAAATGAATTATCGGATGGATGCCAAGATCAGCCAGAGAGGGTAGGATATCATTCAGCTTGATAACCATGTAATACTGCGCCAATCTACACCTCAGCTTCCTAGCAACATGATATGGGCATGAAAGGGGTATGCCGCTAAACAGATTTCACCTGTGTGAGGTCTGCCATTTTGTAGCGTTTCACCAGCTTAAGATGGTGGAATGTCCGTAGGTGCTGCACAGCTTCTCATGAGGAGGCAGAGGAATGGGGTATTCTGAAGGGCTGAGGAAAACTGGGACACATTTATTGCTGTAAGATGGACACTGCCTAGTCCCTCTGTGATGTGCGATAGGAAGGAAGAGGAAATAAAAGGGAAGAGTATCCTTTATTTTTTGGGGACAGAAGCACAGACACACATGCATTCTTTTGCAAAACAAGATCCCCCCCCTTTACTTCTCCCAGGGAAGAAGCCAACCTCTAGTAATGCAAATTACATTCATTATGCAGATGTATGCAAATCAGATTTAACTATTGAATGAAGGACTCAATTTTCCTAATGGTTTAACTCTTTGTAACACAGTGAGAGGCATGCTAGTAAAACGCAGAATGTGCGTGTGTGCCTCTGGTTCGCCTTTTTCTCACATGCAAATTATCCATCCCCATTATATAAGAAGGGGGTAGGGTTGTTAATTGTTGCCAAGTGACTACAACGTCTTTCTTCTGCAATCTGCTACATCCCCCGATAACACCCGTATTCCATGTGAAAACTTGAAATATCACATTAAAAAAGGCAGCCATCACTGTCTGCATAGTTCCAACAATTAAAGTACTACTTCTTAATTCTACATTTTTTTTTTAATTTTTCATTGTATTTTTTATTTTTTTACATTTTTTTTACATTTTAGTACTGATTACTGCAAATGAGTTATCAGTATAGAAGTTCAATTAGGAATCAAAATTTAAGAATATACACGGCTTGGCAAATTACGCTGGTCGCCAAGATATGCCATCTAGACTTTGATATACAGCATTTGCCTATGAAATTGAGGAAAATTTTCTTACGTTATTGCAGGAGTTCAAACTATTAAGTCAACTATACTTGTTCCATGTTAAATATAAAAAAAAAAGAAAAAATATCTTTTGGATAAACAAAAATGACAACGATTACTTTCATAGCCGTTTCAAGACTAAGTCCAGTCTGTGGTTGCGAAATTCAAGGATTTTATTGTCAGAACCTGACACCTTTGCGAAATAACCTGTTTTGCTACAAAACTATATAATATATATAACTATAAAGTAACAATACATTTTTATTTATTTTTAAAAATGAGGCTTGTTTAAGCTCATTATTTTTAACAATGTCACCTATGTTCCTGCTTTTTTCAGTGAGAAGTGTACTTCTGCCCAACTGATTCATAGGAGCTTGTTGCAGTATATGTACTGTATAACGCATTTGATCTTTTCACTTATTTTAGAACATTGAAAACACCTATCAATAATTGTCATCTCAAAACTCATCAATTTGTTAAACAATTACATTCTGAATCCCTAATTCTTATAAAAATATATATTATGCAATAGTTTATTTCTAATTTATTTACAGGCCAGAGCTATTATAACATACAGTCATTGACATATATATAATACTAACATGAATGGCAAAGCAAAAATAATTACTCAATTATATTTTACATTTAAATAAATCTTAACGCAGGCCAATGTTAAATTTTAAAAAAATATATATAAAAGATCCACTTTGGCTGTCTGTATTGTTCTTATTTCACATAGACGGAAATGTATTGGTCTTTTTACGAGTCTATAAACAGCAAATGCCGGTATATGCTAAGGTCGAGTCTCCCTGCATCTGCCAGTTGTACAAAGCTTATTTGTTCTGCAAAAGATGGATGTGACATACTGCCCGAGCTCCAGTCCGGATGCTGCATAAATACTAAACCAAATGTAGACATAAAACAAAAGGATTTTTTCTGGAAGATGACCATAGGTTAATTATGCCCATACTACAAATCAGAATATTTGTTTATATATTTTTTGTGAGGGGGGAGGGAAATATATGGGGCCAAATACTGGACTGCACAAATTGATTTTGTTCATCCAGCCACCCTTTGGAAATGTTTTCTATATGACTAATCTCCATTAAAAAAAATACAGATGAGTGTTGATGAAATCCATCATAAGCAATCGGATGTTTGCTTTCATTTTTATTAATGATATGGAAAATTATTGTTTGAATCTGATTGGTTTCAGTAGGTTACAACAACTTGTCCAGACACTATGGAGTAGATTGGTTCCATTTGTCTTTTTCAAAAACTCTAGTCAATCACATTATAGTTATCTTTTTTTAAAGTTCAGTCTAGGATATAATAGCTGCAATCTGATTGGTTGCTAAGGAAAACACCTTCACTTTTCCATTTTTTTTAGACGCTTTAGTAAATATATCACCTTGTCCTTTCTGTCAGTATATTGCACTTCACTTTTTAGATATATATTGCATACTTCAATGTTTTTCTTTTTTTGGGGGCCACACGTATATGCAAGAATACGAAAAAATTCTGAACAATGCAAAAACTGGACAATGCCAATATAAGCCATACACCTTTTTTAAAAGAATAAATAAAATGATTACAAATGCAAACAGGTTTTTTTTAAAGGTTTATTCTAATTGGGTCAAGGATATATAATAATTTGGATGGACCTCTTATGTTTTTAGATTTTAGTAAATGTTACTATTAAAAAAAAAAAGTTGTGTGAATTAAGAACAGACTAATTTTCGCAAGCTGCAACAATGTTAGAAAACACCAGGCTACAAAACTTATTGAGATACAGTATCACACCTATGTGTAGCCAAGTTGAATAGAAGACCCTCGCTGGGGCCTTAGGCCACACATCAGTATCTGCCTATGTTGAACGGTTTTGGTCAATATATTATCTGGAACTGAAATTGGATGTGGTTCCTTTCATCTCTAAGCTTGTTCACAGCATTGCGAAAAACACTAAGGGAAATTTATGAGTTCAAAAAAATTGTTAAAAGGCAGCACCAATGCTGTATGTTCATTTTATGTGACCTAATGCACTGGTGTTTGACAATTTCCCTCTTGATCCATGTACATACCTGGGAGAACATGTCAGGACGCTGGTAACTATTGGAAGCAAAAAAAAGCTATGCCTGATGGAAGGAGATAACCATGTTAACAACAGACTGTACTTTTAGGGGCCTAGTTATTAAGTGTTTTGCGGCCAATTTTGGAGAATTTGCTCAATATTTAAATATGGGGGCTATTTATTTTGAAGGTACTGCAGTGCAGATCAGAGATACATGTGGCAATCCCTCTGTTTGTGATCCCTGAAGTAGTCCCCCCATATCTTTCTATGGGGACTGCGAAAATTGACTGTTTACCAAGCTCCAAGCCTAGCTTTTCATAACATGGCACTGATAGCTGATGCCAGCTTTAGATGGTAGTACCATTGTAACCTATAGAGAATAGTGGTTAATTGCCCTGAAAAACTATTTATTTTACTGTGATATGTGTTGATAAGAAATAGTAGTTATCTGGGGAAATGCGAGGGATATTAAATTGGACCCTTCTTGAGGTGCTTTTTAGCCTCTATTTAGGCACTGTGTTATCGAAAAGCATATTTATGTGGGCATGTACAGCCAATTTGATGTTATTTAGTAACAAAGTGAATAAACTTATATAAACCAATCAGACATTTGCTTGTGTTGTCCAACTTGAACTTGATCAATCCAATCTATCAAAAATGTTTATTTTTGTGTACATTTGTGATAATGTGTTTGATCTGTCACAACTAAATTTTGTATATGTTTGTTTCTATCTACACTAAGGGTGAGATTTATCATTTCTTGGGGAGCGAATCGATTAAACACGAGGTGAATAGCACCAGGAAGTTGGTCCCGGAGCTATTCAATTCAACGCGCTGTTTAGTCTAACTAAAACAACTTAAGTCGGAGAATACAGTTTCTCGCGACTTAACCTGGGTGTTTGGTTGGGAGAACCGGCATTCTCCGACTAAAGTGCCGCCGCAAGGCTGTTAGCACCGTGCTAAGCCTGCAAACAGCCTCACAGCCTACTTTTTCTGCTCACACCCTCCTTCTCAGGGCTATTAACTGTGCGCTGAATTGAATTGCCCCCTTGGAAAGAGATAAAATAGAGAAGTTGCTCCAGGCAACTGTCAGCTTCTGTAATTTTTCTAGCACAGCCTAAAATGAAGCTGATTGGTTATATGGGCAACTTTATCTCTCTCCCAGATTTGATAAATCTCCCTCCAAACATCAAATGACAGTTTAGAAGTATTTATTCCAGTTATTTTTTTTTATTTTGGCAGATTACTCCTAAATACAGTATAGTCTTATAGTGGTTACAAACTAGGTCGACAGACTGATCCGCCGACCTAGCAGCCGTTTGGTAAGCTATGAACACTTACTGATCGGCTGCTCAATATTTCTGCCCTGACATCACAACTATTTGCTCGCCCAGTTGAGATGTCAGTCAGTGGCGTAACTACTGCCCCCGCAGCCCCCGCGGTGGCTTGGAGGCGCTGGGTAGCTTGGGGGCGATGGGGGCAGTAGTAGCAACTACGGAGGGTGCAGGGGGTGCGGCTAACTACAGGAGGCTAACTACAGGGGGCTAACTACAGGCGGCTAACTACTAGAAGGGGCACTACAGGGGGCTAACTACTAGAAGGGACACTACAGGGGGCCCTGCATAATGGGCACTACTACAGGGGGCACTACTTTAATGGGCACTACTACAGGGGGCCCTGCATAATGGGCACTACTACAGGGGACCCTGCATAAGGGGCACTACTACAGGGGGCATTGCATAAGGGGCACTACTACAGGGGGCATTGCATAAGGGGCATTTCTACAGGGGGCATTGCATAATGGGCACTACTACAGGGGACATTGCATAAGGGGCACTACTACAGGGGACATTGCTAAAGGGGCACTACTACAGGGGGCATTGCATAAGGGGCACTACTACAGGGGGCATTGCATAAGGGGCACTACTACAGGGGGCATTGCATAAGGGGCACTAGTATAGGGGCATTGCATTTTGGAGCACAACTACAGGGGGCACTGTCTAAGGGGCACTAATTTGATACACAGTTTACAGGTCATAAACTATGTTCCCAATAATCTGGTTCTACACAGACATAAAAACTGTGCAACCTGTCTTGAGCTGAGGTGACGGACTGGCAGGAGCAGAAAGGAGGGTTGGTGAAGTAGATCTGTCAGGGTGGGATGTAATGGGCATTACTGTTTGGCATAATGTGTATTTGGCATTACTGTGTGCACAATGTGCTATTAGGGGCATTACTGTGTGGCATAATGTGTAAGGGGCATTACTGTGTGGTATAATGTGTTGTATGTGGCATTACAGTGTGGCATAATGTGAAATAGGGGCATTACAGCATGGCATAAATTTGTTATAAGTGCTTTACTGTATGTCATTCTGTGTTATATGTGGTATTATTGTGTGGGATGTGTAAGGGGCATTGCTGCGTGGCATAATGTGTTGTAAGGGGCACTCCGGTGTGGCATAATGTGTTGTAAGGGGCATTCCGGTGTGGCACACTGTGTTATAAGTGGCATTACTTAGTGTGTCATAATGTGTAAGGCACGTTGCTGTATCATGTAACCACACATCTTAAACGTAGTCTTTGGGTGTGTTTGATCTTTGGGTGGGGTGGGGCGCCTGAAACTTTTTTGGCATGGGGGAGCAAAATTTATAGTTACGCCACTGATGTCAGTGTTGGCTATCCCTGAGCCATTTTACGGGCGGTCGGTGGGTCGCTCATACACACGGCCTGATGCACCCATATATCTCTCAGATAAATCTGTATGAGCTATGATGAATGGCCGACCTGATATGTCTGAACGACGTTCAGAGACATATCGGGTGTACACACACCACTGATGTACTCGCGATATATCGTGTGTCAATAGAACGAACAATATATCACTGAGTGTGTATGCATCATTAGAACTTGCAAGATAGGAGCACTTCACAAATATTCTCTCTACTTACATGTTGTGTAGTGTTACATCTGTAGACCTTCTCTGACATTCGTAAGTGTAAGACCTCTTTCTAGCGTTACGGAATTCTTAGTACACCACAAAGACTTCATAGAGATCTTACAGTAAAACATCAACTGTGAAATAATTAAAACTTTGTTGGAGGACAAACCAAATCTATCCTGGAAATTAACATGGATATCCTTGGTGGTTGGCCTACATCTGTTGTCAATATGCTGTCTCTAAATTTTACAGAATTTTGCTTTTTGTTTGGTCTTTATTGTTTTGTGTTTTTACCATTTTACATGATGTTGTGTATGGTCTATATTTGTAATTGCTGTTGTTGTTGTTTTGTATGTTTTTCATTTCTGTTCTAACCTTCTGCCTGGAGACTTCTTTACAGGCAGAGGGTTAAGAAAATGAGGCACACCATCATCGCCGCGGAAAGCAAACACCAACAAAAGGTCTATTGAAAGTCACCCAGACTGAAACCCTCCAGCTCAATTAGTTAGGCACACACAGTCACAAAAAAAGCCTTGCATTCAGGCCACCGGCTGGCCGTGGAGGACAAGGCGAAAGAAAAGATTGCTCTCCACAGCTTTCGCAGGGTGTCATAACAAGCGCACAAACCTCTTATTGTGGGATTATTGGAGCTAAGAGCTCACCAGAGGGGTTGGGACTGAATCTGCAAAAGTGAAGGGGGAGGTAGGGGTGGGTCTATGTTAACAGGACATAGGCTTGTTTCCGACAAGACTTGGCATTCACCAGCATGAAAGAATCCGACTTCTGTTGCTTCAGTCCTATGTTTGGGATTTCGCTGGTAGCTAAAAAAATGAATGGTTAAATAAGCAACATAGTGTGTTGCCACATCAATTAAACTTATAAAAATATTCCATTCAACTAGCAACATGCATTCAGTGATTTGCAATGTATCAGCATTATAAACAAACAAAGGCAAATAACAGCAATGGGTACCTTGACCATGCCTTGACATGACTGCTTCCTGTGACTTTTCATTAAGTTCAGAACTTTCCTGCAGAGGAAGTCAGGGAATATTGATTTAACCTGATAAAAGTAACTGATTTGAAATCAATAGCTGTTGGTTAGTACACTCATTTTACCTGTCGAATTTTCTGCGGATTGAATTGACCCCTTTATCGTTTTGCTGATTGCCCACATTGAGAGAATGTGTCATTAAGTGTCCTTTACGTTGAAGACCCCTCTAGGATAGAGGAATTCTGGGACACGCAAGTCAACATAAAGCAACACAATTCATACCAGATAGAATTTCTACAAAGTACTATATATGTTTCAAGAATAGGGGCTAAGTTTGCTTAATATGTGATGCTTTCAGTCAAATTGTTGTATACAGAGTCAAGTTGAAGGGTAAAAGGGACATGGCCTATATTGAACCAATCTCCTGGTTTTATACATAATTACAAACAGCAAACGACTATAACATGACTCAAATCATGCAACTCAAATTACCAATAATATTCTGTTTTGTTTCCCTCAGTATGACATACATTATTAATAGGAAAAATCACTGGCACTTCTCTATAGGACTTAAGGAAAATAATTAATATTGCAGCTCATGTTTGTGAAAGTGTGGCAGAAAAAAACAGTGACAGTGCATGACATTTAGTGACTGAAGAACAATTTTTTTGATTCATTCATTAACATTCAAGTAAGATTAAGAGATCAGTAAGAACTTTTAATGGTTTGTTATTAAGATCTCCAGAGAAATATCACAAGTATAGCTATGTTGAAATTTTAAGTCATCCGATAACATCTTAGTATATAATAAAATAAATGTTTTGCTTGTCTAAGAAACACTACTTATTTAATGGTCTTTTTACATGTATTCAGTTATTTTAGTAGTCAAATTTTTTTTGGGGGGGGGGGGGGCGGAGGGTGGCTCTGCCCTTCTTTGTGTAGTGTCCTTCCTAACTCATTCCATGTCAAAATGTTGATTTTTATGTCATCTAAATTCTATTTTTCCAGCATGGTAAAGTTAGACATTTTTGTCATTGTTTATGCCAGCCATTAGTTCTTCCTTGGACCCCACTGAACAAAGCACTGAACAGGTGGCAGACCCCAGTGTCTGAGAACTGAACTTTAAAAGCCAATGATTGATTGTGTCTCATGAGATTGGCCGTCCTTCAGCATTGTTTTTTTTTTTAAACCCTTTCAAGTCTTGTGAAAATTGTATTATTTTATTTGTCTATACATATCTGAATGATATAATTTTCTTTAAAAAAGTAACTGTAGTGACAATTGAATTTACAAGTTGTACGTATCTATGATTAATGATATAGGATTTAATGGTTTGTTAATATGTTGTCTGAGACCCATAGTGATGTGATAGATGTTTTGTAATATACAATTTTTATGTAACTGATTAAGTTTCCTAATAATGTAATAATATGTATTACAGGAATATGAAAAAGAAAATAATCTGTATATGTTTTACAATTTATTCTGTGTTTGGTACTCCATACTATTATTTGCATTAGATGGTCAAAAAGTATTATTTTGTTTGCAATCTGAAATGTTTCATTGTTCACTTATAAATAACAGATTGATTATTTACTATTTCTTTCTTACCAATCAGCTATTTTCAGTACTCCAAGCATTACATAACTGCAGACTTTCAGTCAGATTGGGTTTCAAACCCCTTAATAAGTGGTGGGATAGACAATGAAAACGCTTCCTCTTCACTGGTGTCTATGATTAATTGGTACTATTCTAAAAATACGATCTGTTGCTAGCATTCAAGGATTCAAGTTGTTCCGCGTTCTTAACTTTTTATGGTTCCAAAGTCAAAAGAGAGACAACGTCTCCCATGGGCTTGCTTTTAAAAAGGAATCATTTGACATGAGCTCTCTATTACCTAATTCCTGTTCAGGAGGTATATTAAAAATAGATACGCTCACAAAGACTTCTGCCACATTGGTTCAAAATATCCTCATACAGTACGTGGTCCGAAATTGATCACCCATTAATAAAGACTCCTGTCATGACTGCACTGACTTGTGTGGTTTAAGGCCGATATTAATATTTGTGGCCCTTAGTTGGGCCAAATGCTTGCAACTCCAGCGTTTGTTCTTGTGCAGAAACAGGCCCTTTAGTATGATGGTTGCCACCTTCCTGACACCACACACACTCTAACCACTGCAAATAATTAAGACATGGAAATAAGATTGTGTAAAATAACTTGATTCTGGTTGATTGCAGCAGAAGACCAAATTAATGTCTATCACCTTGAGGGTAAATATTATTTTTTAAACTCGCACATCTAGTGAGTTGCCAAACATTGCTCTCCCCCAACCCTGTCAGAAAGCGAGAGGTTAAAATATCCTTAACTGTACTTATTTTCACCCATTGCTTCCTAAACACCACGGTTCATTCAAAAGTTCCTGCTCATTTATTACTACTGGGCCAATTCTACTGCCAGTAATCTGAATTTAACCTCTGCATATTCGAAACTGGGTCATTTGTGGACACTTTTATGGTAGATTCCTTTATATAATCCTTGTTTTTTTATATCCTGTTTCTGATTACAGGATTGTTTTTTATCTCCCCCTGTTGCCTTTCAAATGGCTGAATTAGCAAATGAAAGATTAGTATTAAAAAAAAAATACAAACCACTGAATCAAAAATGGAAGAGAAAATTACAAACAAGCCCGGCTAGGTGGTTTTCTATCATCTTTCAAGGCAAAATCAATAGGCAGATGTTTGATGTAATGCAATTATTTTTTTTCCCTTAAAATAATTACAATACAGTATGCACGAATGGGTCTGTCACGGGATTTTTTTAGACACAACCTAGGCAGAATCAGAGATGTAAATCACTGTGGCAAAACCCAGCTCACAAAGTATATATGTCAAATAAATATTTTAGTGTAGGTAGGATAGCATACAAATAGTTAAACTACTTGTGCACAAAAGAGAAGTATTTGTGTGTGTGTATGTGAATATTTCTTGTAGGATTTGAAAAAATAAATATTTTCCAATAACAGAAATCTTCTCTTTGGCAAATTAAAATAATACATAGCTTCAGATCTACTCCCCAAACCAACCAACCAAACAGAAAGTAGTACATTTTTTACTCACATAGGTCCACATTAGATTTACATATGGTGAGTTAAATTTAATTTACCTAGCTGTAATAATTTGTATTTAATTTTAATTAATTCATTATAGAGTGTATCCTTTATGTCTAAACAACATATTTAATTCTACCTCTACAAATGTAGAAAAAAAATGAAGGTATGTCTTTTTTTTTTTAAGTGTATTTATTAGATTTTCTGCAACCGACAAAAGCAATTGGTATTGTTACAGACATAGCACAACTAGTGTAACTGGGTAATACATATAGCATCCATATGGCCATAGAGAGGAAAACAAACGTAACGTTAACCGTCAGTTGGAAGAGTATTGGCAAGAGGAAGATATTTGTACATAGCATTCTAACAGCTCTACTGATGTCTAAAGGTATGTCTTTAAAAATAAAAAGATATGGGGTTCAAGGGGGATATTTATTAAAGCTTGGAGACAAAGTACCAACCATTCAGCTTCTAACTGTCATTTTACAGACTGTTTGAAAAATGACAGTTAGGAGCTGATTGGTTGGTATTTTATCTATCTCCACTTTATCTCTCTCCAAGCTTTGATAAATCTCTACCCATGAAAAAAAAAATTTACTAGATCATATACATGTTATGATCTTTTACTTATCAGCTAAAATGGGTTGCATTTAAGCAAAATGGTAAATGGGTAACTGCAAAAGTAAATTCTGTCATTTGTTGTAGCCAATTCGGTTCTAGCTGTATTTTATTTTAATATAGGTTACAAAATAAAAACAAATATCTGATTGGTTGCTATGAATTACAGTAACTGTTTCCTGTGTACCAGTTTTCACTAATATCACCTATTTGGCAAACCAAACCTTGAAGTGCCGTAATGTTGAGTTTGCATGGCACAATTGGATGATATGAATCCTGTATTATCTAATGTTCAGTAGTTTATTAAATGTTTAATTAGTAAGATATACTTATCTAATTTCTAGTAGTGAATGGGATAAGCAACTAATATTCATAGCCAGTCCTTAAACAGGTACTTCCTCATATTGTCAATGTAATTTAATATACTATATATCGAGTACAGTTAGAAGTTGAAGTCTCAGCATGAACCACAGTTTTAATTACCTACTATATCACAACTTGTTGGGTTAGATTTAATATAAATTGTTGCTATGTAGTGAGTGCTTTGCTTGTAAACATCTTGTTGGCATATACATCTTCTATTATTATTTTCTGGGTTAGTATGATATTGTCGCTCAGAAATAAGGTACTCCTGCTTTTTTTTACACTATAAACATTTTGATGACAATTTTCCATTTGTGCCTCACAGAGGGGACTTGGTATTGGTTATGTAAGGTTATTGTTATCTAAGATGCTTTACTACATATAAGTATAAAACGTGATTTATTGATATAATAGACAGGGGGTATAGCTTTAATAAGTCATGTCTGGTGTATTCCAGAACATTCTAGAATGTTAAGATTTCATATGTCAAAAATGTCACTGATACTATATACAATAAACTACATATGTACTTTGTGTGTATACAACAAAGACTCACTAAAGAACATATTTCAGTATAAAAAAAACAATAGGAACTTATTACCTTCTTAAATGCACATTTATTAACACCATGCATCAAATTAAGGAACATGTTACAAAAATACTACATATATATAATATATGTTAAAAGAAAGTGTCCCACTGATTTGCTTCTAACATATAGTTAAACAATTTGACTTTCTTCATACAAAAAATAAAATATACATTGAATTTTTTTTATTTTTTTTTAAATCTACAGTATTTAAATCTTAAGACAATTCTCAAGTAATTACACTGGGTGATAACCTATGTCAGATTTTAATTGGCAACACCATGCAGACTGATTGGTGATAAGCTTTCCATGGTGACTTATTCATTGTTTTTTTAGGAATGATTTTTTCCATAAGGACATCAAAAGGCAAATGGACTATTTTTGAGGAAATAGAATGAGTAAGGGCTAATTTGTTTATTGCGATTAGAAAGCTTGATTATTTCTAAGAAAAATAAAAAGTGACCAAATCTTAATTAATTTCTTATCCATAGAAATTCCTGTTCGATAACCGTCAACAACCCCCAATTTTTTTTGTGTTATTTTTTCTTCTACCAACAATGAAAAATCCTAAAGACCAATAGTTTTTTGTTTAGCCCTAATTCCTACTGGTCCTTTGGACATATTAGATGTTCAGTTGAATCATATGTAATACAAACAGGGACTACCAGTCAATTACAATTATCCATTAAAAAATATCACCAATGCAGACACTGAATTTGCTTAGCACACTGACAAACTCATTTGTGCGATCATAAAGGCAATGAAATAAGAAACTTCAATTTCCCGAGGCAGTGATCAAATGCAATATAATCTTCCCTTCTAGAACACTCCATTTTCTCAAAATGGCAATTTATCCTCTACCACATAGCGTTGAATTTGCATCAAGCTCTTTTTCCACATTTCTCATTGTGAATGAATATAAAATCTCCTACAGCGCCATCTTTGTGTAGTCCTTTTTCTCCAGATGGCAATCAAAAAGGGTTTTGTTTATGTTTAGTATGTTCATGGTTAAAAGGCAAATTATACTACAGAACTTGAGTGCTATAAGGACATTGTGTCATTATATGCAAATACAGTGGTTTAATGCGATCTATTATATTTGTAAGCTACACAAGGCTTGGTGTACTATTATACAACTGGACCGACGAGTGTGAGAAATGGAAAGGGTTAGGTTGAGTTTTAGGCCACTTCCTGGAGACCATATTCAGCCACCTCCATTGCAGCGCTCACGGAAAGGACTATTCCTGCATTGGATTTATTACAACACATTTTGGAACAACCTCTTATATACTATCTACTATACAATTATCTTACAACCTTCTCGATAAAGGAACTCTCCTTATGCCAGTAGACTCTATAATCTCACCCAAAAAATTTTTTGCATGGTAAATCTTTAAGAATTTGAAATCTCTATGGGCCAGTGTCAATCACTATGGCCGGTTCGGTGGTGCAAGGCCTATTCTAGTAACGGAGTTTATGCAACCAGCATCAATCACTTAACTAGACCCATGTTATATTTAAATAATGCCGTCCAAATTAGAACCTAACCCTATTAAGTGTGAGAGAACAGCATTCAATGGGGTTAACTATCCCTCATCCATGTTTAAGTTCTCTTCCATTAGATCTTTTATTTTTATGGTGTTTTCTAATTGCGTAATCCCCTTACATAGGGGGTTGGGATTAAAAACCCAATCCGTCTCAGCAGGGAGCGACCTCTGGTCAAATGTCGCTTCCAAAGACTGAAATAAAAAGTTCTCTTACAGAGTCGTTCTAGCAGAAAACAAGTTAATTATACAGGCTAAATCAAACTGGAGGGAAGCAAGAAGCAAGATTCCCCCTCCCCTCCCTCCTAAACTGGTCCAGTGGTAACAGACTTTTTAAGAAATAAATACACACAATTTGAATCTAAAATATTGACTTGCTGGCTGCTGAATATGGGGGAGTTTAAAATTGCATCAGGACTGCATAAATTATTTATTACCAGTTATTTAAATAGTACACAAATATTCTGCAGCGCTTTACAGAGCATATTTGGCCATTCACATCAGTCCCTGCCCCAGTGCATATACAAACTAGGGTTAAATTTTGTTGGGAGCAATTAACCTACCAGTATATTGTGGGAGGAAATCGGGAAACCAGAGTAAGCACAGGGAGAATATACAAACTCCGCACATTCGAACCCACGACCTCAGTGCTGTGAGGCAGTAATGCTAACCATTACACTGGCTGTGCAGCCCCAATACATTGTGTTCAGAAAATAAATATACAATTAAAAAATGTAGGTATGAAACAGTAGTTGTAGTCTAATTTGTGGCTTTTCCTTGCTTTAGGTCTGTGTGTCAATTGCCTTCTCTGTTGGCAACATATTTAAAAAAAAAAAAATCAAGATATTTTTTAACACATCCTTGAATGTTGATGGGGGGTGGGGAGGTATTAGATCGCCATATTAAAAATAAAAAGAGGAACTTAAAAATCGACTTCTTTGGCCTCATACAGGCCCAGGAGACATAAACAATAACAAAAAGTCACAGAGGTCACAATCCGATCAGATGAATACACTGGCCTCAAGTTCATAGGCTGACCAGATATTCCTGTCAGACATATTGATCCACTCTCCAGATGACCACCACCATATGATAAAAGTGTTGAAAACTTTTTTTTCTTTTACTTTTTTAATACCTGTTATTATTTCAGTCAATGCTAAGGTGCAGCAGAAAATATATATATATATACTTCTCACAATGGGCTTCAAAGGCAAATAAATGATTCTTTAGTAGATCAGCGTTTTTGGAAACATCGATCTAATCAAGGCTGGGCCCCTCCTTCTTCACCAGGACCTCTCGGAAAGTTCATGGACTCCTGCATGGTGATGTCATAGCTCAGGCACAGAGAAATCTTGGAATAGTCCATAATCAGGTCATTCATATTTCATTAAACCTCACAGAAGATGGATGATAAAAGTCCTACCTCCAGATTAAATTCCAGGAGCAAATTAACACTTTTAAACAGTTCTTCGTCCCCTGACTGCATTCAAACTTCTTTGGAGGTCTGAGTTTCGTTTTCTCTCTGCTGCCAACACCACCGCCATAGAGATGCAACCATCATAGCAAGGCGCGTAATGGGGTTATTTTTACTTTCGGTTATCTAGCTTTATGAAGAATTGACAACACTCATACAGCTAGATAACCAAAGATAACAATTAACCCCTATTCATCCCACTGCTGCCACCATTCTCTTTAGAGACATCTTCTCCACCACATTCGCCTGTCTTGGATTCTAATTGGAAAATACAAAAATTTACTGACTTGCATGTTAGATCATACACGATCAGTATACATGTTAACAATTTACCATTTAACATGATTAAACCCATATACTAAAAAAGTAAGAAAAAAATTGCACCACAATAAGGCATATAAATCAAATATTGATTAATGTATCACCAAAAAGGGCTAATTTGCTATAAGTATGTATGTGTATATATATATTATTGGCAAGTGGTAGTGAAATCTGAACATTTGAAACAAAACGCACACACACCCTCTTGAAAATCTTAACATCGTTTTTTTTTTTGTTAAATCAGAATAGACGCCTTGTGGTTTAATCAGCTAAATGAAGCGGTGAGACTGTGCTTCGATTGCATTACAAAGAAACCTCACAATTGTATGATCTAAATCTCCCGTACAACTCACTAATTAAAATATATTAGCTCTCCGGAGGCTGACGTCCAAAATCTAAATCCATCTTTTCTGTTCCAGCTAACCCACACTCACGCCACGTACCACATATAAAATTGTAACAAGATAAGAATTACATCAGGCAAAAACAGCTCATCAGAACGCAGCGTTATTTAAGCAGATGAAGCCTTCAGAAGCCCTTTATATTTTTACATCCTGTCGGGAAGACAAAATTACCCGGGAGTTACAGCGGAAGGCCATGCTAATCTGAGTGTGTAATGTCAAATGGAAAAGACTTCTAGGTTGAAAATAATCTTCAAAATCCATCCACGGGGTTAACACGTATGCAGAGATCCATCTTCCTTACTGGACTCCCTCGTCCCTTAATCGCCCAGAGGTTGCGTCTTGCAATGCTGCTACTCTGATGCATCGTCTGCTCTAGGGGGTGTTAGACCAATGCACATCCATTCATTCTTTTACACCTCCCTCCTTCCCCTATCTGGGATTGGCCAGGTTGCTTGTGATGTCAGCAGCCCTGACAGACAGCTTGCTGGCACATATTTCATTTCATCAATGGGGCGGACCTGGGGACAGGGGAGGATACAGTATCTGGCCCTCGGTCAGTACCAGTATATCCCTCTCTTCCTCTCATCCATTCATTCCCTACCACCCATTCTGCAGTTTCCTGTATTCCTCTGCCAGCCATGGCAGACACCAGCATGCCAATCATTTCAGTGTGCTAGAGTAACCCTTCATTGCCTGAATAGCAGAAAGAGAAAACACTGCTGTCCACCGTGCTATGGTATCCAAGAACAATATATATATATTTTTTCCATCAAAGTAAGATTATCCAGATACATTCACTTTTTTCATCTGTTGCATGTTGCAAATGAAAGGCTGCTCACCTGCCTCTATTATACATGGGATTGTGTCCTCTGTACAGTGTGTTTTTTTTATATACATATGTCATTGTTTATGTTCTGTGAGTATACTGTATATAATTAAAAGACAATAGAGATCAGAGACTGGCACTTACAGTTCCACCATTGACAGAGAGCTACAAGTTGGCTAAGCCTGACTCCATAGTCTGCTCTTTGACAAATCTTCTGTTCCATGTTATATTGTCTTCTCCTGTAATACCGTACACTGCTCTGGTATCCTCTGACACTATATATTGTTTTGTAATACCAATCGTGACACTGCCATACAGTACATGCATGTGTTAAAGAGTGGGGTAGAACTGTCAGTGATACTGTGAGGCTGTCATTGATAAGCCCGTGACTCCACCAATTACTAGACAGCACATGATGCCCACAATAACACAATGCGTCCAATTATATTAGCCCTGCACACTGTCTTTCACATTTAAATGATAAACTTAAGGTAAGCATTTATTTCTGCTGCCAATAAAAATATAATATGAATGTATACACAGCTGGGCTCTGTGATAATTCTCTCTCAGAGATTTTACCTACCAGCTTCTGATAAATGATGTCCACTTCAACTATGAAAAAATCTATCTATCTATCTATATTATCTAACTGTATCATATCTATCTATTTGTATCCTATCTATCTGTATCATATCTATATCTGTCCAGGGGCATATTAAGAAAGGAGGGGGCCCGTGTTCACTCGCTGTCCAGGGCCCCCTCCTCTCTCCCCGGCTGCCGTCAGCGAACTGACAGCAGCGGTAGACTCCGGGCACTAGAGTGTGCACGGAGTCTACTGCACATGCGCAGATCACCAGGAAAATGGTGCGGCAGCCATTTTCCCAGTGATTTCCTACCTCGCATGTGCAAAACCCCGGGAAAATGGCCGCAGCAGCCATTTTCCGGTTGTTTTCTGTAGAGCTACTCCATGGAACATTGTAGAGGTAAGTATAAAAAAATAAAGTATGGGTGCAGGGTGTGCAGTGCACACGGGCATCTGGATCCTGGTGAGGGGGGCGCACCGCACACCCTGCACCCATACTTTTATATATACAGTACACGCCCCTGTATCTATCTATCAAATATCTATCATGTATACATCTCACATCTATCATCTCATACATATCTATATTATTTTCTATCATCTATCAATCATATCTCATACTTATCTATATATTATTGATCTATCTGTCATCTCATGCATATCTATATATCTCTACTCTCTCGCTCTCTCTATATATATATATAAAATGTCTATCAACTATAACAAGATTTATCTGTCGATCTATCTGCATCTTTCTCTCTATTTCAACTATCTACATATCTATATATTATTGATCTATCTCACAGCTATCATCTATCATCTCATACCTATCTAATATATAATACATATCTAAATAGTATTTATCTATTTAACGCTTATCTCATGCATATTTATTCACTGTATATTAAATATCTATCATAACATGCACTATTGCACTCTTTAGTGTCTCATATATATATATATGTATACGTATATATATATATATATATATATATAAAGTCTGTTGCTTGGCACTCTGGATGACAAGAGTACCACAGGGTGCCTTCCTATTTATATATATATGTATACTGTCATATCGATCAGTCTATTCATATATCTGAAATCTATCTAGCTAAATATGTCATATATATCTTCTGTTTATCTAAATGTCATATCTATCTAATCTATTTCTATCATCTATCTTTTGTGTAATCTTTGTTTATTAAGCACCACTATACAAGGAAAAGTACATAATAAAGAAGCACAAACCATAAATACAGCACAAAATCATTACTAAAGTAATGAACAAAGGGGGCGACAAAGTGAAGGAGAGAAGAAAAAATAAGAGGGAGGGATCAAGAGCTATCTATTCATCTGTCAGTCTATTGCAAATCTGTCTATCATCTCATGAATATCGATCTATATATCTATCTATGTCATATCTATCTAAAACCTATCTACCTCAAATGTATCTTCTATCTCAAAAATATCTATCTATCTATCTATCTCTGGTTGTTAATCACCACCATACAAGGAAAAAGTAATAATAAAGAAGCAAGAACCATAAAAATAATAAAAATACAGTTTTTAAATATACAGCGCAATAACCAATACTAAAACAATAAACAAAGGGAGCGACGCAAGGAAGGAAGGGGGGATAAGGGGGAAGGGAGCAAGAGCCATCTATCTCATATCTATCTATTAATGTCATCTATTTAGCAATCTCTCATTGGGAGGGTCCTAAATATCAAAGAATATTTGCAGGATCTTCCACGAAAACACCCATTTTCACACAGGGGTTGGGTAACACCGATAAAGTACCGCTCCGATAACTGCTGCGTTCCTCCATTTTTGATTGAAAAAGCAGCCCCTAATTTCCAAATTTACCAATATCCGGAATGGGAAGTGTTAGCCCTTGTAGCCTTTGGACTTTCTATATGTCTAATAATTTATCAATCTAATAACTATCGATATATCTATCTGTCTGCATCATACTTGCCTATTTTTTTCTTCTCCCTGGGAGAAGTCTATCTATGTATCTCTATTCATGTATTATCTATCTGTCTACTGTCCAGGGAAGTGGGGAGGGGTGTGCGAGCAGTGTCGTCATCCTGGGTACAGGGTGTTGAGGGCAGCACTGTCGCTGCCCTACTGCCCCTACATCTGGTTAGCAGGGTGCCTGGAATGGCACCCTGCGTCCACTAACGCTGCTGCAGTGTTGCTTGAAACATCCAAAGGGCAGTTCTACACTTTCTCCTGTAAGGGGCCCCCGTCCCCATCGGATGCTTTGGGGATGGGGCTGGCGCCCTACTCTGGCACTTCTTATATCTATCTATATATTTTTTTATCTGTGTACCTGTTTATATATTCATGTCATATCTATCTAACTTCCATATCTATCTATCTGTATGTTCCTAGCATCATTGGAGCGGGCCACCCATGTCATTAGGCCCCACAATTTGAGGGGACAGGGCCAAAATTACGCGATCTGCATAATTTTGGCCCTGCCTCTCTGTACAGATTTGAGATTCCACGTATTATCTCCCCATCCTGCCCACTTCACTAGAAAGTGGGCGGGATGTGGGAGATCTGCCAACTCTTCCAAGGGTGCGGGTGACTACCCGAAAAATCTGGTGTCTCCCGCAACTTCCGGGAGCGTAGGCAAGTATTATCTATCTGTATCATATCTATCTTTCTGTTTGTATATTCATCTCATATCTAATTATCTGTCCATCCATTTTTTTTCCCAGCGGAGATACCGTCACTGATACTGTAGTTTTGCTTGCAATCCATGTAATGGAATAAACCACATATTTCCCTTAACCCGTGATATCAGAGCATGGCACTATAATGTATATACATAATCCCATTATCAATCCTGCTAATTCCTCCCACTTGATAAATATGCAGTACAACATTAAACATGCTCCAGATTAAATCCAATAAATACATTTCTTTCAGGTTATTTGAATGTCACATGTAAAATATTCTTTGCTATTCATTATTAGTGATCTACTATAGCTGATACTTACACCTCACATCAAACTGCATTATGCATGTGCTATTGTTAATGTATATACACTGTATGTATCAGTCCAAGAGGCATGAGAACAGCTAATTAATGCGTGCATGATATAGACAGGCACACTTCAAAAGAACCAACTGCGCAGATCGTCTAGAGACACAACAAGAGCTTTATATGTATATTCATATACTGTATGTACAAATGTTCTGCATCTCAAATTGCGATACTCACAGACGTATAATATTTGCAGTTTATTATCTATATTCTGATTTGTGGAGTTAGAGTACCTTTATTACTGTCGAGGGTTAATGTTCTACAAAAGAAATGTCTGACAATTATTTGTTTTGTACGTGCATCTATTGGCATATGGCTTAGCAGCTGGCCAAAATCCAGGTTAGACGAGCTGTAGCTGATTATGTCTCCTTTGTTCAGTCACTAAATTAATGCAGGGAGATTTGGTTACACAATGGTTAAATGGGATTGCATTTATACAAATATAATGGGTCTTCAAGTGTTGTTTGTCAAAGCAATTGGGAGGGTGTATTCAGGCATGTGCTCCTGTGCTGGTGCAGGAATGCGCAATTACAGTATGTACAGTTTATCTAGTATCCGGCTCCTCCCTGTGGCTTTTATGAGGGAGGAGTTAGCTTGTAACCATGGTCACACTTCCAGTGGGTGAATTTCACTACTGCTCTGTGTCATCAGTGATCAGTGTAAAAGCCACCTAATGGGCTTAATAGTGGTCAGTGGAACTATATATATATCTTTAATTTACTTCCGTCCGTCTGTCCGTCCTTCCTTCTCTCTCTCTCTCCCTTTCCTTCCTTCCTTCTCTCTCTCTCTCTCTCCCTTTCCTTCCTTCCTTCTCTCGCTCTCTCTCCCTTTCCTTCCTTCTCTCGCGCTCTCTCTCTCTCTCTCCCTTTCCTTCCTTCCTTCTCTCGCTCTCTCTCTGTCCCTTTCCTTCCTTCTCTCGCGCTCTCTCTCCCTTTCCTTCCTGCTCTCTCTCTCCCCTTCCTTCCTGCTCTCTCTCTCTCCCCCCTTCTCTCTCTCTCCCCTTCTCTCTCTCTCTCTCTCTCTCTCTCCCTTTCCTTACTTCCTTCTCTCGCGCTCTCTCTCCCTTTCCTTCCTGCTCTCTCTCCCCTTCCTTCCTGCTCTCTCTCTCTCCCCCCTTCTCTCTCTCTCTCTCTCTTTCTCTCGCTCTTCCTTCCTTCCCCCCTCTCTTTCTTTTCATACCTCCCTCACAGTATCTCCCCCTTCATTCTTCCCCTTGCTCTCTCTTTACCACTATTACTGTAACTCCTCCCCCCTCTCTTCTTCCTATCACTGTAACTCTCTCCCTCCCTCTCTCATCATTCTCACCCTACCCCCTCTCTCCCTTTTTCTCTGTCCCTTTCTCTCTCTCTCTGTCACTCTGCGAATATAAATTTTTATATATCTGTATATATGGATAACCATTGTTACAGTATTGTCCATGAACCAGAGTAGGGGTCTATGGTCAAGCAGGTGTGATTTAGTGCTAACTTCTCCTTCTAGTGTTAACTGCATACTTGCCAACTTCTCAGCAGGGGCCTCCAGGAGGGTCCAGGGCAGGAGCCAGTCAGGTGGCGATTGGGGACATGGTGCTACGTTTGTGTCAATGTGGCCCCGCTTTACCAGTCTTCAAGCCGCCCGGACCGCCCACTTCACAAGTGTCGACAGCGGGCGGCACCTGCGGGTTCCGGGAGACTTGCCTGATCTTCTTGGGAGTCTCCCGGACATTCCAGTAAGATAGGCAAGTATGGTTAACTGTAATAACATCACTGGATAAACTGGTTGTTTCTGCCACTGATGTTACATGCAAAGTTTGGACCTACCACCCATTTCATGTATCCTTATAGCAAACTAATGTATGAAGCTATATATAGTAAACATGTCTTATGTATCCTACACTAACTGCATTGCACCTATCTTTATTATGAGTTGTTTACATCAACTATGCTAACGTGTTTCTTTTCCTTACCTCTCTATGCAGCAACTATGCTGTAAACATGATCTCGATTAGCCCTATTTTAAAATGGCTTCCAGATGAGTTTTTACCAAGCTGTCATTAGCTACATGCACCAGCGAATGTATAAATAATAGTTTTGATAATAAGACTGTGCCTGTTTGCAGCACAATATTTACACCAAATTAATAATACACTGCATTTTTTTCCCTAGTATTTCAATATTCTATCAGAATATGCCGGGCTATTAACAAACAAAGCTAGACGAGTGATGTTTAAATCCTTTTGTGCCAACTGCATAACTCCACTCCCCTTCATTTTATAATACATGGATGCTGTAATATAATTACCGTCTACAGTTCCACTTTTTTTTTTTTTTTTTTATTATACTCTTCCTACATGTTTTTTCATATGCAAGAGAAAAATTAGCATTATGTACACATTTTACAGTAACCTTTTAACAAAACCATCACAGTTTTGTAACTTTGTAGAACATATATTGGTGATGTCTATTTTGCAAAACCTCAGCCAAATATGAAGATTTATTTTTGGGGGGGAGGGAGTGTTTAAAGAACAACACACTTATGCTTAAACTAAAAAAAAAAACATTTATCCATTGTGAACAAGCACAATATTCTATGTCCATCTAACATTTTATTTTATTATTTGATTTGTCATTCTGATTCATTGCTAAAAATCATCTGTCATTGTTAATTCCACCCAATCAGGATTGCCTGCTGTGAATACGTACAGTCAAACTATTGGTGATTTTAGGCTAAGCTACTGTAGCCTACATGTTGCCTAAACATAGCTTTTCATATAGATGTCAGGCATAGGTAAACGCCATTTTAGATGTCTGCTTTTTATTACTCATCTGTGCTCAATAACTGCATTTTCAATATAACACAGATGTCAGGTATACCATCCCTTACTACTGTAATTCAGACACACAGGCGCCTATGTTATATAATTTTCCAAGGGCAGTCGTGGGGTTTTGATACTGCTAACTTTTTCGGCCACACATTGCCAATTTTCTTCATCTTCAGCCCACCTTAAAAGCAGGTTGGTAGAGAGAATGAAATGCATTATGGGCCCATATCTGTTTGACATCATTTGGTTTCCAACAGAAGTAGGGTTGCCCCTTGGAATAAAGCAAATTTGAAATCACTGGGGGAACTCTCTTTTTTACATAGGCAATGTCAGTATCATACAGTTTTGACTACTGTATATAATATATGTACTAGTCAAAGAGGGCTGGTGTACAGCAGTATGCCATACCACCACTTCTGCTGCTCTAAATGCAAAACTGTCAAATTCCCATTAATTTACATTGTCCATACCATCACATCCAAATTCCCACCTTCCACATCTATCTATCATACTGTATATATATATATTTATTTGTGTGTGTATGTATATATATATATATATATATATGTGTTTGTGTGTGCATATATATATATATATATATATATATATAACGCAATACATGAGGCATTGCTGGTTTAATACTACACATGTGATTCAATTTAGGAGCACTGAAATATATGTAGTGCGTAAAGTAGATTCAGTGCTAAAATTAAGTACAAGTTTTATTTAATGCAATTGATAACCTAGAAATGTAAAGGAGAAAACAAAAAAATACCTGTCACAGGTTTATTTGATATAAACAAACTGGCACCACAGCACCAGTGAGAAACGTCACCTGATTACTCCGCATAACACCAAAAATGGCGGAACACTTTCTGGCACAATCACCTCACCTTTGGAAAGGCCGTACGCCCTTACTGTCATACAGAATTTATATACTCCTATGTCACAACATTTAATGGCTATTTGTAGAATTAAATACCAGTTTAGCTTTCTGATTGATAAATCAGAACACACAAATGTAATATATATATATATATATATATACACACACACATATATTTATATATATATATATATAGGCACTAAGTAAATTGTGCACAAACAATATTCCAAATTCAGTGCCACCTGTCTGCCAACTTATATGTAATGAGGTAATACATTTGATCAAAATTTATAGCCTCTCATACCTTTTTGATCTTGAAATTTCACCCTTGCGTTTCTAAAAAAAAAAAATATATTTATATATATATATATTAATGACGTCAATGGAACTAGGTCTAATTTATAAGTTATGTCAAATAATAAAATCTTCTACCTGGCCAGTGTAACCCAGGAAGCCTCCAAACCTTTATTAAATGTAAATCCCCCCCCTTTAGCATATTTTAAATCAGTCTATTTATAAACCATTAAGATAATAAAGACCAAGATATGTTGCACTACAGTAACGAGAGGCCACCTAAGCCCAATCTACATTAACATTTTTGTACAAAGAATGTAAAAATAAGAAAACCACCATTGTTGTTTTTAAAATTATAACCTGTATGTGTCCTTTCCTCATATAACTTAGTTTTAATTCAATAAAGGCTTTAGTGAACAGGATTTATTCTACATATGTGAAGTGTTCCAGATTATTCATGTCATGCATTTAAAAAGATTCAAAGAAAACCAGAAACATCACTTGAAATTAGCAAACTCACTAAATACACAATACATAACAATGTATATTGTTACTTTGATTTAAATTATGCTGCAATTAATGAAAGAAGGAAAATCATGCCTTGAAATGTCATACTGTTAGATTAATTGTTATTTAATCATATAAATATCTACTTATCTATCTTGTATACTGTATATACATAGATATATAGGTTTAAATATATACTTTGTATTATATATAAGGAATATTGCTAGCAGGCCCACCTCAGACCACAGCTGATCCAGTTGTTGCCCTATGTCAGACTACTTAAATATAAAATCTGTTTATTTTTTAATCTATTTATAAATGTTTATAATTAATATCTTTTATTTGTGAAGGCTTGTATAATAGTATATATTATGACATTCTCTGGTAAATAAAAAATGCACTTACTACTAGAGACACATAGCTGAAGAAATTGTTTTGATCATAATACCCATCATAAATATATTTAGATATCTCTATATAATATGAGAATATATAATTTCAGAATTCTATATATAAATACTGTACCTGCAAATTAATTTTCTATGAAACCCTATTCTGACTTAATTTAATAATTTGCACTTGGCATTAGGCATCCTTTTAATTAGCAAACATTTTGATTTTAATTAACACAGCGCCGGAATATATTTTGTCCTATAAGCATAGTTTTTCTTTTTAATTAATATTCACAAAGGCTGGCCACTTCAGTCCGAAATAACATGGTATTTAGAGGCACAGGAGAGGTAAACACCATGTAATTCCTTGTCTAGGCCTTTTCTTTTCACATAATAGGGGGCCCATCTCTACTGCACAATTCTAGTGTCCTCTTCCACCTTCATTTCTTTTAAATTAAGATGCCAAGTGCAAGCATTGAAGATTATAATGAGACCAGAGATACTGTGACTGCTGTTAATACCGTGTGTGAAACTATTAATTGAGCTTTGTGAAGAAAAAAAACACTGTCAGGGATAAATCTTTGAAATTATTACTGAAAGGAATATTTTGCCTACAGCTAAAGGATGCCTTTGAGAAGTATCAAGATTGTATTAATGCGCTGTCCATAATTTGCATATACATGCTCCACAAATCAAGGAAAGAACAGCAAACACTGAATCGACTCATTCGGAAAACTCAATCTCAATAAAGAGTCTTGCAATTCAGTTGCCTAATGTAAATAATATTCTGTTGCAATACATTTATTATTTTAAATAAATCTATTGTAATGCTGTGATTCGGTAAAAAAAAAAAGGAAATATACTCACAGTGAAATCTCAGTGGATGCTGCATTCTTGGAGATGTGAGCAAAATGAGACTTTTCTCCCACATCCTACCCTCTTGTGGCTGTTGGTTGCATCTCTGAGTGACGTAGACAAGGTGCCATCCATTCAGGATTTTTCTTTGCAGCTTTTTGAGGTTTACAGAATCCCTCCTTTTTTCACATAGGTGCCTTCACAAACTGTATGTAGCAAAGGCCAAGTCTGCAGCTGAACGATAATGTGGCTCCTCTAACCATGGCAGATATAGAAATGCCCACAATTACTTAGAATTCAAGAGCCTCTCCACTCAAACCTCACAGAAAAAAAAATGAGTGAAAGGCAATCATGGCATGGGTCTTTTCACATAAATACTGCTTTATCTGCTAGCTCCGCCTTGCATTCCTTTCAGTTTTGATCAAAGAAAATGTTGATTGGGGTAGGATTGGACCTGGGGGAGTGGTTGGGCTGGAGAAAGAGGTATGGGTTGGCTTATGGACACCTAATATGATGAAGGTCCTCCTCCATCCCTCACTGCACTACTCAATGATTCTTCGCCTAAAGTGATTATTTTCTTAAAGGGAACTCTAGTTTTTTTGTTTTCTGTTTTTTCTTAACAAGACTATTTCGGAGCAGTGATGAAGAGAGACTCTGTAAATTTAAAGTCTTCTGTGTCCTAACCTCGGAAGTGGCAGGAATTATCCTCTTACAAAGTTCAAATTTCAAATCACTTGCTCAGTCAGGGTGTCCCAATTACCATCTGAAAAGCCCTAGGGAATTGACAGTTTGAATAGCCCAAAAAATTCCCTATGAGTTTTTTTTTTTTTTTACAGTTGGACAGAGTCATTTCTCCTATATAAATTGTCAGCCACATACTGTAGGTCTGAATCTACTTTTTTTTTTAATGTCTGGTTTCCAGGGCTAATTTTGCGACCGTCTTTGGAAGCTGGACTAATGGTCCGTAGAAAATGCACAATGAATTCACTTTTCTGTCTCCTTGCATGGGAACTCAGTATGTCCTGAACTTGACAGGCAGTCTACTGAATGTTAATGAGATGTCTCAAGTTCATTGTCAAAAGGCCTTCGCAGACACCCTGTTCTCTCCCACAGACCAGCCTTCAATTCCATCGCTTGTTTTGTTCCACTAACTAAACCCTTGTGTGTGTGTGTGTGTACGTGTATGTGTGTGTTTAATTCATTTGAAGTACCCAGACTTCCATAGTGGCATAATTATCTAGGAAAATTTGCATGGTCGGGCCCTTTCAGTTAAATAAACAATTCTCATACTTACGCCTTCAAAAGCTTCCTGCCAAATGGGTCCAACATATCTTCTCTGCTCAGATTGTGGATGTATAAAAAGGAAAAACAGAAAGATGGAAATACGCACAGAAACTGAAAATAGTCCGTTGTTTGTTCTTTTCCTTTTTTTTTATTCCCACAAATGTTATACCATGTACCGCTCCTTCCACAATGTTGTAGACTTGCTTTCTCTTTCGGATATTCCAGCCTCGCATATCACAAGATGGTAAGTCTGACTTGAATCCTCTTATTAGCATCAATTTCTATTTAAATTACTTATGCTTACTGTCATTTTTTTTAATGCAAATCTTTTTATTGCTGTCCTGTGTTATGTTACCGCACACAGTGCATAGACTGAAATATATATAATTTTTTATTTCGGCTTGATTGCTGACTTTCAAATAATAATAAAAAGTCCAATTATAACACCCTCTCCCTTTTTCATTGGTTCCATCTAATTCCCAAAACCTTGTTTTCTTAAGTCGTTGGATATATTAATATTTTCTCACCAAGTTGGATAAATCTGGGTTCATCTGTATCTTGCTTTTGTTCAGACAAATCTCTCATTGTTAGCCCTCCCTGGGAGCTGATTTAAGAACGCCCTCACAAAACCCACGTGACCCCCCCCCCCTCCCTCTACACACCACCTTGTAAAAAAATGCTCATTAGCAGAAAGGAAACTAAGAGGGGGGATAATTATAATTAAAAACAGACACCTCTTGATTGCTTTCCCTTTTTTAAAAAAAAAAATATAATTTTAACTTCAGTTGACAATTTTTTAACAATTAATATATTTAAAATGTAATGTTATCAATAGTAATGATTATTATTTTTATACATGCAGATTATGTTTCAAACAGCATTGAAGAAAATGTATTCACTATCCCTCATAATAATATATATATATATATATATATATATATATATATATATATATATATATAATTCTCTCCTTGCCGCTTATTCCCTTTTGGACTCTGTTCCCTGAGTAACTAAGTGATGCATCTGTTGTATGCAAGAAATAGCTTTAAAGAACATTTAAAAGGCTTACCTATTAAAAGATAAAGCACTTTGCAAGGATTCATCCTACAATCCCAAAATATGTAGTCTGTCTCTGCCAGTTCTTTTAAGGGGTTTTATCCCCATTTTGAAATCCATTTTTCCTTCCTTCCTTATTCTCCGAGGGAAAAGATCATTGGCAAAAGAGGATCACTCTGGAGAGGAGACTGAGTCACGTTGAAGGAAAAAGAGATTGGCTTGGCGTAAGGATACATGAACTACAAAGGAATATTCCACGTAGACTATACGTAAAGTATACGTATTATATTTAATAAGGTGATATGCAGATTTTGTGAGAGGTGGTCTGTCACAGTATTAATATGTTTTTTTATAAGTGGGGGATGGGGGTTGGAATAAAAGCACACATTTGTACCTCAGTTATGCATTTATTGTAATTAAGCATCTACAGTCATGCATATCTGGCTGGCAATTATAGACTACTTAGCATATATGCAAATTGTAAATCTTTTTGCACAGTATGGGAGTGTGGATCAGTTGAGCATTATTTATCATATTTAAAACACCTGCAATTTTTCCCAGGATAGGATTACAGTATGTGTGTGTGTATATATATATATATATATATATATATATATATGTGTGTGTGTGTGTATATATATATATATATATATATAAATGTATTTTTTGGGTATGTATTCATTGAATAACTATATAACTATGATTTATTTTATATATAATATGAAAATATTTTTCCCTTGTACTTAGGCAGAATCTGAAATCTAATTTGGAAGGTGCATAAAAAAGAGGAGATAAAGGGGAGTATAAAGTATAAATAAATTATAAAATAAGACAATATTTTCTCCATCTGAGGAATTGATGCTGTTTTATTTATGATGAGACCATAACAACATTTGTTACATATAAAAAGCAAACAAACCTGTGTAATGAAAACAGCTGCATCTATTGTAAACATTATAACAGATTCCATTTGACAAGTAAGTTTAATAATAGTATCATGTGGCATAAATTATAAGGTTGATGCCTAAATACTATATACATCAGGCTCTGTAACTGTTGACAGTATAGAAGTGTAACTGAAGCTCAGCACTGATTAAAAATGATATGAAACACAAATGGTGGAACAAGTGAATAGTACCATAATAAATTAATTGACCAGTTCTGGACAGGGTGAGCCTGTTGTATCCTAAAGTATTTAACAAATGCTAGAATGAAGAAGTACATTTGAAATGGAAAATGCCTGAATGAGTAAAACATACAGTCAATCCAAATATATATATATATATATATATATATACACACACACACACACTATTCTCTGGAGATTCATATTCAATTGTGTTCTGACCTTATTTTGAAATATACATCCACAATTAACCCCTTACATGTCTCATGAGGGTTAGAATTTTCAATTGCTCCCTGCTATATTAGAGACAAAGCATACATTTATGTTTATTTAATTTTATTTATTACAAGTTGTTCAGCATTTTATGGCAAGATATTGCTTTAAATGTGTTGAGGGCATTATTATTTAGAGAACTTAGATGTAAATATAAGGTGATATTTTATTTGTTTATTTCATTGTATTTATTTCTGTAACCATAAGAGAGAGGTGACTATTTTAATTACTTAATAAAGATCTAATTGATAACATTTAATTTGGTAAAATGAACATTGTTGGAGGATTTTTTTTGTTTTACACATTTAGGGAAAAAAAGCTGATCATATCTTACATTATAATGGTAAAAAAAAAACACATTTATAGCATTCATAGAATATGACTGAACATATTGTCATTAAATCTATTGTATAGTACAAAAGGATATCTTGTGCACATTCCATTAGAAGCTTATCATGTAGTTTGACCACAGTTGATGTCAGCAGTAATTACTATGTACATTAGGAATCCAGCAACTAGTTTAAATATATCATGGCTTTCACAAGTACATTTTTAAAGTGTTAGCCTTTAATAAACATTTGCTATGAAGCATTTTTTTTATTTTATGTGCAAATTTTAAAACATTTCATTTGTTTTTGTTTTTTTTACATATGACTTCATACTTAAAGATGTGCAATATACAAAAAAATTGAAAAAACTTTGTATAATTTTGTCTACAATAAAATCAGCAGAAGTTAGAGAACATGAAAATGGCAAAGGATTCATAAGAATTATATGTTAATTTAGCCATTGTTCCAAAAATTGTGTTTATATAAACAACCATACAGCATCTATATACATTGAACAACAAATGTATTTTAATTAGTAAAGATAATCATCAAGGTTATTTTTTACAATATCTAAAATGATTTATACACTATTCTTACTTTTATATTGAATATTATAGGACATATAAATGTAAATACTAATAAATTGTTAATTACTTAGAGATATTGTGTTGTGTATAGCATGTCGTGTGGCCACCCATTTTTTGTTTAAGGACTGACATTTACCACAACTGTTTGTTTTCAATTTACATTAAGAATTGTCTTATGTACTGTGTGTTATATTAATAATGTGTCCTTTGTTACATAGTTGTGATATTATTTTCTCATATATGAAATATAATTGTATCTCAAAATATGTGCTACAATCTTATTAAAATATAACTATACTGTACCCTATGGTTTCCATAATTGCCATTTCAGAGTTACAAAGACTACATTGAGGATAATAGTTATTTTATGTTTCATAGATGCTCATGAAGTATAAGCACATATATCTAAAAATGCCTTTTCTATAATAGAGTTGAATACTTATATGTAGATGTGTATAACATTCTGATACTACACATGCTTGAAAAAGTGTCTGTAGAAAGCTTCTGGAGCATTAAGAATACTTAGTTTAATTGTAATTCATGCATAAATTCTTTATTGAATAGGAAAATGTGTAAAAATTGTTTCAAATTTTGTTTTTTTTTCTATGTGTTAATATTTTATTAAAACCTTTAAATAAACCATTTTCATTTTACTTTTGTTTATGGCATATAATTTTTTAGAATATTTGTATTTGTTACTCTTTTGCACATTTTTTTTCTTACAATGCTTATTTTATCAATCTATCTTTTATATAAATTATATCACTGTAAAGCAAGGTAATGTAAGTTGGGCCTTTTTGTTTGCTAATTAAGTTTGCTCATTCCATTTTTAAAACCGTGTATAGAAAACATTGTAATGACCAGAGATTTTATTTCACATTGTTGTAGCAAATATTTAGAACATAAAGATACTTTAAATTGTTAGTCCTAACAAAAATGTTTACTACTATTACTGTTTTACATACTTGTGCATTGTATCAATAAAAATAAATAATTTATTCATAATACAATACATATCACACCTAGAGAGTAAGGGGAGAAGGACAACACTTGCCACATATTGTTACCTTTCTGACAACACTAGCTTTTGTGACAAAATATCAGTAAAGATAGTTTTTTGCCAATAAAGAATGGCCAATATGGTGACCAATTTGCTATCCATTAGATTAAGTTAGTGTTAACAATCCTTAAATTCTGAAAGGATTTTTCCCACATTTCTAACTGAAATTATGTTCCTAAGACATTTCACTTGTGCTTAAACTCTTACATGTCTAATTAAAAGACAAACTTTTTAAAAAAAAAATGTGATTTCTATGTAGACATATTATAAGAAAAGCAGAAAATATATATATATTTTTTTTACCCCAACAAACTATTTTTATAACTTATCTAGAAGTATTTTAAATGTCCAATTATGCAAAGAAAGCTTAGAAAATGTCTGATTTATTTTAGAACATTTAACTAAACAATATGATATAATCAGTTGAGAAATCAAGAAAATATACTAATTGTTTTTTTTCCATCATTATTAAACACTTGATAGCAGAGGAATTTTTATCTTCCCAGTTTACTGTATCAAGTAGTATGCATACAAAACTTTATAAAATATTGTTAAATTTTTTTCTTACTGGGATTTATTTATAAAAAAAAAATTACAATTTATATACCAAAAAATAAAATAAACAAAAGTTCTTTGCAAAAAGGATTCCGAATAACTTTGTTGTTAATAATCTTTTACTGTATTCATGGTTTATTTTTATGTTTGGCTGGTAGAATTATATGGCAAAAAAATGTAGAATGGCATTATGTAATCATTAAAAGTATGCTTAGATAAGGAATTGAGAAGGGAAGGTTAATATGTTCTATATATTTTTGATGCAATAGTAAAACATGCAGAAATCTATGAAAGCAGGAAGAAACACTAATACATGTTTTGCAATATAAAATTACATATAAATTACATATAACAAACACATTTTATGTATTGTAACCCAAAACATTTCCAATGTTTGTTGATATCTGCAGATTTGCAGGTGACTATATACCGCTCAACTAACATTCTCACTATAATGTTTCTTAGGTTAAATAATTAGAAAATACAAGGATAGATTCAAATGTTATGTGTGATAGTATAGTTTAGATGAAAATGTGAAGAAGCATTGATTATTTTGAAGTATAAAGTTTAATATAGTCAATTATATACTTCTATAATGTGTAAGAAAATTTGAGACACAAAATGAAAAGGTTTCTAGATCGCGACAGTCATTATAAAACTTTTATTGCACTGATATCTGTTTTATATATATGTATTGAAAGTGTTTAAATATATTTTCTACAAACCCATAAAATCTATATATTTACATGAATGTAAAATGATTTTCATATAGTGCTGCACATGCATAAATCTGCCTTTTTGGTTGCACTGAATAAATTTATACATATATATTGTATGGTCCCGTTTTTGTTTTCTTTTTTCTTTCAAATGTATTGCTGCACCGTTTAATGCACCTCATAATCATAAATGTACTATACACTGTAACACAACAACATATATAAATTTCTATGTACATTGGTGTGATTTAAGTTTAGTTATTTCATTAATGTCCTTTCAGCAGGGGTTAATGGCTGCATATCTTTTGCATTTATTCAGAAATTTAAAAAAGGGGTGTGTGCTATATTAATGGTTGGTGTGAAAGTATGTGATTCGTTGGATACAAAACCATCCACTTACATGCTGCTGACACCTGAGACATCACATTTCCCCCCTTTATACTTCTGCAACTGACACATTAAGAGTTGTGTATATTAACTATTGCTATTCTGGACCTATCTTTTATAATATTGGCAAAAAGGACCCCCAGTTGATTTGCTTGTTGTTCCCGAGATACAATGTCATAATTATGTTGATTAAAAATGGGTTTAACTGTCTCGTCACTGTTTGTTTGTAAATTAATATTTTAATATTTACATATAAATGGTTATTTTATATTTATATTTTGATATATATTTATGTATTACAAAATGATGCATATACAAATGTTTAACTTTTAGCCACCATCAAAGCCACCACCAATATATACAGTGGTGGGTTATAATCTACAGATGTTATGGGTCAGGATATACACTTGTCTGGAACTAGGAGAAGAGTTCCGGAGAATAAGTGTAGCACTAGAGAAATCCTGTAGACTTGCGTGAGAAAAGATGATTAGAGAAAAAAAATGGAGAATATGTGTATAGTGGAGGATCTGTTTTATAGGAACAATTGAAGATGTACAAGAATGCCAATGGATTTGTAGGCTCAGAATTGGTGGTATACTGTGTGTGATAGGTGTAGAGACTGACAGAGAAGAAGCATGTAAGAAGCCGAAGAAAAGGCGTATGAGCCAAGTTGCCAAATTTATAACATATTGCAGTGGAGCTAGTCTGCTCAGCAATAGACCACAAAAATGGCTGCCATAGTCTAGTTGGGATATGATTAGAGTATGCACCAATATTTTAGTTGCATCATACATACAGTAGTTACATTCTTAAATCAGGCCTCCAGCATGAAATGTTCACAAACAGGTGGCTAGTTAAGTAACTAAGAGTATCAACACCCTGTGGCTAATTAACCTCCTGCATATACTGTGTGACTGCACTATGCCCAATCTGTGACAGCAGCTTCCTATCATAAACTAACCTGCTACATCTCTCAACATCTGGAAGAAATGAGATAGTACATGGGGTGTGGCATTGCTACAAGCGGCATGGCCTATTGGCACACCCCCATTTACATCCTTCTGGGGGCATGTCCAACGCTCCCCTGGGCTGCCTCCATGCTCACCCCGCACTGTTTACACTAACCTACTGTGTGACTGCATTTGCCACTCTCTGACAGCGACATCCTATTAGTTACTAACCTGCTATATACAATGTGACTGCACTGTGCCCACTCTCTGATAGCGACATCCTATTAGTTACTAACCTGCTATATACCATGTGACTGCACTGTGCCCACTCTCTAACAGCGACATCCTATTCGTTACTAACCTCCTATATACAATGTGACTGCACTGTGCTCACTCTGTCACATCGGAGTCACTAGCTAGATAGAATTATCTCTGGTTCGGGGGGGGGTCACATGCTACTCCCATTGGTCACTGACACAGATGATGTTAAGCACAGAGCAGATAGAAAGTAACTGGTAATATATTTTTATGCCTTATCTGTTATGTAAACTTATCTAAACTTAACTCATAATAGACAAAATATAATAATGGAAAACCCTAGATGAAGTGAAGATTCTTACCAAGATCACACTCATTTCCTCATATATAAATCCAGCTTGCAGTTTGTTTAATAGAGACTACCCGTCTAAACCATCACTACCCCTGCCTGTGCCCTTCTCATAAGATTGTTTCTCAGTGCTCCTCACAGTGAGTGTTTCAGTAAATTCTGAGCAACTACACTTATCTGTTTGATATTAATACCAAAATACAGTCATGAATTTTTTACTTTTCGGTTTCCTGATCTTTTTGGTCAACACGGATCTATTTGACTATCTCTTCCTATAAGTTAAACTGCTTTATATCTGTAATAAAAAAAAATGTGTGTGTGTGTATATAATATATATATATATATATATATATATATATATATAAACTGTCTTGCTATCAATAGTAATTATTTAAAGTTAAACTGCTTTATATCTGTAATTAAAAAAAAATTGTGTATATATATATATATAAACTGTCTTGTTATCAATAGTAATTCTTTAAAGTTAAACTCATCAGCAAACATCAGACATTGTATTCTGTTTTCGTGGGTGTAAAACAAACAACCTACCGTAACCCTATTCTTTGCTGGCCGCGTATGTAGGTTTTAATAGCTTGCTAATCCCTGTCTTTAGGAGGAAAATAAGTCTCTTCATACTGTCCCTAAGGGACTATAGTAGAGGCGTTTCCATATTTTTGTTATCACTCTGTGAATGGGGACGCAGGATAATGCAAGTATGACCATTCAGCCGGATGACCTTACTCTCAATCCTGTGACCTTTGAGCTTGTACTGAAAATAGGGACACCTTTTAAACCCACACAGATCTGAATGAAAAAAGGACCTCAATAAAAGAGGACACGGAACATACACAAGGAGACATGAATGGCCTTTCTGTCCGCTGACTAGGAAAAGTTTGTTTTAATTGTTTTTTTTTTTCCTCCTTCCTTGCAACCCTCAGCAGGAAAGAAATCACAGGCCCATTCCCGTCCGAGGTTCCTCCAGCCTCGTACAATGGTACTCTGGGTGGGGGAGGAGGGGGGGCTGTAACGGCAGAAAGGGGGCTGTTTATTTTTTTCAAAAATCCAACAATACCAGCAGATGCCCTTTGATAGGATTACTTTATTAATCCTGAAGTCATGGTAAGGAGAAAATGACCTGTTATATGGGCGGAGGACAAAAATGATTCACCTTAAACAGGGTTATTTTGTCAATACAGAATTTATCAACCTCCTGAAACGTTGTAATCGATGGAAGTGGATAATTGTTATATAGTGTTTTGGTTCTACTTTATAATATGAATGGTAAAATTCTTGCATCGATAGAAAAAACTATGTTACTTTTACAATCCATGGGCCTGATTCTGAATAGGATGCAAGTGCAATTGCAGGTGCATTCCACGGGCATGTTCCGATTGCCCATGCGCCGTACAAAGCAATTGCACTCTGCACATGTGACGCCACTTGCAACTGCACACGGACGAAGATTGAACGAGCGATGGTTCCGATCCATCCATTGACGGATCACTCTTTCTGTGAAATGGGCGGCAACTATTTCATCGCACAAGGCTGATCCGTCTGGTGGAGATGTCGTGGGTGCGTAAGCTGACCCCTGGGCTCTTTTTGAGCACGTGGAGGCAGATGGGAGACCTGTTCTCACAGATCTTTTGCACCCAACATGATGTTCATGTTTGACAGTGGGCGGGTAGGCCAGCTGCATGAAGATAAACAGATAATCCGCCTAGATGGGCGCATAGTCTCATTAGCAGGATATAGGGTAGCAGGATACTGCGGCCAGACGGAAAAGGCGTCCTACTCAGAATGGGGCCCCATGTGTCCTCTAAAACGGTGGACCTAAAATAAAGTATCTTAATATTAAGAATATTTACCTCCTCCTAGTGGAGCAAGAATGAGGCTTAGTAAACGCAGCACTGAGTCCACATATCGGCTAGTAAGTCCTTGGAATCCTAAACGGTTTAGGTTATGATTAGGTGACCTTCAGATCTGGGCAAGTGAATCCTATTTTCATGATATTTCATTCTAAAATAATAGGAGTTTGCACTCCAGCCAATTAAATGTAATTTAGATTTGGATTGGCTCAGTAGAATGCTCTGTAACAGGATGTCCTATTCTGCCGATTCCTAAAATATGAATTTGGTGTAGCTATAGAATGTTGTGTTAACGGCAAAAATGATCTCCTGAGGGTGGGTTCCCTGTAGAAGTGTACATGTTCGTGAAGAAAAGGGACAAATGCCCAGGTGGTTTATGTGGTTTTCCGCACGCTATATTAATATTGATCTGCCAAAGGAACGTGACAATGGGCCTGATTCAGATTTGACCGCTCTTCTGATATTTACGCAGTTGAGCGATCATCTGTAATTTGCGCATGCGTCGAGGTACATTACCGATGACGCTTGCAGTAAAGATTTATTCGCAAAGTGACAGAGTGCCTTTGGAGGAGGTAATAGGGAGTAGCGTAAAAAAAAAGCAGGCGTGCCGTAACTGTTTCTGGGGTGTATCACAGGCTGCGCCTGCGATTCTGTACGCAGTAAACGTAGCTCCGGTGCCTCAGTACGCACACCCATTCTGCGCAACCGTAGGGTTACTCAGAAGTCTGCTGATCGACCAGTCTGCATTCGATGCTGTACGCAGTCACCTGGATTTGCAAAGCCGCCGGCGGGAGTCTTAATACGAATCTGCAACATTTGCAAATTTTCGCACAGCAGCTGTCTTCGAATTCGCGGCTGCAGCGGCATTACTGTACATCCCAGATTTATTCCCAATGCTCTGCAGATGTCTAGAGTAGAGTAATCTTATATAGGGTAACTATACAATATATAGTATACCACTCAGTGGCGTAAATTCATCCCAGACGCCCGGAGGCAAGTTATAATTTGGTGCCCCCCCTAAAAAAAAGTGAAAATAAATATGGTGCATATCTATCTATCACATATGCACAAAAATATTAATATAAAATAGCCTTAAGTGGGGTGAATATATTATGGACAATGGAGGAGGTGCCCCTTCAGTGCTGGCGCCCGGCGGCAGGCGCCTCCGTTGTCTCCCATAGTTCTGCCCCTGATACCACTACTATAAACATTATGGGTATTACGTAGAAGTCATTGAGAAATTCCATGTACATATACAGGCCAAGTGGTGGTCAAAATCCATAATTACATTTACAGTAGTGGGTGGGGTATTCCTATTGATACACACATTTTCCTAATGAACACTCGTGTGGTGACCTCAGACCTGTCTGATTATCATAGCGTTCATTCTAGCACCCTGCACCCGTCACAACTCGTGCAGTTCCTCTTTCCTGCCTGGGGTGTTACTCTCTGCTCTGGTGCTTTTAGCACACTCAGCCGATGCAACAAACTGCTGAGAGAAAGACCAGAGTGTGCTCGAAGCACAAGAGCGACACCCCAAGCAGGAAAGAGGAACTGCAGGGGTTGTGACAGGTGAAAGGTGCTAGAATGAACACAAAGGTATTACTTGCAGGAGTGAATACATTAGCAGCACTTGTGTATTATCAGTAAAATTAACCTTTTTCTCTACTGCATCCCAAATATTAAAAAAAATGTATAAACTTGCTAAAAGTGCTAAAATGAAATAACCAGTAACTGCTTCAAATTTGTACATTACCTCATATAATTTCAGCTGGAAACTCCCCATTCATCACTCATCCCCCTTTCTGTCTGGAATAATTGATATGCGTATTTGAAAGCAATCGGAAGCCATGCAGCAAGTCCCAGCTGAAATGTGGGAATGTGCATGTTAGGCATTCCCACAGTATTTTGCCAGAATAAAAATGAGTAGGATTTAATCTGCAAATGATCATTTTATAACCCCTAGATGACTTCATAGCGAGTTCGACACTTATTAGTGTCAAACAAAGACTCTTAATAGGCGGATATTATTCCCAGCTGCCACTCTGTATCTGGTTATCTTTGTAGGAAGTAATCTCATAGGGGGAGAAATACCCTAACCCTTTTTTCTGCTATCATCCCTTCCTGTCAGACGAAGCGATGCGCCTTGAGAAGCCATTTTGGCTTGTGCACTCTTTGCAGACATTAAAACGCATGATACACAGAGGAAGGGAGGAAAAAAATGACTCATTAAATCACTTTGCACCCTAGACGAAGGTGTTAAGATTTAATTAGACCTCAAGTTTTCACACACGCAAAAAAAAACCTGTAAATTACAAATGACGGTGGCTGTAAGTGATTTAATGTGACGCAAAAAAAAGGAAAATATAATTTACAATGCACCTCTTTACACCTGCAAAGCTCTATGTATCTATATCTATATATTTATATCTATCCTGTTCCTGTCAGGACATGATGACATCACAATTAATATTGTTTATTTTCAGCCACTAAAACAGAAGTAGAGGCCATTTTCTATCTTTGAAAACAGGACAGTCGGTTATATGAGACCAGTTATTCATATAAGGTCCAAGTGTGCTTTCTTTGGTGCTGTTTGTTATCTCCATGTTTATTTATGGTACATACACACGGTCAGATTTTTCTTCAGATCTGGACGATAACGATTTAAAAAATCATTCATATCTGAAGGAAAATCTGACATGTCCTGAACGATGCACGTTCCCGATGGTCAGATAACGATGTCTGACATCTGATGTGTTTGCAGTCAGATTTGGACAATTCCATTCATTTTAATGCAGTCAAAAATCATTCATAGTTCAAATTGTTGGTCAAATCGTTCAGATTGTTCAATCGTTCATCTGACAAATCTGACCGTGTGTATGCTCCATTAGACTATATAGTAGAATGGATTTGAGTCAGGCAAATGCAATAGAATAGGAGTTACGTAGCTAAAACATCGCCCTCTACTGGGGCCTTGTGGTTAACCATAGATCTTTCATCCTGTTACTGTATATAAAACCCAAAAAACTATACGTGTGTTTGTGTGTGGCGGATAATGCAGGTTCACAGATTATCAGTAGAAAAAATCCTGACAAATTGTAGTTGCTGTGGTTGCTAAAACTAAAATATAAAAAAATATTTTTGATTAAAATATACACATTATGGCCCTCATTCAGAGCCGCTCGCTATTTGTGGTCGTTCGTTCTAAAACAAGGGGTGGCTATTCAAATGAACCGTTCGCTAATTGCGGTCTGTTCACGCCTCTAAGTCTGAACGAGCGAGCAAAACTTGCGGTTGTAATTTTGAAAAATACGCCCCCTTGCCGCTCACACCATACGTCATGTCCGCTATTTATTAGATTAATCGAGTACATCGAACAGCGTATGAACTGCTCGCTATTCTTGTGGCTGGTTTTTTCAACCGCTATTTTGCGAGCAGTTCTGAGTAAAAAAAAAAACAAGTGATGTGGTCAATGACACTGCTGTATTAATTATGCACTCCCTTAAAACGCCCGTTTTGACCTTTAAGCACGCCTGCGTTCGAATTCCACACCCCCGTTTTCAAGCACCTTCCCCTGTTGCCACCCACATACGCCTCCTCCTGTCACTCAAAATAGCAGGCATTCGCTATATAGCGAACAAACGATTTTCGTCCGCACTGACTGGTTCGCGCATGCGTATTAAAACGTACGCATGCGCAGATGTGCGAACATCGGTCAGAACGAACGAGCGGCCGCTTACGAGCGGCTCTGAATGAGGGCCTATGTGCCAACGTAATAATCCAGGAAAAATCGTGAAAAAATAAGCAACGCCATTGATTCACTCAAGCCTCACCTACCCAAATACGAACACTGTATGTGAAGCCCCATCCACTTCATCACAAACTCCACCCTTTTCAAGGACGGCAGATCGGGACTGTATCGCTGACATGGGGACAGTTGGGAGGTATGAATACAGGAATGTGTAAATGGTACCTCCCAGTGTGCCTTTAATGTTTACATGATTTCATTCATTGATTGGGAGTCTGTCCTTTTTTTTGCCCCATTTTATGCTTGTTTGTACTATAATTTGCTGAAGATCCTATATGAGGGCTGCACAAACTGTATAGTTATATAAGTTAGCAACCTCTTTCAAGTTCAGACCCTTCACTTGTACTGTAAACGGGTGACTGGGAAATTAATATTGTTTTTTTTTTTTGTTGTTGTTGCCTTGTGGCTGAAAACCAGCACTTACACTTGACCGTTCATGTTTTTGAATTTGTTAATGACAATAAAGCTTTGATGATGATGATTAGTTTCTATTTTTTTTTTTGCCATTGGACTAATGCTGGCCACAAATCCAAAGGCTTTGTCAGACAACAAGCTGGATGAGATCCGACTGTTCGTGGTTGGAAGGTGACCATTTACAAGGACTGATAACGGTAATCTTCCAATCACATTTACCAACATGCCTGATAATGATCCTAACAATGACAGGAGGACATTCTTCAGGCAATGTAGACATTGTGGGCCCACGTTCACAGCGATGTCAGGACAATTGCCTGGTATCTTTACCAATATTGTAGAGTTTGTGCTCTGCATTAGCGTACAGTTTTTAAATTGTCACTGCTCTGGCAGTCAGAAAACAACTGCACAGTGTAAATGAACCTTAGATACCAAAGGGATGAGGCTGTGAAAATTCTGATGAACATGGCTCTGCTTCAGACCAGTATATAATATAACCCCAGCATTACTAGGCGCATTAATTCTACCATAAGGCAAAGCTGTAAGTACAGTGACAAGCCAGGTTTTTTTTTCTCGTGGAAGTGTTGCTAAAATCTCTTTGCGTGGTCCTTTCTCAGTTCAGTCACCTCCCACTAGATTTATTGCAATGAACCACATTTTAGTTTTGTCCGCAATAAGTTGGGATGGGAAAGTTAGTAGTATGAGATGATACTGCCCTAAGTACTGTGGGTCCTATTGATCAAACCCATTTTACAGAAACTGCAGTTTCCCTTATAAGTTAGGTATCAGAGCTGATTATGAAGAGCCTAATGCAGTCGATATCAGATATATATCTTGCATTAGGCTAAATGATGCATCAGTCTGGCCCACATTTATCGATCTCTAATGTATAGCTTTTCTGAGGTTGTCAGATGGTGTTAGCCATGTTTTGCCTATGGAGGTATCCTCGCAGGAGAGAGATCTTAAAATCTCTCTCTGGCAGTCAAATTTCTCCATGGCGGCCATTGTTTAAGTAACATACTGCGCATGTGCAGTGTCGGAACATACCCTAAATTAAAAAGTAGTTGGCATTACTCTATTACAGCACTGGGTTGTGGATTCAGGGCCGGATTCAGCACGGATCGCACGCACCCGCTAGCTGCGAAAATATGCTAATGAATGCAATCACACGGCAACCGCAGCACTATACCAAGACGCCCATCACTGTATAAAGCCGCCCACTTCCCATCCGCAAGTCAGCAAAAACTTCGGTAACATCGGAAGCATTCGCACAGATGTGGTTGACCTGACCCTACCGCATAACTGCAAAAATTCCTGTCGCCAGCTAGACCTCTCCCAGCGTATGCAATCGCAGGGGCTTAATTATGCACGCCCCTGTAACGGCGGTCAAACGCCCAGGCACGCCTGCATTCTGCCGACCTCACCCACCTCCTCCCCACCCTCAAACGGTCACTTCATGTCAATCACATTGGACTGCGTGCTCGCTGCGATCGCTTCCCGATCGCAGTGGCCAGTTGGCACACTGCGATGTTGGCGCAGAGCACTAACATCGACCAGCTGTGTGCAATGGCAGCCGTGCGATCCAAGCTAAATCAGGCCCTCAATTCCGTTCGGGACCCTATCTGTGTGGAGTTTGTATGTTGTGCCTTGTTTGCATGGGTTTCATCCAGGTGCTCCCATTTCCTCCCACAGTCCAAAACTATACTGGTAGGTGAATTGGCTGCCATTAAAATTGGCTCTTAGGGGGGCTAGGGGCAGGGAATTTAGAATGTAGGCTCCACTGTAGCAGAGGATGTTGTGAATGGTTATTCTCTGTTCAACACTGCGTGACATAATTGTGTCTATACTAATACACAATAATATAGAAATCCTAAGTGTTCATGTTTTTCTATATAACCTCGCTGCTCCATTATTTTTGCTGGGAAATAAAGGTGTTTGTTAATGACGAAGAAAATTAAAGTGAAAGCAAATAATATGTTGTGACCACATTGTAAACAGGAGCCTAGGGAGGGCAAGCTGGGACACACTATTTCATAACAGATGATGAGCTACAGGTTGCATAAGACTACTCTGTGTTAATGTACAGTTAGGATGCAATGGTCAAGGCTACGTAAAACAGTATTGCTATACTAGAGCTCCATCTAATGGCAAAGTGATGTTTTGCATCCCCAACTAAGCACAACAAAGCATATACACCATACACACATAGACATGCAATAAATGTGTATCACAAATGTACAGTGTACTTATATTTCACTAATCAGCATAATGCATATATATGAGAATTCGGATAAATCCTTGATAGTAAATAGCATATAGAAAACAAGCCATACATTTTTTTTTAATCAATGTCTTTCATTGATCATATTTTTAATGAACCTACTGTGATAGAAGCACTGGAGAAGTTAGGGGGCCCCACTCCCAAATGCTCACCCCAAAATGATTATTGCTACATAACAGTATCACCCACTCTACGACCCAGAGTGGGTGCTACTATTATGTAGCAATAATTATTTTGAGGTGAGCGTTTGGGAGTGGGGCCCCCGGAGTTGTTCTGGCTGGACCTTTTAAGGGCATCACCACTTAATTCACATAGAATATTTTTATCACTTTTCTAATTTGTTTATTATTTATGTTGTTTTAATTGTTTCACATTTCATTAACACTTATTGATTTATCCTTACACATCTATCTTTTACACTTCACTATCACCTTTTTTCCCCTTTTCGTGTGATGCCCTGGGGATGGTCCTTGGCTGGAATTTTTTAGGGGTACCTTGCTTCTCGGACGTGAACCCCTTAATGTTAGGGAGGCCAGTATAGAGGAGCCTTGACGATTGGCCTGGCGCTTATTCATATATTTGCAAATGTATGTAACTAATACCTCTGAATCTCTATTATCATGTAGGATTTAAGTATTTTTTTGTTGATTTTGCTACAGTGTGCTGGAGGGCAAATCCCTTTTTTCTGTAATTAGGGATTACACCTGGAAGTGGCTCAATATAGCTGTATTGAGAACAGAAAGTGGTGCGCTCTAGGACAAACTTGATGTACTGTTATCTATGTTATTTTTGTATCTTTTATGCTTATGATTATTTTTGTGATTGATTATATTAATCATAGATCCATAGATCCATCTCTTGATCTGAAAAAAAGTCCCAATTAATAATCTGTAGGCGGGGTGTTCTTAAAATATGTCCATATGGTTGGTGTCAATACCGGTCTCTAATTGGACAATGTTTGTAAATATATCCAAGAATCAGTTCTAGGATTCTTATAGAAAATAGGGGGAGAAAAGTTCATGAATAATCCTTGGGTATTATACTCTGTGATGTCTGTAGGATGGGTGTTCTGATAATGGTAGCAGCTTCACTTTTTTTCGTGCTCCTCTCCACCTCAAATGTAATATACAGTATATGCACAGTATCAGGGACTTGTGTGAACACAATCATGCAGGATAGGTAAGTAGTGTAAGTACTTGCCAAATGGTGCAATACGTTCCTGCTGGTACTCCCAGTCCCGGTGCTTGTAGATGTAATGGTGAGGGATTATGTACTATAAATGATGGTACTATAGACTCCAGTCTAAAACTACTATTTTATTAGGTGAATATAGCTGTGTAAGAGTTTAGATGCAGTGTCTCACACACCCTGGGGAGAACAGACACAAGTTTGTTCAGATACACTGGTACCTGTTGAAGGTGCTGTGTTTGTGGTGAGGTAGTAGGCCTTGCCACTTGCTATATATAGATATGTGTAGATAGCTCAGTCAGTGCGCAATCCCTCATGCAGCAGGACAAACGTGATTTCTATAAAAAGGTATCCCAACCTTCACCAACACATGCGAAATATAAAGAAAGCAGAAATCACATGACCTGCGCTTAGTACAATAATCCAAACAGGGGTAGTATTGCCCAAGTCTTATTCAACTCTTCTGTGTAGTTCTCATATATGGTATCCCATAATCAAGAGCAGAAAAAGATGTACATAGTGAAGCACAATTTATTACAAAACAGAAAAATAACATAAATGGCTGATCCTTTAAATAAGCATTCCCCAGGCGGGATGATCCACAATAACATGTAATTGCAATTACCGGATAGCAGAGAGTCCTGTCAACGGACTGTCCTCAATGAGCGTGAGATGTTTGAACATCAGCATATATCCCGGGCATACTGCTGGGCACCGCTCACCTCCTCAACCGTCCGGGCTCTGCAACGTATCTGTCAGCATGGATGTCCCCCGTGTGTACCGACGCGTTTCGATCCCTAAATGCTGGGATCTTTCTCAAGGTAAGTTTCAATGGTGAATGCTGAATGAATCCCCCCACAGTCCTTAAGTACTGCCTTCATCCAAGAATGATCCTCCCATCACAGCTGTTTCTTAAGTGCACGTGGACTACATGTCCCATGATCCTCTGTTTTGACGACCATGTGACGGATGTTTCCCATACGTCACATCCGGAATCATCTCTCTATGGGTCAGTGTCCTTTCCACCGCAGCGAATCCCTAGACATAGACCGACTACAAAGTCCGTGATTCTTTGCTGCGGTAGTCACATGATCCCGATAAATGTACATCATATCCGGAATCCCCTGGTTATCCCCTGAGTTGTCCGTAACGTTTAGCGGCTTATGTTTAAATATGCCTCGAACATCTCCTTTAATTTAATATCATTCATGGCATCATCACTGTTGCCTTGGTGATGTCAACAAAGGACTCTCTCAGGTGGATTCCATTTATTATCCGGATACAATGATCAATCAATCCCAGGAAAAACAATGGGAACATGTAGTAAATTCCTCAAGAGAATATAAAAAAATCATAATTAAAATATCATAATTAAAAACACTTTATGAACAAATCTAAAATATATCTCAGACTTTCCTATATAAAGTGCTCGTGCATTTGCAATAATCTAAAATAAATACATGCACAATTATAAAAACCATTTAACCTCGAAATCGATATTAAGACCACCTGGATGTAAGGTACCTAAATCAAAAATCTTTTTCATTTCAGCTTTTGCTAATTGGCTGGCTAGGTCTCTCCTCTGCCATTGTCCTTTAACATTCTGGAGGCCCATAAAACATTTTATCTCGGAAGGGTCACACTTATGGTATTTTTTAAAATGATTGGGAAGAGCAAGGGTTTCTATCCCTTTGCGGATGTTCCGCAAATGCTCCCCAATCCGAACTTTTAGTGCAAATTGTATTTATTGTAGAAAAAGTCAATAAAATAACAATACAATACATACAGTATCCGGGTCATTGCCGGGAGAGACAGTATAGCAGAAATGATGCCAGTGGCATCATGAAATATCACAACATAGGACCCATTTATATAGAAAAAAGAGACACAAAAAAGACATAACACAAGTAGACAGACATAACGAGACAACAAGGGAAGAGGGGGGAGGAAATAAGGGGAATCAATATAGTAAAACAAAAAATATCAGTCACCTAATATCACATAATATAGGGCCTGATTCAGACCCACTCGCGAGCGGCTGTCCGCTCGCAAGTGGGTCGATGTTATGGACTGAGCATGCGCACGACGGAGGGAGCTCCGTCGTGCGCATGCGCCAGACGCGACGAGCGAAGGAAAGTCCTTCGCTCGTTGTGTCCTATCAAAGGGGGCGTGTTGTCAATGTTGATTGACAGCACGCCCCCTTTGGTGGGCGTGCCGGGGGCGTGCCTCCCTGACGGGGGCGTTCCCACGGGAACGCCTCCCGTCAGAAGCCGGCCCACTGACATCACTAGTGATGTCAGTGGGAGTGATTTTGGCTCTGATAGAGCCAAAATCACTCCGGAGCTTGCGGTTGAAAACCTCAACCGCAGGCTCCGGCTCGCAATTGCGATGGTCACGACCATCGCGGCCATCACAATGCACGCTCGTATAGCCTGTGGAGCCCGGCCCTCATTCAGAGCGTGCGCTCTGCTCAGAGCGTACGGCTCTGAATGAGGGCCATAGTCTCAAATTTATCAGTACTTATTGGGAGGGGATTAAGAGAAATGTAATGAGAGGTATAGCTGTTAATTAATGTCTAAACCATGTGAAGATGCACAAGAATTATCAGTATATGTTATCAATTAATATTTGGTACTAATCTAGGACACTGGAGGGCGGGAAGCGGAAAGGATACTTTTGAAGAACACTGAGTCCTTGAAATCCATCCAGCGACACCAAGTATCTCTAAAGGACTCATAATCACCATCAACAGAGGACGTTATGTCATCCATGTCCATATAGAGATCTAACCTAGTAAACCAGTCCATGACTGTTGGAGGAGAGGAGGAGCGCCATTTCACCGGAATAACTGCTATAAAGTTTTCTTGTACTGTGAAAGAGGCCTTGATGATAGGTGAAACAACCAAAATGTTGGCTCTGTAGGGACCGGTTCGTCTAAAATTTTTGCGGAAAGGCTGAAAACTTCAGTCCAGAAAGGCTGAAGGATAGGGCACTGCCACCATATATGGTATGGATTACCTGGAGCCCCAGAGCAGCGCCAGCATATATTCGGGACCCCAATTCCCATCTTAGAGAGAGTATCTGGGCATCTATACCAACGTGATAACAGCTTATATTGAGTCTCCCTAACACCAACACTAGGAGAGCATGCGTGAGCCAACTTAAATATTTTCTCCCACTCATCGTCAGTTAGGTCGACTCCGAGCTCTCGTTCCCACACCTTGGTAAAATTGGGGAGAGAGAGGCTAGCATCTGCTAAAAGAAAATTATAAATCAGCGAGATAGTGTGAATTGGAGTGAGGTGAGGGAGGAGTGAGACGATTATATCGAGGGGGATTTACGCAGTGTTTTCCAAGAGCTTAACGTAGGGCCAATAGTCGCGTGAGAGATTTTGGGAAGGACAGGAAGCCAAGGGGCTATTGAAAGGGATCTTCAGCATCTGATTCTCAATGTGCACCCATTGTTTAGAGGTGTCTGGTCTGGACCAGGACAAAATTCTTTGTAGGATACAGGACTGATAATAACCTTTAATATTTGGGAGGCATAGGCCACCCCGCTCTTTATGGCGGGACATAACATCTAATTTCAATCGCGGCCTGCCGCCACCCCATACAAAATCTCTAATAAGAGCCTGGACTTCCAGGAACCATCGCGGAGGTAATTTAATTGGGAGGGTTTGTAATAGGTAAAGGATCTTGGGGAGAGAATTCATTTTGAGAATGCCCAGCCTCCCAAACCATGAGAAGGGACCTGATTTCCATAGTCTCAAATCCGAGCGTATCCTGCTCAGAAGGGGAGTGAAATTGGCCTCAAATAGGCGAGAAAGATCTCTAGTAATATTAACTCCTAGATATGTAAGTTGGGAATGGTGCCAGGTGAAAGGGAACGCTGATTTAAGGCCTGAAACCATCTGTGGGGAAGCCGTAATATTTAAGGCCACCGATTTAGAATAGTTGACTTTAAAGTTGGAGAGATCACCAAATATCCTAAATTCCTCCACCAAATTTGGTAGAGAAATAACAGGATTAGGAATCGTGGCCAATAAATCATCAGCAAATAGAGCTAATTTATATTCCTCGTTATGTAATCTAAAGCCAGATACATTCGGATTCAGTCTGATCGACCTTGCCAGAGAATCCATACACACAACAAAAATCAGGGAGGACAAAGGACAGCCCTGCCTAGTACCATTATTAATGAAAAAGGAGTTAGAGAGGGAGCCGTTAACCCTAATGCGGGCAGAGGGAGAACAATAAAGAGCAAGAACGCGTTGAAGGCAAATAGGACCAAGTCCCAAGTGTCTTAATATTCCAGACATAAAACTCCAATCTATCCTATCGAATGCCTTCTCGGCATCAGTAGACAGTAGGATTGCTGGAGTGCCAGAAGACGAGATATAATGAATAAGGGCTATAATTTTGGATGTATTGTCCTTAGCTTCCCGACCCGGTAAAAACCCCACCTGATCATTGTGAATGAGAGAAAGTAAAAAGTGTTTTAATCTGTTTGATAAAAGTTTCGCATATAGTTTAATATCTATGTTAAGGAGGGAGATTGGACGGTAACTGGGACAGAGGGAGGGGTCCTTGCCTTCCTTAGGAATGACCGTAATGTGGGATTCTAGGGATTGTCCTGAAAAGGGGGTCTTATCGGAAACCGAATTGAAAGCCTCCAACAATGGGGGAGCCAGTTAGTCCTTAAAGGCTTTATAGTCATTGATAGAAAAACCGTCAGGGCCAGGACTTTTCCCGGAAGGGGTGGATTTAATAGCTTCCAACAACTCAGTTAAAGTAAAGGGTCTCTCTAAGTCTCCACTGGCAAGGTCGTCCAGCCTGGGGAATCCAATTCTAGTGAGGTAGGCCTCTATGGCCTGTTGTTTCCCAAGAACATTAGGAAATGCAGAAGGGGCAGGCAAATTATATAACGCAGAATAATATGAGCAGAAAGCTTCTGCAATCTTATGGGTATCATGTAAAACTATTCCCCTCCCATCTTTGATAGTAGGGATAAAGGAACGAGCTCGCAAAGCTCTAGCCAACATCTTTCCGGGTTTATTATCCCAACGATAGTATCGATTACGGCATTTTCGGAAAGAATGTTTGACCTTTTCGAGTAGAAGTTTATTTAGGGCTGAACGAGCTCGGACTAAGTCCACATAAACATCAGAGGAAAGGGAAGTTTTGTGAGTAGATTCCAAAACCTGTATTCTCTGCAATAAATGGTCTATTTGCCCCAACCTTTGTTTCTTTAAATAGGAACCAAGTTGGATGCATTTACCTCTGAGGACACATTTGTGGGCTTCCCATATAGTGAGGCCAGATACATCCGGGGTGGTGTTACAATCCAGATATGTATCAATGGCCTCTTCTAACTGAGATCTACAATACGGGTCAGACAAAAGGGACTCATTAAAACGCCAAGATCTTGTGATTGGATCAGAAAATCCAAGGGAGATATCTACCCCTACCGGAACATGGTCAGACCAGGTTGTCACTCCTATAAAAGTGTCTTGAATCAAGTGTAAAAATCTATGGCCAACTAATATGAAATCTATCCTGGAGTAGGATTGATGGGAACTAGAATAATATGAGTAGTCTCTATCTAATGGATGTGAGATGCGCCACACGTCAGACAGCTGGTGAGTGTAAAGCAACCGTCTTACCTTCCTTGATGTTCGGCAAGGGACTGATGAGGAACCCGACGAGGTGTCCAGTAGATGGTCCAGAACCCAATTAAAGTCTCCACCTACCATCAAGATCCCCTGTTGGAGTGAATCAATTTTATCCAGAACCCTCTCTAGAAAGGTTGGCTGGCCCTGGTTTGGTGCGTAAATATTAACAAATGTAAAAGGTTGATTAAAAATAGAGCACTTAACCAGTAGGCATCTCCCCTCCTCCAAATCATGCACTTCAGCATTGGTAACAGGTAAATGTTTAGCGAAAAGAATAGCAACACCCTTAGATTTTGATTGGGAATAATAACTATAATATGTTATGGGGTAAAATTGATTATTAAGTCGAGGAGCAGAAGAGGATTGACGGAAGTGGGTCTCCTGTACAAAAACGATATCTGCTTTATCCGCATGAAAAGAACGAAGGGCTTGGGTTCTCTTCTCTGGGATATCCAGTCCCCTGGCATTAATAGAGACTATACGTAATGAAGCAGCCATAAGTGGAGAATAGGGCTAAGGCAACATGACCGAGAGGAATATATCAGATAAAACAAAAAATTTAGTAGAGGGACTAAATAAGAGAGGAGGGAAAGAAGGGAAAAAACATGAAGGAATGAAGGGGAAACACAAAAAAACGAAAATTGCGTTAGTATAGCAATACATTTATGAGATGAAAAAGAAAAAAAAAACGCTGCCGGACAATAAGGGGACCGCCAGGGAACCCTTGTCGCGGGAAAAAATTAGCGGTAGGGGCACACAGGGGCGGAGTGCCCACGCCATCCAATAAAAAAGCAAAACTCACAATCAAATAGAAACACACAACATTATCAGTATAAATTAAATAAACATACTCATATAACTCCTCAAAAAAAAAAAAAAAAGACAATTAAATGTGGTCGGAATATATATTTTTTCCTGTTTTCCCTCTCCCTCCCTCTATTTTAAAACAGGTATGTAGAGAAAAGGCATATACTAACATTTTAATTTGAAAAAAGGTATATAACTCAGTTACTCTGACATATCTGACCACAAACGAACCTTGGGAAGAAGGAGAAAGAAAGACAAATGAAAGAGATCTATTAAGCCTCTAATAACAAAAGAAGCCCGGACGGCCCAACTCTAAACATTTCTGTAATAACAAATCTGCAAAAAATAATTAAAAGGAAGAGCCAAGAATGAATATCGTCTCAGTAAAGGGGAACCCTCTAATAAGCTGAACATAGATCAGGTGGGGTCCAATGCTGGGGGGAGTCAGGACCTTTAGGTTTCTTTTTATGATGCAGTACTTGTTGCCAACGGTCTCTTCTCGGACGTCCAGGAGGAGCAAGTAGAGGAAGTGAAAAAGCCTGCCAATCGGGAAGTGTAATAAGCTCCACGCCCAAAGCAGAGCAGAAATCAGGTAAGTCCTCAGGAGATTGGAGAACTAGATGTTTACCGGCATGAGTGACCTGTAGAGAGAACGGAAATCCCCATCTATATTTAATTTCTTGTTTACGCAGGGAATCTGTAAGAGGTTTCAATAACTGCCGTTGTTGGAGAGTCCTCCATGAGAGGTCTTGAAAAATTTGTAGACGGGTACCATTAAATTCCACACCTTCCAGATTACGCACTTTACGTAGAATCTCTTCTTTTTGTGAGAAGTAGTGGACACGGCAAATAACGTCTCTCGGACAATCAGTTGCAAGACCCTTCGGACGCAGAGCTCTGTGAGCGCGATCAAATTCCACAGGATCATTAGGGTCAAGTTCCAGTATTTCTCCAAAAATGTTATTTAGGGCATCAATCAGTCCAGATGGAGGGACATCCTCAGGAAGCCCCCGGACATGAATATTATTTCTGCGACCTCTGTTGTCCAGGTCATCCAATCTGTTTTGCATTGTCCTCATGTCTGAGACTTGTTGGGAGACTAAATCGTGAAGATGAGATAACTGGTTGTCAACTGACTCTTTCTCCTCTTCCAGAGTGACCATGCGGGATCCCAGATGTTTAACATCAGCTTGTACTAACGAGATCTGAGTTTGCATTGAGTCCTGGATTCGAGACTCCAACGCCTGCATGTCTTGTTTAGAGGGTAGAGAGCGGACATGTGTTAATACTTCTGTGATTTCCAATCATCGCAATTGAGACAATTGAGCATGGAGGTCACCGGATGCGGGAGAACGAGCCATGGTAGGGGAGGAAATCAGCACAGGTATGGAGTCGGCAACAGGTGAATCCGCAATATGTGAAATGGATAGATATGAGCGAAGGTTAGGTTGAGAAGAATCGACCTTTGGTGTCCGAGGATCTTTTTTCTGCGAAACTCTCTTGGTCCTGCCCATCAGGAAAAGACTTGAGGAGGAATCATAAGGTCATGTAGTGTGTTAGATAGATGGATGGCGGGTAACACATTCCCCTGTTAGTAGGACCACATAGCAAGCAGGAAACGATCACATAGATCCACCGGGCTCACACTACAGCTTCACTGAAAAAGGGGGATAGAATACCTAGGAAGCGTTTGGGATCGAAACGCGTCGGTACACACGGGGGACATCCATGCTGACAGATACCTTGCAGAGCCCGGACGGTTGAGGAGGTGAGCGGTGCCCAGCAGTATTCCCGGGATATATGCTGATGTTCAAACATCTCACACTCATTGAGGACTGGCCTTGCCACTTGTAGAGAGGAAATTACCTGTCTAGTCAGTGCCCAGCCGGGCTAGGATTTATTTTATGTTTGGTTTATTTGACTATTGGTCTTGCACAATAAAAACTGGTGCCGACCAGTTTGCACGAAAACCCACGACTGGAGTGCTGTTTCCTGGCTGCTGTGTGTAAGGAGTTGCCCATCTACCCCAGGAGAGGGGGCCCCTACCCCGATCATATCACACCACATAATGTAATTAATGTACACAATGTACAAAGTAATACAATGTAACCAAAGGATTATATGGGTCCAAAAAAGAAATATGGTCCTCATTTTATAGTAATAAAATCTAAAGAGAACACTATGTTGCTTTCAATTAAATATTATTGCCAATTACGTCATGAGAAAATATCTAAATCTAACATTGCATTTGGAACACAATTTTGGGATGGAAGTAGTGTTGCTATAACTGTGTATTTACTGGCTCAGTAGTAAAGTCATATTTTTTTGACCAAGCTATCTCTATGCAGCACCTGTTATGTCATGTTCATTATTTCAAATGACTAAAATGTGCATAATCCACGAACAGTGATATTGATAAATGTTTTATATATATATAATATATATATAATAAACCTCTGAGCAGGAAGCTTCTCCATCAGACCATTTGAGCAAAGAAACGCTTCAGCTTCAGGATCTGGTGATTTGCTATTGGAGTCATTACATGTGAATTATCAAGTGGTGTAAGGTACCATATAAGGTACACCTCCAGCATATAGAGGGTGATAAGTCCTGGTGAAGGATTTTTTTCTTGTACCTAAAGATTACTGCACTAGGAAGCGCTGTTTTCCACATTTTTCATATATATATATATATATACACAAATAAAACTGCGGCACTCCCAATGATGATGAAGGAAAATGTGCTGTATTTGGCAATGTTACATTATGCTGCGGTCTGTTTGCACACCGGGTGGACGCTGCCTGGAACCGACTTTGGTTGCCAGGCAACCATGTCGCGGCGGGATGACGTCAGTTCGACGGGACCCTGATCCGGACGTGGACGCGTGTTACCCGGTCTGCCATAGACACATGTACCTATCTCACCTATTTAAGGTAAGAAGTTTTTTCTGCTCTGTTTAATGCTTTCTGTCTGATTATTGTGATGTGTTTGGCTGCCTTGAAAAAAGAGCATTGGCTCTGAAACGTCGGCAGTTATATGCCAAATACAGCACATTTTCCTTCATCATCATTGGGAGTGCCGCAGTTTTATTTGTGTATACATCAGTTTCTTTTCTGAGGGCACCCTATCTACAATTTGACTTATCATCTCCAGTAGCAACAAGTGCCAGTCTTTACTACGTTTTATATATATATATTTTATATATATATATATATATATACACACACTTTGTGATTTTGAGGTCTTTCATCATAAATAGAAATGTCCATATTTCACTGTTATGCACTATTCAAAACATTTCAACATCCAGAGCTGTCTCTGTGTTTGCCTCCTGCAGCCTAGAAGCCATTCTCTAATTGACTTATGTAGTAAGCAAGTTGAGATGTATAGGAGATGTTTAAGAGGGACTTATAAGCTTGAGGATAATTCCTGGTGCCACACCCCCACCCAGCCAAAGGTCGGCAATGGTGACTATATAATTTTGCAGTTTGTGGCTTCCTGCTGCCCGTTCCCCGCCTCACTGTTGCATAGAATCCTGTCCTAACTAACACCACTCATCTCCTGATATACTATATGCTATTGGGGACCCAGCTCCTTTTTCTATATAACTTGTCAGTCTGTGGCTTTCTGCTGCCTCCATTCCCCTCCTCACATCATGTCACTGCCCCCGTCACATGCAGCCCTGTCCTCACTGACACATCACTCAGCTCCTGATATACTCTGTGCTGCTGGGAGATCCTGCTTTTTTCACTATATAACTCTCAGCCTGTGGCTGTAGTACATCCTGTCCTCTGTCCTGCTATGGACATTCCGATAATCTGATTGGTTATAGGATTGTCTATCCCCAGCCACTTCAAAACACAGATAGGAGCAGGAGAAAAATATTGGTAAGAAAAAGATGTCCTGACCCAAGTCAAATGCTGAGACAAGTGTTATTATTTGTTTATTTTTGTAGGAAAGAGCACGCAGCTGTATACAGATATACACAGTGAATTCTTTAAAACAAATGAGTAAAACATTTTAATTTGTACAATATAAGACACAGCTATGAAATATAGCAAGCCCCACAGCTGACCATATACCAAATTATTCCAGAAACCGCTCTGGATGGGTCAAATTATTCTCCTTACTGGTTACCTTGTTAGAATAGTATAGTCAGGGCGATTTGCCACTCATTAGATGGACACCATCCGCAAGCATTATGTTGCCTTATAATGTTTACAGTACAATTCAGCAAGTACTGTAACCGGGTAATTTGTAATGGAAGCGTCCTAATATATAATATATGCCCAGTGTTGCATGACGTAAGAGGTAATGAAAGATCTGACACGTTCTCTTACTCAATGGTCCATCCAAGACGAGTGATCCAATCTAATGAAATCCCCACACTGTTAGGAGGCAATGAGAATCTGCTGTTCACTGCAACCCCATCCTGTAAAAATTAAATTTCCATGTCTCCCGCCTTTGTGGGAACAGACCTATTTATTGGCAGTTTAAACAATATCCTATTTTTGCTTCACTGACACAAAGGGGTTTATTTCCTAAAGTACAGGCTTTTAGATGTGGAGTTATTGCCCATAGCAACCAATCAGATTATAGCTATTTTAAAAGGCGCTACATAAATGATAAGTAGAATCTGGTTTCTATGGGCACCAACTTCACTTCTAAAAACCCACACTTTAGTAAATATGCCCCTTACTCTTCATGAAATACGCCTTGCAAGCATGAAGTTTAAGTGTGATTAAAACAGAAGATAATATTAATAAACAGTATTCATTTAATTGAATATAAGAGTAGTTTTTTAATCGATGCACACTTATGCTTTGGGTTTGCATTACCGTTCATTTCATATCTGCCGTGTCGTGGGTCAATATGTTTAGACCGTGATCTATAATATGTAGTGCTCGTTATATTTACAAGTAAAGTCTTTGTAATTTGTGCAGTTATTCGTTTTTAACGTAAAAAAAATGCACTGTGCAACTTTTTATTTTTTACAAAAAAAATAAAAAACTCCCGAAAAATAAAAAGTTACAAAAACAATAAAACAACAACAAGATAAACATAATAGAATAAGATGTAAATGCTGAGGTTGTTAATAAAAATATATACGTGAATAAAATACACTCGGTCAACACCATCCAAAAAAAAGGCGCAGCACCAGGAACGGGGGTGAGACCGGAATATGCTGGCAGTTTGTCTTCCCTCCTTGGACGGGCATCGATTAGTTACAAGGCAGAGTTGACACATAAGGCCAAGATCAAAAGTACCAGTGGGTGAAGGTCCATGCCGGCTGCTTGCTTCCAATGAAGGATGCCTTGATGACCATTGTGGATAAGTCTCTAGGTGGTTACAGACCACGGGTCATAACATACGTGAACCCTGGTTGGGTTATGCTTCTGTCTGCTGATCCGGAACCTCAGTGTACACAGGAGTGTGCTGATTTTCCTCCGGTACCTGGGGAAAGGAATGAAGGCAGAAGATTGATAACCTAGAATAAGTCATGTGCTGTGTGTGTTACTTTGCCATGATAACAATAATAGAGCGGCAGAAAGGGGCAGGGTGAATTCTTCCCTCTACCCAGCAGTTTTCATAACCAACAGGCAGCCTGAGATGGGTAATAGGGCTTTGGGAAAGGCAACACAGTGATAGTCTCTCTAATCATGGCCATGAGACCAACTGAGAGTTTCCCAGTTGGTCTCTTTTACTAGGTCCAGCTCCGAGCACTGATTTCTTGGAACCTCCAGCCAGTGGGTGGCAGCGTACATGGTGGAATTCATGTGGAACCCTTTCCGTTCTACCTGATTAGAAAACTAAAAGCATGATATGTATTAGAAACTCTGCTGCGAATTCCGATCAGTAGATCACATGGCGATCATATGTGTGGGTATTGGCAGGAGACTAGTGTTGCATAGTCCATGGTTCAATGAATCCTAGGCTTTATTTTAAATCAAATTAATTTTGTGAAAAGGCGGATTTAATTTTGTCTCGATGGCCTATTAACCAGTATACAGGGACTGCAATAGGAGCCCGTTCCCTGCGATGTGCAAATGTAAAGCGATCGCACTAGCTACCGGGGCCAAGCTTCAGAATGCGCTTGGTAAATTCGGCAAGAAAGCAGCCTCCATAGGTTTCTATGGTGACTGCTTAACCGATATCTCAGAAATCTGCTGCGTTCCTCTGTAGATACGTTTAGGGGGATACAGTACTTATCATTTGAGGGTACCCCCTGAAAACCAGTGTTTTAGGGCGATATGCTGCACATAATAATTTATAAATAGGCCCCTTTTAAATTGATGAGTGGTTTATATGTCATGATAATTCCCAAATCAGAATAATCTCAAATGCATACCTAAAAATCTGTATTTTTATATCAAACATACATTTTACCTATAGATTGTAAGCTTGCGAGCAGGGAACTCTTACCTAAGGTCTGTCTGTTACTACTCAGTTTTGTTCTATTAATGTTGTTTCTAAAGCGCAACGGAATATGCTGCGCTATATAAGAAACTGTTAATAAGAATTTTAGGTATAATGGTCCGTTCTTTGCCAGTTGATGATTAATCGATCACTCGGTTTCTCCATTTCCCCTATAAGGCCTAAAAGTTAGGTTTTGCTGCCATCTGCTGGTAGGTACTTGCACTGCAATCAGAAGAGGTAGTCTAAATTACACTACAGATAGCATGCTTACACACCTTGGGTCACATTCTGAGTCGCGCACAATGAGGTTACAATTCCGGCCGCTGCAACCATGCATTGGTATCCTGAGTTGGACACACCACCGCCAGCCCACCGCTCGCCAGACCAGCTGTCGTATCTATCATCTGAATGTGCACCTACTCCCTCCCTGGGGCAGGACCCGTCTGAAATCGGGCAGATCTCTATATACGCACAGCTCAAAATATTACGCAACTCTGCGTGCAAGCCCACTCCATAATTATTTCCCCGTTGCACCCAGTAACACCCATCTAGCCGCAAGCGAGAAGCGACCAAGACATGCACGACTCAGAATCGCTCGTAAGTTGCTAAAAACTTGACGAGTCCACATTTGGAATTCAGTACAACTCCGAATCAGGCTGCTTATGTACTAGATATTAGAGTTTTGCTATAAGGTGTAGACCCCTGGCTTAGCTCTTTCTCTGAGGGCAAGTGCAGGAATTCAGAGAGGGGATAGCCAGAGTAAATGTGCTATAAAATCACAGCTGTTACTGTTGTGAGAGCAGCACTCTGCACTGTCTCCTCTCTGTGTAGTCACCTCTCTGTGTAAACATGCTGGTCATTAGGACCCAGAGTCTGCAGGGAGGTGCAACTTCTGACCTGATGTGCAACTGCACATGTGCAGGCTACATCCATCTTCTGTTCTATGTAGAGTGATAGGGATGGCCATCGGTGTGGTTACCATCGATGGTGATATAGCAAGTGGATATTGATTGTTACCAAGTATGCAATGGATCACCATCGATGGTTTCACCAACCAATGATCATCCCTGTTCTTTGACTGACTGGCCTGTGATCCAATCAAAACCTCTGGGCAGGGTTTTGCGGGTGTCGGGGCAGAGCTATGCTCTGGCCTTGTATAAATTTTTACATATATATATATATATATATATATACACACACACAGGTAATGATGTGCAATCGATGGAGGGAAACCATCTGGTTCTCCCCCATCGATGGTAAAAGCATTTAACATCGGCCATAAACCATCGATGATTATGAAGGTCGCTAGCCATACCTATAGAGTGATACAGTATTTAGACACACAGGACCTGATTCAGACCTGCTCGCTATCAAGCGATCGCTCATTGCTGGCGATGTTTGCAAATGTGCGCATGCGTATAGTTCGCAGTGTGCGTGCGCAAACTAGTACGAGCGATTGGGATGTGCTCGCTCGCCCTACAAAGACAGCCCAGTGAAATGAGTGACAGGAGAGGCCATGTGTGGATGGTAATAGGGGTAGGGCAGTAGTAACGGGGGAGTGGAGTTGCGGATGCAGGCGCGCCTGAGTGTTTTCACGTCGTTTCTGGGGCGTGCATAATTAACAGGCAGCATCATAGTACATGTCACCTGGTTGAATAATACACTGAAGTGCTCGCAGTGCTTGTAGTAGGGTACAGACAACCGCAAGCGCTGCGGTCAGATTCGATGGAACCCGATGTACCGATGGTCGTATATACTTCCTGGAGATGACGTGCGCTAGTGGGCGGTTAAAGACAGGCTGGTCGGCGTCTATACAAACAAAGTGATCGCTCGCCAAGACATAGTGGGCGTGCTTATGCCTTGCCGTGCGAGTGCCTGCCTTGACGTCACTTAGCTGAATTTGCATATGCTGGGAGCGAGCGGCCGCATCTAGCGAGCGGGTCTGAATCAGGCCCATAGTACCTAGCTTCTGAGGTGGGACACTTAATACCTTCATCTACCACTGCTGCATTAGCTCTGGTTACTGCTATTACTCCTGCATTACCACTGTGTTCCTGCACACACTGTACCTGCTGCTTACCAATTAATCCAGTAACCTGGTTAAATACTCTCTGTGTGGCATGACAGTCACATTCACATCTGCTGCCACGCCACCCCAATAGGATAATCATTAATTACCTGGCACATTATGGTATGGGTGCTATCCAACCTTACTATTTGTCATATCCTGCATACAATTCATACAGTAATTATGAATAGACATACAAAATAGTGTACTGTACATAGCCCATACATTAGTGTGCAGTTCTACAGCACTACTTAGTGGTCATAAGTGGTACTGCATCTTATTTTTATTTTTTTTCCACCTGGCTGTTTACTTTTTCAGTCATTTATAACCTTTTAAAATTTATCTTTTTATAGATTCTATCTATGTGGAAGTCTGAAGAAGTGGGCACGGTATCTGCAATCGTTGGGCATGTATGTATGTATTTATGCATGTAGCATGTAGCCATCATCTGCTGTTATGATGCAGTGCCGTCACTAGGGAGGTGTGGACGCATCGGGTGTCACCCTCCGAGGAGGTGACCCCAAAATACTGTCTCCTCCTCAGTGACTGGGAGCTCTCGGTCACTAAGGAGGAGCCAGCATTGCAGGGAGAGTTTCTGGGGGCAGGCCGGCATCTCCGGGAGTGCTGGGAACGCCCCCAGAGGGATGAACCCAGGTGTGTGCTACAAGCAGGGCCGGTGCTAGGTGTCTCGGCACCCAGCACCGTCCCGTGCTCCCCCCGCCCCTTCTCCCACAGCGCCCTCCCCCAGAGCATAAAATTATGGCAGAAGCAGGTGGGTGGAGAGCGGGGATTTCCTGCAGCTGGACCCCGGTGCCCCTGTGCAGCCGCACGCACAGAGCGTGCCTGGAGCCGGCCCTGGCTACAAGGCCACGCCCCCTCCCAGCGTGACGGCTTACTTGGCGCATTGGGTTTTACAGACCCCATTTCCGCCACTGTTCTAACTCACATGCAGAATATCAATGTACATTTTTCTACTGATTCAACCTGGATTAAATCATTTATATAAAAAGGTGCAATTGTTGTTTATTTTTATTGTTATAGTTCTTGATTCAGCCTAGGTTATTTCAATATTGAAGTAAATGCGCACTGATCTGGAATCCCAATAAACATACTTGCATGCTTTTACTACCTTATTTCTGGGAGATCTAGCAAAAGTAGATAAGGTGGGCATGGCTTAATGATTAAAGTGGGTGGGGCAATTGCCTTTGCATGCCCCACCCACATCCGCACTCCACTCGCCACTTGTGTTGTTAGGGCTTGAGGACGAGGTTGGCATCAGAGTCCTGCTCACCTATCAGCGGGTAAGTGCTCCAAGGAGAGTTGTCTCCCCCCTGATTCGGGAGTCTATAGGAATTTTTGCCAATTATGCCAAAAAGACAATAATAATTAATGCAGAGAAAGACAAGTGAAATGGGGCATGGGTGAGAAAGCAATGCCACCGAGCAATGGAACAGGGGGGTGACACTGCGTTACATAGTGTGGGTGTGTTACACGTCTCGTGATTCAATACTTGACACATTTGGATATTGCTGACCGGAAATTGAATGCAATGTTATGCAGGGAGAATCAGAGTACACCCACCTCCCAATACAGCGAGTCGTCAAAACATTCCGCATCAGAAGGCGAGCCAAAAATAGGTATCTTTATTATAAACCCTGGGGAACAAGCAGAGGCATGGTAATTGGAACACAACATGTACAGTACAAATGAGCATTTAAAAAGATTTCACCTACTGGACTGCGTTACAATGTACAGAGCAACAGGGAGCACAGATCACAAGTGGAGTGAGAGGAGAAATGTGTCATTGCAACCAATCATATATCCTGACATTTATCTAGTCCTAGTTTGAAAATGAAAGCAAACGTTTGATTGGTTGGTACAGTCAGGGTTGCCACCAAGCAGGTTACGAGGGTAGCTGTTTGTAGGGCTGGAGCTAGGTAGAAATTCCCTGATCAGCTATGGCCCCTCTGCTCGCTGATGGCCATGCCCCAAATATGGTGTGGCCACACTCCCTATGGCATGTGAAGAGAGCCCTGTTATATGCATCAGGACACGGCCTCGCCCCAAACACTTGACCAAACCCACAATACCGGGCGTGGTTACGATCTCATGGGGTGCTAGAAAAGATATTGGTTTGACACCCTTCCCCGTCTTCCGTTTTTTTTTTTTTGTTTTGCAAAAAAAAGTCCACACAAAAAAAGCCAAATATAGTAATCCGGGTCCTTCAATGCGAACTTTCCCTAAGGTGACAGGATAGGCTACCTAACCGGTGATCCGGCTCTGTTTTGAAGCATTATTAGTGCATTCGCCCTTGTTAAACAGTAAGGTAAACCCGTACTTCCTTACCAAAGAGTGGCGCTCAGGGAGCAATACAGGAATTATTTAATGTTCATTAGATTTACTTTTTTTCTTTGAATTTTCTTCTTTGGCTGCTTTGGTTTTTATCCACCACCTATTTTTCCACTTAATATAAAGAGTGGATGTTAAATGATGGGCAATGATATCTCATAATAGAAAGATTATTTGCCATCATAGTAATTTATTTTCCTGCCACCCAGGTGTTTTCTGCCCCAGGGACTGCCAGTCCGGAAGCCACTCCCTTGCTATTACGGCAAACCTATTTGGCATCTAGGGGCTGCAGCTGATGCAGTCCCTGGAAGCTAGCCAGTTTACTAGCAGCGCCGGATTTATGCCACAACCCCTTTATTTAGGCTCCGCCATTCACCGCTGGACTTAAGTCACACCTCCCAGTGTCACGGGATGTCAATCTCCTCCCTGCCATCCCGGTGATTGACCTAGACTGCAGCCTATGACGTGCAGCCCCCCCCTTCCCCCTCCTCAGCCGGACAGGTAAGGATCTGCTGCTGCCTGCAACTATAAACTACCTCTTTTGCCTTCTCTTCACCAGGGAAAACTGTTTTCTACAAAGCTGCAACATTGTTGCAACAATGTGTAAAGCACCCATATCCATGGCACCTACCAATCCACCGAATAGGGAAGGGAGGGGGAATGGGAGAGCTCAGCCTCTATCTTTTCAATCTAATGTAGATAGCTTAGAAGAAACAACTCTAATATAGGTTTCAATTTCCATAAAAATGCAGCAACTGGAGAATAGATACTCAATGTAATGTTGTAGCGTATTAGTAGTTCCATCTATTATGAAAAATTTTGCAAATGTGAAAACTACAAAATACTTTATATTCTTTTCTATTATTAAAATACAATACTTTAATAGTTCTCACAAATCCTTGAGTGGGAATAGGTATGTAATCCCGGCGGCTGAATAGCCGCCGGATCAAATACCAACAGTGGAAGACCGACGAATCAAAATCCCGACTGGGGCTGGTCAGCACCCTAACCCTCTCCTCTCACTACCCTAACCCTCCCTTAGTGGTGCCTAACCCTAACCTCCCCCCCAGTGCCTAACCTTAACATCCACCCCCAGTGCCTAACCCTAACCTCCCCACATTGGTGCCTAACCCTACCCCCCCCTTCCCACACCCTAACCCTCCCTGGGGGGGGGTGCCTTGCCCTAACCTCTCCCTAGTAGTGCCTAACTCTAACCCCCCCTTTCCCTAGCCTAACCCTCCCAGGGGTTCCCAAACCTAACCCTTCCCTCCCCCACCCCCGCAGCTACAACCTAAGACACCTGGCTTACCTTTGTTCGATATGCCGGGCATCAGGATTTTGTCGTGGAGCTAATGATAGGCGTCGGGATTTTGACGCCTACAGTATCTTTAGTCCCATGTCGGGCTTTCAGTGTCGGGATTTCGGCGGCCAGGATACCGGCCGCCGGTAATCTGACTACATCTCCTTTAGTGAGTGGTTCTCTGTAGTCTCACTCAGACTCAATATTGCTTCTAAATGTTGATTTCCTCTATGACTTCAAAGTATGAAAGCATTAATTATTGCCATTAGTTAGTTTCCATTGTTTTATGTACATAGTATTCCTGAGTTCTCCTGCTCCCTACTGCTGACAAATGAAGCTGCAACCACATCGATGCAGCCATCAACCATGACGGAGTCCAGCTTCAGGCACCAAATACCCAACTTAGTCCCTCCAATGGGCACCCTCTTCTCGCAAATCCATGCTTATGTCCCATATTTCTAGGCAGAGGATTAGATAGTAAAGTCTGAATCACTACTGACAAGTGGGGGGACCCAGAAAGGCATCATCACTTTCACAAAGTCCCCTATCTGGTCTTCGGAGCACACTTGGGGGGTGGCCATGCACAATGAAGAGATAAATGGGTATAAGCTGGGCCTTGAGTATGCACATAGTCTACAGGGGCTCGATTGGATTCGCTGAGTCCGTACATATGGTTCCAGCCATACAGTGTTTTAGGAATATATATCTGGTGTGTCAAGGTGCTTCATACATGCTCCAGTAGCAACTATACCTCACATCTGGGCACCAAAGCGACGTCACTGCCTCTAGTGGTAGTAGTTCCACCATTGGTAGACAATATTTGTTTTCATTCATCACAAGCTAAACCAAAATATCGCCAGAGATGGACATTACTAAGAGGAGAAGCCCGTTCTCAAATACTGCGCAGGAAATCCAGCATGGTTGCACACAGATAAACGGACATCTCCATATTTTCTTCAGGTTTCAAGAAGACCCCATCTGTCATTTGCATGTCATCCAAAACCAAAATCGTTGAAGGTAACTCACCTACAACAATACCTCCAACCAGGGCAAAACCTAGAGCCACTAGCAAGGCCAGGGCCTGATACATGGATTGAGTTTTAGCTGTACGACTCATGTCAGCAATTAATGGGAACACATCACTCATTCTAAAAAAAGAAAGAAGACAGAGGATCAAAAGAAAATAATAGAATTTCCGTCGTCAGTAAGTCGTCAAAGTTCAACAAACACTTACCCTTCCCCGTATATTTCTGCAGTTGCCATAAGTGCCACAATAGCTCCGATAAGTGCACCCAGGATGCCAGGCATCCCGTGCAGGTTGTGTACCCCACATGTGTCCTGAATCTTCAGCTTGGAGTCCAACACAGGCTGTGGGCAATTGGGCAGAGTAACAATGTTGTGTCAATTAATATTTCACCAGTAATGTGACATGCATCTTTTGTAGCAGATGTAACTTGTTGAACAACTTACAAAATGGATAGTAATATTTATATAGTCACAGAGATGGTAAGAGGCTAATAGGAGGATAGCGTTACTCAAGCCTATATGTCCTATATCAGGGGTGGCCAAAACGGTCCTCAAGATCCCCCTAACAGTTCATGTTTTCCAGATCACCTGGGAAACTGTAGAATGTGTGAGTTGGAAATTAATGCACTGCATGTTTTAAAATGTGGCAGTAATGAGTACACCTGTGTACCAGCTAGGTGGTCTGGAAAATGTGAACTGTTAGGGAATGGGAATCTCGAGGACTGGATTGGCCACCCTTAGCCTATATGGTAAATAAATATCTTTGCACCTGTTTTGTTTTATGTTGGATTGACGAGGACACATGCTGTTTTGTCCCCATTTACAGCTTTCCAGTTCTCCCTAAATTAAGCGCCATGGGCTAGGGAAACTAACCGTTATATATTTGTATCCAAGGGTGGAAATGATGCCAGCCAAGGACCCTGCAATCATAGCACCAAAGGGAGTCAACATCATTTCTGCGGATGTTCCCACTGCAACTCCACCTGCCAGTGCTGCGTTCTGTATGTGAACCTGTGAACAGAAGGAATTACTTAATATCTATGTGGAGGGATAAGTCTAAGAGATTTTGCCAGAATGCCATGGAGCATGGAAGGCAGTCTATGAGATATTATCAGTGTGCCATGGAGCATGGAGAACAGTACATCAGATGATATCAGTGTGCCATTGAGCATGAAGACCAGTCTATCAGATATTATCAGTGTGCTATGGAGGATAGAGACCAGTCTATGAGATATTATCAGTGTGCCATGGAGCATGGAGAACAGTACATCAGATGATATCAGTGTGCCATTGAGCATGAAGACCAGTCTATCAGATATTATCAATGTGCTATGGAGGATAGAGACCAGTCTATAAGATATTATCAGTGTGCCATGGAGCATGGAGAACAGTATATCAGATGATATCAGTGTGCCATTGAGCATGGAGACCAATCTATCAGATATGAGTATGCCATTGAGCATGGAGACCAGTCTATCAGATATGAGTATGCCATTGAGCATGAAGACCAGTCTATCAGATATTATCAGTGTGCTGCGGAGGATGAAGACCACTCTGTGAGATATTATCAGTGTGTCATTGGGCATGGAGACATGTCTATGAGATATTATCAGTGTGCCATGGAAGATGGAGACCACTATGAGATATTATCAGTGTGCCATGGAAGATGGAGACCAGTCTATGAGATATCAGTGTGCGTTGAGGTTATGAAATATTGTCCATAGAGGATGGAGACCAGTCTGTGAGATATTGTCAGTGTGCCATATGGGATGGAGACCAGTCTATGAGAATTTAGCAGTGTGCCATGGAGAGTGGAAACCACTCCATGAGATATTGTCAGTGTGCCATGGAGGATGGAGACCTCTCTGTGAGATATTGTCAGCGTGCCATCGAGGATGGAGACCTCTCTATGAGATATTGTCAGTGTGCCATGGAAGATCGAGACCAGTCTGAGATATTATCAGTGTGCCATGGAGGATGGAGACCAGTCTATAAGAAATTGTCAATGTGCCATGGAGGATTGAGACCAGTCTATGAGATATTGTCAATGTGCTTGGTAGGGAACTTAGGGGCCGATTCAGACCCGGACGCTAAGCCGCGAACGCTCACTGCATCCGGGAATCCGGGAATTGTGCACTCATAGTACACAGACAGTGCCGTTTGTGGGTGGTAACGGGATGGGGGAGTGGTGCTGCAAACGCAGGCGTGTCTGGACGTCAAAACGGCATTTAATGGGTGTCCATAATTAGCATGGAGGCGTCATTGTACACGTCACTTGGTTGTATTTCAGCCTGCAGTGATCGCTGTGCTTGCAGCGGGGTAGGGTCTACCTCAAGCGCTGCGTGCAGCTCCGATGGCTCTCGATGTTACTGATTAATCATACACTTCCTGGAGATGACTTGTGCTAAGAAAGAAAAATGGGCGTATTTACACCGGCGTGCGCTCACACTGCCGTCGCTCTCTAAGACATAAAGGGCGTACTTATGCCAGACAGTGCAATTGCGGAATTTGCATACCCGGCCCCTTTTGGATACGAGCGATCGCGGCTTAGCGTCCGGGTCTGAATCGGCCCCTTAGACTTGGAAGGTGATGCAAATAATTCAATATTCTCTGTACACCTCTGCATAATGTGGTGGCTCTATATAACTACAGTAATTTATACTAATATTATGTTTGCATGAGTACATAAAAATATTCAACGATATGTTTACTTTGTCAACTCTTTTTCTGGAATTATATGTGAAGGTGACAGAAAATATCGACAACAATCATTGACTGCTACATGACTCTGTTGCACATGTGGGTTCACATCCGGCAACATGAAGGAACATTAAAGTGAATATAAGTGAGTTGGGAAGGGACACAAAAAATAAGCCTTTATCAAGCATCTTTACCATGTGTGCCACTCATTCCTATCGACTGGATTGAATCACAGACCTGCCTTACTCGGTACCCAGGTGTGTTCTTGGTGGGTGCATGTTTTGCCATTCCTATCCAGCTACATATTATTGAGTTAGTCATTTCTTCTGCTTACCATATCAAGCTTGCCTTCTCCGTTCAGCATGGAGGACAATGCAAAGGTGGCCAGAGTGCAGGCAGCCAGGGAGTAGTAGGTGTTCAACACTGTCCGGTGTTGGTCATCGCCATGGGCTGTGACTGCAGAGTTGAAACTTGGCCAGAACATCCACAAATAAATCGTTCCTGGATTGAAAAATTATTTTTTTTAGAAAATTTATACTGGAAAACTTTAAACCATTCACAGTTTAATGATACCGAAAAATATATTCCACACAAAAGTAAAAGGATGAATTTGTTGACCTATCCAGAGCTCAGTGGATATGGCGGATGTGCCCAACAGTCTTATTCATACGGGAGGGGCATTGACAATCTGACCAAGGCTTCGTCCCAGCAGAGAAGAGGATTTTGTGCTCAGCCCTTGGACCTGATTCCAAGTTGGACGCGGCCGGACACAAGCATAGGTAGAACCTGATTTTAGGTTTGGGTTGAGATGGTTGATAACAGAGTAAAGGGGGGTACTACCTATTTGTCCAGATTTCTTTGCTTGAAGGCAGTTGAGTGTAGAACCATGGTGGTGCCTACCTGGACATCTCACCTTCACGTGATAGCTGCCAGGCTGGGAGGAAATAAAGGTCTAACGTGCTGAACCTGCCCTAAATACAGGAGGTGTGAAGTATGAAGGTTAAAGCCATCCAATCAGACACCTATTTCTCCCGCCCCTCCCATATGTCAGACATCACAGTCACTTAGCCATAGCGGTTTCAGAGGTTGGGACCCTCACTGATATACAAAAGGCGAATTTATGTTGCCTTCATCCTATAAACAGGTCATTCGCTGGTTAAGGTCCGTGAAAGCATTCATTTACAACCATGACTGTGTGTTTTTGAAATTGTGCTTCCATTCTCCTCTCCAATACTAATAGTGACTGAGGCCATCTTTCTTTTTAGACTTAGACTACCAGCACCTTTGGTTTGTCATTTTCATACATGGAAACATAAGGAGCTTCCAGAGTCAAATGTCTGATGGTGACATCTGCGCTGTAAATGGTTTGCCCAGCGTGACACAATCCAGTCACTTTGCTATCTACACTCTCAGCATACTACGAGAGTACTTTGGGGGGAACGGCTAACCTGGTTCTCCCTCCATTGCAGAATTCTAATTGTGCAACTGTACAATTAGACAGGAGGAAAAGCAGGGGCCATGCTGGTGACTGCTGGCAATCAACCAGGACTGGTCGGCCATTCTTGTCCAATCAGGTGTCACTTTCTGTACATACGCCCCCTCCCCCCATCATTCCCAGTCCTAAAACGTGAAAGGTTTCTGCATAGCTTCCTGTCAAATAGCCCTATCTCGCACCTTGAATCACTTAATGGTGGTGGTCCCTCACCAAGGTGATACAGTGGGTGGAGAGACATGAGTCACAGTGGGCAACTAACCCCTACTTAGGATGAATGTATGCACATAGCAATTAGTACATACCTATCATAGCAAAAAGGTCTGAATGATACACAGACCCCTCTCTCTGCCGACTCTTGTCCAGGTGTGGCCTGTAAAGCACGCGGGAAACAACCAGCCCAAAATAAGCTCCAAATGTATGGATGGTCATCGAGCCGCCGGCATCTTTAGCCTGCGAAAAGCGAAGCAGACAGCAACATAATGGCAGGATTAATAATATTGTCAATATAGAGGCTTCGAAATACACAAAGAAACAGTCAAAGTCGGAAATCGTATTCTGACATGCGGGAACGCGCATCGTTGGTCGATGCATGCCCAACATGTCAAAGATATGAACGATTGAACGATTTTTACAATCGTTATCGTTCACATCTGATAAGAAATCTGACCGTGTGTATGCACCATTAGAATAAACTGCTGTTAGTGAATTGAGTTGTGGGATTTACATGAATACTGGTCCAGCCCACTGTGTGCAAACTAGTGTGGCACTTTAGGTTGTCAAAGGAAGACCTCAGTGGCGCCAACTGCTGGACAAAAGTGGTGCTGCCGATTGCCTGTACTTTTTTTTACAGCATGACCTCACATTTCTTGCCTCAGGAGTTTTACAGACCCTTTGATACTCATTAGAAATGTCTTTGAATTTTAGTACAGATCCCTAAAGCACATCTATGACCAATGGCCATACTAGTGGACCTATAGGTTTTTTGCTTGACATCAGCTAATTTGGGTCCCTCTGCTGGTCATCCTGCAAAATTACAGGGGGGAAAAAACAGCAATTGAAAAATTTTGCCTGTAAAAGGATGTGGATAAGTTGTTCCTCACAAGGAGGGTGCAGTCATAATAGTTGGAGTGTTTGCAGTGATTAATAAATGGGAAATTAAAGACAAATGAGTAATTAAAGCTCAGGATGTTGCCACTACTGATCCTATCCTTGCTCCCACATGACTTACTCCAACAATGTTAAGTATAATGTACTCGTTGATTCCAAACAGAGTGACTTCAAACAGGGTCATCACAATCAGCTGGACGGGACTCGTCTTGCCCAGAATGGCTCCGAAGGAGATCAGCACGGCTCCGGTGCAGAAGTCTGCATTGATCATGCTGGAAATTCAGAATACAATGTTAGCTTGGCTACTATTGGTCACCTGGAAGAAAATGCTTTGCTGTTACAGTATTTCTGCTGCTTAAACTGAGATTCAGACTGTTCACATACACTAAGAATCTGTTGCACAATACGGTTGTTTATCATGAATGTCACCAAACAACTCTTGGCAAAGACCATCGCCTATCCCAAGTCACTGACTTGGATCAATAAATAAGGTGCTTTAAAGTAGGAATATCATGTGTACAGGGAAGGGAAGCCTGTCTCTGACGGATCTCTCGTAGCTTACACTGGGCAGGCGCAAGTGCCCATACTAATGATGACAGTTGCTTCTGCGCACGCTAGAACGTTGGAGGGGATAGGCTCGCACTTTCAGATGCACAGAGTTGTGGCTTAGTTCCACCGATTGTCACATAAGCATAGGGGCTATTTGGAATGGAAAAGATAGTTGTGGAACTAAACGATTATTGGGTAGTGTATATGGTGTATATTGGACGTTTTCAGGATCGTTTCGTTGGGTCTGAATCGGTCTAGTCGTGTGGTGTGTACTCAGCTTAGCTTATCTCCAGGACCCAGGGAACTATTATTCTGGAATAATGTTTAACTCATGAAATTCCATCCAAAATGTCACCTTGCACTCATCCTACAAGATGCAAATATCATGAGAAATAAGAGAAATAGGGTTCTCTATGCAGACTGGCCCTTTCCCAGGCATGTTTGTCAAAACTAACGTTTAAATACAATCTTCCAGTTAATTTGGGACATTTTGCTTTGTAATGAATATTTGAAGTATATACTAGAGCATTATTTTGTTAGAGGTTTTATCAGACCTCCAATTTCTACTCCAGCAGGGAAAGGGTACAGGACGCTGGCTTCTATTAATCCAGCTGAACATTCATCATGAAATACAGATCAAAGGCTGTCATGAGTACACTGTTCCGCTCAGGACACAATATTGAGCAAGAGAACAGAGTTCTCACCATCATTCCCCTATGTATTCTTTCATAAAGAGTCACGATCACCTGTTCTGCTATGAAAGAGGACGTATGGCGTGCACACAGCTAAGGCAGCAAGGCCAATATGAATGAAGTGCTGGATGCAGGGCGACTCATCGGCTGCAATCTCAGAAAACTGGTTCAGCCACCAAGACGGCACCACCCACAGGTGTCCTGTGAAGTAGGTTACTATAAGCCATGATGGCCTGTGTCCATATTTCCCAGGGTCAGTTAGAGAAGAATTGCTGAAGTCTGGAATGTTCTCCTATTAACTTTTTAAAACAAAAACAGAAGTCATTTTCAAAGTGCATTAGGGAGGCTGAGGGAGGGTTTTTTTGCTCTCCCAGCATGCCCTACTCAATTTTTATCATGCCATAGCTACAAAACTGTAGCAGGGCATTCTGGGATGTGTAGTAGCACAACAGCTGGAGTGCCGCACATCGGGATATACTCTTTTGCATGGCACTGGCCACACCCTCACATCATTGGTCACAGCTCATCCGTTTCCAACCATAGGCCCTTGCTCATCGTTTGCTCCAGGCACGCGTGGCCCTTAATGCGGCCCTGGATGGATTGACGGATCTCACTCCCGCGATGCTGTAGATAAAGTGGACACAACCGCAGTCCTTATTAGTAAGTGTGTATATGCGGGAGATTTATCAAACCTAATAAATAAGTCACAGCAACCAATCAGATTATAGCTACCCAGGGCCGGCTCTACCATTAGGCAGCTGCCTAGGGCACAGGGATCTGGGGGGGGGGCCCACACCTGAGTCTTCCTAGCGCAAAATGAAGGATGTCTCTGAGAGAGGCGTCCTTGTACTTAGCTTCTAAGATGCCACCTCCACACTTTCACCTGAGGGGTTGGAAAGTGGGTTCTGGTGGAGGGAGGGGGGGGGGTGTTGGTGGCTGAACTTTTGCCTAGGGTGCCAAAAAACCTTGCACCAGTCCTGTAACTATAATTTTATAAACTGTTCTAGATGAATGATAGAATCTGATTGGATGCTATTGGAAACACCTACACCTGTCCTCTTTCGACGGTTTACTAAGTCTCCCCCTAGGGCTGGAAATATCTCTGATATCTCCTGTATAGGTGTGTTCTGCTTACCACATATAAGCAGCGCAACTAGGGGCGCCAAGAATGGGGTAGCGGGTACGGATTTCCTGGGCCCAGCATTATCTGAGGGGCCTGGCGGGAAGGGGGGGGCAGCAAATTGTAAAGGAGGAGAAATGTCCCCCTCCGCAACGTCTTCTAGTATTTTTCATAGTTTTTTTTTCCTGAAGGAGTGTGGCCACACCTCCTGGAATTTTGCCACGCCCCCTCTTTTCCGCCCAGCCCGCAGTTTGTCTTAGCGGCCCTGAGCGGTACAACAGGTCAACAGGTCATTCTGTACAAGAACCTTTATACCTCTGCATATTTGCATTTAATAATATCATTGGAAGTTGTCAATCTCTTGCTTAGCCAAGGTAAAATATTATAACCCATAGGGCCTGCTTCTGAGTAGACGCAAGAGGGTTTCGCGGATTCTTGCATTAGCATAAGCTATAATAAGTACTCTGCAGCAGGCATACGAAAAAGTGGGCGCAGATGCAGCCCCATAGACTGCAATGGAACACTGCCCCCCAGTGGCCAAAATGGTGGTGGTTGTGCCATAAACCTGTGAAATCTCCTACAGCAACACACAGATCAATCAGAGTAAAACGTTACAGACCTTGGCAAAGTCACATTCGTGCCAAGCACATTGCAATGAGTTTCCCTTTGTTGGGTACATCAGAGTAAATTTGGACACAGTTACAAAACAGAGTAAACAAGAACATGTTTCTTTTGTAGCCAAGTATCGATCTGTCTCAGATGAGAGTCGGTGCCATGTCCCGTCACAAGCCTCCCTCTCCCTCCTCCGCTCACCTCTCTATCCCTACATGAATCTTTCCATCATGGAAGCCGTGGAAAAACCCTTGGATGAGTGTGGACCATTGGAGGGCAAAGGCAGCGATCAGGAAGTTGAAGGCAACGCTGCTGAAGCCGTAACGCTTCAAGAAAGTCATCAAAAAGCCGAAACCGATGAAGATCATCGTGTGGACATCTTGAAAACCTTGAGAAAAGAAAAACAGGGACAATTGTTAGTTGCAGAGGATTAATGTTAAAGATATTTTTTACAAACTATCGGTTGCAACTACTGTTTACGAACACTAGAGGGCAATCTTTTTTGATAGGTCCTCCCTGAAAATAGCTAACCTAGGCAACTGTGTAACCAGTTTAACAATGAAATAAGAAATTAGCAAACAGTTTGTGCAGAAGCTATTGTGTACACACAAGCATCTGGTTGGCGTGGTACTAGTAAAAGTTTATTACACCCATAAAATAAGATGCATGTTTAAAGTGGAACAACGTAAAATTACATGTAAGAGGTGTCTATTCAACTTCATACAAATGAAGCTGTCATATTGACATCACTATTCATTAGTTCTAACCGAGGCCAGTCCCTAGACGCATATATATAATTAGGTATGACAGATTCACACCTGTAGATCATAAGATTAGTAGATTTACTATTTTTATTTTAAAAACAAAAGCAGAGGTTGTCTCAGATTGTTTAGCATTCTTTGAGGGGAATTCAATTAGAGGCAAAGTTTTCTCCTGTCCGACTTATCGCTTCATTCGCCTGTTTCAGAGGCAAATTTATTCTGTTCTTGTCCCTGCTTTTCGCTTAATTCAATTGCAAAACAGGCAAAAACGGAAAAATAGGCGAATGTGGAACAGGCGAAAAGTACTGAAAGAATTGGGGAAATCAGTCTGTACCCCAGAAAAAGATGCTCTAACATAGGGAATCATTATAGATGTGTACGAATAGCCCTAATAAGACTATTTTGCGTACTTAAGTTGTGTAAATTGCTTGCTATTAGCGACTTTGTAAAAGTGGTGAAGAATGGCATAAAGCTGTATTTTTTGGTGAAAATAAGTAGTCCTGTCAAATTTGGGGTACTTGAAAATGGGTGCAAGCATGTTTTTGTGTCTCTAAAGTGCACTTTTAAAAAACATGAAAAATCCACCTACTGCATGCACCTGCAATCCCAAAAACACCTGACCCATACTTGGGGACCCCCAAGAAGTCTATTTCGCTACTTTTTATGTTTATCCCTCCACTTTTTACATTTTCACCCCAAAAATGACATGTCTTTTTTGGGGTGTTCTTAGGTTTTTGTTTCTGTTTTTTTTTTGCAGATTTGTCCTTTGGGGGCCTATCCCAAGGGGTCTGAGTTGTTTCCCCACGTTTGCACCGCAAAATAAAGATTTTGCTTTTCTTTTCACCTGCTATTGATTGGAGAATCTTTTTTGGAGAATTGTTTCCGCTTAGGCGAAATTGTCCTGGAATTGAATTTGTCAAATCTTTTTTAGGCAAAATTTTCTCAAAAAAACAGGCGAAAAAGGCTTTTCGCCTCTAATTGAATATGGCCTTTTGTATGCCAGTTTACTTGATTTGGCTTCTGAATCGAGCTTGTGTGTAATTGACCCCCCTGCATTAACGTACTCCATATGACCTCACGAGCGTGGCCGAGATATTTTAGGAAGCAGGATTGGTAAGGGCAGTAGGGCACGGTGTCATCTGGTTCAGAATCCGTGCCAAGCAATTCGTTTTTGTGATACATTCAAGGCACTATATTATATATATAAGTAAATCAGCAATTCCATACCTGTCTATAGACCCACGTCCCTAGGGCATCCCTGATTTTTGGCACCCAAAAAAAGTGTAATCTTGCCAGAAATGAGTATGGTCTCATAAAACAGGAGTGGTTTGATGGATCCAGGCACACTTTCCATTTGGGAATATTGTTAGGAATGTGATCCCCCAACTTTGATCTCTTAGGGGAATCAGATCTAACCTATTACCTCTTACGGCGTTGTTATAAAGAGGGTGGTGTACGCAATGCATGTCTACATTTTAGTGCTGAGAATATACCTGGTGGCAAGCAAGGGTGTTATATAGAGAGAACACTGTATGTAACTAACCTTTAATATTAGTGTCCCTTTAAGACACATCATGGACTCCCAATCTAGTTTGTTTTTCCCTTGCCGTAAGGACAGTCTTAGCCCCGAGGCGGAACTCCAGCACTTAGAGCCTCTCATGCATGAAACTGCTAGTAGGATGGAAAGCTACACCACACCAATATGGCTATTAACCATTTGAAAGATAATTACCGCAGAATTTAGCTGGCTCGCCTAGGAGAGAATCTATCGTGACCTCCACACATAGGGGCTGTTGCCATGTTGAATTCAAGTAGTTTTGTGGACATAACTTTCATGTTTTCACTCTGTGCCTACGCCACTCGCAGCTGAGTAGGCGGAACCAGGGTGTTGCTAGGCGTTCTCCCACAGGCTAATGCTGACCATACATCTAGCATCTATTGGGGTAATTCCTGTTCTGCCGATGGCTGGGTCGAGTCATCAGCAAAAACCAACATGTTGGACAATCTGTTCACCGATTCCGACCCAGAAATGTTCAGAATCAGCGAGTCAGGGATTTTTAACACATTATATTTTGCCGATTTCCCAGAGAAAACGCAGATTACCGGCCCACCAATCGGCAGATCGGACCGGCATTGGGGAATCGTGGATCTGCCCACTAAATGTTTGGCCTGTTTAAGTTCAGTGAGGGCGTGAATATATACTTTTATTAGTAATCAGGGTTTGTATTACACGTAATTTCTCTGAAAAAGGTCAACAGACACAGCGGAGTCGAGCGCAGCAGTGATATCGGACGCAGTGGAGCGATTTTTATTTATTTTTTTGTCTATGCATGTGCCTGAGCCGCATCGTACAGGTCGCAGTACAGATTTTGGCGCACGGTAACAGAAATGTGAGGGGCATTCCTGGACGGTGACTGGGAAGTAACGGGGGTGGATAAACAGACGCATAGAGATGTTGCGTCTTATAGGAGTGTTGGAGGCGTGCCATAAGGCTGGTCTAAGTTTCTATGGTGCGACCGATGGTGGCATCTAAAGATGCACCAAGTCGTATTTCTATGTCTAAGGACGCTGACAGTAAGGGGGTTCATTTACTAACGTGCAGGTTTTTAGAAGTGGAGATGTTGCTCATAGCAACAATCAGATTCTAGATATCTACTAGAAGGTGCTAGATAAATAGTATATAGAATCTGATTGGTTGCTATGGGCAACATCTCCACTTCTCAAAATCCGCACTTGGGCCCACAAATCGCTTGTTCCGCCACTGAGCAGGACATAGGTTGAAGATTATGAGATATCAATTTTAATTGCATCATGTTTATTCATTTGAGGAGTATTGCAAAAATTATGACATTTAAATAACCGGTGGGTGCGGCGAGATACTGTAGGACAGGATGAAACTGGGCGACAGTCCAGTTGGAACTAATGATCCCGCGCAATGTTATCAGCAGGAGATTTGATCCTCAGTTACCAGTAGGATATTATCTAACTGGGACATGGAACCACCAGTAACTGATGGGAATTGTGAGGCCACGTAAAGGCGCTGGTATCTTCCATCTACCTGCCCTAGCAAGTTCTCCAGTAAGACACATGCTAAGTTGAGAGCAAGTCCACTTGTGGAGCGCAACTTGCGTATTTCTGCACTCCGCATCCTCCGGAACCAAGCGATGCAGAGTAACATCCCTACAAATACAGTGACGAGGTGTTAGCAGAATTACGCGCTGTACTGAGTCGTGTTATGTGAAATTACGCCAGTTTTAAAATGGAACTTTTACACCAGGGACAGGAGTGGTGGTGCACTAATAATGACGATGGCTATGAAACCAAGTGTACGGATAGAGGCGGTTATGCCGCGGAGATGCGTACAACTCTATATGGGTGAGTATATGCATTTAAATCCGTGCAAGCGATGTGAGTACAATTACGTAAGATTAACGTTCATCCCTGCATCTGCCCCATAAACTATATGTGAGGATATCTCTATGCTGCCAGTCTATCGCAGGAGCGCTGCACACAGTACAGATGAACCCCACCAATGGCGACACTCTCCAACCTAACAGCAGTTAAAAGGAGGCATGTATACCTAGGCGCCGTTTGCGCCCCGTCCACGCAATAACAAACGGCTCTGTAAGGCACAATATATTCCTCCGACCTCCACTCACCTACCTTAGACTTTCGGGAGCTCTTTATTACAAACTATCCCTGCTGCTCCACGTGTGCTTCAAGGGAGGTGCTTGTGACTACATGACAAGTGTGTGCACCCCCCACAACACTCCACGTGGCACTCTGGAAAAAATGCTTGCCCCACAGTGGACCCCAATCCTGCCCACATTAACAAGTTATGGTGTGCCCATCAGGGTTGCCTGAGCCTGGATTGACGCGGGGGGGGGAGGGCATAAGGCTGAAGAAACACCGGGGTGGGCTGAAAGCTGGAGAGACACAGGGAGGCATGAGGCTGAAGAGACACAGGGGGGTGGCCTAAGGCTGGGGAAACACGGGTGACATGAGGCTGAAATGACACGAGGGAGGCACAAGGCTGTAAAGACACAGGGGGCCTCAGGCTGGAGAGACAGGGGTGTCTGGGAAGCTGGAGAAACACGGGGGTCCTGAGGCTGGAAAGACATAGGGGGCATGAGGCTATATGGCAGCTCCACTAGCTAGCGACCCGGCAAATTACTTGACATTTTAGATAGACGGTAATAATTGTAGTTAGTTAAGTGAGAGGCATACACAGTGTTGACTGCATAGACTGATGAAACACAAGCAAGCTGCCAAAATCCCCGCGATGTGTTATTATCACAGTAATTGATATATAGATAAGTGGATCGGAATTCATAGTATTTAATTGATGTTACATAAGCTGTAAAACCGAGGACTATCCTTTGAAATAAGAACATTTAGCAGTCATGATACTGTATGCAAAGCTGCCAAGAAGAATCTCAGTCACCCAGTGCGGCCACTTCATGGGCAATATAGGAGGTTGTAATCACACTGCGCCCAGCTACACCCCCCCCCCCAGCCTGCTACTACAGCCGTAGAGGGATGCATATGATCTCACCAACTGCTTGGCGCAATTTTGCCCAGCTTAGAAAGTGCAATGATGCTAAGATATATATATATTTTCATTATAATATCATCCGACCGCACCATAATCACCAACATCTTCCCCAGGGAACGGAGGGCCTGATTCAGCAAGGAACGCACGGATGCAGACGCACACACCCGTCCGCTACGAGTATATGCCAATAAATGCATACGCACGCAGAACAAGCTTACTCCCGGCACTGCATAATACCACCCACTTCCCTTAAAGTGCGTCCTGTTATACCACGCAAGACAGCGGTAACATTGGTAACATCGAGAACCATCGAACACATTAGCATAATAGTGGTTGACCTGACTTCACGCAGGATTCCTGTCGCTTCCTGCGTGCAACTAGACCTCAGGCTTCATCCGTCGCTGCAAGGGCTTTAATATGCACGCCCCTAAAATGCCATCCAAACGCACAGGCACGTCTGCGTTTGCCCGACCCCCCCCCCCACAAATGGCACTTCCTGTCAATCACCGTGCTCTGAGTCTGCATAGCCTCTACAAATGAAGTTCCCATCGCAGTAGCTAGTTCGCCCACGCGCAGTGCGACGCATACGCAATATGCAACAATCGGCCGATTGCGTGCGTCTGCATCCGTGCGTTCCTTGCTGAATGGCGAAACGCAGGCGTGCCAATGCGTCTGAACACCGTTACAGGGGCATGCATAAATTAGCCACTGCGATACCATACGCAGTCTGAGTACTCATAGCGTGTGTGCGATGAGGTTAGCAATTCCTGAGTAAGGTCAGACCTTGTGCAAGTGTGCGTGAGGCTGCGATTGTACAGATGGTTTAGCAGTCTTGCTAAGGATTACTGTGTGTAAGGTAAAGCGGGCGTCCTTATGTAGTGCTGCGACGGCCTAGCGATCGCAATGGATTAGCATACTATCGCAGATGTGCGTAATCGCTCTTGCGATCCGTAGTGAATCAGGCCCTATGTCTAAACGGAACTTGGTGTGGAAAAAAGCTGCGGCCGCTGCATCGTAGCACTTTCTATAATGATTCAGCGCATTCTGCTGGTGCATCCTAGTCGCATCGCATTGCAACATAGACCTAATTTCTGCAACAACAAAAAAAGCCCGCAGAGCCTCACGGGATTGGTGCACCGAGAGGGTCTGTTTGGCGTGACTGCAGCAAAGATGTGTATAAGCAAGGCAGTCATGCACTGGGGAAGGAGGGAGGGGGGCAAGGAAGGACTTTGTAGCAAAATCAGACCCAATGGGCCAAATGTAATGGGTGTCTGTTTTGGTAAATTGCGAGTTTGGTGCTAAACTCGCAATTTTTCACAACTCTCCAATGTAATAGGGTGTCTGTTCAATAAAACTCGCATTTTTCAGAGTTACTAAAACTCCCCATACTCAAACTCGCATCCAGATGTTTTCACATTGAAAACAAACAACTCGCCCAATGTAATAGAGTGTCTGTTTCAGACTCGCAAAAAAAAAGAGATTACCAAAAGTCCCCAAATAATAGACCTGCTTCAGGCTAGCGAGTACATCCTGAGCAGGTCAGATTAACACAGAAACATGCACATATCCATGAGATATGTACATGTGTCTGTGTGTACTTATGTAAAATGTTTTTAAATAAAAAAAAAAATTACGTGCACCCCCTCCCCAAAAGCATAACCAGCCCTGGGCTTTATAAAGCCTGTTCTGGTTCTAAAAATACAGTGGCCAAAATGCGTAGGGGGCCCCTGTATATTAAGAACCAGCACAGGGCTTTGTTGAGCTGGTTCTGGAAAATCAGGGGACAAAACGAGTAGGGGTCCCCTGAAAATTCCAAAACCAGCACCGGACTCTTTCTAGCGGGGGGATAATGCCACAGCCAGGGAAAACCTTTCACCGGTTGCCCCGGCCAAAGCATTACCCCTGACCGCTAGTCAGTCCAGGCCGGGGATCCCTGGGGAGTTGGGGACCCCCCCAATAAAGGGGACCCCCTCTCCAGGGCACCCCAGGCCTAGACTGATAGCCCGGGGCTATCCCCGGCACCCTATGGCCGTAGGTGCCGGGTTGATAGTGTTAGTGTAAAGTGTAAAAATAAAGTTTCCATATTGTCTTTAGTTGTAGAACCACAAGTACCAGCAAGCCTCCCCTGCATGCTGGTATTTAGAGAACCACAAATACCAGCATGCGGGGCATTACGGGCCCGCTGGCACTTGTAGTTCCACAACTAAAGAAATACGTAAATAAAAAAAACATACACCGTGAATGTAAAATTTTAATAAAACATACATGCACACTCACACTCACACATACTCACCTAGTATCCGAAGTAATCCATAGGGGTGTACCTGAATAAAAAAAAATCCATACTCACCTCTCCTATGCGTCGATCGCGTCCACTTGTCCAAGTAGGCAATTCAGGGGTTAAAATAACAAACACGCAAAAAACCCGATCCATGCGGACTGAGCAAAGGTATGTGTGTACACATACCTTTGCTCCGCGTAAATGATCGGGGCACACGTGTGCCCTGTCTGTGAAGGGGCCGCCAGCCAATCAGGGAGCATCTCCGTCGGAGCAGCTCCCTGATTGGCTGAATGCGGTCAGCCTGTGTCTTATATAGACTTCTATGGTGAGAATTCCCCATAGAAGTCTATGCAGGGAGCCGCTACATCGTAGCCGCAAGATTAATTGAGGTTAATCTTGTGGTTACATTACTGATACAATGTCGCGACATTGTATCAGTGATGTTACCACAAGATTAACCTGATGTAACCTTGCGGCTACGGTGTAGCGGTTCCCACCATAGACTTCAATGGGGATTTCTCACCATAGAAGTCTATGGGAGACACAGGCTGGCCGCATTCAGCTAATGAGGGAGCTGCTCCGACGGAGATGCTCCCTGATTGGCTGGCGGCCTCTTCAATGACGGGGCGCACGTGTGCCCTGGTCATTTACGCGGAGCAAAGGTATGTGTATCCACATACCTTTGTTCAGTCCGCATGGATCGGGTTTTTTGCGTGTTTGTTATTTTAACCCCTGGATTGCCTACTTGGACAAGTGGACGCAATCGACGCATAGGAGAGGTGAGTATGGATTTTTTTTTTTCAGGTACACCCCTATGGATTACTTCGGATACTAGGTGAGTATGTGTGAGTGTGAGTGTGCATGTATGTTTTATTAAAATTTTACATTCACGGTGTATGTTTGTTTATTTACGTATTTCTTTAGTTGTGGAACTACAAGTGCCAGCGGGCCCGTAATGCCCTCATGCTGATATTTGTGGTTCTCCAAATACCAGCATGCAGGGGAGGCTTGCTGGTACTTGTGGTTCTACAACTAAAGACAATATGGAAACTTTATTTTTACACTTTACACTAACACTATCAACCCGGCACCCACGGCCATAGGCTGCCGGGGATAGCCCCGGGCTATCAGTCTAGGCCTGGGGTGCCCTGGAGAGGGGTACCCCTTTATTGGGGGGCTACCCAACTCCCCAGGGATCACCGGCCTGGACTGACTAGCGGTCAGGGATAATGCTTTGGCCGGGGAAACCGGTGAAAGGTTTTCCTTAGCTGTGGCATTATCCCCCCGCTAGAAAGAGTTCGGTGCTGGTTTTGGAATTTCAGGGGACCCCTACTCGTTTTGTCCCCTGATTTTCCAGAACCAGGACCAGCTCAACAAAGCCTTGTGCTGGTTCTTAATATACAGGGGCCCCCTACGCACTTTGGCCCCTGTATTTTTAGAACCAGAACAGGCTTTATAAAGCCCGGGGCTGGTTATGCTTTTGGGGAGGGGGTGCACGTTTTTTTTTTTTAAACACACACAGAAGCCATCACGGATCTCACTGATCTGTGATGGCTTCTCTAAAACTCGCACCTTTTAATGCTACTCTCATTAAAAGGTGTCAGTTTACATAGTCCTAAACTCGCAAATGCAGTAGCCTCGAGCTGAAAAGTTCACAGGCTATTGAATTTGCGAGTTTCAGTACAAACTCGCACTTTTTAAAAGTGCGAGTTTGTACTGTTACTAAAACTGACACCCTATTACTATTGGCCCTATGTGTTTTTTCTACTATCACTTCATAATTACATTAATAGCAGTGAGAGCTGCCACACCGCAAATGTAACATTAAACAATGGCGAAAGACTCTAGCACTCCCCTATGGATACTATTGGGGAGTGCTAGAAAATGTTGTACCCCTAGCATGTCAGACTGGTGTTTTGGGGGCCGCATATTTTAGAAAGGAGTGTTTGTGCCTCTCTATAAATTAGTGGTCCTCATTTTTTTTTATAGCCCTGTTATTTGTCACAGCCGGGACAACAACTCGCTATTTCCGCCACTGAGCAGGGCATAGATTGAAGATTATGAGATAGGAATCTTAATGGCATCATGTTTATTCATTTGAGAAGTATTGCAAGTATAAATAAACTTTAATTGAAGACCTTCAAAATTAAAAATGACATTTAAATAACCGGTTGGTGTGGCGAGATAGGACAGGATGAAACTGGGCGACAGTCCAGATGGAACTAATGATCCAGCACAATGTTATCAGCTACTACTAGGATATTATCTAACTGGGACATGGAACCACCAGTAACTGACATACGCTATACCGAGTTAAAAGCAAGTCCACTCGTGGAGCGCTACTGGCGGTAGCTGCGGAATCCATCGGAGATCGGAAGTTGGTAAATGTGGCAGCATCACATCCACCATAAAAATCTATGGGGGTTGCGGCTGCCGGCGGGAGTGAGAGGATCGCAGCAGGTATCAGAGATATCTGCTGAGTTCCCTCTGTCGTACATTCGGGGGGTACTAAATATTTGCGGAGCTGCAAATATTTTTTGATAAATGGGCTCCAATATATTCCTCCGACCTCCACTCACCTCACCCACCTACCTTAGAGCTCTTCATAGCAAACTATCCCTGCTGCTCCATGTATGCTTCAAGGGAGGCGCTTGTGACTACATGCGTGTGCACCACCCACAGCGCTTCGCCGCGCTAAGGAAAAAATGCCTGCCCTATGGTGGACCCCAATCCTACCACCTGCCCACCATAACAAGTTATGCCCATCAGGGTTGCATGACGCTGGAGAGACAGGGGGGGCCTGAGGCTGGAGAGACACGGATGTCTGAGAAGTTTAAGAGATGCAGGGGGGGCACTGAGGCTGGAGAGACACGGATGTCTGAGAAGTTTAAGAGATGCAGGGTGCGCTGAGGCTGAAGAGACACAGGAAGTGGAGGGGGGCCATGAGGCTATATGGCAGCCCCGATATCTAGCGACCAAGCGAATGACGAGTACAAAATACTAGTAAATCATAACAACTTATTAACCTGTCTGTTAGACTAGTTAAAATAAATAAAACAAATGACAAGACAGTTGCAGGACATGAGACACAAGTATATCTCCTGGTAAATACTAACGACAAGGTGTCTGTCATTCACTCCTGATATTGGTTTATTTCATTTAATAGTTTTTCCTTACTGACAATGGTAGATATAGATGCATATTAACACTTCTGCCAGCGCCCATCTTTCGGGTGACATTTTCCAATAGATGGTACATTCGTAGGAAAACGCCAGGGCACGGGCACATTGTCAGACTCTGTGATCTCCTGCACCGACGCCAGATTGATAAATACAGTATATCACTCAAAATATGGCCTGCCTGTAGCAGGTATATGAGGGGGGGCCCTGCCCTGCGCACAATGGGGCCTATTCTACGTGCAGGGTGTGTGGCACAGGTCCCATCTTGCCTCAGTGCCAACATACACTCTGCACCCATTATAGATAGATTGCTGAGTAGAGGTTAGTTCTGCAAAGTATTGTTAATTTAATTGCAATCCAGTAGACACATTTGGCCAATGCTTAAAATATTCTGTGCTGACAATTTTATAAAGATTTACTGACAGACGAAATAAAATAGTATTTACACATTATTTATAAAAGGTATAAAATAAAGTGAAAGCATTAGGATAAAGGGAGAAGTGGCCTATGGAGTGGAAATAGGGTTCTAATGACCCGAATGGAAGTGAAATATAGGGGTCTGTTTATCAATACTGTATGCGGTGATAGAAAATCTTCTATTGGCGCAATTTAATAATAAAAGTTCGCCAGGGCAGACAAGCGATGCCCAGTCCCTGGTGATACTAGTAAGCAGCAGTAAGAGGACCGTCTTGCCGGCAACTTCTCATCCCCTGTGAGCTTGTGTGACCCAGCTTTACTTACACTATACAATGCCTTCCTGCATTTTCCCCAAGTGAACTTTTCCTACAAGAGATCCTGTAGGGACAGGTCCTAGGGACAAGTGCAATGGGCGTGGTGCCGTGAATTGAGTGCCACAAAGTCATCAACTACAGCCACGTTGCTGGTGTGAAGTTACCTGTTCCTGTAACTGTATGAATTGATGCGGAGGGCATTTATGAAAGGAAGAAGTGGGTATTAATCAGTAATGCGGCTGATGCCAGTCGCATCATCATGTCTGGGGCAAGACTTATGATGAAGCTAGTTTCATTGCAACAACCCTGTCCGCTCAGTATTCATTGAGATGAGCAGATTGCATTTTGCATTAACACGGTACATATCCCGAGCCCAGGTTGCAGGCGGGTAAGTGCCCATCTGGGAGAATTGCCTTCTCGCTAGGGCCTCCATCAGGCCTCACCCTAATTTCAAAGTGTACCTGACTTTCCAAGAGAATAGGCAACTTTTCCATTAACTATATTTGCCAACAGCCCTGGCACAAAAGAGGTGGGGATTTGCAAAGCATTGGGCACAAGTTATACAAATGTGGCAAGATCAGGAATGTGACCTAAAAAGTTCTGATTTTCCATTTGGTAATATTGGCAGGTGTGACATGTGGTCTCTAATACTCCTTTTACACCGGAGCTAAAACCCGGGTTTTTGAAGGGTTAACCCGGGCAGCTCCCTGGTGTAAAAGGGCAGAGGGTTGGATCGCCGGGTCGAGTGACCCGGCAATCCAACACAGGTAACTAGCAGGGTTTAACACGGGCGTAGCCCGTGAAACCCTGCTATGGGAACAGCGCACTCCGGGTCACGAAGACCTGGAGTGCGCTGCTAGCCGGCCGATTGGTCCGGCTTCAGTGGCGCTTGGAGATTACGTCATCTCCAAGCGTCCACTTTCACTCCACAAAAGCCGGGTCTATGCAGACCCGACTGCGGTGTGAGCGGCGCTGACTCGGGAATATCCTGAGTCAGCGCCGGCAAAATTCCGTGTCTGATCCGGATAGGAACTTTGTTCCAACTCCGGGTCAGACCCAGAATTTAGGTGGAAAAGGGGTAGAAAAGTTCTTCCTTTCCGTGATGTCACTCATTTTGAAAGCATTCAAAATAACCCCTCCCACTTCTGTGACATCACTCATTCCACAGTGGAGTGTATCCATGTATCCAACATACATATTTTACCAAGAGGCAAAGTTACTGGCTCTTTCTTGCTTTAATCCCAACTCAGAATAAGGGCCCTCATTCAGAGCCGTACGCTCTGAGCAGAGCGCACGCTCTGAATGAGGGCCGGGCTCCATTTTCATGGAGCGTCCTCCTGGACGCTCGTATAGCTGTGGGTCACCACCCACAGGCTATACGAGCGTGCTTTTTGATGGCCACGATGGTCGAGACCATCGCGACCATCGAAATTGCGAGCCGGAGCCTGCGGTTGAGGTTTTCAACCGCAAGCTTCGGAGTGATTTTGGCTCTATCAGAGCCAAAATCACTCCCACTGACATCACTAGTGATGTCAGTGGGCCGGCTTCTGATGGGAGGCGTTCCCGTGGGAACGCCCCCGTCAGGGAGGCACGCCCCCGGCACGCCCACCAAAGGGGGCGTGCTGTCAATCAACATTGACAGCACGCCCCCTTTGATCGGACACAACGAGCGAAGGACTTTCCTTCGCTCGTCGCGTCTGGCGCATGCGCACGACGGAGCTCCCTCCGTCGTGCGCATGCTCAGTGCATAACATCGACCCACTTGCGAGCGGACAGCCGCTCGCGAGTGGGTCTGAATCAGGCCCAAGGTCCAGTATCCTCTCTTTCACATACGGAACACCTGCATTATCCTAAATGTATTATTGATTCATTAGTCCACTAAAAGCAATCGCTACATGCAAAATAACTCAAGCATAAAAAAGTCAAGATACGGTACACTGTAACTTGCTTCCATCCACAATATATCACAAGTTTGATAAAAAGTTAAACCAGCATCTGATTGGCTGCAGTAACCTACAGCACATTCTCTTGGTTTCATTAATTAAGCACATTTTGCCTGCCCAATTCTCTGCACTGCAGATCAGCCCTGCACTGCTGTGTCCTATTAACATTGTTTTTTTTTATGACTAAATCCAGTTTTTCAGGTTCTGTCATGCTTGTTTCTGTGAACTCTCACAGGTGCAAGCACAACTACAAGGCATGTCTGACAGCTGCATACAAAAGGCATTTTCCTTTTCATGCTGCTAAATGGTCTTAAGGTGCCCATACATCTGACCGGTATTTCCGTGATCCTGCAACGCGATCGGAAATACCGATCTGCTGGGTGGAAACGCCGGCCGGCCAACATTGATGGTCAGCGATCCCGCGCAGGATTGCTGAAATATTACATGTTAAATGTCCCCAATTTGACGATCGCAATAAATTTTTGATCGCGATCGTCAAAACGGGAAAATCCAACATGTTGGATTTCTGCGATGCCAGGTTGCAGCATCGCGGGATCGTGGCAATCCATTGCTGATGGATGGGCCCCATTAAGCTGGGTAGACACTGACATATATTGGCGATCAATTGATCGGCCAATATATCTGGTGCTCGTTGGTCAAGTGTGTACCAGAGATAAGTCTGCGAACGACGTCGTTCACAGACATATCACGTCGGCTCTGCTGCACAGCCGATGGATAGATATATATGCAGATATATCTGTCCATCGGCAATTGTGTACGAGCGATCAGCCGATTGCCCATACACATGCAGCGGCAGCCGATGGGAGGGGATTGCGGCGCGACCCCCCGGCCAGCGGGACCCGTGGCTGCCTGGAAGACGATGGGTCGTTCAGTGTATATAAATATAAACGACCATCATCTACACTCGATCTGCAGATATATCTTTGCAGTGTGTACCCACCTTTAGGGCTATTTCACACACCGGTTCTGACTGGCTGGTACTAATTTTAGTGAACTATGTAAATAGATGGGTCCTTTCAGAAGGCACGGACATGGCACGGTCGCCATGTTACAGTCGGGAATATCTAAGGACAAGGACGGCTGCCGCGCCGTGTCCCTGCCGTCGCTGCAAGCCAGTGAAGTACTTGTTGCTATGTTTGCTTCCACACACCGGCTTTTCTGAGCTTGTACACGCCCATAACTCCATCTTTTCCCAGTGTTGTGGTACCTGAGTGTCAGCGTGAGTGACAACTGTGACACAGACACTGAGAGGCTGATATCATTAGTAGAAGCCAGACCAGTTTTATGGGACAAAACACAAGATATTTATTAACTTAGAAATGCCACTGGAAAGGTGTGGCTGGAGGTTTGCTTTGAATTGAAAGAAGATTTCAATGTGTTGAGAGATGAGGATAAAGATATATATATGCAGCACTAAAACGCCACTTTCAGCTATGCTGCACGATGCAACACTGCTGTCATTCAAGACAGTAGGCATTACTACTGTGTGGTCATAATGTGTAAGGGGCACTACTGTGTGGTCATAATGTGTAAGGGGCATTACTACTGTGTGGTCATAATGTGTAAGGGGCATTACTACTGTGTGGTCATAATGTGTAAGGGGCATTACTACTGTGTGGTCATAATGTGTAAGGGGCACTACTGTGTGGTCATAATGTGTAAGGGGCATTACTACTGTGTGGTCATAATGTGTAAGGGGCATTACTACTGTGTGGTCATAATGTGTAAGGGGCATTACTACTGTGTGGTCATAATGTGTAAGGGGCATTACTACTGTGTGGTCATAATGTGTAAGGGCATTACTATTGCGTGGTCATAATGTGTAAGGGGCACTACTATTGCGTGGTCATAATGTGTAAGGGGCATTATTACTGTGGGGTCATAATGTGTAAGGGGCATTACTACTGTGTGGTCATAATGTGTAAGGGGCATTACTACTGTGTGGTCATAATGTGTAAGGGGTATTACTACTGTGTGGTCATAAAGTGTAAGGGACATTACTACTGTGTGGTCATAATGTGTAAGGGGCATTACTATTGTGTGGTCATAATGTGTAAGGGGCATTACTACTGTGTGGTCATAATGTGTAAGGGGCATTACTACTGTGTGGCATAATGTGTAAGGGGCATTACTATTGTGTGGTCATAATCTGTAAGGGGCACTACTACTGTGTGGTCATAATGTGTAAGGGGCACTACTACTATGTGGTCATAATGTGTAAGGAGCATTACTATTGTGTAGCATAATGTGTAAGGGGCATTACTACTGTGTGGTCATAATGTGTAAGGGGCATTACTATTGTGTGGCATAATGTGTAAGGGGCATTACTACTGTGTGGTCATAATGTGTAAGGAGCATTACTATTGTGTGGCATAATGTGTAAGGGGCATTACTACTGTGTGGCATAATGTGTAAGGGGCATTACTATTGTGTGGTCATAATGTGTAAGGGGCAATACTACTGTGTGGCATAATGTGTAAGGGGCATTACTATTGTGTGGTCATAATGTGTAAGGGGCATTACTACTGTGTGGCATAATGTGTAAGGGGCACTACTACTGTGTGGTCATAATGTGTAAGGAGCATTACTATTGTGTGGCATAATGTGTGATGGCCACCAATACTGTGTGGTCATAATGTGTAAGGGGCACTACTACTATGTGGCGTAAGGGACACTACTGTTGTGTAGCGAAATTGTATAAGGGACACTACTATGTAGTGTAATGTGAATAAGGGGCATTACTACTGTGTGGCATAATGTGTAAGGGGCACTACTTCTGTGTGGTCATAATGTGTAAAGGGCATTACTACTGTGTGGTCATAACGTGTAAGAAGCATTACTACTGTGTGGCATAATGTGTAAGGGGCACTACTGTGTGGTCATAATGTGTAAGGGGCATTACTACTGTGTGGCATAATGTGTGATGGCCACTAATACTGTGTGGTCATAATGTGTAAGGGGCATTACTACTGTGAGGGATAATGTGTAAGGGGCACTACTACTATGTGGCGTAAGGGGCACTACTGCTGTGTAGCGGAATTGTATAAGGGACACTACTATGTAGTGTAATGTGAATAAGGGGCATTACTACTGTGTGGCATAATGTGTAAGGGGCACTACTACTGTGTGGTCATAATGTGTAAGGGGCATTACTACTGTGTGGTCATAACGTGTAAGAAGCATTACTACTGTGTGGCATAATCTGTAAGGGGCATTACTACTGTGTGGTCATAACGTGTAAGAAGCATTACTACTGTGTGGCATAATGTGTAAGGGGCACTACTGTGTGGCATAATGTGTAAGGGGCACTACTGTGTGGTCATAATGTGTAAGGGGCATTACTACTGTGAGGGATAATGTGTAAGGGGCATTACCAGGGCTGTCTTAACAGCAGTGTGGGCCCTGGGCAAAGAAATGCACTGGGGCCCCTACCCACCCATTCACGGAAAAAACATGTAAATGGTCAATAAAATTAAACCAGAGGAGTGGAGTTGCAGTCATATCATGTACCTCTAACTTTTTTGTCCCCACAAGTAAATCAATTTCCCACAGCAGCTGCAGCACTGGAGATAGGCTGCCATGTATGAGCAATCATGTCTCTCGTACCACTGCCCCGGGGCTTATTGCTGCAATAATATCAAATAACTGCGCAATCCTATAATTATAACATGACAAAATCTCACTATGATGACGGGGCTTATTGCTGCAATAATACCATATCATTGTATGATATAGTATTATTAGTAATAATAATTAGCCCGCAATTTTTTTATATATATCAAAACAATCAGCAGATTAGATATACAAAGCACTCTATATAGCCCTCTATATCTATGTTCTTACGTATAAAGAGACTTTCCATAAGACTTTCACTTGCCCGCAGTCAAATAAACAAATCAGCATTTATGAACCAGAGATAATTATTGACTTGACAGTGTGACAGCTATTGTCAGCTAGGTGATATACAGTACAGCACTATTACTCCATAACTATTAGCAGAGGGCATGAAATGGGGACACCTGAAATGCAGACGCATCAGAATTTAGCGTGGAAATGAGGAACAGAAAAGTCGGGTGAATGTCACAAGAGGTTGAAGAGAACTAATGTAATAATGATACTATCCAGAAACTCATTATGTACTTTCCGTGTTAATAATTTACAGATTACAATCAGATCCAGGGGATACCTCGTGACCGACATATATTGCTGACCTTCTCATCAATAAAATTGGGAATAAACTGAACTTCTGTTAACTTTATATACAGCTACGCTTCTTAAGGGAACTCTGGGGTCTACGTACTAAGAGATAAAGTACCAACCAATCAGCTCCTAACTTATTTTTTAAACACAGCCTGTAAAGCGACAGTTAGTCTCCATCTACTTTATCTCTGTCCAATGCTTAGTACATCTCCCACTACGTCCCTGCAAATAGCAAAAGCACCATCCTCATCAGTCCGCCCTTTGCCTGCACAACTGACAGTACTGTCAATGGATGCAGCATAACGAGGAAGCCTAACCTCTTGTCCCAAGAGCTTGCACTTCAAGATGCTAAAGGAAAGTCCTCAACGGGTAATGGCGACTGCAGCATATATGGCAAAGTGTCCGCACTTACTTGCGTAACGGTAGTAAAAGTCATTGTCGCCGTTGGTCTTGCTGTTATTGTGTAGTTCGTCGTGCCAAGCGCTGGCGTCGGTTTCATCGTCGTACCTCACAAAGATGGCAAAAAGGATAATGGTGATGGCTTGGAGCAGGAGGCAGAAGAGGGGTAGCTTGACCCTCATGTTGGTGGAGTGACTTCCCATGCCTGGTGTGAGGAGGAGACCCAGAGAGAGAGAGAGGGGGGGAGAGAGAAGCTCAGCAGTATTAGGAAGTCAGGCTCCCTCTGTCACTGCAAACTTGTGCTGAGACATTTAATGTGAGTGCTCCGCAGATCCCTCCTGCCCTGTACAAGGACTTCCCTGTGTGCACAAAACTCACGCCCTCTATCAGAGGAAACCTGTTTTACTGAAGCACATCCAAAGTTCCAAAGGTCTCCCGAAGACGGAGGTGGCAGTGTCGCTTTCTTTTTTAATATCTGACAGATGTTGTCAGGTGTCAGTGCCTGCGATATAATAACGTAAGCTCTATATAACGCTCTGTGACAGCAGGAACGAATATAAAGGGTTCACATCACAGGTGGGGCATTGGAACTCGGAAAGAGAAGATGCTCAGTGGTGTATCTTTTATTTATTGTTTATACTTCAGCACAGATCGCCATCACTGAGTGCCAGCTCTGCGATCCAGGCTCACACTATAGGGCAGGGGTCTTCAACCTTGGCCCTCCAGCTACTGTGGAACTACACATCCCAGCAGGCACTGCCACCTTTTTTAAATAACAGCATGCTAAAACTATGGCAGTGCATGCTGGGATGTGTAGTTCCACAGCAGCTGGAGGGCCAAGGTTGAAGACCCCTGCTATAGGGCTTTGTTGATTAAAATTTACTGCAAACAGGGTGGCTTTTATTTTGCTTATGGCAGCGTTTCATGCTCAGTCACTGACAGTTTTCATCAATATTCACCTACCCAGCGACGTGCAGCGGTGTCTCCCACCTTGGCGCTGTCCTCTTGTGGGCTGACGGCAACCTAACGCTTCCGTTAATGGGTTAATCTAAACGTGCATGTGCGGCAACAGTCCGTGCCAGCGCACAGAGGCGCAGAGAGGGGGGGGAGCAGATACTAATTACCGAGGCCTGTTGCTGAGTGGTACAAATGTGCGCGTAGGATTTTTCACGCCACCCAGTACCCGACCCTGTTGAACTCTCAATGGCCCTGCATGCGCATTGATTTTTAGCCTGGAGGGGAACGAGCAAAGCCAAAAAGGCTTCGCTGAGCCCCATTGCCGGCCATAAACAAGGTATAAGTAATGCCACCACAAGATGGCGCTACCTAGCGACAAAAAGGGTCTGGGGATGGTTAAAGTGCAACCCTGTAATAGCCCTGGAAATCTTAGATTTCGGCAGTGTTTCATATATAGCACAGTGTGCACAATGACACTTTTCCCAACAGTGTCAGACAATGTTTTTTTTCACATTGGTGGAACTGCATATTTTTGAGTAAATGCGGATTAATTTATCACTGTAATTAATAAGTGGCTAAGGCCCCCATTTATTAATGATTGCAAAGCGATTTGAGCATGACATTACCGCCCATGATCGCATTGCAATATGCGATTATAGCGCCTGGATGTATCATCCGGCACATGCAGGGACACAGGCTTCTGAAAGGAGCCCGTCCCTGCGATGTGCCCGGAGAGCGTACGCGGGGCTGCTGCTGCCGCCATTGCCGGGAGGGGATTCGGAGGAACCCTCCGCCGGCTAATTATATGCGGCTAACTCCATGCTGCGGGGGGCCAATATCCAGAGCGCATCGCATTCTAGATGTTGGTAAATCTGGCAGCATTGCATCCCCCATAGGAACCTGTGGGGGATGCGGCTGACAGAGGGAATGGAGGGATCACGGAAGGTATCGGAGATACCTGCTGCGGTTCCTCATTCATATATCCGGGGGAAACTTAATTCTTGTGGTTAACCCCCGAAAACGGGTGTTTTCGGGGATATAGCCGAAAATATAGAGTGATAAATGCCTCCTTAATCAGGATCATCTCTGAAATAGGGAATGAGGTGATACAAAGGCCCCTTCCTATGTGACACTGCAACAACTGTAGGGGTTCTCAAACTTGGTCCTCAGGATACCAAAAAGTTCATATTTTCCAGGTCACCCAGCAGGTGCACAGGTGTAGTCATTACTCACTGACACATTTTAAAAGATCCACAGGGGGAGCTCATTATTTCACTGTTCTGTGAGGAGACCTGGAAAACATGCACTTTTTGAGGTCCAGAGGACTGAGTTTGAATACCCGTGGTTTATATATTGTTGGGGAGATTTATCAAACCTATAGCAACAGCAATCAGCTTCTAGCTACCATTTGTCAGGTACATGGTAGGTACTGTAGAAGCTAATTGGTTGCTACGTCCCCATCTATCCCCTTTGGGAGGTTTCCTGCATCTCCTGAGATCTCTGCTGGAAATTATATAAATGGGGGGGACCATTTGTCCGTGTGGGTATGAATACTTTTGCAACACAATATAAATAAGAAGTTGTTTAGTGGAAATGGAAGGGTGGGCTTTGATGAGAAAACTTTGGACAATATAGTTCCATAGAATGTGACGTTTTCCCTCTTTGCAAAACTCATGTCCCTGGGCTAAAGCTAACCCATGCAGGACACTTTGCTGACAGAAGTATATTAATTGCTTTAACTGTAAAATCCATTGTAACTGCTTGCACTCCCCAGGTAAGTAAACTACATTGACTTGTTTAGCTACCTTAGGTGTATCATTGGGGCTCCCAGGTCTTCAACAAAGAAAACATTTAAAAAAGTTTGTTTAGTCAATTATTTAATTGGATCCTTCCTTTCCAAATACTAGAACAGTTATAAAATAATATTCACCTACCTAATAGTGCCAATTTCCACCGGTCACTGCTGATATTTGTTACGCAAAAAGGGGGTTGACAAACTATAAAGTAGGTGTTTAAATATTTTTTTTAAATATTATTCCCATGATTGGTGCTTTTCAATAACCTCTTTGCATAGATTTGCTTTAAATGTGTTGCGCTCTTCATGATGAAGCTCTTTGGAGACGCTCTCTCGCAGACCAGCTGTATTAGGTTTGTGCACAGGTGGGCTCCGCCTCCAACCAATTCATTCTGTGGAAGCTGTTTGCACCTGGGTGTATTGCGATATACCATCCCCTTAGCAGAATGAAAGACAGCTTATTCAATACACTTTGGGCCTGAGCTGAGTTGAATAAACACCAGTTGGCGGAGCTTATTTTGCAAGAATCAAGACTGCTCTGGCTCAGAAATGCAAGAATGCAAAGACAAAAGCATTCCGACCATAACTACACTTGCGGCCATATAGGTGGACCGGGGATGGAGAGGAGAAAGTTCAGTAAGGGAGTGTTCATGCGAGCCATATAGACCAGCACGTAAGCGCATACATGCCTGCAGTGTCAGACTGGGGCATGAAGAGCCCATAGGGGGAATACAGTGATAGGGGTCCACACTTAGAGGTGTGGCCAGCCTCCAGGGGGGGTGGCCAGCCTTCACAGAGACTTGGCTAACCATTAGAGAGTGCATGGACTGGGCCCCTTAAAAATGTATATATAGTGAATACAGCTAGTGGATGCATGATAATGTACCAGATTAATAACAGCAATGCATTGTAGAAAATGCACTAGAGTCCTGTGCAGTACAATGTAACATATGTATAATGTATAGTTCAAGTGCACAGTCTTGAACCTGGTCCCTAGAGGAGGGGGTGGGCCCTCAGGCAGTGGGGCCCACCGGGAGATTCCCCTGTACCCCTGTGGGCCAGTCTGACCCTGTATGCCTGCATCTGATAATAATGACCTGTAATAAATTATGCGCATATTCTGCCTATGAATCTCAAGCTATGTATATATTCAGAATTACGTTATTTATCATTAAGTTACCATATCATTCCCAACACTGCATCAGCCCATATATATATATATATATATATATATATATATATATATATATTATTTTTTTGTACACTTCAGGAATTCAATTGCTAATTGATTCAAGACTTATATAAAAAAAAAATCATAGTGTTATTACAGATGACTAAAAAACAATCAGACAAGAGCTACTTACTGTAACAGCTGTTCTGGATCCAAAAAGAAAAGTTTAGGGTGGTTCATAGAAGTCACGTATGATGAGGTTACAGGAAGTGTATTTAGTTTTTGGACAAATACTTACAGTAGATTTTTTTTTTTTTTGCAGTTCTAAATCAAAAATTTTAGCTCAGTCTGACAGCCATTGACTAGATTAGAATGTGCCTAATACTTTTGTTTTATCTTCTTTATTATTTGTGACCTCTAGTTTGCACCTATACATTCTTTTTGGTCGGTGGTGGCGCCAGTTGTAGCCCCAACCCATCCCATTTTAGGATGGAGCCCTCTGTGTAACAACCATCTGCAATCAGAACAAATGCTAACCACCAGTTGCCTGCTGCTCGTTGCAGAATTTCTCCAAAATTCTGCCTCTGCATTCCTAGTCACTGACTTCAATCAATAAACAGTCGCTAAAGACTAAAAAAAAAAAAAATTCTATACTTGTTTTAACAGCACAATTTCTTACCACCAACAGAGCATTTCTATATCATAACTCCCAACAGTCCCAATTCCGATGGTAAAGTCCTGATCCATAGGCAGAGCTTGCATAATATAGGGACGACTCTTTACAAAACAATTGTGTGGTTGGGGGCAGATTGTAGGCGTGACTAATTTTGTCCCGATTCTGCATTTGTAACTGTTTAGAGGGATGCACTGTTACATAATTACGGTTGTTCTCAGGATATAGGAAGTACCGCCACCCACTGTTAAGACCATGTAAGATGGGAAGTTCTTTGAACCGAAACAGTGGTGTTCTAAAGTTTGAATTTACTTAGTCAGCTTTGTCTGCAGGATTTTGATACCGGAATTGTTACAGTGTGATGGGGGACAGTGCTGATAGTGTGATTTAGTACATTTGTATTGCACATGCTCACATGTACAGTATGTCAACATTCCCAAATTGAAGAATTGAGGGTTTAGCGTAAACAGAAGTGGGTTAAACCTCTAGGATGGGGGCACCTGACCTGGGGTAGCCAGTAGTGTTAGGGGGCTGTGACTGGAAGGTCAGAGTCTCTTTGTTGGTGTTTTTCCCCAGCCTCCCTCCCCCTTTAGGTTTGGGTGGTGATTACCCTTGTTTTTGTTGGCTATTTTAGGCAGGAAAGAATGGCAAATCATCGGGTCGGGTGCAATTGTCTAATTTTGGCTGCACTCACCTCCTTTGACTTGTAGTTGGCTGTACCACCCTAACAGGGCCAGCGTCATCACCCTAACGGGCGGGTAGCCAAGCTAGAGGGTTGAGTTGGATACCCTATTTGTATCATGTGTGTGGCACCTAGGGTGGTATCCGTCTGCAATGCGTGCTGTGGTGGTTTGTGGTGCCTAGATAGGCTGCTCTGATTCTGTTCGTCCATTCTTCCTCTCCATACAGGTTCTACTTTCTTATTCTTAATATAAATAACCTTTTTTCTGCCAAAAGTTTTGTCTTCTTCAAGACTTTATGCATTATTGATATGGTTTATTATGTGACGGTTATATGACATGCACACATGACAATCCTCAGCTGATAGCAGGTTTAAAAATTTGAGACCCTTAACCTTAAATTTATAATCCATCTAGAGTGACCATGCCCCGATCTCCCCAATACACCATTCTCCATCTCAGACCACAAATGGCCACTTTAATAGAGGGCAAAAAAGGTAATGTGTCTTGGATCATCCAGGAATAGGGACTATAAAAACGTGTGGGGGAGATGTATCAAACCTTCAAGAGAGATAAAGTGGAGCAGTTGCCCATAGCAACTAATCAGCTTCTAGCTGTCATTGATCTAGCACATTCTATGAAATGACAGTTATAAGCTGATTGGTTGCTACAGTATGGGCACCTTATCTACTTAATCGCTCTCAAAAGTTTGATACATCTGCCCCTGTATCTCAGACCCTGGTGCTCACCTGTTCTGGGAATCTGTGCACTGGAAGTGGAGCGAGATGGGAGGAGGAGGAGACGTTGTCTGGGTTAGCACAAGGCTTCATCGTGTACTGGAAACTATATATATCAGCATGCCCAAGGAGTCAGAAGATAGTAAATAGAGCCTGCCATAAGAGAAGAGTTTGGGACCAGTGGGAGGAGCGCGGTAGTACAGCCATTGTTTTCAGAAGACAGCTGCTGGAGAAGGGAAGGTAGTGCAGCCGAGGCAAGGAAGCCTGCTAGTGATCCCTGTATCTGCTGATTGGTTGTTACTTTATCTCTCCCCATGGTTTAGTACGTCTACCACTTAGATTGCAAGTCTGTAACTCGTTTTTTTTCAGGGCACTGCATGCATCGGTGTCGTCCTATATAAACTATACCTACACCAAACTACTGAAATTATCCATAACAATGACAGATATGTTGAAAATTGCTTTCAGTCAGTCAGTAATTACTGGGATCACACAAACGTTATATTGCGGTGGTTCTATAAAATTGCAGAGATGTTTACATGTAAACCATTACTTATTTAGTATACATTTATTGGCTGCATACCAGCTGAAGGCTACGAAAGAAAAGGTAGAGAATGCTATAAAAGAAGATAAGAGACAAAGGGGAAGAAAGCAGAATCCGTGTACAAAGGACTTGATTTTGCTGCAATAGGGCACTCACCAGTAAGAAAATAAACCCATCCAAGTAAAGACATGAAGACGTGAATTGGACAGACACAGCATTACTAAATTGATTTCTTACCGCCCCCCCTCAGGGCAAGATCTTTTTTTTTTTTCTTTTATACATCCATTTTTTTATTTTTTTTATTTATCTTTATCCATTTGATCATTATGTGGTAGCTACCCTGCTATTTTAATGAACATCCATCATCATCATTTTGCTAAGGTTCCCGATAATTATGTTGGAAATGATCTGACACGACATATCGACTGACCTATCCCACAGTTCTTCGGGATTTCGGATACTCCCGTCGGAAGTGACGTGACAGTAGTTTTGCAATTACAATCTTCTGTATATGTATCAAAAATGTATAGTAAATTAACACTGATCACGGCTAAGATGATAAGAAGCCTTCCAAGAACCATAGAGTCCACAAGCACGCGGGCAGCGCAATAGCGGTGACGACTTCCGCCGGAAGCGACCTCCTTGTTTCAACACTCTTGGATCTTTCTGGACTACATCACGTGCGGGTCACTGGGCGGAAGCAGAAGTGATATCATGCGGACTATTGGGAGGCAGTACTCGGAACCGGAAATGCATAACCGGGAACCACCTTCTATCAGCGTCTTCATGCCAACAGGTATATAAGGCCTTTCAGGTAAGGGGTAGCTCATCCTCAGATGCCCTGATGAAGCCATACATGGTGAAACGCGTAGGTGAGAGGAGCTTGGGTTCCTTAGTAACTCCAGTTTTGCCAACAAGACCCCCCCCCCCTCTTTTGCGACCTTACCTTCAGGACTTTAGAATTCTACAATACTATCTCTTAAAGGTGTCAAACTGACCCATTGCATATAACATGCACTTAGTGCAATTGAACATTTGGAACCTTGCTTGAGCTACATATGTGTCCTTACACATCTTTGCTGTAGTTGTGAAGAAAGCCCCACCAGATGCTGTGAGACTCTGCTATTGTCGGGCATCTTCTCTGTTTCGTTTTTTTCCGAAATTGCGTCTAAATCGCATTTGGATGCGACTAGGAAGCACCAGTAGACTGTTCTGATTAATATATTAATTAATGATATGTGACACTTGTATATCTGTGTGCAACTGAGTATCTGAGTCTGTATATGAAGTGCTATAATGTAGCACTGTTTTTCAGCCTCAGACACAAATCTCTTCTGGTGCACACAGATATACAAGTGTCGCATATCAAATGAAAGAGCACATTCTGCTCTTGCATCCTAATCACATCGCATTGCGATTTAAACGCATTTCGGCAAAAAAAATGCCGGACGGACGGTATCACAGTTGCATGGGACTTGGCAGCTCACTCGCGCCAGGCAAGTTGTACTGCATAGTCAAAGTATATATAAGTTCAAGCGCACTGATAGGGCACAGTCAAATATGTAAAGCCTCAGTTATATTGCTTTCGGACCTTAAACATTCCAAATCTTCAACAGTCCAACTTCACCTCATTAAGCGATCTTCTTAATAGTCAAGTCTAATGATTGATTCAAATAATGTCCAGCACCTGAAATCCAATCAATAAGTCTTGTCTGGATCTCCCTCTGTATCTCTCGTGATGATTTACATGCAAAACAAGATGTGGGGGACCGCATGTGGTGTAAAATCCTCAATTTATCGGGTAATGTACAATAGTTAAACATACAAATAAAAATGTGGCAACGTACCAGAAGCGACCTTTTTAGAAAGGCACATCAGACAGCATATAGGGGTGTTAATGCTTCCCCTAGTAAGCAATACCTTTCTGGATCAGCCTCAGGAGTCCCACTATTAGTCACCAACACGTTTCAACCACTGCAGTGGTCTTTATCAAGGTGTATGTGTGAACAGGTGCATGGAACAGGTATTTATACCCTGAAGTGATGTCACTCCCACAGAGGGTGTGTTACAATCAATTATTTCCCTGAGTTCTCATTTCCACTCAGTGTTAATGTAATAGACGTACCAAGCGGTGTGTCTTACCTTTTATAAGTAATGTTATGTAAATGGCGTCTTTCTGTGATCTATTCCGACTTTTGCGGAGATCGCGATGCGTTCCAACCTGTGGAACACATCACGTGACTATTCACTGGCCAATTAGCAGACTTGTGTTTCGTGTCATGTGATTATGTGTCACGTGTTTATAGTAAAGTGCGGGTAGTTTGTTTAGTACACTCCGAACGCTTATGCATTTCACATCTCCTATATTTCCTGCAACTGGCTCCTCCTCGTCTATTCCAGCAATAGAAGCACCATATAAAGTGTAATCATATATGTGGGGGTCCAATTCATGCACAGCGGGATCACTGTTATCATAAATAAACCCTTCCCTTAAAAAAACACTAATCCATTATTACATGACAATATAAAATGGTAGGAATAATTAATAAATAAATGTAAAAACTTATTAAAAACATCATGAACAATAATAGATAATGGGTAATGAATAATCGGTAATAATCATAATCAGAAGAGAAATACATTAAAAGGCATATTTCATATAAAAAGTTTGCATATAAATAGTTAAAAAGCATCTTTAGAAATATTAAAATAAAACCATAGAATTCTTTCTTATAAAAACCATTTCAGTTCAAAATCTGCATTCATCCCATGAGGTTCTAATGTTTTGACCTCGTATATCATTCTCATCTCTGCTTTGGCTAGGAATGTTTCCACTCCTTTCGTTCGCCAGTTACCTTCCACTTTCTTTATGCCTCTGATACTTTTAATACCTTCTGTTGAATTATGATGATGTTCTACAAAATGTTTTGATAATGCATGATTTATTACTCCTTTTCTGATATTTCTTAGGTGTTCGGCCCACCTTTCTTTTAATTTTCTCGAAGTCTTTCCTATATATTGGAGGCCGCACGTGCATTCAATTAAATATATACAATTTGTGCTGTTACATATCATAAATTCTTTGATTTTAATCTTTCTTATCATTGGCATGGGAGGTAAAGGTTTCTAATTTAGATGTTTGTTTTGTATGTGTTTTACACACCAGACAGGACCCGTATCTGTGAAAGCCCTTGGTTTTAATCCTCCCTGTCCTTTTCTCCGCCACCGAGCTCTTAACCAGCTTATTGCTCAAATTGGGGGCTCTCCTATACGGAAATATTGGTTTCTCTGGTATGATGTCTCTCAATATCTGGTCTTTTAGTAATAAGTCACAGAAAAAAGAAGATTCCCTCCAGCAGACTGCAGCAATATTAGCAAAAATACTTGAATCCTACATGATAATAGAATTTCAGAGGTATTATTTGCATACACTGGCAAACATATGATTAAGCGCTGGGCCAGCGTCAAGGCTCCTCTATACCGGCGTCCATAACATTAAGGGGTTCATGTCCGAGGCGCAGAGTAGCCCAAAAGAACCCAGCCAAGGACCACTCCCAGGGCATCACACGAAAAATGGAAGAAAGGTGATAGTGAAGTGTAAAGTATAGATGTGTCGAGATAATCAATAAGTGTTACTATAATAAGAAAGAATTTAAATTACATAAATAATAAACAAACAAATGGAAAGGTGATGAAAACATATCTATGTGAATTAAGTGGTGATGCCCTGAAAAAGGCCCAGCCAGAGCCACTCCGGGGGCCCTAAACCCAAATGCTCACCGCAAAATAATTATTGCTACAAAATAGTAGCACCCACTCTGGAGCGTTTGGGTGTGTGGCCCCCGGAGTGGCTCTGGCTGGGCCTTTTTCAGGGCATCACCACTTAATTCACATAGATATTTTTTCATCACTTTTCCATTTGTTTGTTTATTATTTATGTAATTTTAATTCTTTCTTATTATATTAAAACTTATTGATTATCTTGACACATCTATACTTTACACTTCACTATCACCTTTCTTCCATTTTTCGTGTGATGCCCTGGGAGTGGTCCTTGGCTGGGTTCTTTTGGACTGCTCTGTGCCTCGGACGTGAACCCCTTAATGTTAGGGACGCCGGTATAGAGGAGCCTTGACGCTGGCACGGCGCTTAATCATATATTTGCAAATATATGCAACCAATACCTCTGAATTTCTATTATCATGTAGGATTCAAGTATTTTTGCTGATATTGCTGCAGTGTGCTGGAGGGAATCTTCTTTTTTCTGTGGTTCAGTATAAACCCCGCCCTTTATAAGCACCTGAGCAATATCATTAAGCTGATGTGAGCAACCACCATACTTTCTATTTGCAGTTCTGAGAGGCATGAAAGGAGCCAGCATTGGGAAGATGTGCTGGTCCGTATAGTTCCATTTGGAGGTTTTTGGGGTACCTCCTAGGTGAGTCAGCTCTCAGCTTATACATGTGCTGTTATCATGCAGCAAATTAATTGTAATTTTATGACCCAGAGTGGGTGCTACTATTTTGTAGCAATAATTATTTTGGGGTGAGTGTTTGGGCGTGGGGCCCCTGGAGAGGCTCTGGCTGGGCCTTTTTCAGGGCATCACCACTTAATTCACATAGATATTTTTTCATCACCTTTCCATTTGTTTGTTTATTATTTATGTAATTTTGATTCTTTCTTATTATATTAACACTTGTTGATTATCTTGACACATCTATACTTTACACTTCACTATCACCTTTCTTCCATTTTTTGTGTGATGCCCTGGGAGTGGTCCTTGGCTGGATTCTTTTGGGCTGCTCTGTGCCTCGGATGTGAACCCCTTAATGTCAGGGACACCGGTATAGAGGAACCTTGACGCTGGCCAGGTGCTTAATCATATATTTGCAAATGTATGCAACCAATACCTCTGAATTTCTATTATCATGTAGGATTCAAGTATTTTTGCTAATATTGCTGCAGTGTGCTGGAGGGAATCTTCAACCCCACCCTTTACAAGCACCTGAGCAATATCATTAAGCTGATGTGAGCGACCACCATACTTTCTATTTGCAGTTCTGAGAGGCATGAAAGGAGCCAGCATAGGGAGGATGCGCTGGTCCGTATAGTTCCATTTGGAGGTTTTTGGGGTACCTCCTAGGTGAGTCAGCTCTCAGCTTATACATGTACTGTTATCATGCAGTAAATTAATTGTAATTTTATGACCCAGAGTGGGTGCTACTATTTTGTAGCAATAATTATTTTGGGGTGAGTGTTTGGGCGTGGGGCCCCCGGAGAGGCTCTGGCTGGGCCTTTTTCAGGGCATCACCACTTAATTCACATAGATATTTTTTCGTCACCTTTCCATTTGTTTGTTTATTATTTATGTAATTTTGATTCTTTTTTATTATATTAACACTTATTGATTATCTTGACACATCTATACTTTACACTTCACTATCACCTTTCTTCCATTTTTTGTGTGATGCCCTGGGAGTGGCTGGGTTCTTTTGGGCTGCTCTGCGCCTCGGATGTGAACCCTTTAATGTCAGGGACACCGGTATAGAGGAGCCTTGACGCTGGACAGGTGCTAAAATCATATATTTGCAAATGTATGCAACCAATACCTCTGAATTTCTTTTATCATGTAGGATTCAAGTATTTTTGCTAATATTGCTGCAGTGTGCTGGAGGGAATCTTCAACCCCTCCCTTTACAAGCACCTGAGCAATATCATTAAGCTGATGTGAGCAACCACCATACTTTCTACTTTTAGTAATAAATGCCAGTTCTTCCTGAAGGAATCGGTATGAAATACAGCTGGCCACGCTGCCGGTACGATTCCCGGCAGCGCCTGGCTGACAACAGCAGAGTTCCTGGCAGCGGAAGCTTCACAGCGCTGGAAATCCTGATCATGGATAGGTAAGTACTAACTAACCTAACCCCCTAACCCTCCTTAGGGTTGCCTAACCCTAACCTCCCCCCCAAGTGCCTAACCCTAATCCCCCCTCTAAGTACCTAACCTTAACCACCCCTTCCCTGCTGCCTTAACCTAAGTCCCCCAGGGGGGTGCCTAACCCTAAGTCCCCCCCGGGGTGCCTAACCCTAACCCTCCCTCCCCCTAGCCTAACCCTCCCGGGGGTGGCTAACCCTAAGTCCCCCCCCGGGTGCCCTAAACTTAACCCTCCCCCCCTTGACCCATGGCTGTCCGCTCGTGGTGCCCGGCATCCCTTTGATCGGCATGCCGGGTGTCGGGAAATGTCAGGCATCTACATCTAGACACCCGGCATTTCACCCTCGCCAGGATATGACAGTCAAGAAGCTGGCTGCCGGTATTAAGGCAGCCGGCTTCCCGATTGTATACCTTCCTGAATATGTATTCTATAGATTTGTATTTGTTATTGTAAGTGGTTATAAATGGAATAATTGTTTTTTGTTAAATGTGTTTTTAACCTTGTACTGAATAAGGTCCTTTTGTGGTACTGTACTTATCTCAGTGATGGTGTTAGATATCTCATTTTCATAATACCCTTTGTAGCAAACTTATTCTTTAGAACTTCCACCTGGTCGTCGAAGGTTTTATCTTCCGTACAGTTTCCACGTACCCTCCTGATTTGACTCCTGGATATGTTTTTTTAGCCATCTTGGGTGGTGATGGCTACTCATGTTTATATAAGAGTTACTGTCTGTTGCTCCTTCCAATTTATAAATGACCAAATGCAAAAAGTTTACCTCATGTTGATTAATATTACAAGTTAGTGAAATATTAAAATTGTTGGAGTTAAGATATTCACAAAATAGTTTAAGATCTTCCTCTCCCCATCCCATATAAAAAAATATGTCATCAATAAATCTTAACCATATTTGTAGATGTTTTATATAGGGGCTGTTATTCCATATAACCATATATTCCCACCATTCCATAAATAAATTAGCATATGATGGTGCCATCTTACTCCCCATTGCAGTACCACACTTCTGAATACAATAGTGTCCATCAAACCAAAAATAATTATTGTTAAGAATGAAGTCGATTGATCTTGTAATAAAACACAATTTCTCTTCATCTATCGACTCGTTATCTTTCATAAATGCATATTTAACTGCTTCAATCCCTAATTGATGGTCTATAATCGTGTATAAGGATGCAACATCTGCTGTAACCAACCATTGATGTTCTGACACCTTCATATTATTTAAATGTCGAATAGTGTCTATAGTATTCTGTACATACGATTTGACTTTTTTGATTTCAGGTTGTAAGTTATAGTCAACAAAATGTGCAACATTAGACATGATTGAGTCAATACCTGCTATGATAGGTCGACCCGGGGGATTTTCTGCATCCTTATATATTTTAGGTAATATATACATTACGGGCAGTACTGGATGGTCTTTAATAAGGTACTTTTTATCTTGTGTACTAAAACACCCTTATTTTCGTATTCCGTAATCAAACTAATGAAGCTTTTTTCGATTCTTTCTGTTGGGTTTGCTTTTTAAGAGATTATAAGTGGTTTTATCTCCTAGTTGTTTAAGCATCTCTTGATTATATTTATCAGTGTCCATTACAATGATGCTCCCCCCTTTATCGGCAGGTTTTATCGTTAGATTTTTATTTTTCTCAAAATTTTGTTGTGCCATAAATTCTAATTTTGTAAGGTTGTATTGTTCATTCTGTTTAGAGTCTAGTTGTTCCATTTCTGAACACACTATTTTATTAAAACTTTCTAAAAAACATCCCCTACTGAAGGTTGGATTAAAATGTGACTTGGGTTTGAACATATTATGGGCTTCACTGCTGCACACTTTTTGGTTTAAAAAGTATTTTTTCAGCGATAAATTTCTCACAAACTTCTGCACGTCAACATACGTGTTGAATTTATTGAGCTTGTTGATTGGTGCAAATTTTAAACCTTTCTGTAGCAGGGCCTCTTCTTCCTTTTTCAATTTATACGAGCTTAGATTAAGGATTTTGCTAGGATTCTTTACATTCTCTATGGGGTTATTTCTTTTCTTATTCCTCTTTTTCCCCCTTTTACGTCTATGGGTACGTTTCATTTTTATCTCTCTCTGTTTTTTCTCCAAGTTTTCCCCAAAAAATCACTGTCCAGTATTTCAAACTGATTAGAGGTAGGGAGATGGTTTTGTGCTCGATATGGTGATATATTATTGTATCTCCTTCTATATGTTCTTTGGGCGTAATCACCATATTTGTTTCTATGTGTTTTCCTCTCCCACCCTCTGTCATTTCTACTCTCCCTTTTGGTTGATCTGAAATTAGCTGTTATATTTCCTTCATCCTCATTTCACAGATGCGGCTCCTGTCTGGTGTGTAAAACACATACAAAACAAACATCTAAATTAGAAACCTTTACCTCCAATGATAAGAAAGAGTTTAACATTAAAGAATTTATGAAATGTAACAGCACAAATTGTATATATTTAATTGAATGCATGTGCGGCGTCCAATATATAGGAAAGACTTCGAGAAAATTAAAAGAAAGGTGGACCGAACACCTAAGAAATATCAGAAAAGGAGTAATAAATCATGCATTATCAAAACATTTTTTAGAACATCATCATAATTCAACAGAAGGTATTAAAAGTATCATAGGCATAAAGAAAGTGGAAGGTAACTGACGAACGAAAGGAGTGGAAACATTCCTAGGCAAAGCAGAGATGAGAATGATATACGAGGTCAAAACATTAGAACCTCATGGGATGAATGCAGATTTTGAACTAAAATGGTTTTTATAAGAAAGAATTCTATGGTTTTATTTTAATATTTCTAAAGATGCTTTTTAACTATATGCAAACTTTTTATATGAAATATGCCTTTTAATGTATTTTTTTTCTTATTATGATTATTACCGATTATTATTGTTCATGATGTTTTGTGTTTTTTTTAAATTTAGTTTTTTATTGAAACACCATGAAATCAATACATATATAATGTAACTGATACAATAAAATCTGATCATTGAATAAAATGAACAGTTACAGCAGTTTTCATTTTTGTATCTGTGTATATTTATACAATTTGCATATAATATAAAATAAAAAAAAACTAATAGATAAATACACACAGATTTTCCAATAATACAAATAGGTCTCCATTGAGATCAGAAATTTGCCAAATATGAAACAAAACCTGATGTACTCTTATGCATTGGTCTAAGGATACTTATAACAATACAACCATTTATGCTTGAGAGGAAAGCGGCCCCGGGGACAAGATGCCAAAGAGGGGAGGACAAGGGGAGACAGGGAAAGGGGAGGCTCAAGTGAGCAAAGCATAATTCCCTAAAAATCTAACCTAATTGGAGGATCCACAGATATTATTCGTTGACAATACCATTGGGTAAATTTGAATGATTCATAAATTCTATGTCTCTGTGCTGAGGTCAGAATTTCTATATAACTCTCCCAAGTTAAGAAAAATTTTCCCACATGAGCCTCCTTCTCTACCACCATCTCAATCCAAATACATGGAAGAGCTTTTCTTTAAAAAGATGCAGTGTAGATGGAGAAGTTTCAATCCATGTCTGGAGAATCGTTTTACGAGCCACCGCACTCACAATGAGCAGAAGTCTCTTACAACCCATCGCCACTCGCTGACCTTCCAGAAGTATCTCAAACAGGGCCCACACATCGGTGAATGGCACATAATTCACCAGGTGCTCAAGGACGTATTTCCTTACTTGAAGCCAAAAAGTTCTCAAAAGAGGACAAGACCAAAAGTAATGATACAAGTTGGCTGTGGCGGACTGACAGCAAGGACAAGAGGCCGAAGAGGTCATACCCGCCAAATACTGTCTGTGTGGGGAGAAGTATGCCTTGTGAAAAATATTCAGGAACATTTCCTGATATTGAATAGCTGGGAGTAGATTACGTGATAAGAGAAGAGCTTTGTTGAGAATTTTGCATGATAATGAGGGAATCACCTGCACCCACCTACTCATCCAAGTACGCACCACCTCATGTTGTATGGGTTGTCTTAAGAAGGAATAGTGTATTGATAACGCCATTTTTGTGGCCGTTCCGAGTGTAGCATAGTATCAAATGTGTTTTCCCAATCCGAATCCGAGAAACATTTAATGACTGAAGCCACATAGTGTTTAGCCTGCATAAAAACAAGAAGATGGGTACGAAATGAGGGAAACCTTTCTGACGCCTCATAATTAAGTGAGCGTTTTAATGGTATGATAAGCAAAAAACCTATAGTAGTCAGCCCTTCTTTATGAAGTTTAGTGAAAGGAAATGCTGCCCTACCCCCCTGGAATTCTGGATTCCCTATAAAAGGCAAAAATATAGATTTGTAAGGATTTAACTGGCCACGGTGACGAATGATGTGCCACACTTTTCGCGTGGACCATAAAAGAGGGTTCTCTCGTATATGAGTTGGAATCTCTGAATCATGCATATGCAGAAAGCTCCCCAAATTACAGTCTTCTAAAAATTGACCCTCAATCGAGGAGTTTGCATAAAGGTCTCAATCATGGATCCAATCACGGAGATATCTTAATATTGTGACGTGATTATACTTTAGGACATGAGGAAAATTAATACCCCCGTTTGCTTTTGTTTGCTGTAACTTAATCAGCCCAATTCCTGGGCGTTTAGATTTCCAAATAAAATTTCTAAAAAGAGAATTCAATAAGCATAAGTCTTTTTGCATTAGAAGAAGGGGAAGCGTCTGAAACAAATATAACAGCCTCGGGAACGTTATCATCTTAATAAGATTGGCCCTACCTATGTAGGTAGGTGTTTCCAACCCTCCAATTCTTTAGTAATTTGTATAATTGCTTTTGAGAAATTAAGTCTATACAGCTCAGCTGGGCATTTGGGAAGTTGAATTCCCAAGTAATCAATACTAGTTTTGGCCCAATGCAATGGTAATTGAGAACCCCAACGAGGTACTTGTATGTTGGGATGGAGATAGAGGTCCACCGACTTGGATAAATTTACCACATATCCCGATATTTTTCCAAAGTCCGAGAGTTTAGATAATATTTTCCCCAGAGAGTAAACAGGATCATTTATGTAAGTAATAGGTCGTCTGCAAACGCAGATAGTTTAATCTCTGTTGTCCCCACTTTAATTCCTCGGAACTCCGACCAATTTTGGAGGATTCAAAACAAAGGGTCAATATATAAATTGAATAATAACGGGGAGAGGGGATATCCCTGACGTGTTCCTCTGTGCATTATAATCGTATCCCCTCGAACCCCGTTAACTAGCAAGTTTGTAGTAGGATGAGAATAAAAGGTTCGTATTAATCCAATAAACAAAGAATCAAAGCCTCTTCTTTCTAGTATTGCAAATAAATGTGGCCAAGCTACCGAATCAAAGGCTTTGTGAGTATCAAGACTGAGTAACATGCCCCCTGGCCTCTCCCCTTATTTGCCAGAACCGTTGCCAATGCCATACGAATAGCCCTAACCGAATGTCTACCTTGGACGAATCCTGTTTGATGTGGGGTTAAGTCAGGCATTATAGTTTGTAGCCTGTTGGCCATTATCTTGGCCAGCAGTTTAAAATCCGAATTTAAAAGCGAAATCGGGCGATATGATTCCACTAGTAGTGGGTCTTTGCCCGGTTTTGGGAGGAGTATCGTATAGGCCTCCATGAATGAAGAAAAGGCCGGCTTGTCGTGCAATATTTTATTAAATAATTCTACCAAAGTGGGTACTAAGCTGTCTTTTATGAGCTTATAATAAGAACCTGAAAAACCATCCGGTCCAGGCGAGTTATAACACTGCCTAATTCTGCCTCCGAAATATCCTTTGATAACAATTCCCGTTGGTCCTGAGTTAATACAGGTAATCGAGCTTCTGAAAGAAGTTGTTCCTGTAAATCTCTCTCCTCCCCGATTGGTTGATAAAGATTTGAGAAATATGAGGGGAAATGAGATAGAATCTCTTTGGTGTTCAAATGTGTATTATTAGATAAAGGGTCTTTGATTGCTGTAATAAAAGATTTTTTGTCCGTGATTTAGACATAAGTGCTAGTAGTTTGCCGGGTTTGTTACCCCATTTATAATACATTTGTTTAGAGTACTCTAAGCGGGTTCTAGCCTGAGCAGATAAAAAAAGACTCCAACAGTTTTTTATTTTTAAGATATTCTTCTAAATTATGGGCAGACTGATTGGCCTGATACTGTCTAAATGTTAAAGCCACTGCTGCATGTAAATCCAAATATTGTTTTTTCGATTCTCTGTTAAGTTTAGATACATATTGTAGAACTTGACCTCGCATCACTGCTTTAGAAGTGCTCCAAAACAAGACAATATCCTGCCAATGATCTATATTATCATCTTGGTAGTTAGACCAAGAAGTAGTTAAAAATTGCTTAAATTGTTCCGATTTAACTAAATATTCTGGAAAGCTCCATATGTGATCGGCAGGGGTCGATGAAACGTGCCATAAGTCCAATGACACTGGGGCGTGGTCTGAAATTAAAATCTCATGAATCTCTGATGTACGTACCTGGGACATTAAGGAGTTTGAGATTTAGAAAAAAAATCAATCCTAGATAAAGATTGATGAGCCCGAGAAAGATGTGTGTACGTACGTTCCGAGCCATGAATAAGTCTCCATGGATCAGACAGCTGGTGCAGTGTCTTGAGATTGAATATAGTACCATGAGGGTGTATTAGATCTATTTGCTAATGGGGACCTATCAATGTTAGGATCATCTACTGAATTATAATCACCCGCTAAAATCAATTCATATACTGTTCTGTGTGCTAATATCTGAGAGATTTTAGCCAAAAATTGATGTGGGGATATATTTGGAGCGTAGAGATTAACTATAGTATAATGACGTCCTTCAATGGACAAATCTACCAACAAAAAGCGACCCTCTGGGTCTATCATCTTATCCAAAACAGAATATTTTACATTTCCATTAAATAGGATTGCCAACCCTCTGGACTTAGATCTATAAGACGCAGTGATGCATTCTCCAATCCATCTAGCTTTTAGTGTACCCTGCTCTCACTGTGCCCAGTGCGTTTCTTGTAGTAGTATGATATCTTGGTGCAGGTGGTGCAGGTGAGTCACTATCTTCCTACGTTTAATAGGGGTGTTGAGGCCGTCCACATTCCATGACACTACATTAAAGTGTGGAGGGATAGTTGGACCATCCCCTCTATTTAATTGATTAGACATGGATTAATATTACCAAAAAGGGGAAAGAAAAATAGGAAGCCCCCCTCAGCATCCCCCCCCACGGCCACGTTCCCTCCCAACAAGGTAAATTCTTGAAAAAAGACTGTAGCCACATTGAGAAATAGAGATGAACGACAAATATTGTTGCGATTACATTTGACAAGTAAACAAATAAATCTAAATCATGGTGTTCAATTTTTTCTTTTTTTTAAAGTACAATATGGTGGGGCAGAGCCACCAACTTCCTCTGAGGATCCCATCCTAAAGCAGGAGGGATGCTCCATACAAACAGAAAACAGTTTCACAAATGAAAAAAAAAGGGCTCAGAGCCATATCAAGGTAAATACACGAATATAGAACAAAATGACATTACACAGGTCGAAGTGCCAATAGGGCTAATATCAAACTTCATTGTCACCACAATTTATTTTTATTTTTTTTTGTAAATATCTTCCCCACTCTCACTCTTTTATGAAAGTATATCCTTTTCCAAAGTATATATCATATGTAACCAGATGTAAAGTAACATAACAGGAACAGACGGGAATTTAGGGCTTGAGACAAAACTAATATGTACTGTCATATGTGTACTTGTAGTGACTCATGCATAGGGATTTTTAAACACCCTTTTTAAAATTAGAAGGTAATATCTCACAAATAAGTAGACAGTTTCAGTCATCCGGACGTGGAGGGGAATCAGAATGATTTCTAGATACATGATTCTTAGCCAGCTTAGGGTCAGTAAAGAATAGGGGCCATCCATTTTCCATGATCCTCAATTTAGCTGGGTACATCAATGCAAATCTCCTGTTTTGTTCCACCAACATTTTACATACATCGGAAAACTCTCGCCTTTTCTGAGATACCATCACCGAAAATTCCTGAAAGATCAAAATTTTTACATTATCAACCATGAGGGATTGTGTGGATCGATGAGCCATGAGAAATGTTTCCTTCACCCTGAAATCTAAAAATTTGACAATAACACAGGCCGGGGTCTGGGATCACGTCCCGAATGTTCCGGGCCTATTCTATGCGCCCGTTCAATTTGTGGAAGAGCTGCCTCATCCGCAATACCCAATGCCTGAGGGATACAAGTGCAAAGGAAATCCATCAACTGAGGGTTTTTAACCGTTTCCGGTATCCCTATGAACCATAAATTATTTCTTCTATCCCTATTTTCTATATCATCTAGTTTAGTAGTTAAGGACTGTATAGTTTGTGATTGACGGTCTATAGTGGCTTGTAGTGCATCTACCGTATCCTCACAATTACTAGTACGTTGTTCTACTGTCACAATCCTAGCTGTGTTTGCATCTATCTTAGTTAGGGATGCGTCCAAACGGGTATTGAGATCTTCAAATCTCTTATCTAGCAGAGGCATAAGCATATTGATGGTAACCCTAGCATTGTCCTCTGATGAAGGAATTGAGATGGGTTGTGAGGTACCCGCCACTTGATTCCCTGAATGGTTATATGTTCATGATGTTTTTAATAAGTTCTTACATCTATTTATTAATTATTCCTACCGTTTTATATTGTCATGTAATAATGGATTAGAGTGTTTTTAAGGGAAGGGTTTATATATGATAACAGTGGTCCCGCTGTGCATGAATTGGACCCCCGCATATATGATTACACTTTATATGGTGCTTCTATTGCTGGAATAGACGTGGAGGAGCCAGTTGCAGGAAATATAGGAGAGGTGAAACGCATAAGCGTTCCATGAGACCGGAAGATAGGGAATGTACTAAACAAACTACCCACACTTTACTATAAACACGTGGCACATAATCACGTGACACGAAACACAAGTCTGCTAATTGGCCAGTGAATAGTCACGTGATGCGTTGCACAGGTTGGAACGCATTGAGATCTCCGCAAAAGTCGGAATAGATCACAGAAAGACGCCGTTTACATAACATTACTTATAAAAGGTAAGACACACCGCTTGGTACATCTATTACATTAACACTGAGTGGAAATGAGAACTCAGGGAAATAATTGATTGTAACACACCCTCTGTGGGAGTGACATCACTTCAGGGTATAAATACCTGCTCCAGGCACCTGTTCACACATACACCTTGATAAAGACCACTGCAGTGGTTGAAACGCGTTGGTGACTAATAGTGGGACTCCTGAGGGGATCCAGAAAGGTATTGTTCACTAGGGGAAGCATTAACACCCCTATATGCTGTCTGATGTGCCTTTCTAAAAAGGTCGCTTCTGGTAGGCTGCCACATTTTTATTTGTATGTTTTACTATTATACATTACCCAATAAATTGTGGATTTTACACCACATGCGGTCCCCCACATCTTGTTTTGCATGTAAATCATCACAAGAGATACAGAGGGAGATCCACACAACACTTATTGATTGGACTTCAGGTGCTGGACATTATTTGAATCAATCATTAGACTTGACTATTAAGAAGATCGCTTAATGAGGTGAAGTTGGACTGTTGAAGATTTGGAATGTTTAAGGTCCGAAAGCAATATAACTGAGGCTTTACATATTTGACTGTGCCCTATCAGTGCGCTTGAATTTATATATACTTTGACTGTACGAATTACTGTGATTGGTGAACCACATTATGGGCCTCATTCAGAGGCGGTCGTAGGATGCAAGCGGTCGTTCTGAAACAGGGCGGCCGCTTGCATCCTGAACGGCCGCCTCCATGACGGTCGTTAGGCTGTGGGTTAACACCCACAGCTCTAACGACCGACAAGGGTGATGGTCGCAATGGTCAAAACCATCGCGACCATCGGGGCTTACGACGAGACCCTAAGGTAGGGTCTCGTCAACCTTAAGCCCCAGGGAGCTTCCTGCTCTGATCGAGCAGGAAGCTCCCCAATGACATCACTGATGATGTCAGTGGGGCCGCCCCCAAACGGCAAGTGTTCCTACTGGAACGCCTCCGTTTGGCCAGGCACGCCCCCGGCCCGCCCAGAAAACGGGGCGAGCTGTCACTCAACACCGACAGCTCGCCCCGTCTACGACGAGACCCCTAACAACGGATCACCCGTCGTTAGCCGGGTCTCGCGCATGCACACGACTGAGCCGGCTCCGTCATGCGCATGCGCTGTGGGGCAACATCGAGTCGGTCGTGAGTGCTCAGTGCTCACGACCGACTCTGAATGAGCTCCTATATATTTTAAGCAGCCGGTAGAGAAGCGTGGCGCGCAAATAACAATCTACTGTTTTTCTATATTAAGTTGTACTGCATGGCGTATTGAGGTTAGATATGAGGACACCTCTGTAGCTCCTAGAGATTTTATCTGGGATATATATTTTTTTTCTCCTAAAAATATTGGATTTCTTAAGAACTGTATACAATGATGACAAGGGCATAACTAGAGGGCCCCCCAAGTCAGGTATCCACCACAGTGGTAATGCCTAGTTCTGGTATAGAGTGTATAGGAGACTGCCTGTGGCTGTGCTATTAGTGAGTAGTGTAGGGGATGGAATACTGCTGGTATAGAGAGGAGTGACTCTATACCAGCAGTATTCCATCCCCTACACTACTCACTAATAGCACAGGCAGTCTCCTATACACTCTATAACAAAACAAAGGGGTGGCGCTTATCAAGAAAGCAGCTGTAAGGAGGAGGGTGTAAGTCTCCTCAATAAGAGGTCAAAACAGAAAAATGGAAAAAACAGCGCTAGCGTGAAGTCTTTAGGTATAATGGGTGGGGTTTGAGAAATCAACCTTGCATGGTGCTAAGAGGGTAATTCAATTAGAGGCGAAAAGTCATATTCGCCTGTTTTTTTTGTGAAAAATTTGGCAAAAAAAATTTTTTGCCAAATTCAATTTCAGGACAATTTCGCCTAAGTGGAAACAATTCTCCAAAAAAGATTCTCCAATCAATAGCTGGTGAAAAGAAATGCTAAATCTTTATTTTGGGGTGCAAACGTGGGGAAACAACTCAGACCCCTTGGGACAGCCCCCCAAAGGACAAATCTGCAAAAAAAACCAAACTAAAACCTAAGAACACCCCAAAAAAGACATGTCATTTTTGGGGTGAAAATTTAAAAAGTGGGGGGATAAACATTAAAAGTAGCGAAAAAGACTTCTTGGGTGTCCCCAAGTATGGGTCAGGTGTTTTTGGGATTGCAGGTGCATGCAGCAGGTGGATTTTTCACGTTTTTAAAAGTTCACTTTAGAGACATAAAAACATGCTAGCACCCATTTTCAAGTACCCCAAATTTGACAGGACTATTTATTTTCACCAAAAAATACAGCTTTATGCCATTCTTCACCACTTTTACAAAGACGCTAATAGCAAGCAATTTACACAACTTAAGTACGCAAAATAGTCTTATTAGGGCTATTAGTACACATCTATATTGATTCCCTATGTTAGAGCATCTTTTTCTGGGGTACAGACTGATTTCCCCAATTCTTTCAGTACTTTTCGCCTGTTCCGCATTCGCCTATTTCCGTTTTCGCCTGTTTTGTAATTGAATTAGGCAAAAAGCGGGGATGAGCACGGAATAAATTCGCCTCTGAAACAGGCGAATAAAGCGAACAGTCGGACAGGCGAAAACTTTGCATCTAATTGAATATGGCTCTAAGTGTTAATTAAACATAATGGCATCTGGCTCAAATAAAAACATTTAATAAGACATGTAGAACACAGTGTAACAATAAATCACTTCCCTAGGATAGGGAATTTGTTTTGTCTATTTGTACACTATATTCAGGGATTGGTGGAGCCGCACATTCCGCTAGCCGTACACCGCTTTAACAAATTGGCTGCCACCATTGGCGCCATTCAGCATGGATCACTTGAAAGTGCTTCATCTGTGATTAGGTGCCATGTACCACTTCAACATGGATACGAGTCGGCTGCTGTTTTACAGGGATCCTCCGTTCCAGTTATCATATTGTGCCAGACCATTACTCAGCACGGCCTTTCTTTCTTACCACTCTTTAAGTAGAATGTATTTAGCATTTATTCCGGGTTTACCTAAAAGTTATAGAAGGACAATTTTGTTTAAAGACCTAGATCTCAGATTGATGGTATTGGACTGTGTAGTTACAGTATCTGGGTTAGGTAACAGGCTCTAGGGAACTATGAGTTGATTGAGGTTGGATAATAGGTTTTGGAGAGACTGTAGGAGTATTGGGGTCAGTGAAGGTTTTGGTAAGGTTATAGGGGGAAATGTATGAATCCTTCGAGAGAGATACAGTGGAGGAGTTGCCCATATCAACAATCAGCTTCTAGCTGTCATTAATCTAGCACAGTCTATAAAATGACAGTTGCAAGCTGATTGGTTGCTATGGGTGATTTGTCCACTTTACCTCTCTCTAAGGTTTGATACATCTCCCCCTATGTTTGGTTATTTTGCTTGGATAAAAACTAGGGATAAGTGCGCCTTTGAGGAAATGTTTGTGTATGACAGTAAGTAGCTGATGTAGAGTTGGACGTTGGCCTGTTTGCAGCGCGTACCTTGCACGCTTTTGCACTGTGCATGCTCCAGAACCTTGCACACGCAAGTGCAGGTGATGTAAGTAAGTGTAAATACACTTGTTTCCAGGTGTATCGTCTGCATCTGGCATATACTGGGGCAGGGGCGGAGCCTGTGTGCCAACTTTCTGAATATATCTGTGTAAAGATAGCGCTGTAGGAAGACTAAATCAGGGCAGCCTCAGTGGTCGGTCCTGGGTGCAAGGGTCCACACCCATGATAGATACACCACTGGGCTGGGCAATTGTGCATTGATGATGACAACGAGTATGAAGCTATGCACAGATAGGGGGCAGGTGTGGCACAAGATGCGTATAAGTCTCCACCCGGGCTCATATACGCATTTTATTCTGTGCACGCAATGTAACAGGGCCATAGTGTTCATCACACTATGGCAGAGTGGCCCCTTCATTATAATACACTGAGATCAGCAAGATCATTTTCCATGTAATAAAGTTATAAGTTAATTATTCACTGTGATGCAATTGCTCTTGGCCTCCCTCACTTCAGTCATGCAGCAATATTATTAGAGAAAATACTCACAGAGGAAACGGGTGATTTGCAACTGGTGGAGACTGGAAACAATTATAGACAATAATATCCTCCTCATATTAACTGCATGCTGCAATGTGCAAGAGCTGGACAGATGGAAATATTCCACAGACCAGTTTTTCAGCCTCAGACATAAATCTCTTCCAAGACCCGATAGTCAAGTTTTATCATGTTTAAAGATCCAAAATATTTCAGCTTCTCGTAATCCTTCTGTTGTTGAATTCCCATATTGACCTACTGTATTTAATCACATTCCACCCCAATGTCACCATCTACCGCACCCATTTCTGGAGAGCCAATTAAAAAAAGCGACAACAAAGCAATGTCAAGGTTACGGTACAAAACAAAACGATAAAAAGTATCATTAACTTGTTACAGCTATTTATTTTTTTTACTGATTCATTCTACAAAAAAAACACACAAAACAACCAAAATACAAATAAAAAATTGACCCAGTCATCGACCAATGGGAAATTGGTCTTTAAAGAGTCAAAATACTGCAGCGATACAATTAACTGCCGGGATGTCTGCGTGTTTGCGTGCCAGCATGAGTTTCTTTAGGGCTGATTTGGATGCATCTGCGCTCGCTCTTCTGTGTGGCCGCGGTGCCTGCTTACTACATTATGGTAATGCGAAAATCCGCCGAGTCTGCCAAAAATCTGTGCGACTGCATGTGGAAGCCAATCCCACCCCCCTGTTCTTACGTCCGTAGCCACAGCGTCATCATTTGTATCAGGACTTACACCAGCCCCACGCTGGGAGCAAAAGATCCGTCTGAAACAGACGTCCCATCTCCGCCCACACTCTGCGAATGAGCGCTAAAGTCGGACTATGCACTCCCATGATACGCCCACAATACTCCGATGAGACAGATCAGTTCAGTGCGATTGCAGGCTCGTCTACCGGTTACCGCCCAGAAACACCCATTTAACAAATAGTGTGGTCCGCCGAAGTCTGATTTGGCGCATCCGCACTCACCAAATTCTTTCTACAGCGTATGCACAGTGTGCTGTAATCCGCGAGAACCGTCTACATTGCCGCTTGCAACAGTCACAGAATCAGGCCCCTAAGTGCATGAAAGTATTTCAAATTTCTAACGCAAATTAAAATAGTTGCCTTCATTATGGATGTATGACCACTCTCAAAAATGCATTACTATAGACCAGTTCTCCAGCTGTATTTTTGTAATCCCTGCATGACGGAAACCCCAAGACACATTTGTCTATGAAGCTTGTAATCTTCGATCCTAGCTGCGATTAAACACGAAGGTCTATTGCGAAAAAAAAATAATGACTGCAATCGCAAAGCTATTATAGAGACGCCCAAAGCCAGCATAGAGACGCCAACTACCGCTTTCGCACATCCGTAATACATTGCAATCCTGCATATTCATCAGGAACATCGAGTAATATCTGCCCCCCATAAAGAATTACAACAGGTCTGACCTTACTCAGAAATTGCTATTCTCACCGCACGCAGTGAGTTCTCAAGCTGCGTATGCCATAACAGCGGCTAATTTATGCACACCCCTGTAACAGCGTTCAAACGCACAGGCACACCTGCATTTTGCCGACCACCCCTCCCATCAACATCCCCAAATGCTCACTTCCTGTCAATCACTCAGCGATTGGTCTGTGTGGTCTCTGCTGACTTTGCGCACTGCCATGAATACACATGCGCAGTATGCAACAATCAGCTGTCTGCGTGCGCAATCGCAACAGCGTTTCGTAATGAATCAGGCCCATTCTTCACACTTAATTCCCATTTGTGGTCTTGGAAAACCACATTTTGGAATGTTTTTGAGTGGTTTAAAGAAAACAAAACAAACAATTACTACAGTATATACAGTGGTCAGCGAAGATGATCGTGGGCCACTGTTCTGTGGTTGGGACAGGAGTAGAGAACTTTGTGCTGGACACTTCAGGCCACAGGCTGGAGAAACGTAGGAGATTCCAGTGTTCTAAATCTGGAATGTGGTGAACATACCACTGAACAGTTTGACCCATTTTACTCACCTCCATGACAGAGGTTTAGTGGCCTGTCAGAGTGCGGGTAATAAAATATAAATGGTATGGTGGCAAGTAACTTGGTTATCGGAGAAAAGAGCTTTATTTATGTTTTAGAAAAAGGAACGAGCACATCTGGCAGCGCTGCTTAATGGGAATATACTGCAGAATGATTTCACAGGTGATTCTACGAGGTAAAAATGCTGAACATCTGAAGGTAAACAATTCGTCAGCGACAGGAGCATTGACAGTGATTGAACACAGAGCACCTCTCCCTGCACTGAGAGATTCCTGCAGGACATTTTCTGTGCATTCTTACATGAGAAGAAGAAGACTTACACAGTGTTACTGCATGTTTTACATTCCCAATATTTTATTTTATATATTTTTTATTTTTTTTTTGCCACTCCTATATGGAATTTTGTATGGTTTTATGTAATTGCAATGTTTTCCGGCAACAGTCTGAAACTGATTCTTGTACAGCCTGCAGCCAGTATGGATTTATAAGGTGCACACTGGCAGCTTAGCTACAGTTCCATTTGCCGAACAGTGAACAAAACTGGAACTACGATCCAGTGCCTGTGCGAAATGTTGTTGGATACACCCCAGTTGCAAAGTGTTACTAAAGTGCAGTGGTAAGACGCCAGTGACGTGGGGGGAAGAGGGACAAGATGTCGGAAATGGGTTCCGTGTCCCATTGGAAATATGTGTGTACAGACTTGAGGATTAAGCAGTGTTCTTGCACACACTAGCGGATATCTCAAAACTATGAAGAGGCCGGTTGCTTAACCAGTAGAGTGGTTTATTAATGTTATACAGTGGACAGCCGTACTCACTGTTATACACACTCTGGTCAGGATGGAGCGGAGTTTGTGCTGAGAAGGGTGTAATAGAGCTCACCAGCTGGTGAGTGTATGCTGGATGCATGTAGCGGTGCAGGTTGTTGGAACAGCGTCTGGAGCTAAGTGGTACATAGCCATTTACTACTTTGTCGTCTTTATATACATTGACAAGATGGCACCGCACATGCGCTGTAAAGGTTATGTTGAATCAAGGCCATGTAAGCATATTATGTTGCCTCCTTCAATGGCCCAGTGGGTCTTTAGCTTTGTACAATAACCTGTTCTACTGGATGAGCTTCCAGGAACCAGGCAGACATTGGTTCTATGTAGGATGTTGCAGAGCATAGGATCCCGTTCCTACTTACTGGCTCCGTTGCGATCAAGTGCTTGTCAGCACCTGACGTGGTAAGGTGCCCTCCTCACTAAACGGCGGTCCCTCTCACCAGCTGCTGTTGGGAACAGCTCTTCTCGAGGTGACTGTGGGCTGTTTTGTATGCGGCAGCTGCTGCTCCCATAGAGAAGCACGTGCCGCTGTTTAAAATTGAAAGGGCCAGGCGCTCCGAGTGTAACGTCACTTTTGGCACCAGTTTCAAACCTTCTCTATATAAAAGGTAGTCTCTGGGCACTTCAAGTGGCAGAGCATTAGGCTCACATCCTGTACTCCAGTATCTGTTCTGTTAGAGCTCATAGTGCAGTCACCTGTCTTCTGATCCAGTCCGTCCAACTATTCTCTTTTCCTGCTATTTTTTGTTTGCTCCCTGTAACTTTCTGGTTCCGACCTTGGGTATTCTTCTGACCTGAATCTGCTTGTCCCCTGGTACCGTGTAGCCCACCTGATTCTAACACGTTCCAGTCGATTATGCGTCAGTGCATCTTACGGCGACCAGTCTTTCTGTCTGCCTTCGTACCCACCAGCCCGTACTGAGGAAGCCAGTCAGAGGGCCGTGACCTGCATATCGGGCGCAGTGTAGCCCAAATAGCCTTGCAGGGGTCCCTGGTGAAGAGCACCGATACATTAGACTCTGCTCCTCCTTTCTGGGTCTACTTCAATTCTAATTGTATGTGCTGCATCCATAGCATCCTAGAGTTATGACTTAGGCCTTTCCGAAGAGGCCAGTAGCCAAACACAAAAGTAGAAAAATATTCATTATAAATAAGAAACAGCAGCTAAAAAAAAGAAAAAAGAAATCTCTCATTGCCAAGTAACAGGGGCAGAACTATGGGAGACAATGGAGGCACCTGCCGCCGGGCTCCAGCTCTGAAGGGGCACCTCCTCCATTGTCCACAACATATTCACCACACTTAGGACTGTTACTATGTACCCGGAGTGTACCGTCATGGCCGCCCAATACATGGCACCCCTTCCCGGCACCTGAGAAGCCACCATACACTAGTGGAGAGCTCCATGTCAGACCATCAGCTGCTGCCTTCATCTTTCTATAGCCTGTCTGCATGCAAATTGCTACATTACAGTGTCAGCAACTGTAACGAGGGGGGGGGGCACCAAATTATAACTTGCCTCCGGGTGTCTGGGAGGAACTTACGCCACTGCCAAGTAATCAAATAAAAACTCATCATCAACCCAGTGATCCTGGTCCTGATGGTAACGGTCAACAAGCAGCTCAACATAACCATGATGGTAGCCTGGTACACGGCACCATTTATCATGTTGATACTAATGAAATGTCGACAAAATGTTCCTGATGATCTAACAGTAACTTACCTCAGATGGCTCCAGCAGTGTATTTTAGGTCTGGTGATCAGCTGACGGTGACTTCTTGTGGTCATCCAGCAGCACTACCGGTGATGAGTATCGCAAACCCTTTCCCTAGTGCCGAATCCTAACCTCCCCCTAGTGTAATTGCAAATGTCAACGTAATGACTGCATGCCCCTGGCACTTTATGTACAATGCATTGTGTAGAAGAAATGGGATACCTTAGATAAAGCAATAGCCTTGGGTCTGAATTAATGTCCGGGGTGAACATGATTTACGTCCTAAAAGAGATCCTGCAGCCCTGCTTCAGGTTATAGTAGCCAAAGTGATCAATTCTTGATGTCAAAAGCAGCACGTGGTAAACAATTACATAGTATTAATAAAATTAAATAAACAAGTATGGTAAATGTGAGTTTTAAAGAAAATAAGAGACCATGCTCCTGTCTCCCTTACTGTCACTAAGGACCTGATTCAGACCCGCTAGATGCGGCCGCTTGCTCCCAGCGTATTTAAATTTTGCAAAGTTACGTCAAGGCAGCCGCTCACTTAGCAAGGCATAAGCATGCCCACTATGTCTTGGCGAACGATCACTTTGTGTGTATAGACGCCCGCCAGCCTGTCTCTAGCCGCCCACTAGCATACGTCATCTCCAGGAAGTATATACAACCATCGGTACATCGGGTTCCATCGGATCTGACCGCAGCGCTTGTGGTTGACTGTACCCTACCGCAAGCTAGCACTGCGAGCACTTCAGTGTATAATGCACACATTAGCGTACATCGTCTGCAACGAGCGGCCGCTTGCTAGTGAATGGGTCTGTATCAGGTCCTAAGCCTGCTCTTATGCTGGGTACACACTGGCCGATATATTGGCCGATCAATTGATCGGCCAAAAAATCTGCTGGCCATCGGTCAGTGTGTACAGACGATATGTCTGTGAACCACGTCGTTCACAGACATATCGCATTGGCTGTGCTGCACAGCCGATGGACAGATATGTCTGCAGACCGCCCATACACTCACAGCGGCAGCCATGGAGAGGGCGGACACGACCCGCATCCCTTCCAGCAGGACCCCCGGCTGCCAGATAGATGATGGCCGTTCTGCAGATATATCTTTCAGGTGTGTATCCACCTTAACGGGGATTTCGCCCATGGCGCTTTCCATCTTATCTTTACACTTCAAAAAATTTAGTAACTTTCTCATTCATTGCTGGATGACCTATTCTGATTATATTGATTTCTTGGATAGACTTGCTATGTTTTGGGGTGCCTCTAAAGCCACTATGAGGAGACACATTATTGACTAAGTGCGAAGGGTGCGAGTTGCCGTTGCAACGGCGTTAAAACGCCAGCAACAGCGCACCCTTCACGGCCCGCTCTGAGCCTGAATTCTCTGAATTTTGCTCGCAGCCCTATGGGGCTTAGAACAAAATTCAGAAAATCCAGCCTGCCGTAAAGTGCGGCCATTTCCGCGATGACTCGCGCCAACGAGATCATCGCGGCTAATAGCATTGACCCCTATGTCTCTCAACCAAAAAAAAAATCTTCTCAATATCATAGTCTGCATAGTTCTCTGACTAGTGCAATGCGCGCTTATTTGGAGACTCCCTCTCATGATCTCAATTGGCATATACCCGAACGTGGCAATTGTTTTTTTGCTTACGTGTGATTTGACTTTCTCAAAGTTTAAGTACTTTCGCTGGGGCAATAAAACAGGTCGACTATTGGCCAATATGCCTAAAAAAGGGACCGATTGATCACAGCAATCAAAGATCCCAATTCCACCCTTGTCGATATTTCTACCTCCCGTATTCTTTAACACTTTGAAGCCTATTATACTAATTTATACAATGCCCGTCCGTTTGATCAAACTCTTCATCATCGTTTAATGTCTCAGACGGCCCTCCCCCCGTTGTCCCTTTCAGATAGTGAAACACTCCAGCAAGAAATCACACTGGACGAATTAACGCTCGTAATTTCCGATTTAATATTACACAAATCCCCGTCCCCTGATGGACTCTCCAATGAATACTATAAGATACTGCAGGGACATATTGCTCCTGCTTTACTTGAATTATTCAACAGGATTCTTGACAGTAACACAGCTTTCCCACTTTAACGACACATACACAGTGCTGATCCCTAAGCCACATCGAGATCCCAAATCAATAGACTCTTACAGACATTACTAAATACGGACATTAAGATACTTGCCAAAATCATGGCTGATAGGCTTCATATTTTGTTGCCTCAGCTACTCACAGAGCACCAGCTTGGATTTGTCGAAAACAAACAACCGGTAAAAGGGATTAGAACGGCTGTGGAGGCGTTAGTGGAGAAGATCGCACACCAAACGTTCTTCTTAGTCCAGATACGACAAAAGCCTTGGATACGGTCCTGTTTGCCGTCCTTCATTTGAGACAATTTCATCCCTCTTTCATTGATTTTATCAAGTATCTTTACTCCAGTCCTTCCACTTCCTTATTGATTAATTGCTGCTGCAGAAATCCCATTACTATGTATAGAGGTACTCGACAGGGGTGTCAACTCTCGCCCCTTTTATTTAACCTTACTCTTGACCCCTTGCTTAGACTTTTACAGTCTGGTACTTTTTTTCCAAGGTATCAAAATTGGCAACAAAGAGATTAAACTCACAGCCTTCGCAGATGATATTCTCCTATATGTGTCAGATCCCTCGATGTCTTTTGATCGTATCATTATGTGGGCTGCGCCAAGTTTTACGTATTTAGGTGTCCAGTGTTGAAGTACCTCCCATCTTCTCTACGATTTACATTTTCCCTCAGTAATTAGATCTGTTTCAGTGGAGTTGGAAGAATTTATTATAATCTTATATACTGTAGGCAGGGCCAACCTGATTAAAATTGTATTGTTCCCTAAACTATTGTACCCTATTCAAGTTCTTCCCTTTCTTCTTTCTAATAAAGATGCACAATTGGTTAATTATATCTTTAGGAAATTCATCTGGAATGGGAAGCGCCCACGAATTGGTCTAAATAAATAAATTACAACAACTTAGATCTCGCGGGGGAATCAATTTTCCTATTGTACAACTGCATTCTTACGCTGCTAACTTCAGTTATGTTTATTTGCATATAGCCTGCTCCCCCACGCATATATGCAGCTGTATAGCTACATCGCTGCTCTGATTTACAGTATACTGGATCTCTCTGTAGCTGGGAATGCTACACAAAGGCATTCATCTACAGTGTTCGCAAATACGCGCTATAGCGCGTATTTTACCCCATATCGGGGACTGGGGACTCACTTTTTTAAAGTCCCCGGGGACGCGCTGCGCTGTGGCCAATCCCTGACAGCTGGCTGCAGCACAGCGCGTCCCCCTGCAGTAACAGACACAACGCTGTCTGTTAGAGTAGCCAATGAGAGTCAGATAGACTCTCATTGGCTGCTGCTGTGGAAAGCCGTGCTGGGATCAAGTGTCTGAAGCCACTTCATGGCGGCTATATTCATGGAGTCCATGACGAGGAGTTGCCATGCCCTCCCATTTGATCCCGCACACCCACCATATTGGGGCCCACTTAATGTTATGGCGACCCTGCTGGGGACCACCCATTGCCAAATGTCTAGTTTCGCCTATGCTGCCCTGGGGCTAGTTGTTGTGGGAGACATAAAAATAGATAAAGATAAATAATGAAAAGAACCACAGCAATGAATCTATACCTAGTAACAATAAGCTTGGGTGTACTAACTGATTAGTATGGTGAGATATTAGGTGGCAAAAACAACAGTTGAACAAATATGTAATAAAACATCTAAGGGCCTCATTCAGGTTGGTTCGTATGCAGCCGGTCAATGTTTGTGCTCTCCGCATGCGTTTGCTTCGCATTGCGCGTGCCAGAATCACCTGCTGCGATCAAGAAGCGATCTCAGTAAACACGCAGTCCCAACATAATTGGACTGACAGGAAGTGAATGTTTGGAGGTGGTAACGGGGGGTGGTCAGTGTAACGCAGGCGTGCAAGTGCGTTTCAACGCCGTTACAGGGGCGTGCATAATAAACGCTTGCTACTGCATACGCAGCCTGAGGTTTAGTTACAAGAAGTTTAGCAATGTCTGCGGGAGGGACAGGTCAACCACTATTGGGTGTATGGTTCCGATGGTACTGATGCATACAGACAATTAAGTAGCATGTGCTATCTATATCATTGATTGTAAGCAGAGTGCAGTATAGCAGAGATTGGACTGAGCAAGTTTGTTACAAAGGTATGAACGCAATGACACTTAAATGTGTCTAACATAAAAACGTTCAAACTGTTGTGTTTACAATTTACAATGAAATATTGGTGCACTAAAAGATAACAGCATTTAAACAACCGTTCAAAATTGTGCAATGCAAGAGTGTATTTGCATGCTCTGGAATAGTTCTTGATATGAAATATGGTTGTCTTATAGTGCACTTATATACAGTTGTAAATTGTAATTACATTTTTATTTATTGTTGTATTTTTGAAAAATGTAAATATACACGTATACCTTCATTTTCTTGGTCAAAGTATGATTGTTTAAATTATAGCCCTTTTATTTAGTTATAATGTGGTATGTTCTAATGCAGTGGTGGGGAACGTGCGGCCCTCCTGCTGCTGTGGAACTACACATCCCAGCACGCCCTGGCACAATTCTTACATGCCTTAACAGCAATACTGTGGCAGGCCATGCTGGGATGTGTAGTCCCACAGCAGCTGGAGGGCCGCACGTTTCCCACCCTTAATAAATATACTAGTGGATTTGTCTATATTAATTGTAATGGATATATAATAGTACAAATAAGGTTATTTATTATGTAAAAAAACAATCACAGACATATCATAGTTTTGTTTTTGATTTTTTTTATTAAACTATAAACCAGCCATAATGTCCAACAATTAATAGCTGTTAAACAAACAAAATATATGCAAATTATAATAAAGTAAAATAAATTTGGGCATTTTCATATACAAGAATGTCTGGAAGAATTTGGAAGGGGGACACACATGCAGATGTGTGACGGTGCAGTTTTTGCGACTGTTGCTGCACCAAATGTCCCTACTCCACTTCCTCCAATAAAATAATCACCCCCAAATGTGTCTGCCACAACTTAAACAGACACAACATATGATGGTAAGATACTAGTTCCAAGTATTAGCAAGAGAGAGGTGCATTAAAGAGGCAATATTCAGATTTCATAATAGGCCAAAGTTCAAATAGATCATGGAAAGTTCTGGATTGAAATTTTCAAAAATGCTCATTCTGTGCAATGATGCTTCACAGCTGACTCAGGAGATGACTTATCCCGGATCCGGGTGGACCGGCGTGTACCCTGCCCAGAGCTGGTTCCTGGTTGGGTAGGGCACTGGTCCACTTTCTTGGAGCTTCCACTTGGGCCAGGAAGTCAATCTTTTATCTCTCTGAGATCTTGTTTAATTTCCCTCAGAACTGAGGTTTGCTCCCTCCATGCTGGTCCGGATTGAGTGGTGCATGGCCTCAATGGCTGCAATCTATCTGTCCACTGTCACCCTAGACCTGGAAAACATGCACTGTTTGGGGTCATGAGGACCAAGTTTAAGAACCTGTAGTTTACATTTTTTAATGTTGTGATTTTGTGAGACATTCAATTTTTTTTTTTAATCTTAGAAATTCTTACTGATCGTGTATTTGCCAATTGTTGTATTTTTTTATGTACATTATATTGGTTATTGCATGATCTCTGTATTATTTTTATTTGCTCCTTTCTGAATAAAAATAAGTTTAAAAAAATATATATATTTCTGTTTCCACAGATTTTTTGGTGTACGATCACCGGAATGCACAGAATTAACTTATTTTGCAAATTTCAATCCAGATCCTTCCATGATCTTTAGTCGGAACTTTTGCCCTCATTCAGAGCCGGACGCTCTGAGCAGAGCGCTCGCTCTGAATGAGGGCCGTCCTCCATAAAAATGGAGCGTCCTCCTGGACGCTCGTATAGCTGTGGGTCACCACCCACAGCACATACGAGCGTGCAGGATGATGGTCGCGATGGTCTTGACCATCGCGACCATCGCCAGTGCGACCAGAAGCCTGTGGTCGGGGTTTTCGACCACAAGCCCTGGAGTGATTTTGGCTCTATCAGAGCCAAAATCACTCCCACTGACATCACTAGTGATGTCAGTGGGCCGGCTTCTGATGGTAGGCGTTCCCTTGGGAACGCTCCCGTCTGGGAGGCACGCCCCCGGCACGCCCACCAAAGGGGGCGTGCTGTCAATCAACATCGACAGCACGCCCCCTTTGATCAGACACAACGAGCGAAGGAAAGTCCTTCGCTCGTCGTGTCTGGCGCATGCGCACGACGGACCTCCCTCCTTCCTGCGCATGCGCAGTGCACACCATCGACCCACTTGCGAGCGGACAGTCGCTTGCGAGTGGGTCTGAATGAGGCCCTTTGGTCCCACTATGACATCTGGATATTCCTTCTTACTAATTATTGGTGGAGTGTGTTTGTCTTCTTCAGTTGTGACAGACAGACAGACACATTCAGAGGTGATGTGTTAGGAGGAGGTAGAGGAGGAACATTTGGTGTGGCCACAGGATCAGCATCCACATCGGCAAGTATGTCAAAAGGCAGATTTTCTTCTGGTAAGTTCTTTCCAAATTCTTCCAGAAATTCTTGTATATCAGAGAAACTGTCTTCCTCCATGATTGCCAAAGTGCAAACTCCATCTGAGGCTATTTATACGCACATGCATACGCAGGGAGGAGCGATTGCGTCCTTAAACAATCAACATTCGCCTATAAAACCATTCTCCCAAGGCCGGCCCAGGCTTTCATTGGGATCTCTGACATGCCGCCCAGGGCCGTAGCTAGGGTAGTGCGGACGGTGCCATGGCACAGGGCACCACAGGTCAGAGGGCGCTGTTTGGGCCTGTCTCATTTCTGTTTATTATCATTCTCACTTGTAGCTTCTTCTTGTTTCATCCCCAGCATCTCCTGGCCTCTCCTATCTCTTCCCAGGCCCTTCCCCATGAGGCCATTCCTCTTTTTTGGGTGCATCATGTCCCTTTGAATAATGAGGGGGCGCCAATGCTCTTTCTGGCACAGGGCACCAAAAAGTCTAGCTACGGCTCTGATGCCGCCCATGTGTATGACTGCACAGCCACCTGGTAAGACACTTGATGTGTGGTGATTGTAATTAGACATAGAGTGTGCTGTAACTTGGTCAAAATCTTAACTACTGCTTTGTCATATGCAGCCATTTTTATGGAGACAGCCAATCAGAAAGCACCAGAGTTTATATTGTTATTATTACCAGTTATTTATATAGCGCACACATATTCCGCAGCGCTTTACAGAGAGAATATTTGGCCATTCACATCCGTCCCTGCCCCGGTGGAGCTTACACTCTATATTCCCCTGTCACACATACACACACATGTACACACACATGTACACACACATACACACTAGGGTAAAAAAATTTTTGTTGGGAGCCAATTAACCTACCGGTATATTTTTGGAGTGTGGCAGTAAACCGGAGCACCTGGAGGAAACCCACGCAAGCACATGGAGAATATACAAACTCCACACAGTTTGGGCCATGGTGGGAATTGAACCCATGACCTCATTGCTGTGAGGCAGTAATGCTGACCATTACACCGTCTGTGCTGCCCTATATAAAGTATGCACAATGTAATAATCGCCATTGCCTTCATGATAGCTGCATCCTTCAGCCGGTGGGAGCTACGTACCCAGGCCGAGGTCATGGATTGCAATGCAGCGAAGCACCGCGCTTACGCGGAAGTACGCAGGCGCCTCTGGCGCATTGTCCAGCTGGAGCAGCGGTGGTCTGATTTAAGGCGATGCACAATGGACCTACTGGCCCGCTTGCAGGCACTCAACGCGCGGAGTAAGTATTCCTACTATGTGTATGCATGTTAGTGTGACTTATATGCGTGTTTGAAAATATACGTGCGCATCTTGCGCGCATGCAGTTCATTGCTGTTATGTGCACATGTGTGATGTTAGACTTGGCTGTCAGTTTGGTGCTTCCATTTTGTTTGTTTTTTCTGTGGCCATTTTGTTTATTTTCCCCAGTGGTATACTGTATAGTCCAAGTGCATGTTGTGTCATACCACATTAATGTCAGCTATAATAGTGTTTTATTTGTTAGTGATTAATGGAGTATGTGTGTGTGGTATATATTATTTTTCTGATTTTTTTTTTTAATTAATATATAGATGTGTGTATGTATATATCATATATAGAGAGAAGTGTCTATAAATATATATATATATATATATATATATATATGAGCTATAGATATGTATGTGTATATATATATACAGTCAGGTCCATAAATATTGGGACATTGACAGAATTTTCATATTTTGGCCTCTATTTACCACCACAATGGCTTTGAAATGAAACAAACAAGATGTGATTTAACTGCAGACTTTCAGATTTAATTTGAGGGTAATTACATCCAAATCAGGTGAACGGTGTAGGAATTACAATGGTTTCTATATGTGCCTCCCACTTTTTAAGGGGCCAAAAGTAATGGGACAAACTAAACAATCCTAAATCTAACTTTCACTTTTTAATACTTTGTTGCAAATCCTTTGCAGGCAATTACAGCCTGAAGTCTGGAACGCATAGACATCACCAGACGCTGGGTTTCATCCCTGGTGATGCTCTGCCAGGCCTCTACTGCAAATGTCTTCAGTTCCTGCTTGTTCTTAGGGCATTTTCCCTTCAGTTTTGTTTTCATCAAGTGAAATGCATGCTCAATCGGATTCAGGTCAGGGGATTGACTTGGCCATTGCATAACATTCCACTTTTTAGCTTTAAAAAACTCTTTGGTTGCTTTTGCAGTTTGCTTCGGGTCATTGTCCATCTGCACTGTGAAGCGCCGTCCAATGAGTTCTGAAGCATTTGACTGAATATGAGCATATAATATTGCCCGAAACACTTCAGAATTCATTCTGCTGCTTTTGTCAGCAGTCACATCATCAATAAATACAAGGGAACCAGTTCCATTGGCAGTCATACATGCCCACACCATTACACTACCACCACCATGCTTCACTGATGAGGTGGTATGTTTTGGATCATGAGCAGTTCCTTTCCTTCTCTTCTCTTCCCATCACTCTGGTACAAGTTGATATTTGTCTCATCTGTCCATAGGATGTTGTTCCAGAACTGTAATGGCTTTTTTAGATGTTGTTTGGCAAACTGTAATCTGGTCTTCCTGTTTTTGTGGCTCACCAATGGTTTACATCTTGTGGTGAACCCTCTATATTCACTCTTGTGAAGTCTTCTCTTGATTGTTGACTTTGACACATATACATCTACCTCCTGGAGAGTGTTCTTGATTTGGCCAACTGTTGTGAAGCGGTTTTTCTTCACCAGGGAAATAATTCTTTTGTCATCCACCACAGTTGTTTTCCGTGGTCTTCCAGGTCTTTTGGTGTTGCTGAGCTCTCCGATGCGTTCTTTCTTTTTAAGAATGTTCCAAACAGTTGATTTGGCCACACCTAATGTTTTTGCTATCTCTCTGATGGGTTTGTTTTGATTTTTCAGCCTAATGATGGCTTGCTTCACTGATAGTGACAGCTCTTTGGATCTCATATTGAGAGTTGACAGCAACTGATTCCAAATGCAAATGTCACACCTAGAATCAACTCCAGACCTTTTACCTGCTTAATTGATAATGAAATAACGAGGGAATAGCCCACACCTGTCCATGAAATAGCTTTTGAGTTGATAGTCCCATTACTTTTGGCCCCTTAAAAAGTGGGAGGCACATATTGAAACTGTTGTAATTCCTACACCGTTCACCCGATTTGGATGTAATTACCCTCAAATTAAATTTGAAAATCTGCAGTTAAAGCACATCTTGTTTGTTTCATTTCAAAGCCATTGTGGTGGTGAATAGAGGCCAAAATCTGAAAATTCTGTCAATGTCCCAATATTTATGGACCTGACTGTATATATATATATATATATATATTTATATATATATGTGTACTCTATATCTTATTATTATTATTTTAAAACCTTTTCAAAACTTGCTTTTCTCTTTTCTTATGTCAAATGGTGATTTGACTAATAACCTGTTATTATTTTTTCTCTCCTTGGACAAGAGCGTTGAGTTGCCGAAATAAGGAGAAAATCTACCGTCCGCATCTCCCCCTCCCCCGAAACCTCTTCTACCCAACCTACCTCCCCTGCACCCTCATCTGTCCTTTCCCAACCCACCTCCCCTGCACCCTCATCTGTCCGTTCCCAACCCACCTCCCCTGCACCCTCATCTGTCCTTTCCCAACCCGCCTCCCCTGCACCCTCATATGTCCTTTCCCAACCCACCTCCCCTGCACCCTCATCTGTCTGTTCCCAACCCACCTCCTCTGCACCCTCATCTGTTCTTTCCCAACCCACCTCCCCTGCACCCTCATCTGTCCTTTCCCAACCCGCCTCCCCTGCACCCTCATATGTCCTTTCCCAACCCACCTCCCCTGCACCCTCATCTGTCAGTTCCCAACCCACCTCCTCTGCACCCTCATCTGTCCTTTCCCAACCCCCCTCCCCTGCACTCTCATATGTCCATTCCCAACCCACCTCCCCTGCACCTTCATCTCTCCTTTCCCAACCCACCTCCCCTGCACCCTCATCTGTCCTTTCCCAACCCACTTCCCCTGCACCCTCATCTGTCCTTTCCCAACCCACCTCCCCTGCACCCTCATCTGTCCTATCCCAACCCACCTCCCCTGCACCCTCATCTGTCCGTTCCCAACCTCCCTCCCCTCCTGATCAGATTATACAGTAGCTTTTATCTTCTAGAGGATGTTTCTAAAAAATAGTTATATTCTGATTGGTTACTACGGGCAACATCTCCACTTCTAAAAACCTGCACTTTAGTAACTATACCACCAAGTGTCATCTGTGTACTTCTGCACCATTTATCAAACGCAACAAGCTTCATTCATGCAGGGTGCATGCAGGTCCAACGGGTAATGCGGATGACAATGTGCGGGAGCGTGTATCGGCGGTACCCACTGGGCAGGGCTGACAATATGTTGCCCAATCAGCCCAGGTGTGTCTCCACCATTAGACTGTGCTGTTCTATAATTTTATATTTTCCGAATATCTTGTGCCTAATTTTTAAATGTATGTAACTGTTGGTATTTGTAACTAAAGTTTTTGATGAATGCTTTTTGATAAATATCCGGAGGGGCGGGGTGGTGGCGGGTAGATCCCCCTCCCCGCGGTTGCTGTTTCATGTGTACGGGCGGTCTGCAGATATATCTGTCCATCGGCTCTGTAGCAGAGCCAATGTGATATGTCTGCGGACGACGTCTTTCACAGACACATTGCCTGTGTACACACTGACAGACGGGCAGCAGATATATCTGTCCATCGGCTCTGTAGCACAGCCAATATGATATGTCTGCGGACGACGTCTTTCACGGACACATCGCCTGTACACACTGACCGACGGGCAGCAGATATATTGGCCGATCAACTGATCGGCCAGTGTGTACCCGGCTTAAGATATAGGATTAAAATAAAGCACTGGAAATAGTAATTACTGCTATAGATTCAGAACACGACTAAATAGCAACACAAGATACACAAGTGATGAATGGGAGGGAAATGAAAGGAAAGCTCATGTGGTGGATTATTTTGCTAATTAATGGACATGGTGTGTAGATAAGGTTGTGAATGTAGGGATCACCGTAGTATGGTGGGAGAGAGGTTTAGCCACATAAATAATAGAAAGCTGTAAATCGCTGCTGTTATCTCCTCAGAAAGTAGTGTTAATGGCAGCGTATGTTATGGCATGCAGTAGTGGGAGACAGATAGTTGATAACTATATATGCTAGCAGTGTTTGGAGTTGGACCAACCTTGACATGTTCGGTGGCGCTGCACTTCTCACTGCTCCAGGCTCCTCTTACTCGGCTCCTGCTCTACCCACTAAGCTGTCATACCGAACAGCCATGCAGTCTTAAGCCCATACACACTGGACAATTTTGATGAACGATAACGATATCGTTCAACGACATATCTTTCAAGTGTTTATGAACTGCACGACGAACGTTGCGCGCTCCCACAGGTCGTTAGCAATATCCCCAGTCGGCTGTACGTGCAGCTCAATCTGGGGCTATCGTTATACGATGCCATGCTGCCGAATGGCCCCGCCCCCTCTCCTGTCGTTTGTCGTTGCCGGCATTAGCAAGTGTGGATGCACTTGCCGATGCCGGGTCCGCCACTAACAACATTGCCCCATACACACATCGTCCAGTGTGTACGGGCCGTTACTCCTCCAGATCCCATGTCTGTGACCATGACAGACAGTGGAGTCTGACTCCTCCCCCTCTATGTGTGCAGCTGCACAGCCCGAACTGTCCTGCTCCTCATACTGATGACGGCAATGGGTGGCGCTGACTCCTCCCTTCCTCCCTGATGTTCTCGACGGTCAGGACAGAAGTACAGGGAAAGTGAACGCTGTCTCCCTGACTGTAGTGCTGAGACAATTTAACCCCGACCCCCCAATGGAAGAGGGTGGGGCTTTGAGGCAGTGGGGCCCACCAGGGATTTCCCCAAATCCCCTGCAGCTTTGTCCGAGCCTGGACATGTTAAGGATTAGCTGGGCGACCGAGTCCTACATGCTAATACTTCCCTTGAAAGGGAATTTTTAGAGGGTGGCGATATTATTAGTTTTCTTCACACTCACGATCAGGAAGTCGCCCCAGTGTTGCGGGATAAGCCATTGCTTTGGCAAACTAGGAGAACGTGGCACATTCTTTGGCACAAATTTGGGCTGGATGCGCATATACGTTTTTGTACCTCCCCTTTCTTTTCAACCCGGACTCTCAAAATTGTATCTGTTTAACATATGGCATGCTGAGGGGGTGGGTGATATAGGAACGCTTGTTAATAAATCCACCAAAAAGACCCTCACGTTCAAGAAAGCTAGGGAGAGTTATCCCCATTAGTAGCATACCCTCTTGCATTTCTGCAAGCTCAACACTATATTAGCTCAGTTGTGCGAGTTTTTTCAACCTTGGATTGGAATAACCCACTGGATACCCTCATACCAACCCAGTCTCTGACCACAAAATCCATTTCCATAATTTACACCGTTCTTCGTCCCGCATTTCTGCCTGATAATTCTCTTACAAGCCTTGCTCCTCGGCTATCCCGATTTGTTCATTTAACAGCAGATGATTTAATTCGAGACCATGACAAAGCCTGCACATTGATGCCTTATTCCCATTGTACCGCAATTTTTAAAAATATCTTACATAGAGCCTATTTATCTCCCCATAGGAGTTTTTTGATAGTTAATTGGAATTATTACAAATGTGGAGCTCAATCAGCAGATTTGTACCATTGACTTTGGGCATGCCCCATGATTCGTGCTTTGATTTTTGGCTCCAAGTACGTACCTACTGGTACTTGAACACAGGCTGGTAGGTGCAGGCTTGGAAGCCGTATACAGCGCATGACTGCAGAGTTAAAGTAGTACTAGTAACCCAGAGACGCAGCTTGCAAGAGTCCAGCAGCGCAGGGTCAAGCAGTGGATCGGAGATAGCACTTACAGTACAGAGATCACTGGGAGGAAAAGTACCACATTGTTCTGACAAGGTGCTTGTGTCAGGTGCAGGCTTAAATAGGGCGCTCTTGTCAGAGACACTCTAGGCTGAAGCGGTCATGTGAGCACTGGAGAAAGGTAGAGATTGGATACTGGTGCTCACATGATCAGAGACAACATGGCTGTGTCCATGAACCTCAGGAAATGGATTGACAGTACTCTGGGACAGGACAGCCCATCCACCTTGGTAAAGCACCGGCAGACAGAGTAAGAGTAACTAAGACCTGGTTTTGTGACATGGGAAATGTTACAGATCAATAATAATAGCAATCAATAACCCTAACTAGAGGGGCAAAATAACAAAAGGAAGCAAATTGGGTACAATAATGGTCTCAACGGAGAACACAGTAATATAATTAGATTGTCAGAACAGAAGGTCTGACATTCCGCATGCTATTCGTTAGCAGAAATTTTGGCCATTAAAAATTGGAAAAATTACATGTAAAAGGAAAACCCATTTCACTTCACGTAAGAACCAATACATTACCTTCCATTAGATCTAGAAGGCTATGTATTCATTGTACACTTTGTACAATGATAGCCATTCCGTATTTAGGATATTTATAATTGTATTATATGTCGATGCATGAGATGCCAGCGGTTCAAATACCGACGCCGGAATCCTGATCGTGCAGAATCCCAATGGGCCAGTAAGTACCCTAACCCCTCTGCCCCCCTAACCCTCCCTAAACCTAACTCTCCTGAGGTGGTACCTAACCCTAACTCTCCCCTAACCTAATCCACCCGGGAGGTCCCTAATTCTAATCCCCCCATCCCCGGGCTATGGCTAGCAAGTCTAATAAACTTAACTTCGGGATGTCGGCGTTTGGGATGCCGACGTTGGTATCTTGATCCCTTCGGGATCGCGGCGTCAGCTTTCTGACGAGCGTGTGGATTTCGGCGTTGATGTACCGACATCCAGCATCCCCTCTGCCGGCATGTTAACCGCATCCCCTAAATATTGAAGACCCTTCAAAGCTTTTTAATCCTTTTGTTTAAAAGAGGTACAAAGTGGAGGAAGTAAAAAGTATAAGCAGGATGGTATCAATCATAAAACTGCAGTCAAACCTCCGAAAAGTGCAGTTTTTAGAGGTTTACCACAATGCATATGGTTCCCCATATCTATTAAAATGGTCAAATCCCCACTATCCGCTGCCGACATACATAATTCTATGGGGCCGCCATGTGCCCGTATGCAGCCAGCTCCGGAAAGCGTAACTCTTGTACCCTATAGGCAATGCCATCAATGGCATTGCTTATACAGGTAGAAGCTTATGGGTCGAGTCCCTGGAGAGGAATCTGAAGAATAATTTTCCTTCCTCCCGTGGCTGGCCAACGGCCTTGCATGCACAATAGGACTCCTTGGTCATAACCCCGGGAAGTGAGTACGTTGCCGGGACAACTCTTTATTGGAAGAGCTGTCCCGGGAGGTAAGTATTTATGCATACTGGCGTTAATAAATGCCGGTATGCATGCAATGGGGGTGGGATGTACAGTATCACGGAGTATATGCAATACATGATACATCCTGTCTTAAATGCCTCCACTTTTACCTGAAGATTAATGGCTTCCTTCACTTAGAATCCCTCATATTGAATACAGCCTTACAGTAAAATGACCAGATTCCCTTATTTTGGCACCTATTAGACACATGGATACTAGTGTTTAGCCGTGATGGAGGACTACCAGGCGTACAGGATGTTCATGGACAATACTAGGGCTGTCGTGGACTTCATGATTGATTCTAAACCATTCTCCGAACAGTGGGCCTGATTCAGCAGCGTATAGAATTGCGATCACAGCTACGATTTCGTACGGTGAGCAGCTGCGACAATATGCTAATGCCTGCTACAGCTCAGCCGGCATAGAGACGCCCACTGCTGCTTTCTCATATCCGTCCAATGTTGCTCTTCTGTGTAAACATCGGTACCATCGACGCATATTGCACAGGTACGCACCATTTACAAGTCTGACCAGCCGCAGACACTGCAAGTCTCATCGCACGCAGAGAGCTCTCATGCTGCGTATGCCATCGCAGTGGCTAATATATGCACGCCCATGAAACGACGTTCATACAGACATGACTGCAGTTTTTTCCGACCAACCATCTCCCCCGTCACCACCCTCAAATGCTGACAGCCTGTCACTTACTTTGCGATAGATTCCTTTTTGCATCTGTAATTGCAGTGCAATTGCTGCGCATGCAGTGCGGCTTGTACGCATGCGCATTGCCAAACAATCGCGTTCGACAGCATCCGTAATCGCTGTTGCGTACTCTGGTGAATCAGGCCCAGTATCTCTGTAATGTTATTATATAACTAGGGTTGTCATGGTACAAAGACCTAGACCTAATCTAGGAGACCTGTGGATTCCCCCCAGCTGTTGTTGAGCTACAGATCCCAACATCCCATACCACCCATCTGGAGCACATGGGACCTCATTCAGAGTCTCTCGTTAGGGCACGCCTGCTTGCTGGGAGCGAATTCGCAGTGCGCGTGCGCAAGTCATTCATTGCGATCTGATTCTGCTAGCTCGCAAGCCACTTTCAGGTCGCTGCTTTGTGTGACAGGGGGTGTGGATCTGCGAACGCAGGCGCGTCTGACCGTCAGAGCGGCGTGTAATGAGTGTGCATAATTAGTAAAGTAGCGTCAATGCACACGTGACTTGGTTGTTTTTTAGCCTGAATTGCTCGCAGTGCTTGGGGTAGGTTAGGTCAACCCCAAGCGCTGCGAGCAGCTCCAATGGCCCTCGATGTTCACGATTAATCAGACTCTTCCCGGAGAGGACGTGTGCTGCGAGTGACAGGTGGGAGGTTTTATAGTCCAGCGTACGCTAACTGCCGTCGCTCACTAAGAGGGCGTCCTTACAGCGCAAAGAGCGATCACTTGATTTGTATAAACGGACCCTTTTTGCAAGCGACCGATCGCATCTTGCGAGAGACTCTGAATGAGGACCATGGTCCCTCAACAGCTGGTTGACACTATGGGTCTTCTACATTTGACCTAGGCAGCAGTGCAGAGGATATGCTTAGATATACTCACATAGCTGCTATGTAACAGGAGTGGGAACGGCGTGTTTTATTAGTGAATATGTCAGACAAATCAATCAGAGGCAACGGTGGGAAACCACACCTAAAAATGGCAGCCGATTATCCAAGAAAGGTCCGTCATCGTCACTCAGCACCATCATTTTATTAAGAGACTTTTGTATGCTATCTAGAAACTATCCATCCATCTAGGGAGGCTACTAACAAACTTCTGAAGCTAAAAGCAAATACAATATCCTAATGGAAAGCATATGCTAATTGGAACGTCTGATTAATCGGTTGACGATGCTTTGTTCAGGTCCCTTGGCATTGGGTGGGTTACAGCACTAGCGCCAAAGCAATCTGACGCTTAGCATTTTTTTTGTAAAGGAATGCGTGGTGGGGAATGATTTCTACTGAGTGCTAAAAGAAAATCCGACTAAAATCATATTGTAAAATGTAAATACATAGGAGGTTGTGAGGAATGTGAGTGTGGGTGCTTGTTGGGAAATGACTGAGCATCCATGGGATGGCCCACAATACCTTCAGCTGACCTGCAGCTTCGTACTCGGAGGTCTGCAAAGCATCTTTTCTGATGACATTTATAGGGGCAGAGTGTTTATCTGTAAGAGCACAGCAATTCCTACGTAAACACAGCTAGATGTATCTGTCCACTATTATCGGGTGTATGGTATGTAGTTATAGTTCTGTGAGTATAAAACTTGTTGCCTTTCAAGTATTTGCACAACATTACATTTCATTTAAAGAGATATTACCCATAAAAGGCACAGTACTTGGAGAAAATAAACACCTGCGTTCGCTCGCTAGGATGTGTTCGCTCGTAGCTGGACGATTTTCACATTCTGCGCATGCGTACGCATCGCAGTGCATGTGCGCGAACCAGTGCGAGAGATCGGGAAGCATTCGCTCGTTGCACATAGACTGCCCAGCAGAGTGAGTGACAGGAGAAGCCGTTTGTGGGTGGTGACAGGGGCTGGCTGATAGAAACGGGGGGAGTGGAGGTGCGAACGCAGGCGTACCTGAGCGTCTTAACGCCGTTTCAGGGGCGTGCATAATTAACAGGCAGCGTCATTTTACACGTCACCTGGTTGTATTTCACACTGCAGTGCTTGCGGTAGGGTATGGTCAGTCACAAGTGCTGCGATCGCATCCGATGGTACTCGATGTTACCGATGGTTGCATACACTTCCTGGAGATGACGTGCACAAGTGGGCATCTTAAGACTGGCTGGTGGGTGTCTACATACACAAAGTGATCGCACGCCAAGACATAGTGGGCGTGCTAATGCCTTGCCGTGCGATCACCTGCCTTGCTAAATTTGCATACGCATCTAGTGAGCGGGTCTGAATCAGGTCCCTAGTAACATCAATATTAGTAGTCATTGGTACTAAGGGCCTGATTTAGCAAGGATTGCAACTGCGATTACGCTCTAAATCGGACAATTGTTGTATTCTGTACTCGCGAATGTATCGCAGGGCGTGTGCACGAACCAGCCACTGCAATAGGGACTGCGATCGCTGAGACTATGCAGACCCATCGCAGAGTGATTGACAGGAAGTACCGTTTGGGGTTGGTGACGGGGGGGTGGTCGGCGAAACGCAGGCGTGCCATTGCGTTTGAACGCCGTTGCAGCAGCGTGCTCATAAATTAGCCACTGCGAGGCCCATACGCAGCTTGGGCTTTCACAGCGTGCACTGGCTGCGATGGTACTCAGGACCTCATTCAGAGCCGCTCGTAAAAAGCGAGCGCTCGCTCTGAATGAGGGCGGCCGCTTTTTTTTTTTTTTAAGCCGGCCTCCTGACCTCTCACTAAGCTGTGGGTGACCTTTTGCGAGCGGGCCAGGTGATGGTCGCGACCATCGGGCTTGCGACGAGACCCTTGTGGTAGGGTCTTGTCTGCCGCAAGCCCCAGTGAGCTTCCTGCTCTAATAGAGCAGGAAGCTCACTACTGACATCACTAGTGATGTCAGTAGGGCCGCCCACAAACGGCAGGCGTTCCTTCGGGAACGCCTCCGTTTGACCAGCCACCCCCCCCTCCCCGCCTACAAAACGGGTCGAGCTGTCGATCCAAATCGACAGCCGCCCCGTTTGTAGCGAGCCCCGGAGCGAGTTAATTTCTCACGCACTCTGGGGCTCGCGCATGCGCATTGCTCATGCCGCATGTGCGCAGTGCCCCACCATCGACCCGCTTGCGAGCGGGTCTGATTGAGGGCCTCAATGTTACCAATGGTTTTGCAGTCTTGCTAAACATACGGATGTGTGGTAAGTTTTATTTTTACACTGCAAAGTTAGATTTTAGCTAGGACACGCCCCCTCCCACATTTAAATCTCTCTGCGCCTTTTTAATCTACCTCACCTGGAATGGCGATACACTGTAAAAACGGGATCAATACCCTCGAAAATCTGGAATGTCGCTCATTTCCAGTCCTTGTAAAAAAAAATAATAATAATAATTAAAAGTTTACATCATGTGTATTGGCACAGCCAGTGATTGCAGTGCAGAACTATTTTTTTTGTTATATTTGGCATGTAAAGAAAAAGGATAGTGTTCAGAAAACAGGTCCTGCGATCGATGGTGCGTCTTTTTACGCAGCCGTGACTGCGTTTTAATTCTAATGCCACAGCCGAAGGGCTCCAAGCTGAGATGCCCACCGGCTGGGGCGCTAATCCACCATTGTGTGTATTAAGACGCACCATCGATTGCATCGGTCACATCTGTGATCGCACCTACCCTATGGCCGGTGCAATTTCTGCATCCGAACATGACCGTCGAGGGGCCAGCGCAACTGCGTTTCAGGACGCATCCGCTGACCACGACATACCCGCGTCTGGCTGGCCACCCCCGTTACCTCCCATGTGTCCGACATTGCTACTTTCTGCACCTCTGAAGCTGGCCCTGAGTATATAACAGTGGGTCTGATTTAGAGCTGTTAGCTATTCCATGTTTATGGAGTGGAGCGATGATCAGTAAAATGCGCATACGTCTAAGACGCAATGCGCAGGCATCAAATAACGTTACCGTAGTCGCTCAAAGTGACATTTTACTTGCAGCGTGATTGACAGTCAGGGAGTGTTTGGTGAAGGCAACAGGCAAAGACCACCATTTAGTCGGCATGTACCATCCTGTGCATGTGATCCCGTATGCTATAAATATGGTTCTGGCATCTCAATTCCCACGCCCTTTCTGCGGGATCATAGACTCACTATGGTCTGCGATAATCGAATGATCTGCGACCGACCTTGCATCTATGTATGCAGATACTGCGACATTTTTACGCAGATGCTAGGAATTTCAAAGCCGCAAGTGGGCGTCTCAATACATCTCGCTGCGGCTGCGATATTTGAATATTTTTGCATAGCAGCTGCGTAGAAAGGGCCTGATTCACTATGGATCGCAACTGCGAATTCAGTTGCGATTATGCACGCGTTTCAACTTCGATAGTATGCTAATCCATTGCGATCGCTATTCCCTTGCAGCACTACACAAGAACGCCCACTTTACTTGCCACACATCCGTAATGTTTAGCAAGACTGCAAATCCATCGGTACAATAGAGCACCATCGCAGCCCCACGCACACTTGCACAAGCCCTGACCTTACACTGAAATTGCTAACAGCCACGCCCGCTATGAGACCTCACACTGCGTATGGCATCGCAGTGGATACTTTATGCACGCCCCTGCAACAGCGTGCGAACACCCTGGCACGATTGCATTTCCTCGCCCACCTCCTCCCCTCGTCACCTCCAAACAAACGGCACTCCTGTCAATCATCCTGCGAAGGGTCTGCGTAGTCACTGCGATCGCAGTCCTGATCGCAGTGGCTAGTTTGCGCAGTTGCGTACGGTAGTGAATCAAGCCCAAAAACGTAGCAGCGATAATAATAGCTTCCATCTTTGAATCAGGCCCAATATACAGTATTGTGGTAATTATTATATAATGGCTTTTCAAAAAGAGAGATCCAAAGGTCTTTCAGCTTTGTGGCATATTTGCTGCCAGGTACTTGTCTGCTTGCTGATAAGTTAGTGGAATTAACTCTCTTGCCTATCGCCCTACACATGATAATAAGGCTTGTGCTTGTGCGGTGATGTAGGTGAAGCCAGTTCCCATCTGTCAGTTGTCAGAAATGTGCACGTACAGAAAGGTAGCATGAAACAGAGCGCTCTATACTAGGAGGAGATGTACCTTCTGGAGTGATTGCAGAGATATATTTTTATTATCACTGAATTATCGCTAAATCATAGTAATGGGTGACACCAGAGTTATGTAGGCTTCTAAAATGATGAACAGTACCAGGGCAGTAACAGTAACAAGACGCCAGTTTTCATATCTGCTGTTTACATTGAACATTTAATAGGTTTCCTTATCGCCGCAATTGAGAAACAAAAGATTTAGGGCCTGATCCAGCTTGGATCGCATTTGCTAATACGCACACAATCGGCCGATATAGTTGCGTTCTGCGCATGCGTCCACATCGCAGTGTGCGTACACAAACCGGCCACTGCGATCGGGAATTCGCGATCGCAGAGGATACGCAGACCCATCGCAGAGTGATTGATAGGAAGTGACGTTTGTAGGTGGTGCCGGGGAGGTGGTCGGACGAACGCAGGTGTGCACGCCGTTTCAGGGGCGTGCATCAATTATCCACTGCGGAGCCATACGCAGTGTGAGGTCTCAAAGCGTGCGTGGCTGTTGGCTATTCATGAGTCAAGGCTTGTGCAAGTGTGCGTATGGGTCCGATGGTACTCAATTGTACCGATGGATTTGCTGTTCTGCTAAGTATTACGGATGTGTGTAAGGTAAAGTGGTCGTTCTTATGTAGTGCTGAGTTTGCATTGCGATCGCAGTGGTTTGGTTTGCTGTCGCACTTGAACTGCGTGCGTACGCAGTATTGCGATACTTGCTGAATCAGGCACTAAGGGCCTGATTCAGAGCCGCTTGCAAGCGCTGTGCTCGATGGTCCCCCACAGCGTCCAGCGTGCGCGAGCTCTGTCCACCGACCGTAGCTCAGTCGCTACGGGGCTCGCTACAAGACGGGGCGGCTGTCGATGGTGAGTGACAGCTCGCCCCGTTTTGTAGGCGGGGAGAGGGTGGCAACACAAATGCAGACATTCCTTTAGGAACGCCTGGCGTTTGTGGGAGGCCCTACTGACATCATTACTGATGTCAGTAGTGGACTTCCTGCTCTATTAGAGCAGGAAGTCCACTCGGCCTTGCGGCAGCCGAGACCTTACCACAGGGTCTCGTCGCAAGGCCAATAGTCGCGAAAATCGCGATGGTCTCCTGGCCGCTCACACAAGCTGTGGGAGGTCTCCCATAGCTTAGTGAATGGCCAGAGAAAAAAAAAAAAGATCGCCCATCAGACCTGCGAGCTGCCTCCAGGTCTGAATCAGGCCCTAAGTCAACTATGAACCATGTGGGTCAAAGCTGCTATTTAAAGGGTCTCTCACTATGAACATTTAATATAATGTTCCCGTTAATCTTATAACTTCTAAACCTTGAACCCAACCCTTTCCCCTTTTAAGTCACAGGTGTAGGTGCGGCAGTGAATTGCAGACTGCGCAGGCTGTGTTGCCGTAGCCAGTCCTCTGGCAACTGGCATCTTTGCCGGCAAAATAATGCATGTAAAAGATGAGCACCGACCTCCACTGTCGGCCTGTGTGAGATCACCTTCCAGCCACACTCAGGGCCGGATTAAGGGAGGGGGGTGACAGAGGCGGTCTCCCCGAGGCCCCCACACACAAAGGGGCTCCCACACAGGGTTGTTGTGACTGTCGAGAACAGGTGGGAGGCTCTGTGTGGCTTGAAGAGGGCCCCCACAACTTTGTTGCCCTTTCTCCTTTTACTCACAGCCTGATCAGTACGCAAGATAGCGTAAACATTGGTAACATCGAGAACCATCGGACCCATATGCACAATAGTGGTTGACCTGACCTGCCGCAGGATTTTGGGTGCTTCCTGTGTAGAGCTTATGGTATGGCTGCGTATGCCGCTGCAGTGCCTTAATTATGTACGCCCCTATAACGGCGTCCCAACACACAGGCACGCCTGCGTTCGCCTGACCACCCCGTCACCACCCACAAACGTCACTTCCTGTCAATCAATATCGGAAGGGTCTGCGTATACACTGCGTGTAGTCTGCGTACCCTAACCCGATCGCACTGGCTAGTTCGTGCACGCACAGTGCGATGCATACGCATGTGCAGTGCGAAAACATCGGCCAAGTGCGTGCGTTCTCTCCTTTGCGTTCCTTGCAGAGTTAGGCCGTTGTCATTCCAGAGGTAAAGTGGTGGTTTGGCTTAAGGTGACATGATTACATTTGCTTTTTTGGTGCATTTGGGCAGGATCAGATCATCCGTTGGAGTCCTTCTTGAAATCTTACACGTCCTTAAGTTCCAGATTTGAATTAGGTGGTTATAATTAGAAGCTGTGGCCAATCAGGTCATGAGAATTCTCACAGCAGAACAGATTATTTTAGGTGTTAGTGTTCATTCCAGCACCCTGCACTTAATCATTCATTATTTTAATTTTGAAGGGCAAAATGTTAGACATGATGTATCGTTACAGCTACTGTAGCTGTAGTGGTAAATCACATATAAAATGTTGCCCTTCAAAATTAAAATATGCCCTCCTCACTGATTAGGTGCAGGGTGCTAGAATGAACACTAGGTGATGAATAAGTTAGTGACCTATCCACACAAGTGACGGAGTAAGTGAGGACAGTATGTAACGAGTAAGTGAGGACAGTATGTAACTGGAAGAGGGTAGTGACGTTATTAGGGCATTCCTGGGACAATGGCATCGGACGTGACAATAGAATTTGTGTTATCAAGGCTGCTGCCCCTCTGCGTAGTGGAGCAGTTTCCAGCATCGAATAGTAGGGGATTGGATTACAATGACGAGACGTGCAGCAAATTACATAATTAAACTCCTCCCTCTTCCCTAGGGAAGTGCCGCAATGGAGTCCAGCAGAACCACACAAAACTTGGAAATCTCTAGGACTTCCCGGGAAAGTACAGTATGTACAGTAGGTATGATTTATGGTAAGCGCAGTAGAGAGGAGCTAGATAGTAGAAGAAACACACAACAATGATGATTTCAGGCTCTGGCCAGATAATCTTGGCTTCAAACGTATAATTGTTCTAAAGGACGTTTACACAAAATTGAAAGTATTCAGTGTTCTCCCCACGCTTTATTTATTGGGTGGTCTGTCTGGCAAAATTATCTTGCCACCCGGCACTTTTACGTTGCGATTGGTCCCGACTTGAGATACCAACTGCCCCTGGCACCAGGCACCCGGACCGCACCGCTGCAGGAGTAGCCAGGCTCATTGCGGGAAGATTAGGGATTAGAGGAGAGGGAAGATGTGGCTGGGAGTCTGCAGGCTCCAGTCAGGTGATCGATGGGGGGCGGGACATAGCGCTGGTGCCAGAGAGCAGGCAGTGTGCGGGGAGCGTGTACTGAGGCCTCGCAGAGATTCCGACCCAGGTGGCCAGCGAGCCGGCCATCCTGAGGTGGGATCTGGGGGCTGTCTGTCTGTATCACCAGTATGCTCACAGCCAGACCCTGCCAGACATGGAGGCTTAGAAATTGCTGTTAGCCTTCCATTCACTCATTCTCAATGAAGTGCAACCTATGGCACTACAAATTCCAGCATGTCAGCCAGGCCAGAAGCTTGCAGACATGGTGCACCCTGGTCAGCTACAGGTGGCATAACCCGGTTATACTGTTTAGACACCACTCAGCCCATCAGTGTGGGGCATGTAAATGCTGCAAAGGGCGATACGCGGCTATACTGTGTGGGCATAATGTGAATTGGTACTATTGTGTGGCCACGCCCCCTCCATGTGAAGCTACGCCCCTTTTTGCACGAAGGCCACCACCCGGCTGCTAGTTGATGCCACCCAGGCTGGTAACATTTTCTGGGGAGAACACTGGTATTTATTTATGAAGTGCAGTGCTAAGTGCCAAAGCAGGGTTGCAGAACAAGATGGCAGTGTCCCTGCAGACGCATAGTTGCCTACCCTCAAGATTACTGCGGGAGACTCCCGGGTTGCTATGCAGTCTCCCGCTACCCCGCAAAGTTAAATAAATCCCCCGGATTCCCCAGTACCCCGTCAGGAATCTGAACTGCGCATGCGCAAGTCCGGATGGGACGGGGGCGGCGGCAGGCGTGGAATAACAGCCAGCAGGGAGTAGAAGAGGAGAGTGTCCCAGCTATACAGTACTACTACTGACACAAGCTAGTATGCGCTGTGATTGTAAAAAAGGAGGTGTGTCCCCGCATGTAACAGCTCCTCCCCCGGGTGCCAGAGCGGGGCCAGCTACTGTGTAATTGTGTTTCATCCTCGGTGCACTAAGTCCCGATGCACCTGATACTGTTGCTGCTCGCCTCCCGACCCGCGCTAGCCGGCAGCCCCACATGCACCTCCACCTTAGAACTGGAGCTGGACAGACCCCACCGGCCGCTGCACTCCCTATTTTAGCGCTACCAGGGTAGAGAAACAAAGTAAGAGATGTGTGTGGTAAGTGAATGGGGCAGAGCTAGGGTTAATGTGTGTGAGCAGGAGGTGGCTGGGACAGGGCTGGGGTATATGTGGGTGAGTAGAAGGTGGCTGGGTCATTATATTTGTGAGTTAGGTGGATGGGGCAAGGCTGGGGTATATGTGTGAGATGGAGGTGGATGGGCTGGGGTATATATATCTGAGAGAGCTGGATAGGGCAGGGCTGGGTATATGTGTGTAAGAGGGAGGTGGCAAGGGCAGAGCTGGGGTATGTGTGAGAGGGCATTGCTGGGGTATATATGTGAGGGAAGTGGTTGGGTCATTGCTGGGGTATATATGTGAGGGAAGTGGTTGGGGCATTGCTGAGGTATATATGTGAGGAAAGTGGTTGGCGCATTGCTAGGGTATATATGTGAGTGAGGTGGCTGGGGCATTACTGGGGTATATATGTGAGTGAGGTGGCTGGGGCATTGCTGGGGTATATATGTGAGAGTGAGGTGGGTTAGGCATTGCTGGGGTATATATGTGAGTGAGGTGGCTGGGGCATTGCTGGGGTATATATGTGAGAGTGAGGTGGGTTGGGCATTGCTGGGGTATGTGAGAGTGATGTGGCTGGGGCAGGAGCATATATGTGTGAGAGGAAGGTGAATGGGGAAAGGCTGGGGTATATATTTGAGAATGAGGTGGGCGAAGCAGGAGCATATATGTGTGAGAGGTAGGTGGCTGGGGCAGGGCTGGGGTATATATGTGAGTGGGAGGTGGGACACAGACTTTGATCCAGGCCAAGCAGGTGGAGCAGCATGTCAGGCAGCAGCTGTCCGGACTGGTGGAGCTGCTGGCTCGGTGCGGAGACGACGGGCTGCCGAGGCCCTGCACATTGAACTGGACCAGCTAGCAAGCAGCTCCACGGGCAGGCTTTGACTCAGATGTTACAGAGAACAGCTCTGGTACAGAGAGTGACAGCGAGGAGGCAGCTTGGAGCTGTGAGAAGGAGTGCCCGGTGTCAGGGTGAGTGTCTGTGGTTCTACCTGCTGGAGCTCTATAGGCTGGCACTGCCTCTTGTGTGTATAGGCTTTATTTGTCTTCTGTGTGCATAGGCTGGCACTGCCCTATGTGTACCCAAACACTCAATGTTTTAAAAATATTATGTCAGAGGACTCATTTTGATTGAGTCAATCAGTGTCACATACTGGGGCTGATTCTGACTCGTACACAATGTCAATAATTGTATAAATTAGCGATTTTTTGTGGCTAAACATGCCATCCATACACAAATGCTGCACTTAGTACTTTCCACCTTCGGCTGCAGACCACACCCCTGAGTGTCAATAGATACACCCACAGGTGGATCTAGATATGGATATGCCCTTTTGGTGGAGCATGACACACCTCCTCAACGGCTCGCCTTGCGGCGCTATGTAATGTACTCATGGTTGCAGTCTCCCTGAAACTAGTTTTGAAAAGTAGGCAAGTATTAGGACGGAGTGCATTTCATATGCAAGGAGTTACAGTAAACACCTGAGCTTGTGGGTGTCGGCCTCTAGACAAGAAGGGGCTAGTTGTTTAGTGAGGTAGTGTTGTTGGGTTGGGTTAGGTTTGGCTAGCCTATAGGATTGGCAGAGGGTGGGTCAGTGCTATTTCAGAGTTGCTGCTTGGCAGCCATTTTATAGAAATGTCTCTGGTCGGCTGTTTCCCGCCCTCCCTCCCTTATTCATAGAGTTGTTTGGTGTCAGCTTTTCTTGTGGCGGGAAAGAACGGTAGCAGTCGCCATCTGTCTTTGGAGCTTGAGGTGCTCTCCCTTCCAATACATGGCTTAGGCTGATTTTACCCTACTGGGGTCAGCGGCAACCACCTAACCAGGTGGGCCTCACGTCGTGTCATTGGGGTGGGAGGTGGATACCTTGGGCGTGGTAATGGGCTGGCTGCTCGCCTCCCATTTAGACGATCGATGTGAGTATGCAGTTGGTGATCTTGCATTGTGGGGCCGTTCTTTCTGCGCCACCATACTTTGTCTGTCTTTCTTTCTTATTCTATTAGTTAGTTCAGTTATACATTAAATAGTTTAATTAGTTTAAAATTAAATAAAGCTGACCTTCCTTTCCCCTTATATATATCTCTGTGTCATTATTTCATTATGACTATGGTTGATGATTTACCCTGCACTGTTAGGAGAGACCACTCATCAGGCGATGGGGAGTTTATGCTGCAGAGCACAGACTGAGTGGGGGAATTGGATAGAAAGATTTTGTTCAGAGCATAACACAGTGTACTTAATTTTGCAGTCTAACAATTACATTGCATTTTACAGAGTGTAATTACTAAAATGAGATATAGGGAGGGAGAATGTGCATATTTAGAGAATGTTTCTTGCTGTGCAACTCAACCAAGTGCTAAGTCCCTGACTTAACTAGAGATACAGTATTGACCACACTAGTCCTGGAATTTCTGGGATGTGCTTCAAGCGGTGCATACAATGGGGCTGATTCTGCGTCGCATGGATTTCTATGCACGACCGCATATGGCAGTCACGTGCGTTTTTGCGTATATACGCCCATCCTATTCTGCTCTGGATGGAACTTGGCCGAATCTGTCATTCTGTGAAATTGGACAGTGTGATTGCACAGAACTCCCCGTCTTGTTGGCGTGTCATGGGAGTCTCATGGGCTTGTAGCTAGAGTTCCGTGCTATTCTGGGCCATGCGTATGGGGAATGGAAGTCTGTCTCTGTTGGATCTCTTGCACCTAGCATTGGGCCGGTGCATGTGCAGATGCTAATTGATGACGGTCACGGCGGTTTGAATTATATCAATGGGTGGTTTGGCTTTCTTCTTGCAGATGCTCGGATCCCCGCAGTAGCTGAATGGGTTCTCAAATTAGCATAAGGCTTCCCAGGATGCCTGCAAGCACTGTACAGCCAGTTTGCATGCAACTAAGAATCAGCCCCAATGTATATTATATTATTACCTATGACCGGGACTTTCAATTGATTCTGAACTGCAAATCTAGGGCCTGATTCAACAGAGGATGCGATCGCAGCTTCGATTTTGCATGAAACGCAGCTGCGAATGTATACTAATGGCTGCCAAAGCTCAGCCGGCATAAAGACGTCCACTGCTGACATCTCATATCCATCCAATGTCGCACTTCTGCGTAAACATCAATACCATCGACGCACATCGGCCGGTCATGCAGCATTTACAACTCTGACCAGCCGCAGGCACTGAAAGTCTCGCACGCACTCATGCTGCGCAGGAGATCGCAGTGGCTCATTTATGCACGCCCATGAAACAGCGTTCAATGGGACAGGCACGCCTGCGTTTTTCCGACCATCCCCCGTCAACACCGCCAAGCGCTAACAGCCTGTCACTCACTTTGCGACAAATTCCTCTGTGCGTCCGTAATCGCAATGCGATCGCTGCACACGTGTAGTGCGGCTTATATGCACTTTTTTTTTATTTTATCAGGGCTGTTTATTATAAGACTTTTATGGTTTATGTTTCTATGTAATAAATATGAATCCACCTTTATGACAGTCAGTTTATCTTTTCTTTTTAATAAGAAGTGTATGGACCTAATTCAGAGCCAAATGTGGACAGACCGCGCGGATATCTGCTAACGGCGCAGACTGCGCATGCAAACACGACAGGCCCGCGATCTATCAGCCATTCAATTGAACGACCGATATGTCAGCCAGCGTGTACTGTACCCAGCACAACATGACAGGATACTGGGCTTTCATGTGACCACTCCCGAGACCAGAGAGAGCATGTGAGCACTTTGATGAGTGGAGCTGTGTTGTGTAGTCATGACATTAGGATGTCGCGCACGCTGACAACGTGGACGCTCTGTGACAGAGCACAGAGCCACAAGCTCAGACCAATAGGCAAGGCTGGGGTCATTTGTGGAAGCCTTAAGGAGGTTCAATATTGGCTCCCCTTTACCGACGCCCCTGGTGAGGGCCGTCCTGGGGATCTGGTAGTTTCGGCCCTGAGTGGACCATCCAATCTCCGTGGTATAGAATTAGGGAGTTTGGTGGTGCACAGGAGAGGGCCTGATCCTGCCATGCAGCATGCATTATGCAGAGTGTACAGAGGTGGTTAGTAGTGCATGTATAAATGGTCTGACCGGCGTGTTATGGAAGTGTTGCGAGTGTGTAAGTGAAAGTTCACAGATGCACAGCCTCAGCTCCAGGAGGACAAGGTCAGACAGCGACACTGTGCCTGACATAGGACAGGTGCAAGTTTCGATAGTGCGACCGATGGTAGCGTATAAGGACGCAACAATCGGGATTACAGCTTGCAGGGGCGCTGAAAGTGGGCGTCTCAGTCTTTGCACAATCGGACACGTAGATGTACACAAGAGAAAGAGTTTGTAGCATCATTTGCATAAACTCGCAGGTGGGCGTCCGCCAAAGAACGCTGCTGCGTGCGATTTAGAATCAGCCCCAAGAGTGTGCTATTTAAGGTCTACCTTCTTTATCACTGCATTTAGTACAGTTTAGGTACTTTCAGGTCCATCCCTTTGTGTTATGTCAGTCACATACTTACCCTCCGACGGACCTGACAGAGCTGATGGCAGATTAGTTGCTGTCACATTTTTGAGATGGTTGACAGTTTACCATGAAGAGAGCAGCTCTGCATTTATCTCCAGTGTTCAGTTAACATTCTGCTCCTGGAACAATGGGATAAAGTCATTTGGATGTACCACCAGCCGTGACAGCTTCTATATGAAAGATATAATGGGGAGGAGGGGGGGGGGGAGTGCGGAGATAGCCCAGGAACCCCCCAGTACACAGCATCAGCAGACCTTCTTCATCTGTGCTTAAATCCCATTTTCTTCATGCTGGATCATACCTCAGAAACACCATTCCTGGGGGATGTGGTCAGACCGTAGGCAGTCAAAGTGTAGACATGGTCAAAAGTTAGAAAACCAAAAGGTCGACAGGGTCAAAAGGTTGACAGTCAAAATGTCGACATTCGAATGTAGAAACAGTTAAAATGAAGACATGGGGCCTGATTCAGAGCCGCTCATAAGTGGCCGCTCGTTCGTTCTGACCGATGTTCGCTCATCTGCGCATGCGTACGGATTGTAATACGCATGCGCGAACCAGTCAGTGCGGCCGAAAATCGTTTGTTCGCTATATAGCGAATGCCTGCTACTTTGAGTGACAGGAGGAGGCGTATGTGGGTGGTCACGGGGGAAGGAGCTTGAAAACGGGGAGTGGAATTAAGAACGCTGGCGTGCTTAAAGGTCAAAACGGGCGTTTTATGGGTGTGCATAATTAAAACAGCAGCGTCATTGACCACGTCACCTGGTTGTTTTATAGTCAGAACTGCTCGCAATATAGTGGTAGGAAAAACCAACCACAAGAATAGCGAGCAGTTCATACGCTGATCGATGTACTCGATTAATCTAATAAATAGCGGACATGACGTAGGATGCGAGCGGCAAGGGGGCGTATTTTTCAAAATTTCGACCGCAAGTTTTGTTCGCTCGTTCAGAGTTATAGGCGTGAACAGACCGCAAATAGCGAACGGTTCATTTGAATAGCCACCCCTTTTTTTTGAACGAACGACCGCAAATAGCGAGCGGCTCTGAATGAGGTCCATAGTCCAAATGTTGACAGTCATAATGTCAAAAGTAATAATAAAACAATATAGCTGCCGCTAAAAGCTGCCTGGGTCTCAGATGCAGTTAAATGCCAGAGTCTGAGACACCAAAACTTGCACTAAGGATACTGTAGCAAGGAAGAATAATGGAAGCCTTCCGTCGGTCTAATCCTTTAGATAGAGGAACCTAATCAGAAACAGAGTTGGCTAGAGCATAATTTTATGTATTTGGGTTTTTTAATCCATTTTATAGTATTAGGTGAAATGCAAAACTAAAACTCCATCCTGGTTTTGTCAAGGTTGTAAGCTTGCGAGCAGGGCCTTCCTACCTATATATCTGTCTGTTATTACCCAGTTTTGTTCTATTAATGTTTCCAATTGTAAAGCGCAACGGAATATGCTGCGCTATATAAGAAACTGTTAATAATTAAATAATAAAAAATAAGGCTAAAAAACATCACCAAAATAAAACCAACAGACAGACCATGAATTAAGGGGTCCAATGAAGGCGTCCTTGGGCCTTGTCTGGCCAGCCCTATCTAATCGAGTCTGTTCAGAGCCGGTCCTGGCACTGATGTCTAACCGCTCCCCAGGTGCCAGCCTCCATTTTAATTCCTTGGCTGACAGACAGGATTCACAGCCAATCAAGGCAGAGGGCTGAGCTGCTCTTCCTCCATGACGGGCAGCTGACTTCCCTCCTGTTCCACACCTCCCCTCTCCCTACTATCCCCATAAAACAATATAGCAACTGATGGGGAATATTAAGTATGGGCAGAGGCATATCTATAATGGGTGCCCACTCTGCACCCGTTGGCTAATTCCTGCCTGTACTATGTATTTTACTTACAGTGATTTAAAAAAAAAAATATGGAGTCATAATTGTAAATAAATCATTGTAAATAGCCTGGATATTAGGGAGGTACCTAATCCTATGTGCCAGAGCATAACATTTTGCACATGCCCCATATTTTCGAGGCAGACGGAGCCCAAATATTTGCACACGTGTGTGTCTCATAATGCCCCTGGGTAAGGGGTCTTTTTTTTTATTTATTACATGTGTGGGCTATAAATATAATGTTTGATTGATGGAGACTTTTAATGTAATGTGGGGGGTCTCTGTATTTAAATGTTGGGAGCAATAATTATAATTTAATATACGAGCTAGTTATGGGACATAAATCATGGGGCCTAATTCAGACCCGCTCGCGAGCGCTGAGCGCTTGCAAGCGGGTCGATGTTGGGCCAGTGCACATGCGCACGACGGACCCGTCTCTGTCTTGCGCATGCGTGAGACCCAGATAGCGATGGCCAAGCCGTCGCTATTTGTCTCGTTACAAAGGGGGCGTGCTGTCAATGGTGAGTGACAGCACGCTCCCTTTGGTGGGCGTGCGGGGGGCGTGGCTGCCCAGACGGAGGCGTTCCTATGGGAATGCCTACCATCTGGGGCCGGCCCCACTGACATCACAAGTGATGTCAGTGGGAGTGCCTTCGGCTCTGATAGAGCCGAAAGCACTCCAGGGCTTGCGGCAACGAGACCCTACTACAAGGGTCTCGTCGCAAGCCTGATGGTCGCGATGGTCTTGACCATCGCGACCATCTTTTTGGCCGCTCGCTATAGCTGTGGGTGGTCACCCACAGCTATGCGAGCGGCCAGGAGGCCGCTCAAAAAAAAGATAAGGACGGCCCTGATTCAGAGCGAGCGCTCTGTCAGAGCGTCCGACTCTGAATCAGGGCCATAGTTATTTAATGTGTGTGTCATTGATTTAATGTTGGGGCTGTTTGGGAGAGGGATTAATAAAAGTGTTTGTTTCTTTATTGTGAAAGTGTCTTGCCCAGCACCTGATCAAGATCAAAGATCAAGTACAAGTTTCCTAATTGTTAAAGTGTTTATTGCTTTGCTTTCCAATAGGTGAGTGGCATCTATCCCTTTCCACACAAGGCCCCAGCATTCCCATGTCTTGCCCAGCACAGATCAAGAACAGATAAGAAAGAGCAGCACAGTCTGCTACATGTTCTGGTTCTGGGCCTGACCCTGAGTCCTTGTGTAAAGTGACTGTGTGTTTGTGAAGTCGCGGTAGCCTGATTTACTACATTTATCATGTTAATGTGAAATTCCGTACAGCTAATGCGCCGATCTTGGAGCAGAATCCGGGGCTGCCCACTGATTTTACGCCAAACGCCACAACCGTCATCATCGGCACTTGTACCAGCCCCATGCTAGGCGCAGTAGATCTGTCCCTTCCCCGTACGCGTGACTCCAAATCAACCCCGCTGGCTGCATAGTCCTGATTTTGGGGAATTGTCCACAACGGAAGCCCAGAGGGGAGGAGGGAGTTGAGTACAGTTTACCCTTGCCCAGGCTTGTTGGAGGGGCCCAAGTCAGCTTCTGAAGGGGACATTTGTCCCTCTCAGCAGCATTGCATTGGATGGCGCCGTATGGTCACTGTGAACTGCCTAGGGGATATTCATTGTCTCCCTTTGCAGAAGCTTGCCCCCCTCCCCCAGGAATCTAATTGGCTGGGAGCTTAGGATGTGAGTCACAAGTCACATCATCATGTGATGTGAGTAAGAGACCCCCAAAGAGAGAGGACCCACTGGGAGACGCCACTCAGATGGTACCCAGCTCTGTGCCACACACTGCCCCCTGCAGTGCTCACGGCGTTCCCGTGCCGCAAATTTGTTTTCAGTGTTTTTGTGAGAGCGGGCACGGCCAACCTAGACTTAACCCTGACTGGAGTGACTGCACCCTGCTTTGAAGGTTGCTGGGCGGACATCCCTCTGTATGTCTGCTGGCTCAGCATCCTGCAAAGCAGAGTGCTGAAGACGTCATCATGGGGAGCCACTGGCGCTCTGCACAGCATTCCTTGATGAATGGATTGGCAGAGGTGGGAGCTGCCGTGGAGTTCAGAGCGTATCTCCATTGGACCCTGCAATAGGATCTTGTCAAGAGCTGAGCTTGTGGCACAAGTGGCAAGGTGAGAACAGTAGTGCAACATAAGTGACCCTCAGTTCATAAAAAGCCCCCTGGGTGGCACACTCATCTTCAGATACAATATAAAACGTTGCTCATATTATGAGCCATCATGCGGTTAAGCAGGGGATCCAAACTGGCCAGGCAGCAGCCGTGCCTCTGTGCATCCCCACAGCACTTTATTTTATTACACAATGGGACTGTTTCTGAACAGGGCCTGGAGCTACAGAACCCTTAGCCCCTAATCCAGCCATGTGAGCAAGGTTTACATATACAGTACAGTGTATCTCTATGTGGTTAACAATAGTAACCCAACCTGATGTTGTAAAAAACATAAGGCTGAAATGGACAGAAGGAATCTAGAATTACCAGTCAACATATTTTGTAGGAGCAGGAGGACACAACAGTGCCTTGCAAAGTATTCACCCCCCTTTGCATTTTTCATGTTTTGTTGCCTCACAACCTGGAATGAAAATGGATTGTTGGAAGTTGTGTTTTTTTTTATATTGTGAATCCAATAACATTTAGGACAACATAACAGAAAACTTCAGCGTGCATAACTATTCACTGTCTAAAGTCAGTACTTTGTCGAGCCACCTTTTGCGGCAAGTACAGCTGCAAGTCTCTTTGGATAAGTCTATGAGCTTGCCACATCTTGCCCCTGGGATTTTTGCCCATTCCTCAAGGCAAAACTGCTCCAGCTCCTTCATGTTGGATGGTTTCCGCTTGTGAACAGCAATCTTCAAGTCTGACCTCAGATTCTCAATTGGATTGAGATCTGGGCTTTGACTAGGCCATTCCAACACATTTAAATGTTTCCCCTTAAACCACTCGAGTGTTGCTTTAGCAGTATGCTTTGGGTCATTGTCCTCCTGGAAGGTGAACCTCTGTCCCAGTCTCAAATCACAGGCAGACTGATGCAGGTTTTGCTCAAGAATATCCCTGTATTTAGCACCATCCATCTTTCCCTCGACTCGAAACAGTTTCCCAGTCCCTGCTGCTGAAAAACATCCCCACAGCATGATGCTGCCACCACCATGTTTCACTGTGGGGGATGGTGTTCCTGGGGTGATGGGATGTGTTGGGTTTGCGCCAGATGTAGCGTTTTCCTTGGTGGCCAAAAAGTTCAATTTTAGTCTCATCTGACCAGAGCACCTTCCTCCATACATTTGGGGAGTCGCCCACATGGCTTTTGACAAACTCAAATTGTGTTCTTATTTTTATCACTAAGTAATGACTTTTTTTTCTGCCCACTCTTCCATAAAGCCCAGCTCTACGGAGTATAAGGTGTATTGTGGTCACATGCACAGATACACCAGTCTCTGCTGTGGAACTCTGCAGTTCCTTCAGGGTTACCTTTGGGCTCTGTGCTGCGTCTCTGATTAATGCCCTCCTTGCCCGGTCTGTGAATTTTTGTGGGCGGCCCTCTCTTGGCAGGTTTGTTGTGGTACCATGTTCTTTCCATTTGATGATGATGTATTTGATGGTGCTCCGGGGGATCATCAAAGATTTGGATATTTTTTATAACCCAACCCAGAATTGTACTTCTCAACAACTTTGTCCCTGACTTGTTTGGAGAGCTCCTTGGTCTTCATGGTGTGATGCCTCTTGCTTAGTGGTGTTGCAGACTCTGGGGCCTTTCAGAAAAGGTGTGTTTATACTGACAGATCATGTGACACTTAGATTTCACACAGGTGGACTTCATTTCACTAATTATGTGACTTCTGAAGGTAATTGGTTGCACCAGAACTTTTGAGGGGCTTCATAGCAAAGGGGGTGATTATACATGCACATGACAATTTTCAGAATTTTATTTATAAAGATTCTTTTTTATATATATGTTTCTCACTATTTTGTGCAGATCCATCACATAAAATTCAGATAAAAACTAAATAAATAAATTACAGGTTGTAATGTAACAAAAAAGGTAAAATGCCAAGGGACTGAATACTTTTGCAAGGCACTGTGTATGCCAATAATTGAACGGAATCTGGAGGTGAAAAGTCCTTACAGTCTCAGAGAGCCTTAAATGTAACATAAACTAGTAAATAACATGTTAATTGCAGATAACCCAAATGTGTGAGCATAGAAGAAAGACTGTCTCTCCTGCTGGAGATAAAAGACCTCATTTACAAATTACTCTCCAGCATAACAAATCCCTATACAGCATAACAAATCAGGCCGGACCACCGCCCAGTGTCAACCCATCTGGGGCGACCAATCAGAGAGCGGCCCTGGAGAGCTCCTGATGAAAGCTCTCACTAGTCACGAATAGGTGTCCCCAGTGATTGTTGAGCATCGCTGACAGTTAAAAGTTCAGCAAGAGTCCGTGCTCATTCCATCATCACAGTGCAGCCTGGTAGCTTCTCACTACAGCCAAAACAGATGGCCTTACTCAGAGATGGACGCATTGCCCGATGTTTACACAGTTGAACGATTATCGGTGATCTCCGCATGCGTGTCAGTCGCAATAAGCATATGTCAATTTCCATTGCCGTCGCTGCTCGCAGTAAGGATTCACTTGCAATGTGATTGACAGGAAGGGACTGTTTGTGCAGATGTCGCCTCAAACGTAGTCGTGTCACGACTGTTTTCAAGGCACGTCTCAGACTGCAACCGTATACAGTTAAAATTGCTCCTGTGCCTATCCCCCCCGTCATGCTTACTCAGAAATCCGATAATCAGCTCATCTGTGACGAAGCTGCGTCTTTGTACACAGTCATTTGGATTTGTGAAGATGCTTGTGGGCGTATTTGCATATTTTCATGTACAAATTCGCAGCTTCGCTGCATTAGCGTCCAACCCTGAATGAGGCCCACAGACGGTTCATTGTCCTCTTGTTTTTCATGACAGATCATCGCAACAGATAATTGTGATCAGTCTATAAAATCTGCGTTTTCTTTGCTTTCATTCTAGAGGCAAAGGGGCATTATTCCGACCAGTTAGGCTTAAAACAATATATTTCTTCTAGGACAGTGGTTCCAAAACTCCTTCCGCAAGGCACCCTAACAGTCCAGGTTTTAAGGATATCCATGCTTGTGCACTGATGGTATAATCAAACTGACTGAGGTACTAATTAAGTCACCTGTGCTTAAGCAGGGGAATCCTTAAAACCTGGACTGTTAGTGCGCCTTGAGGACCGAGTTTGGGAACCTTTAGGAATATGCTCTCGTATATATTAAACAGACTTTCGGCCTGATTCGTAAGCTGGATGCTGCAGAGTCCGTCTGTGCAGCTTTTGCCAGGATTGCTTCTGCGACTTTATGCAATTGCCGCTATAAGTCCTTCCCTGGTGTACATCCGTGCATGTGCAGACGCCCAATTTGACGGTCGTCTGGCGCTGAAATACCACTGCAGGTGCAGACTAGACATCTGAATACGGCCTCCTATGCAAGGGTGTATCTATATGGGTGTAGTGTGTCCGGGGCACACGGCCCCCTGGGTCCAGGGGGGCTCACACTGCACACCCTGCATATTTTCAATACTTACCTCTCCGGAGCCCCACGTCGGTTCTAACAGCACTGTAAAAATTACATGGAAAATGGCCGCTGCAGGCATTTTCCTGGTGTTTTGTGCATGCGCAGTAGGGAAATCCCCGGGAAAATGGGTGATGCACCATTTTCCCGGTGATCTGAGCATGCTGCTGCTGCGGCACTGCGCTCAGTGTGCTGTCGCCCCCTGGAGAGATAGGAGGGGGCACCGGACGGAGACTGCAAACAGGCCCCCTCCTCTCTTAGTACGCCCCTGCTTCTATGTAAACGATTCTGCATCTGTGGACATGACCACTATCAGTGACACTCCCATAACTCGCCGATTACACGTGCCATCTCCGTGCGTCCACTTAGCCTCCTTCCTGTCACTTCCCTGCATCTCTGAATCAGGACCCTAATATTCTCATTGGCTACAGGTGGACGTAACTTTATGAACATCCCCTGCTTTGATTGGCTGCTAGTTGGTTTAATCATGATAACAATAGGACCTGATTTAGAGCCGTTCGTAAGCGGCCGCTCGTTCGCTCCGAGCGATGTTCGCACATCTGTGCATGCCTATGGGTCGTAATGCGCATGCGCCAACCAGTCATTGCGGTCGGAAATCGAGCGCTCGCAAAATAGCGAGTGCCTGCTAATTTGAGTGAGAGGATGAGGCGTTTGTGGGTGGTAACAGGGGAAGGTGCTTGAAAACGGGGAGTGGTGATCGTGCCAAACGGTCAAAACGGGCGTTTTAAGGGTGTGCATAATTAACAAAGCAGCGTCATCGGCCACGTCACTTGGTTGTTTCTTAGCCTGAACTGTTCACATGATTGTGGTAGGAAAATCCTACCACAAGCACTGCGAGCAGTTCAGATGCCTTTCGATGTACTCGATTAATCAAATAAATAGCGGAGATGACGTATGATGCGAGCGGCCAGGGGGCGTCTTTACAAAATAGCGAGCGCATGTTTCGTTCGCTCGCTCAGACATAGAGGCGTCAACAGACTGCAAAGAGCGAGCGCTCAATTTAAATAGCCGGCCCCTTTTTCTGAACGCAAATAGCTTCCGGCTCTGAATCAGGCCCTTAATTCACTACATGGCTATAGGTTTGTTCCAGGTCCCCTGCTTCTAAAGCTGCATACACACACAACGAGTTTAACGATAATCGTTTGAAAAAATCGTTCACTTTCTGAGTCAAACGATGAATGATTATCGTTCATGCGCGTTCACGTTTGTAGTTTGTAGTTCAGTCAGACTTGTCAACTCAACGATTTTCATTAAGTTAATATGCAAAAATCTTTTTTAGTTCAAAATAATCGTTCATTACACTTTAAAAAATCTGACAGATAATCTGACAGAAAATCGTTCATAAAATCGTTCATAAAATCGTTGGTAACAAAATCGTTGTGTGTGTATGCAGCTTAATGGAGCATACACACGGTCAGATTTGTCAGATCTGTCAGATGAATGATTTGAACGATTTTTACCAAAGATTTGAACGATTGAACGATTTTTTACTGCATTAAAATGAATGGAAATCGTCCAAGTCTGACTGCAAACACATCAGATGTCAGATATCGTTATCTGACCATCGGGAACGCGCATCGTTCAAATTGTTCATCTGACAGATATGTCAGATATGTCAAATTTTCCTTCAGATATGAACGACTGAACGATTTTTAAATCGTTATCGTTCAGATCTGAAGGAAAAATCTGACCGTGTGTATGCACCATAAGTCTCATACAGTGCACACACTGGGACTGATTCTGAATCACACACAAGGGTCAGAGTTGTACCCTATGCCGATGCCTTTGCAGATGGAGAGATTTTTTTTTGCCACTGCGCATGCGTCTGAGTTGCGCTGCAAATGCGTCAAAGTACATTACCGTAGTCACCTGCTGTGAGTCTTTATTCGCACTGTGACTGACAGGCAGGGAGCGATGGGGGGAGGCAACGAGGAGTGTCTGGTAAAAACGCAGTCGTCTCGTGACCATTTAGGAGGCGTGTCACATCATGCGTCTGCGATCCTGTACACAGGGAACAGGCGGCGGCACCTCAGTTACGGCGGCCATTCTGAGTGACAATAGGCTCACTCAAGGAGTCGGTTTACTTGATCTGTGTCCAATGTTGCACATGTGAACATAGTTGCGGACAGCTGCGGCGGCTCAGGTGGCGCGTCTCAGTACAAGTCCCGGACGCTGCTGCATTAGCGTACTCTCGCACAGCTGTGGCAGCAATGGCCTACAACTGTGAATCAGGCCCTAAGTGGCTGTAGTTGCTGGCAGCCGCGGAAGCCTAATTTACTACTTTACGCTAATGCGAATATCCGTAGGTGCGAGATCCATCAGAAACAGGCGGCCCTTCTTCATACGCATGACTATAGCTGGCCATACACCAGACCAGCTCTCATCCAACCAGTTGGTTGGTTGGACGGAATAGCTGATAATGTAGGGGAGTAAATGACAATCAGCAATTTGCTCCCATACTCCGGAATAAAAACAAAACGAAAACTGACGATCAGAAGTTGGTGACATCTGTTTGATTTAAACAATGTTTGGGAGCAAATGGCTGAATGTCAGTCGCTCCCATAAATTACCATACATTACCAGACATTACCAGACATTACCATACATTACCATACATTACCAGACATTACCAAACATTACCAGACATTACCATACATTACCAGACATTACCAAACATTACCAGACATTACCATACATTACCATACATTACCATACATTACCAGACATTACCAAACATTACCAGACTTTACCATACATTACCAGACATTACCAGACATTACCAGACATTACCAGACATTACCAGACATTACCAGACTTTCATTCCAACCAACTATTTGGATGGCTGGAGGAAAGTTGGACTAGTGTTTGACCAGTTTAAGAACAAGACGAAACTGTAGCTACACCCCCATAACATTCCCACAAGTCATGGTGGCTATGTGCACTTGCATTGCTGCCATAAATCGCCCTACCTGAAACCCCCAATTTCATGGACAGACAGATCCTGCAAAGTTCTGTGCGACTAGGACGGACATACGCAAAAGTGCATAAATTGGCATCTGTGCATGTGTTGAGTGCTAAAACTCACCATGTGCGTCTGTGCACGGATAATCAGTCCCACAGACATCACAGAGGGTACAAATAGTGAATGCAACGGGCACCCACATCCTAAGCATTTTTGGGGTTTCCATTCGAGGGTATTTAAATCCAAACTTTAAAATAAAATAGACCATCTACGGTTAGACTGCTCACAGTCTTGTCTAAATCTCGTCCTTTTGCAGATAACTTTGTGGTTTTTGCATAAAACATGTTTGGGTTAATAGAGCTACTCGTATCAGATGGCTGAGGATATAAAATAAACCTGTACAGTGTCTGCATAGATAAGATTTTCCATATTCTTTTGATTGGTGCCCACAGCTCCAACTTCAAAGTCTCAACAGAAATATTTTCGTGCCAGTTTGCTCAGCTATACGTCACAGTCATCCCTGGAATTCGGCAAAGTAAATTAAAGAAAAATAATGAACCTTCAGCAGCGGGCGTGGTTGGTTAGCAAGCCATATAGAGGGACTAGTAGAATAATATCTTACCTCGTCTTGATTGGGATTTTTCTTAAACAGAGTTTTCCCAGAGTGTAACCTGATTGCAATGTTTGTTTTTTGAATTCCTACGCACCGCCTGGTAAAATATCTCCAGGCTACTCCGACATGATTGACGGGTGCTGAAGGAGAATGGGGCACTGCCGATCAGGAGGGAAATAGAATCTTGAATGAAAGCTGACGAGCGTACGGCTTGGAAACGGAGATAATAACAGTAAATTGCCCTGTGGGAAAAAGCTGTGTTTGAAGAACAAGCAAAGCCACGAGTTGACATAATATCAAAGAGTGTGTAGTATTGAGCAGAAAAATGTACATAGAAATATCCAAGGCCGCCCCGGCCCGGGCTTGATGGAGGGGCCCGTCGGGGTCCCAGGTCAGTTGCTGAGGGGAACACTTGTCTCGTTTGCAGAGCAATTTTTTTCTGGAGTTGGCGTGAGGAACACCTCTTCCCTGCTTTTCTCAGTTTGTGCAGATAAGAATGATAACATCATCCTGATATAGCGTTATGTTTGTCTCATGCAGATATTATTATATATTAATTGGTGTCAGAAAGGGGGAAAAAAGAAAGGTAAAGAGACCCAGCACTGGGGCACCACAAGAGAAGTACATAATGGGGCTAATTCAGAGGTGGACCCAGTGCCGATCTTCACGTAGTTGAGCGACTTTTTGCAATTATGCATTCACAGAAAATCTCTCAGATCTCTTTGGGGTATTATTTACTAAAGTGAGAGTTTTTAGAAGTGTAGATGTTGCCCATAGCAACCATTCAGATCCTACTTAACATATAGCTAGCACCTTCCAAAAGATAATAGCTAGAATCTGATTGGTTGCTATGGGCAACATCTCCACTTCCAAAAACTCTCACTATAGTAAATATTACGGTGCAAAGAGGTGCTGTTGCGATCGACATCGACAGTATCAGAAATAGTAATGCATGCACAAATTTAATGGGAGTGCAACAGGCCGCGTCATTGAAAGCGGACGTGTACACGGGCGCACAGCCACAGACGTAGGAAGTCAGTCAGACGGAGAAACTGATTGTGGCGTCTAAGTGGGCATATGAGTCCTTGCACATTCGGACGCACGGCTGTACACAGGGGGTGGAGTTTGTAGCGGCATTTGCATAAAGTCGCAGGTGGGCGCCCGCCAATAGATGCTGCTGCTGCAAATCAGGTGTACGTGCATCTCTAAATCAGGCCCATAGTCTACGTGCAAAGGCTTCATTACTACCCAGTCGTGCCCATTCAGCCGCAAGTGGCTTTATAACTGGAATGCGTACATCTGTGAAACACTAGTAGATGAGTGCACCTGGCTACAGAGTATGTGCAGTGCTATAAATCACACAATCCTTCTGCAAAACAGGCTTGTGTGTGACTCTGGACCTCATTCAGAGTCGGTCGTTGCGGCCGCTCGGTCGTAAGGTAAAAGGGGCCGGATATGCAAATGAAGCACTCGCAAGTTGCGTCGTTAAGTTGGGATCGTTAGCTGGACGAGCAAGGGGAGGATGCGGCCGTTAGTCTAAAAATACGCCCCCTTCTCATTCGCAATACACGTCATCTCCGGGCATATAAGGATTAATCGAGACCATCGGGAACCATCGGAGCTGGTCGTAGAGCTTAAGGTTGACCATACCCTCTCTTAAGCTCTACGATCTAGTCAGTGTAAAAACCTCCCATGTCACGTGTGCTATGACACTACTTAGTTAATTATGCACTCCCATAAAACGCCGTTTGCATAGTCAGGCACGCCTGCGTTCGGATCTCCACTCCCCCGTTCACAAGCACCTTCCCCTGTTACCACCCACAAACGCCTCATCCTGTCACTCAAACTAATGACCTGGCCAAGTTGAAGGAGAGAGAAATTTCTGATCGTAATAGCTAGTTTGCGCACGCGCATTGCGAATTTTACGCATTCGCAGTTTAGCAAACATCGGTGGCGTACGACCGAGTGGCCGCAATGACCGACTCTGAATGAGGTCTTCTGTCCCTCAGTGTTCTAGATGCTGCCTTACTCCTGGAGCCCTAGTAGTAGGTGCTGACCTGTGAAGGTTCTGGTGGCACAGGTCCTGATTCAGTGGTGGGTGCAAAGCTGATGCTACGCAGTTTGATCAATTATCGGTAATCTACGCGTGTGCGTCTGAGTCGCACTGCACATGAGTGACGATGCTGCGTCTTTGTTGCGCAGTCGCTTGGATTTCCAAAGCCGGTGGTGGGCGTCTCAATACAAATGCCATTGGCTGAGACATTTAGCATATTTTCGCTGTGTACAAATCTGCAGCTTGCGGCCCAGGCCCATAGTACCAGCGTTTGCAGCAGCCAAAGTAGCTGGGGGGGATTGGACAGTGCTTATGCATTACATTGTAAGGAGCATGGTTGCCAAAAGTATTCCCAGGCCCCGTTGATGGATGGTTGCTTGGTTTGGGCCCCTTCCGATTAAAATATGCCTCTCTCTGTGCCCCTGGTGTGGAGGGCAGGGCTGCCAAGCGTTAGAGTTTGGGACCTGGCAACAAAATAAATTTCTTTATCATTGTCTGAATTTCTCTTTCATGGCGGGCAGTGACTTTTCATGTAACTTTAAGTCATCTCTGTCCATCGTGATAATTTGTCTTCCTACACAGGTTAGCACAGCTCAGTCAGTGCCCCTTATACCACACAAGCTGGAGGAGAAACTGCAGCTAATTATACTGTGACCACCTGACAGCAGCCCTGATATACCCCCCACCCCCACCCCCGCACTGCCAACTGTTGGCTCCACACACAAGGTAAGTAGCGGAATCACAGGCATCTTATAGTATGGTAACGTGAACGTTGGTGCCTTAGAGATGCCACTGCACAGCCCCCTTTCCCCTGTATCCCTGCTCTTGCTCCAAAGCCCGCACTCTGCTCTCCCAGAGAGGGGCACTTCTATGGTGGCACCGCACCCACGCTGGAAAATATGCCTCTTATAACAGATTGACATCATGGAGAATCTACTTCCCACAGTCAACTGCTTCATATTTATTTATTTTATTTTATTTATTAACAGTTTTTTATATAGCGCAGCATATTCCGTTGCGCTTTACAATTGGAAACATTGATAGAACAAAACAGGGTAATAACAGACAGATATAGAGGCAAGAGGGCCCTGCTTGCAAGCTTACAATTCATATCAACATGGAAGACTCTGGAAAGTCCAACAAGTGTACTGTACTTAGTGGTCTATCGGCCTGATTCAGCAAGGATCACAACTGCTAAAGCGTACGCAGATGATCGATTGTTGCGTATTGCGTATGCATTGCACTACACGTTCGCGAATGCCTCACTGCGATCGGGACTGCGATCGCAGTGAGTATGCAGACCCATCGCAGAGTGATTGATAGGAAGCACCGTTTGGGGGTGGTGATGGGGTGTGTGGTTGGAGAAACGCAGGCATGTCAGTGCGTTTGAACGCCCTTGCAGGGGCGTGCATAAATTAGCCACTGTGATGGCATACGCAGCTTGTGTGCTCACTGCGGGCAGGAGAGTTACCAATTTAGTGGTAGGGTCAGACCTGCCTTAAATGTGTGAGTGGCTCCAATGTACTTCGATGTTACCGATGTTTTGGCTGGATAGCAAGGTATTACGGATGTGCGAGAGGGGAAGTGGACGTCTGCAGGTTGTCCGTGCGAGTGCTTTGCGATTGCAATTATTATCGTACTTTTGCAGCAGAACTGCGTGCACGATTGCAGCTGCGATCGCATCAGCGATCCTTGCTGAATCAGGCCCTATGTACTAAGCCTTGGAGAGAGGCAAAGTTGACAAGGGTAAAGTACCAACCAATCAGCTCCTAATTGTCATTTTTTTTTCAAACAGCCTGTAAAGTGACAGGAGCTGATTGGTTGGTACTTTATCTCTCTCCAAGGCTTAGTACATAGGGCCTGATTCACTACCGCACGCAACTGCCTATGCAATTGCGATTATGCGCGCAGTTCAACTGCGATAGTATGGTAATTCATTGCGACCACTGTCCCGTCGCAGCACTGCACAAGGACGCCCACTTTACTCAACACACATCCGTAATGTTTAGCAAGATTGCAAAACCATCGGTAACATCGGCAGCCTCACTCACACTTGCACAAGCCCTGACCTTACTCAGAAATTGCTAACTTCATCGCACGATATCAGGCTGCGTATGGCATCGCAGTGGATAACTTATGCACGCCCCTGCAACAGCGTCCCCACGCACTGGCACGCCTGCATTCGGCCGAAGTTACCACCCCCTAAACGGCAGTTCCTGTCAATCACTCTGCGATGGGTCTGCGTAGTCGCTGCGACCGGTTCGCTCACGAGCACTGCGAGGCGAAACAATCGGCAGATTGCGTGCATAATCGCAGTTGCGTTCGGTAGTGAATCAGGCCCGTAGACCCCTGAATCTGTTGATATATTCTGTTACTGTACCATAATAAATAGCCTGTCTTCACTGCACTCTACTTGTTTCTATCACATAGATATTCCTGTTATTCCTTATGTTTTACAGATCTCAGAGGAACGTCTCACATTTCATCTACATGATCGTGGCACCTTCATTTCAAGCATCACTTACTAAAGCATTCCGCGGCGAGGCGGCCTCTCGTTTCTAAAAGAACACTGGGAATTTACAGATGGCGCCAATGATGGAGGGTTTTTTTTGCTTTAATGTTCGTTTTATATACAATATTATTTGAAGGCTTCGTGTGTATTTTGCTTATACTTGTGCCATTGGGACTGATTCAGTAAAGATCTCTATGGCGATCACAATAGCGATTGCGCACGCAGCCTCACTGCGGAGTTATTGTATTGATTGCACTCACTATGCTGTCGCAGCTTAACATAAGGATGCCCACCTTACACACATCCGTAATGTTTTTTTTTTAATTCAATAATTTTTATTGTTTTTCAGAAAAGAAAAAACAAACAACTATACAACAATTGACAATATAATAATATCAGCAGATATAGAATATATCACGACAAGATACAGTATACTAATCAACTCAAGTAACATACTGCATGTTGGAGAGTAGAAAAATCATAATAAATAACAAAAATGTATAGACCACTGCTATCGTAAATCATACGGATATTATAACGTGGACCCATAGGCGCCATCTGAGCCCACGTATTCTAGAACCATATAAATTATGTTATATGAGCAGGCAGAATAATTTGGCAGTATATAGTCCACAAAAATTACACATACCAGGATAGAATAAGTACAGTAAAATATAAAAATAATATATATATATATATAAAAAAAAAAAACACTTCCACATCTGCCAATAAATAAATTTAAACAAAATTAAAATACATAGACCCCCCCATAAAATCCCAAAACAACCCTCCCCATAACCCACCACCCTGTATAACCTAACCCCAATCTAGGCATACCTGGATCCCCTTGTCCCCTTTACATTATAATGGGGGCAAAGAACGAGATGGCCTTAAGCTAGTGGAAACCAACCCCAACACACAACAGGCCCACAAAATATAGGAGATCAAAAACCCTTTTCCCCCTCAGCCAAAATACAAGGATGTAAAATGCACTTATACGGCAGAAATAGAACCCCCACCACCTCCCAACTGAAATAAGAACAAATAATTCCACCGGATAATTGACAGGGGCAATAGGTTAAACGCTCTTAAGTCAGGCATAATTCTTCTCCCAAGCATAGCAAGGATTAATAATCTTCCCACAATAAAACAAAAGACTGTACAATGGTAACATAAGAAACAGGAACATTTGCAAAATCAGGATATATATTTATATATATATATCGTTGCGGTGAAGTATAAAATTACCTAAAAGGCGGCAAAGGAGCAACAAACACATTAAACTCCAAAATACTAATCAGGCCAAGCCTATAGAGAAAACAAATTTCGAACCAGCCCACCCAAAAACAAGCTGAAAAGTACATATAATATGGAAAGGATAAATTCAGAATCTTCGTCACACCGTGCACAGAAAAAAAAAGGGCTTTTTGGAGAGGCAGCACAGAATCAAAGTACCCATATATTGAGAAATCTTCACCACCGGATGTAATCTCACCATTTGTAGAGGGTATAACCATATATTTATCCTTTGCGGAAAATAATAGCCCTGCAAAGTCAAAGATCAATGAGGGATGTAAAATATGAGCAAAGCAATCAGCAATGGCGTCAGGCAGTATCGGATAGATTATTCTCCACAATTTGAAAGCGGTCGGATTATCAATATCAGGAGTATCACCACCCTCCAGAGTGAGAATGTATGTCTCCATATCAGCGAGCCCAGTCTCACTATGAGGTAAGTCAGAACAGGGAAGAGACAGCACGGTATGCAGGTTCTCCAGTCGAGCCACAATCCTCCTTTCAGACTCAGCAATAGCCTCAATGAGACGATCCATGCTATGTACAGAGGGTATAGCCACTATTGCCCAGAAGTTATTACTGTCGCAGAGCAGCACTCCAAAATGGCGTCCGGAGCCGGTATTTACGGAGCTGCCCTAACCCACAGATAGCCGGGGACAGGAGATAGGAGACAGACCGGGAGACAGAAGAGGCCAACGCTGGAGTCAGGAGTTGCATCAGCCGCCAAAGCCAGATCCAAGATGGCGCCCGCAGCGAGGAGACTCAGCAGGAGAAACTATCAGCGCCTGTATCACTGCAACCAGGGGAGACAAGCATGCCAAGGGACTCCTGGAAGGCGGATAGGTAAGTCACCAACAATATGCCAGTGTGAGGGTCCAGGCGAAGATCCAGGATAGGTACGTCGGATATTTCGGCCTAGGAGCTACGGAGTCAGCTTCCTTTCACTAGCCTGTCCAGGCCATGCCCCCCACATCCGTAATGTTTAGCAAGACTGTGAAACCATCGGTAAAATGGAGTACCATCGCAGCCACACTTGCACAAGCCCAGAAATTCCTAACTTTCATGTACGCAGTGAAAGCCTAAGCTGCGTATGGCATTGTAGTGCCTAATTTATGCACGCTCCTGTAACGGCGTTCAACAGTGCCACACAGAGGACCTCATTCAGAGTCGGTCGAAGCGGCCGCACAGTCGTACGCCACCGATGTTCGCTATAATGAACATGCGTAAAGTTCGCAATGCACGTGCGCAAACTAGCCGCTACGATCAGAAATTTCTCTCTCCTTGAACACAGCCAGGTTGGTAGTTTGAGTGACAGAATGAGGCGTTTGTGGGTGGTAACAGGGGAAGGTGCTTGAAAACGGGGGAGTGGAGATCCGAACGCAGGCGTGCCTAATTATGCGAACAGCGTTTTATGGGAGTGCATACGGTTTATGGGAGTGCATAATTAACAAAGTAGCGTCATGGCACATGTGACATGGGAGGTTTTTACACTGACATGATCGTAGAGCTTCAGAGAGGGTATGGTCAACCTTAAGCTCTACAACCAGTTCCGATGGTTCCCTATGGTCTCGATTAATCCTTATATGCCCGGAGATGACGTGCAATGCGTACGAGAAGGGGGCGTATTTTTTTTAATTCCGGCCGCTTCCTCCCCTTGGTCGGCCAGCTACCGAACCGAACTTAGGGACGCAACTTGCGAGGGAATCATTTGCATATCCGGCCCCTTTTCCCGTACAACCGTGCGGCCGATTCGACCGACTCTGAATGAGGTCCAGAGTCCCTGTCCTGACAGCACAATCTGTCTGGTGGTATATTCAGAAACATATCTGCATCTAATTTGCCAATGCACAGGAGAACTAGGCAATTAATCTGTGGGATAATCTTTCAGGTTGGCACAAATGGCCCCCTCCTCTCTTAAAACGCCCCTGCATTGGGGGCACATTTAAATTGGGAAGACAGATTTGGAAGGTGGACGCAACTCTAAATTGCAGTGTAACCAAACAAAACAGCCAGTATGTTCTGCGTATGTAGAAAAATGAAATTATATCTCTGTAATTTTGGCACCTATTTATCAAGAGGACCCCATTTGTGGCGTTACAGACACTGGACCTCATTCAGATTCTCTCGCAAGATGCGATCGCTCCCTTGCAAAAAGGGTCCGGGTATGCAAATCAAGTGATCGCTGTTTGCGCTGTCAGGACGCCCTCTTAGTGAGCGACGGCAGTTAGCGTACGCTGGACTATAACACCTCCCACCTGTCACTCGCAGCACACGTCATCTCCGGGAAGTGTCTGATTAATCGTGAAAATCGAGGGCCATCGGAGCTGCTCGCAGCGCTTTAGGTTGACCTAACCTACCCCAAGCACTGCGAGCAGTTCAGGCTAAAAAACAACCAAGTCACGTGTGCAGTGACGCTACTTTGCTAATTATGCACGCCCTTTAAACGCCGTTCTGACGGTCAGACACGCCTGTGTTCGCACAGCCACTCCCCCGTTCACAAGCACCTTCCCCTGTTACCACCCACAAACGGCGCTATCTGTCACTCAAAGCAGCTACCTGAAAGTGGCTTGGGAGCTAGCAAAATCAGATCGCAACGAATGACTTATGCACTGCGAATTATACGCATGCGCAGATGTGCGATTATCGCTCCCAGCGAGCGAACGTGCCCTAGCGAGAGACTCTGAATGAGGTCCACTTTCTTTTACTGCTAGAATTTTTGTGGCGATATTTTAAAAAATATTGATCGGCACTCAGTTGCGCCGGGCGGTACCGGTACGAACTGGTAAAAGGTTAACTTACCGTTTTGCTAGGACAGTGCACAGTGAGCCTGTTGGAAGCGCGAATGCACAGTGGAACTTAAAGCTTAGATTTGGTGATAACAGAAAAGGTATTGCACTCATACAATCCAGCGAATCATATCACTGGCGGGTGTTATTGCTGGCAATATCCTTGTCATCATTGGCAGTAAAAAACAAAACTCTAATGCTAGATTGAACGCCCTTTGAAAAATCGGCTCCTAGATGAAATAGTCATTGAACAATGAAAGAAAGGTGTTTGTGTCTTTTTTTTAATTATTTAAAAATTTTTCCCAATGTAATAATCATAAAATGAAAATATTTTGATTGAAAAAAAAATAATTTAATTTGTCCTGGTCAGTATCTGTCGCATGGAGGCAGCCATTTTGTGGATTGGAAAACTGATTGGCCTATCAGTTTACTAGTAACCTGTGACATCACGGAGCCATGAGTTCCTGCTTTTCAATTGAACGTCTTTTCAACACAATGGAACATCTAACAAAATGGCTGCTTCCACTGGGTGAAGACTATTGCTGGGGCACATTTGAAGACACAATCCACATCCAGTCACGAAGGGGTCAACTTTGTTTTTGGAGTGCGAGCTCAAAATAAATCGTATTCTCAAATATTTTAATGAGAATGAGAATAACATGCTGGTACTACATTATCAATGTGACATCAAGCGTGTACAAACACAGAAGAATATGGTGGAGTGAGATGAATGTTTGTGTCTTTGTCAACCTCCTGAATGAGTCCCTAACAGCCGCGAGGGGCACCAATGACTTTCTACCAGGGGACACATTTAGATAAGTCTAATATATAACAAGCAAATACTTGCAGCACGGTTCAACTTTCAGTGACTCGGACGGGTTTCCTTGTTGACAAAATTCCTCAAACCCAGGATCATTTTACCATGAAGGAGAAAAAAGAATTCCTCTGCAGTCAGGAATGTGCGATAATATTGTGTTGACTGGAAGTATTTAGTCAAAAGTCACGAAAGGATAGACTGAGAAATTGGCTTATGGGGCGCTGGTGATTGAGGATTACTGAGCAGCACATATTGGTTACATTAATGCACAGTTGAGGCGTGGCATTAAATTGGATTGCTCGCTTGTACCACACTGGAGGTAGCCATTTTGAGAATGCTATCCGGCTGTGAAGTAGTTTGTGGTGGCTAGGGTAAAACAGGGCCCGATTGGCTATCTGGCATTTGTCAGAAGGGACGATGGTCTCGGGGCTGGTTCGAGGAGGGCAGAAGTACCCCCGCCCTCCACCCATCGCCGCCGGATACAGGGTTATTAGCACTGGGGGAGGGAAGGGGTGTCGTCAATGGGCTGGGAAGATGGGGGGGCATGCCGCGAGGCCAGACCCCCCGTGACTCGCGGCACGACCCTTTTTAAACTAAACCACACCCTCTTCGCAGGCGCACGCGCAGGGGGCGGACTGCCAGGGCTGATGTACAGCCCCAGTCCATCCCTGATTGCATCATTAAGCCCTGCAATCCAGTTATCATTTATGTTTGCATCATATTGGCCTAGCCGCCTCCTTTTTGGATCCGTGATTTGCCATTTTATTCTTCCCATACAGCCGACTTTACCGGGAAGTGGGCAGGATATTGGAAATCCACCCACTGTTCCGGGGTCCTTGAGAACTACCCAAATAAACAGGAGTCTCCCGCGCCTTCTGGGAGAGTAGGTAAGTATGCATTAAATTAGTGGGTGGAGCGGTTTCATGCTTGCAGGTGCATGGATCCTCGCATTGGCTGAACAGGATCCCACATTGGTGTAAGGTAGTAAATCTGATTTGTGCGGCTACCCAGAAATACAGGCACTTTGCTTGCAAATCCGAATCAGGCCCTAAATTTGTAGGTTCTACCCTGTTGGTTCATGAAATTGTAATTAAATAAAAATAATAATAATATTAATAAAAAACATATTAGGTAGAACCCCTGCATTAGCTAGAACTAACCATTGGGATAAAGACTGAGTAGATGGATGAATAGATAGAAATAATATTTATTCGAACACAGGCATGTGATTGGATAAAATTGATGTCTTTAAGTGTAAAGCAAAATTATAAGAAAGAACACACTTAGGGGGATTCAATTAGCCGCAGTTATTTACCGCGGGCTAATTGATCCCCCGGGGCTATTCAATTAGCCCCGATGTGAGGCCACCGACAGCACTTATCGGGGATTTTTTTTCCCCACTGCACAGGCAATGAAAAAAAATCCCTGATAACTAAGTCGTTAACTGGTACCATGACCCTGTCAACGCACAAATCCGTGAACTTTTCACAGATTCTTCTCGTTAATGCCCATTAACACATCAAGTTTATGGGTGTTAACAGAGGTATCAGGTCAAAAGGTATGCAGTCGGGAAGCCGGTGGACCTAATCCTGACAGCCGGCTACCCGACTGTCATATCCCGGCAAGGGTCTAAAGACAGGCGTCGATATGCCGACGCCTGTCATTAGACATGCGCCGGAAGCCCAATGCCCAGCATTCAGATCGAAGGGACGGATAGCCGCAGGGGATGGTTAGGTTTAGGGTTCCCGGGAGGGGACTTAGGTTTAGGTACCCCCCCGGGAGGTTAGGTTTAGGCTAGAGGAAGGGGGGATTAGTGTTAGGCACCCCCGGGGGGGGACTTAGGGTTGGGCACCCCAGGGGGGGACTTAGGGTTAGGCACCACCCCGGGGGACTTAGGTTTAGGCGGCGGGGAAGGGGGGGTTAGGTTTAAGCACTTAGAGGAGGGATTACGGTTAGGCACTGGGGGGGAAGGTTAGGGTTAGGCACCCCTAAGGGAGGGTTAGGGGGTAGAAATAGGTTAGTCAATACTTACCTTAGGACGATCAGAATTTCCTCCTCTGTCGGGATTCAAACCGCCGCGCATGGGTCAGGCGGTAAATCATACCGATTCCGGTGAAAAAGGGAGCCTAATTGAATAGTCTTGAGCGATAAAGCCCGAGGCCACCTACCTTTTTAACCCCCGTTAAGTTGTCGGGGCTAACTGAATACCACGCTTGGTAGTGCCTCCGAGAGATGCTTAAATCACCCACAGTTCTATTGTCATATTGGTTCAGCAAATCTGTTCTAAATGTTGAAAATCTGTGGAATTTCCCAAGTTGTATAATCAGTGAGAGTGATAGAGCCAGCTCAAACTAAATTCCCAGAACATTTTTATTTAGTAACAATGAACGATGAACTTCAAACACAGTAGTCTACACAGGTGTATTTGGATTTTTTATTTTTTTTTAATTATAAATAAAAAAAACATCTTTATTACTTACCCCACGGCAGACCATTTTCATTAGGAAAACCGTCATATCGTCACCCAACATCATCAACCTCCGGAAATTATCAGCAAGAAGTAGAGAATGGTAGGAACATTATTTAATAAATACCTTATCTCAACCACATTATTTTGTTGCACGATTTCGGATTGTCTTTGTGCAAACAAGTCATGTGTGTTTACCAATGGCGTAGTAGGATCCATTTCGTATAGGTACGCTGTGCGCACACTGAAGGCGCGCATACAAAAAATGGGTACGGCCACACTCACTGAGGGGCGTGGTAACATGCCATGGGGTAGTTCCGCCCAACACTACCCCGTTTCTTGTCACTCTGGGGCCATGCCCAGCAAGAGAGCTGCTGGTCTGCTCCTGGTCACTTACGGGCCAGCCTCGCCGCCGAGCTCTGCGACTCAGGGGCGGGTACGGCATACCAGCTACCAATTTATTAATGGGACAACGTACCAGCCCATATCACCCTACTTGCACTACTAGTCTTAACTTTCTCTTCTCTGTCATAATTTCAGTGCCTTTCAGACATGACCATGCCACAGTGTTGTCATATCATTCCCGAAATGCTGTCATGCATATGCCGGTCTGATAGGCCACACCCCTAGTCAAAGTGTTGTAAGGTAATTATCATATCGCAATAAATGTGTGAGGAGACCTTTGGGAGAAGATAAAGTAATCATGGGGGAGAGAAACCAAATAGTGTCAACTTTACAGATTGCTCTGCAAGCGGACTTATTATCACCATTATATGTACTGGGTACTGTAAACTCCTATAACAAGAATTTAATTTATGTTCATTTATGACGTTACTAGGGTCTTTGGCGCCCAGGGCAAGATGAAAAAATGCCCTATATTTTTGGAGGGATGATGACACAGGCCCAAAATGGTGCCAGGCTGGTACTCACACACTGCTCCAGTCCCCAGGACTCAGCAGTGAGCACCATACTGTATGTAGAACATGTTTGATGAATGTTTTCGACCGTTGGTTGTCATTTTAGATTTGGTTTGGAATGGAAATCAAACTAATACTACCACTTATGTAAGCCCACTGTCTTATACTGTTCTTGTTTTGGATGCCTTATTGTCAGCAGATATCTAGCCCAGCCACATCAGAACTCTCTCATTGGGGGTATGGGGAGGAATCAAAGCCCTTATGCAAGTACTTTATCTGGGGGAATAAAAGACAATATCTGGTGAGTGGTAATGTGATCTGAAGTCATGGCTGTCACAAAATCAAAGTCCCTTTCTGGTTGATTCATGAGTGACAAATTGGGGAGTGGTGCACTGAAAGCAGCAGTGGGCTTCTGCTATTCCTTTGCTATAAGACTGCATTAGATGGAGTGGTGCCACCATAAGTTGGGAGATTCTTGGGCCAGGTGCTATTGTAAAGCAGTCACTAGAATGCTCTCTGTATTGCATAGCTTTTGCTGGGGTGCTCTCTTTATTGCAAGACAGTCACTGGAATGCTCTCTGTATTGTATGGCTGTTGCTAAGATGCTTTCTGTATCGCAGGGCAAGAACTTCCCAGACAGAACTACTATCACTTTAATGCTAGCCCTGGTAATTCCATGCTGCTGTATTACGCTGCACCACTCATGTAACCAAAGTTCATCTCTGACTGTAGAACACGTTTCACGCACTTGAGATTAAAAGGAGCCAGAGACAGACAACCACAGGAACTGTGAGAGGTCTTATATGTCCTATGTTTTGATATGTCACTGATGATGTTCCCTCCTCGTGCAATGGTGTACCTATCTGGAAGGGTACAGAGGGCCTCATTCAGAGGTGGTCGGAGGATGCAAGCGGTCGCTCAGAAACTGGGCGGCCACTTGCATCCTGACCGCCCGCCTCTGTTTCGGTCGTTAGGCTGTGGGTTTACACCCACAGCTCTAACGACCGCTCCGGTAATGGTGGCGATGGTCAGAGAACATCGCGACCATCGGGGCTTACGACGAGACCCTAGGGTAGGGTCTCACTTGTCGTAAGCCCCGGAGAGCTTCTGGCTCTGTCAGAGCCGGAAGCTCTCCACTGACATCACTAGTGATGTCAGTGGGGCCTCCCCCAAACGGTAGGCGTTCCCATGGGAACGCCTCCGTTTGGGCTGCCACCCCCCCGGCCCGCCTTCCAAACGGTGCGAGCTGTCAATCAACATCGACAGCTCGCCCCCTTTGGATCGAGACCCGCTACGACCGGAGCTGTCGGTCGTAGGGGGTCTCACGCATGCGCACGACGGCGCCGTCGTGCGCATGCTCTGTGGGGGGCCATCGACCCGGTCCGAGCGCATCGGCGCTAACGACCGCGTCTGAATGACCCCCAGAGTCTGTGTCATTGGTCCCCTCCCATTAACATTTGAAATCATTGTTCATTGCCTCTTTAGTTACTGTCCTTTATATGAAGTTCAACCCTTTTGAGACCTATTGAGAGAGAATTCTCAGGTCGTACTTTTACAAGAGACTGTAGGTCGGGTAACATACCTAAATGAATAAATCAAGTAGTATTACTGCATAATGTCTATAACTAGTACCCACCATTCCGCCCTCCCTCTAATGGCATCTTTCCATGGTAACAGCACGTACTCTGTGCCTGGGCCTGGGCCTCCGGACGCTATGCTGTGCTCGCTCGCATTGAGTGATTTTTCGCAATCTGCGCATGCGTATGAGTCGCAATGTGTGTGCGCGAACCAGTCATTGCGATGGGAAAGTGCTCGTCCTCAGCCCGCAGTCGGGCCGCTATTTTGAGTGACAGATAGTACCGTTTGTGAGTGGTAACAGTGGAAGGTGCTTGAAAACGGGGGTGTAGATGTGCGAACGCAGGCGTCAAAACGGTGTTTAATGGGTGTGCATAATTAGCAAAGTAGCGTCATTACACACGTGACTAGGTTGTATTCTAGCCTGAACTGCTCGCAATGTTGTGGTGGGAAAAGGCTACCACAAGCACTGCGAGCAGCTCCGATGGCTCTCGTTGCTCCCGATTAATCCTACAACTGCCGGAGATGACGTGTGTTGCGAGTGGCAAAGGGGCGTCTTTATACAGGTGCGAGCGCATAGTGCAGCCGCTCGCTATTACTTAGTGGGCGGCTTTATGTGACGCAGTGCGAGCGCATGATTTAAATAGCAAGCCCCTTTTAGTCAGCGAGCGGATGCAAATAGCGTCCGGGTCTGAATCAGGCCCATAATCTGATCTTCCTTTGCCGCCTTCTCCTGCCAGTTACTCACTGTCCGTGGTCCTGGAGATTGAGTGATTCTGTATTATAGGACTGTTTGCTACAAGCAGATGTAAATTATTTTACAACGACACCCCTGAATTTACCATTACAATTTGGAAGGGCGTAATAGCCTCATTAAAGGTATTCACAGAAAGCAACCAACTCTATTAGCGATCTTCTATTTAGGATAATAATGGATGTAGTGCAAAAGAAAACCTTTGAAAGGAAGATTCTAGCCAAGCTGATGTCTATAAGTGATCAGCCGAATAGTTTACTCTTTAATACAAGGAAAGCAATATTTATTCATATGTACAGCTTATTTATATCAGGGATGGGGAACCTCAGGCCCGGGGGCCGTATAAGACCCCCGGAATCATTTGGTCTGGCCCTCTGAGCTATTCTCTGCGAGCCTCATCTGGCTAGGAGGGTGCCTAGAATGGCACCGTGCAGCCAGAATCTATGCAGCAGTGCCGCCTGGAGCATCTGAAATACTACAAAATAGTTTAAGGATCTACCATTCGCCCACTTGTCTTGCCATTCAGTTATGTGGTGAAGGCGGATTTTCCCTATCCACGTACCTCGGAAGTTGTCCTTCCTCATGTCAGATTTAAATATGTATGCCAATATTTTATCCATTGCTGTATGCCATGTAGAGGGGTGTGGCTATGACAGCGTGATTCACCAAGAATCACATCGTCGCACCTTTTATCCCACCCATTTCGCTAAAAAGTGGGCAGGATGCCCTAGACTTCTGGGAGTCCATTGACTCAAAAAAATTGGGAGTCTTTCAGACATTCCTGGGAGAGTGGGCAAAATTGCGGAGCATATCTTGTGTATATTGGCACTGTGCATGCCCTGAAAACAGGCGCAGGCGAGGGGACTAAAGAGTCGTACATATATCAGTTGCACCTACGTTCTCGGCTGACGTGGTGGAAATTGGTCGTGACGGGGCTGTCTCACGTAGGCGCAGTTCAGTGAGGGAGTTCCAGGCTCTGCAGCTTGGGTCGTAAGCATAAATATGCCGATTTGGAGGGTTATTTTTTGCACCTGGTATAGGGTATGTGCAATTACTCACTGACGATAATGACTAGTAGCAAGCCAGGTGCGCAGGCGGTCACAGCCTTATTTTACACATTTATTATTTATTATTATTTATTACCAGTTATTTATATAGCGCACACATATTCCGCAGCGCTTTACAGAGAATATCTAACCATTCACATCCGTCCCTGCCCCATTTGTCTTTCCACGTTCCTTTTGAGCAATATATGCCAAAAATACTCCCATTTCTACATCAGTCCCTTTATGTACTGCTTTCTCCACTATGGGAATCAGAGCTTCTAATCTTGTACTTACACTCTCCCTCTTAGCTGTAATGCTCTGATGGGTGATCAGAACATGTATAACTGATAATAATGCAGCGTATTGCAGCCCGATCGCCTCTACTTATCGCGGCTGGGCCACATGCCGGCATAAAGAGTATACGTTAAAAATTCTCCTACTTCACTTTGACATTTAACCATTACTACTGATATATCTTTATTAAACTGGTGCTTTCAGCGCTGACAAAATCTCCTGTGACTCCGCATGGTCTTCCTTGGATAAAAATAAAGCAAAAAAAAAATGTCCTTAAAACTATAAATAAATTGATGGGTATAAAAAAAAAAGAAGAAAAAAAAAATGTCAAAGCCTATAATTACATAAAATAATAAAACTACACCTATTTGTCAAACATATACACCAGTAAGCAAGGTCATTGAAGATTGAGGTAAATTAACAGAGTTTATCTAGTGTTTATATGTAATTAACGGTCTAAAGAATATTTGCATTTGACATATAATATTATATTAGTTACCAACATGAATATTTTGATTACACTTATAACATATGCAAATATTATTATGTGGGAACAATAGCCCCATCTTGTGTCGACTAAGGATACTGTAGTCACATTTTAAGCATTGCAAACTACTGATACTGATGTTACTTCTGTGCACCCAGAGCTGGCCCTAACCAATTTGGTGCCCTAGGCAAGATTTTTTCTGGTGCCCCCAGAAGAAAATCCCAGGTTATCCCCTCACAGCACCCCTCTCAGCACACTGCTGTAACTAGATCGTACTGCAGGCTTGCCTACCCTCCCGATTTGGTCAGGAGCCTCCCGAAAATCGGGTGCCGCTCCCGACCCCCCGGAAAGGCAGGCAAGCCTCCCGGCTGCCGCCTACCCCCCCAGACTACTAGTAAAAACCCCCGCTGCAGGGGGCACGATGATGCGATTCGCGCTGAATCGCGTCATCATGGCTCCGCCCCCTGCTTCACAATGCCTTTTTTCCGGCAAAAAGGCATGATAGCCCGGCCACGCCCCCCACAGAATGCAGGCATTCAGCTCCCTCCCGGAAGGAGGGAGCTGAATGTCGGCAAGTATGTCGTACTGCCACATGCTACATCTCTGGTTGTAAGGACTTGTTTGTTTATTCCTTTTACAGTGATAGGGAGAAAAGGGACAGGTTTTAGGGGAAAGTTCATTATACCCCTACCTCAGAAGGCATTCTACAGGGCAAATTCTCCCCTCACAGCACTCCTCTTCACCTCACCCATCACAGCACCTATCACCCACCACAGTACCCCAACAGTACAGATGACAGCACAGCATCCCTCGTCCAGCACAGCACCTCTTACAGCACAGATTACAGTACAACATCCATTATCCCTCACTCAGTACAGTACCCCTCTCCCAGTACAGCACCCCTCACAACACATATTATAGTAGATTATAGTACAGCACCTCTCGCTGAACACAGATTATAGTACAGCACCTCGCGCCCAGCACAGATTACAGCACAGCACCTCTCACAGCAGATTACAGTACAACATCCATCATCCCTCACTCAGTACAGTACCCCTCTCCCAGTACAGCACCCCTCATAGCACAGATTATACAGCACTGAGCACAGATTACAGCACAGCACCCATCACCCCTCACCCAGTACAGTACCCCTCTCCCAGCACCCGTCACCCAGCACAGATTTCAGCACAGCACCCCTCGCCTTAGGCAAGATTTTTTCTGGTGCCCCAGAAGAAAATCCCAGGTTATCCCCTGCTGTAACTAGCAGAGCCGTAACTAGACTTATTGGTGCCCTGTGCCAGAAAGAGAATTGGTGCCCCCCTCATTTTTTAAAGGGATATAATGCACCCAAAAAAGGGCCATGGCTTTATGGGGAAGGGCCAGGGAAGAGATAGGAGAGGCCAGGAGACGCTGGGGATGAAATAAGAGGAAGCTACAAGCAAGAATGATAATAAACAGAAATGTGACAGGCCCAAACAGCGCCCCCTGACTTATGGTGCCCTGTGTGATGGCACCGGCCGCACTACCCTAGCTACGGCCCTGGTAACTAGCTCGTACTGCCACATGCTACATCTCTGGCTGTAAGAACTTGTTTGCTTATTTCTTTTACAGTGATAGGGAGAAAAGGGACAGGTATTAGGGGAAAGTTCATTATACCCCTACCTCAGAAGGCATTCTACAGGGCAAATTCCCCCCTCACAGCACTCCTCTTCCCTCATTGCACAGCACCCCTCACCCATCACAGCACCTGTCACCCAGCATAGTACCCCAACAGTACAGATTACAGCACAGCATCCCTCGTCCAGCACAACACCTCTCACAGCACAGATTACAGTACAACATCCATCACCCCTCACTCAGTACAGTACCACTCTCCCAGTACAGCACCCCTCACAACACACATTATAGAACAGCACCTCTCGCCCAGCATAGATTACAGCACAGCACCTCTCACAGCAGATTACAGTACAACTTCCATCATCCCTCACTCAGTACAGTACCCCTCTCCCAGTACAGCACCTCTCACCCAGCACAGATTACAGCACAGCACCTCTCACAGCAGATTACAGTACAACATCCATCATCCCTCACTCAGTACAGTACCCCTCTCCCAGTACAGCACCCCTCACAGCACAGATTATAGTACAGCACCTCTCGCTGAGCACAGACTATAGTACAGTACCTCTCGCTGAGCATAGATTACAGCACAGCACCTCTCACAGCAGATTACAGTACAACATCCATCATCCCTCACTCAGTACAGTACCCCTCTCCCAGTACAGCACCCCTCACAACTAGGGATGTGCGCCGGACCATTTTTGCCAGATTTGGATTTGGTTCTAATTCGTTGTCCGGCTTTGGATTTGGATTTGGATTTGCCAGACTGCGGTGACTGCCTTTGGATTTGGATTTGGATTTTTTTACAAAAATTTACAAAAAAAGCTAAAATCACATAAATTGGTCTTTTTTTTCTTCCTAGAGTATTATTAACCTCAATAACATTAATTTCCAGTCAATTTAGAACACCTCACAGCTTATAATATTGTTTTCAACATTATTGGCCACAGGTTGCAGTGAGCTGACTGGTTACCAAGCGACAAAGCAGCGGCACAACGACACAGACACCACAGTATAAAGCACATCTATGACACATTGCCACACAGCCGTGGCAGAAATGAAAAGTAGTGCACCCACCCAGTGGGGAACGGCCAGCAGAATCACAGTACTTGTTTACAAAGTGGGCTACGGCCCTAGGAGTCACAGTGCACAATCTTATTCACATTACACCGCACATAGTGCCCCTGATTCACATTACACCATATAGTGTCTCTTATTTATGTTACGACACACAGTAGTGCCCCTTTTACACAATGCCCACAGTAGTGCCCCTTTTAAACAATGCCCATAGTAGTGACCCTTTTACACAATGCCCACAGTAGTGACCCTTTTACACAATGCCCACAGTAGTGACCCTTATACACAAAGCCCACAGTAGTAATGCCCCTTAAACAATGCCCACAGTAGTAGTGCCACTTATACAATGCCCACAGCAATAGTGTCCCTTACACAATGCCCCCAGCAGTGATGTGCCTTACACAATGCCCCCAGCAGTGGTGTCCCTTACACAATGTCCCCAGTAGTGGTGCCCCCTATGCAGTCCCCTTAGTAGTAGTAGGGCCCCCTATGCAGTGCCCCCAGTAGTAGTATGCCCCCCAGTAGTATACCCCCCATTATCAGGCCCCCAGTAGTATGCCCCCCAGTAGTATGACCCCATAAGCAGGCCCCCAGTAGTATGCCCCCCCAGTAGTATGCCCCCCATTAGCAGGCCCCCAGTAGTATGCCCCCCAGTAGTATGACCCCAATTAGCAGGCCCCCAGTAGTATGCCCCCCCAGTAGTATGCCCCCATAAGCAGGTCCCCAGTAGTATGCCCCCCCAGTAGTATGCCCCCATAAGCAGGCCCCCAGTAGTATGCCCCCCAGTAGTAGGCCACCCCAGTAGTATGCCCCCATAAGCAGGCCCCCAGTAGTATGCCCCCCAGTAGTAGACCCCCCAGTAGTATGCCCCCATAAGCAGGCCCCCAGTAATATGCCCCCCTAGTAGTATGCCCCCATAAGCAGGCCCCCCAGTAGCAGGCCCCTCCATTAACAGGCCCCCATATACACATAAAAAAAAAACTTACCTGTATCCCCGCTCCAGCCGCCGTCCACTGTGCTGCCACGCGACGAGGAGGGAGCCGGAAGACGGAGCTCCTGAGTGAGCTCCAGCCGGCTCCCTCCATGCAGCAGCCAATGAGAGTCTGTGTGACTCTCATTGGCTGCTGTAACAAACACACAGCTGCCGCTGGCAGCTGTGTGTTCTGTGTAGAGCAGACCGCTATCACAGCGGTCTGCCCTACACTCGAGGAGCCCTTGTGTCGGATTCTCTAGCGAGAATCCGACATCAGGCGGCCGCAGGGTTCGGGTGGACTTGGATCCCCTATGTTAGGAGTGGTTCGGATTCCACAGAATCCGAACCGCTCATCTCTACTCACAACACAGATTATAGTACAGCACCTCTCGCTGAGCACAGATAATAGTACAGCACCTCTCGCTGAGCACAGATTACAGCACAGCACCTCTCACAGCAGATTACAGTACAACATCCATCACCCCTCACCCACTACAGTACCCCTCTCCCAGTACAGCACCCCTCACAGCACAGATAATAGTACAGCACCTCTCGCTGAGCACAGATTACAGTACAGCACCTCTCGCTGAGCACAGATTACAGTACAGCACCCCACACCCATTACAGTACCCCACAGCCAGCACAGAACAGATCATAGCACAGCACCCATCACTCAGCCAGCACAGCACTACTCATCCAGCACGGCACAGTCAGCACCCATCACTCACAGCACAGGCATACCCCCACACCCCACCTACTCCCCATTTGTCTTTATCTCCCCCCCACATAGCAATATCATCAGCCCCCACTCCCCATATGTGTCTGCCTCCCCTCATCCAGCTCTTACCTTTATGCTGTGTGGTGGGGCAGGGTCTAGCAGCAGCTCCGCGGGTGTACCCTGCCTTCCCTGTTTCAGAGCCGGACGCTCTGACAGAGCGCTCGCTCTGAATCAGGGCCATCCCTGCTCCTTTTGGAGCGGCCTCCTGGCCGCTAGCATAGCTGTGGGTGACCACCCACAGCTATAGCAAGCAGCCAAAATGATGGTCAAGGCCATCGCGACCATCGGGCTTGCGACGAGACCCTGCGGTAGGGTCTTGCTGCCGCAAGCCCTGGAGTGCTTTTGACTCTATCAGAGCCAAAAGCACTCCCACTCCCACTGACATCACTATTGATGTCAGTGGGGCCGGCCCCAGACGGTAGGCGTTCCCATGGGAACGCCTCCGTCTGGGCAACCACGCCCCCGGCACGCCCACCAAAGGGGGCGTGCTGTCAATCACCATCGACAGCACGCCCCCTTTGGTGCGAGACCCTTAACGACGGCTTGGCCGTTGTTATTCGGGTCTCGCGCATGCGCACGACGGAAGCGCCTCCGTCGTGCGCATGCGCACTTGGGCACCAAGTGATTGACCAGTGATTTCAGTGAGAGAGCTTCCAGCTCTATTAGAGCCAGAAGCTCTCTGGGGCTTGCAACCATGAGACCCTACCACAAGGGTCTCGTCGCAAGCCCGATGGTCGCGATGATCTTGACCATCGCGACCATCATCCTGGCCGTTCGCAATAGCTGTGGGTGGTCATCCACAGCTATGCAAGCGGCCAGGAGGCCACAACTAAAAAAAACAGCGCCCGCCCTGATTCAGAGCGAGCGCTCGCTTTTTGCGAGCGCCTCTGAATCAGGCCCGTAGTGCCAAGAATACACAGGATAATGTATGAGACTAGGGGAATTTCTGACCACTCCCCAATAACAATCAATCTAGACTTAGAAGGACTGAGGGGTCAACAATTTTGGAAATTTAACCAGTTCTGGTTGTCACGTATGGATTCGGGAGCGGAGGTGGAGTGGAGGGAATCTTTTAAATTAAACAGTGGTACTGCATCTGGTTCAGTTTTATGGGACGCCTTTAAGTCATTTCAAAGAGGCTCTCTAATTCGTAGAGTTGCTGGTTTGAAGTCTTCCTATAAAAAAACTGAAATGGATCTGGGGGCTTCATGTAAATCATTGGAATTAGCCTATATTGCTGACGGATCGGAGTTAAATAAAAAAGCATGGTGGGATGCCCAAACATTGTGGAAGGATTGTTTAATGGATAAAGCACAATATAAGATTCTTTTTAATTCACATTTGCAATATGCATCGGGTGATAGACCCGGTTCATATTTACCTAATTTGGCTTGAATTGAACAAAAGTCATCCAATACAGTGGGTAAAATTAGTTGGGTCAGATAATGTTGAATATGTGCGTACCCCGGATATTGTGGAGGAATTCGTTAAATACTACCATGATCTATACAAATCTAGGTTGGTCACTCTATACCCAGTCGGACGTGCGTGAATTTTTGTCTACTGTATCACTTCCGACACTCTCTCTGGAGGCAAAGGATTCTCTTGACTCCCCAGAAGAAGTAGAGGTGGCCCTAAACTCATTTCCAAATGGTAAAGCCCCAGGCTTGGATGGGATCCCCCTTGAATTATACAAAAAACATTAAAATATATTTGTTCCTCAATTACTTATATACAGTCAGGTGCATAAATATTGGGACAATGGCTTTGAAATGAAACAAACAAGATGTGCTTTAACTGCAGACTTTCAGATTTAATTTGAGGGTAATTACATCCAAATCAGCCTGCTAATGATCTGAGAACCTCCTGCTGTCACATCTATTGCAGCAGTATCAGCAATGCGGGGAGAGCTCACAATTGTCACTTGTCTGGTAATATACCGCACAGCGCCAAGTGGAGATTTTGGGGCTCATGTAGATTTGCATGTAAAACGTGCGCCCGGTATATTCCCAGGATAGAACAGCCTGGTATACATGCACACTGATAATGATGATGGGTATGACATTAAGCTTATGGATTGGGGTTGTCTGAATGCAGAGATACATAGAGTTCAGTATACTGGGGAATATAGACATTTAGTTATGTACCCGCACTGCAGTATGGCTGCATTGTGATCAGTCAGCCATAACTGCAGCCGTTGTGTGAGAACCCGTCTCTCCTCTGCTCACCCAGCAATAATAGAAAATGGGCAATGGGTAAGTATGCCAGGACTAACAATGGCCGCTCACACAGCCCCCAGAGTCCTTGTCTGTCACTGGTCTTTATAGCCGCATGGTGATATCTGCAGATCTGTTCTTACATCTCCTTTATATACTGTATCATCAGGTAATTTTATTATGAAGACCCATTAACTATGTTGTTTTGCTTCTAGATGGGAGCTGAGGAGGGGTCCTCATGGTAAATACTTTTACATAGATCACAACACAAAGACCACAACGTGGGATCCGCCTTTACCACCTGGGTAAGCCCCTGCAATAATACCCAGCTGGGGAATGTGACATTGGGGAGATCCAGGATCCCGACACTTTGTTATGTTGCTTCATCCTCCGACTTGTGTTGGCAGTAAGGGAAATATTACAGATAGGGGGTATTTGCATTGGTCTGAGATGATCTCCGCTGTGGAAGGCGGATCAGCTCCTTATAGTTATTATTACATGGGTTTTCCACATTCCCTGTCATGTTCCTCGCTCCAATGGCTTCTGCCCGACACACAGCGCACACACAGACTGATATGGTATTTCCTGAGAGCTGCCAGGTGCCACATAGCCACCTGTTGGGGAAAAACCTGACACCACCTCCTTATCTGCCATTGTATAGGGCAGAGTGTCCCAAACTCCACCATTACAGCTCAGGTTTTAAGGATATCCATGCTTGAGTCCAGATGGTTAAATCAAATTGACTAAGGTACTATTAAAGTCACCTGTACTCGATCATAGATATCCTTAAAACCTGGACTGTTATGGCAGAGTTTGGGAACCTCTGGTATAGAGAGATAACACTTGGTAAATACAGTGCAGTCTATGGGTACCCCCATTTATGTACATAGTAAACTATACTGCAGTTCAGCTGTTAAGATATTTTAATGAAGGTTCTTCTACCACTCTGGTGAAGAGCAGAGAAAGTACAAGATGGTGCCTAGGCCCAGCATTGCTCCTCACCCATCTGTATACGCCCTAAACAAAGCAAAACATGTTTGTGTCTTACAGCTGGGAGAGAAGAGTCACCAGCCATGGACGGCCTTTCTGTGTGGACCACAACACCAGGACCACAACCTGGACGAAGCCAACCATAGAGTCTGTGCAGCTCCACCAGCGAGAAATTACATGCATGCAGCCCATGTAATCTTACACGTGGTTATATGTAGATTATTATTTATTAACAGTTTCTTATATAGCGCAGCATATTCCGTTGCGCTTTACAATTGGAAACATGGGCCCTCATTCAGAGCCACTCGCTAGCGGCAGTACGCTCGTTCCGAGCGATGTTCGCACATCTGCGCATGCGCGAACCGGTCAATGCGGCCGAAATTCATTTGTACGCTATATAGCGAGGGCCTGCTATTTTGAGTGACAGAATGAGGCGTTTGTGGGTGGTAACAGGGGAAGGTGCTTGAAAACGGGGAGTGGAGATCCGTTCGCAGGCGTGCTTAAAGGTCAAAACGGGCGTTTTATGGGTGTGCATAACTAATACAGCAGCGTCATTGACCACGTCACTTGGTTTTTTTAAACTCAGAACTGCTCGCAAAATAGCGGTTGAAAAAACCATCCACAAGAATAGCGAGCAGTTCATATCCTGTTCGATGTACTCGATTAATCTAATAAATAGCGGACATGACGTATGGTGCGAGCGGCCAGGGGGCGTTTTTATCAAATAAACGAGCGTATGTTTTGCTCGCTCGTTCAGACTTAGAGGTGTGAACAGACTGCAATGTGCGAACGGATCATTTGCATAGCCACCCCATGTTTTTGAACGAACGCAAATAGCGAACGGCTCTGAATGAGGGCCATTGATAGAACAAAACAGGGTAATAACTGACAGACATAGAGGTAAGAGGGCCCTGCTTGCAAGCTTACATTCTATAGGGAAATAGGCATTGATACACAAGGACAGGGCCGGATTATAGGGAGGGCGAAGGGGGCGATCGTCCTGGGGCCCCCACACCTAAGGGGCCCCCACACACTGCCCAGAGTCTCCGCTGCTGTTAACAGCATTTAGCTGTCTCCGGCGCCGCTATTTTTCTTGTCGGCGGCTGTTAGTTACCTAACAGCAGCCGCCGAGGAGCTTTCTACAGCCAGAGTCTCGCGAGATTTGACGTCATCATCTCGCGAGACTCTGACTGTAGGAAGCTCCTCGGTGGCCGCAGTCATCAGTGACAGTCAGAGGGAGCCGAGGCTCCAACATAAAGCAGAGGTGAGTCATGGTTCCCTCTTGGTGCACCTCAGCGGTGCAGAGCGCTGACAGGCAGGTACTGTAGCCCTTAGTGTATATACACACACATGTATATGTATATAGCTATATATACTGTGTGTATATGCACACACATGTGTGTGTGCGTATGTATATATATATATAATATATATATATATACACACATTATGGCCATATATACTGTGTGTGTGTGTATGTGTGTGTGTATATATATATATATATATATATATTATATATATATATATTGTGTGTGCATATATATATATCTGTGCTAACCCACACACAGTATATGTATATATGTGTGTATATACACACTAACACTTATATATGAGTGTGTGTGTATAGTTATATATACAGATATACTGTGTGTGTATGTGTATATATATTTATATATAGTAAATACAAGGAGCTGGTATAGAGCGCCTACTGTGCTTATATAGCTTATTATAAAGTGCTAACAATATAAAGTGATATCGTGCAATAAAAGTGCTAATGCAAGGATAGTAATATGAAATTATCATTATCCTCAAATATTTATGCAATTTGTCATATATAGAGTATAACTTATAAAATAACAACGGTCTGTATGACTAAAGTGCTATTGCAGAGATCCTTCAAGGATCATAAACTGAATTAACAATCATAACATTCCATAATCATGTGCAAAAAATGCATAAATAATTTTAAATGTGAATCAATAAAAGTGCAAAAAATTCATTTAAAATAACATAAATTAATTTTAATCAGACACAACAATAGATATCCTCCTACATGAAGGATAAATGACATAAAAACACATAAAACCATGGACAAAAATGTGTATATATAAAAAAAGGACTATAAATTTATCAGAATAAATAGGAATAAAAATCGTAGCTTATCTGATAAAAATGGCAAGTTCATGAATGGAAAGATAATAGCAGCCTCCAACGCGTTTCGTCCGTATCCTGGACTTCTTCAAGGGATATATATACTGTGTGTGTATGTGTATATATATATATATATATATATATATATATATAGAGCGGTTACATAGAGGCCCCCACAAGTTTGTTGCCCAGGGGCCCCCACAGACCTTAATCCGGCCCTGCACAAGGATAGGTGCTATATATTGCAGTTTGGTCCGGCCAGAATGCAGAGTTTCTTGGTGGGCTGCATGATCCAGTCACACAGGAATGTCGGCAAAATGTCAGGAGTATGTAAAAGAAAAACAATATGTGAGGTTATGTGTGGACTGTGAGAGGGGATGTAGTAAGACATGGAAGCTAGGAAGGTTATGTGGTCAGTTCTGGAATCTGATAAGCTTGTCTGAAGGGGTGAGTTTTCAGGGAACGCTTGAAGGATTGAAGAGTAGAGGTAAGTCTTACTGTGTGTGGTAAGGCATTCCATAGAGTGGGTGCAACCCGAAGAAAGTCCTGTAACCGTAAATGGGAGCAGGTAATGCGCGGGGATGAGAGACGCAGATCTTGTGCTGAGCAGAGAGGTCGGGTTGGGAGATATTTTGAGATGAGTGAAGAGATGTATGTTGGTGTAATTCGGTTAATGGCCTTATGTGTAAGTAACAGTATTTTGTATTGAATACGGTAGAAAACCGGCAACCAATGGAGGGACTGACAGAGCGGGGCAGCAGACGATGAACGTTTGGCAAGGAAGATAAGCCTTGCAGCTGCATTCATAATGGATTGTAATGGCGATAGCCTGTTTTTGGGAAGACCAGTAAGGAGACTATTGCAATAGTCAATGCGGGAAATAATGAGTGCATGGATTAGAGTTTTTGCAGTGTCTTGTGTGAGATATGGTCGAATTTTGTATATGTTTTTTAGATGTATGTCACATGATTTTGAGACAGATTGAATGTGGGGAACAAAGGACAGTTCAGAATCAAGGATGACACCAAGGCAGCGAGCTTGTGGGGTGGGGTGGGGTGGATTGTTGAGTTATCAACAGTGATAAAGAGATCAGATGGCTTTGTGTCTGTCCCAGCTCTATACTATATGTATACTGTAATTACCAGTATTTATCCTGCATCACTGTGACACAGTGACATGTACTGCGGGAGACAGGTGGTATAGAAGTCTTCTAGATCCGCACATGTACAAATGCATCTGATTTCCCACTATTGGGGGGATGATGTATAACGATGACTCTTTCATCCTGATGTAGTTTGTCAATGAGATTGATAACCAAGATCGGATCCGCCTGCTGCAATTTGTGACCGGCACCAGCAGCTTACCTCTGGGCGGCTTTACAGGATTGATGGGTAAGTGCCCGACTGGCCGTTTGTAACATGAGGAAATGTCCCGTAGTTATAGGAAACTTGATGAACAATTATTAAAGGAAGACATGGCCGCCAGAAATTCTGCATTGCCAAAGGCGGGAGAAAATCATTTCTGCCAGGAGGCCACACATGGTAAGTGCCTATTACCCAGCGCTTATAATATGTAATTACTTATTTACCTACACACATGGTAAGTGCCTATTACCCAGCGCTTATAATATGTAATTACTTATTTACCTACACACATGGTAAGTGCCTATTACCCAGCACTTATATTATGTAATTACTTATTTACTTACACACATGGTAAGTGCCTATTACCCAGCGCTTATACTATGTAATTACTTATTTACCTACACACATGGTAAGTGCCTATTACCCAGCACTTATATTATGTAATTACTTATTTACTTACACACATGGTAAGTGCCTATTACCCAGCGCTTATAATATGTAATTACTTATTTACCTACACACATGGTAAGTGCCTATTACCCAGCGCTTATACTATGTAGTTAATTATTTACCTACACACATGGTAAGTGCCTATTACCCAGCGCTTATAATATGTAATTACTTATTTACCTACACACATGGTAAGTGCCTATTACCCAGCGCTTATATTTTGTAATTACTTATTTACCTACACACATGGTAAGTGCCTATTACCCAGCGCTTATACTATGTAATTAATTATTTACCTACACACATGGTAAGTGCCTATTACCCAGCGCTTATATTTTGTAATTACTTATTTACCTACACATATAGTAAGTGCCTATTACCCAGTGCTTATAATATGTAATTACTTATTTACTTACACACATGGTAAGTGCCTATTACCCAGCGCTTATAATATGTCATTATTTATTTACTTACACACATGGTAAGTGCCTATTACCCAGCACTTATATTATGTAATGACTTATTTACTGACACACATGGTAAGTGCCTATTACCCAGCGCTTATAATATGTAATTACTTATTTACCTACACACATGGTAAGTGCCTATTACCCAGCGCTTATATTATGTAATGACTTATTTACTGACACACATGGTAAGTGCCTATTACCCAGCGCTTATAATATGTCATTATTTATTTACTTACACACATGGTAAGTGCCTATTACCCAGCACTTATATTATGTAATGACTTATTTACTGACACACATGGTAAGTGCCTATTACCCAGCGCTTATAATATGTAATTACTTATTTACCTACGCAGATGGTAAGTGCCTATTACCCAGCGTTTATAATATGTAATTACTTATTTACCTACACACATGGTAAGTGTCTATTACCCAGCGCTTATACTATGGGCCTGATTCAGAGCTGATCGCAATTAGTGCTCGCTCGTTCAGAAAAAGGGGGTGGCTATTCAAATGAACCGTTCGCTCCTTGCGGTCTGTTGCCGCCTCCATGTCTGAATGAGCGAACAAAACATACGCTCGTTTATTTGATAAAAACGCCCCCTGGCCGCTCGCATCATATGTCATGTCCTCTATTTATTAGATTAATCGAGTACATCGAACAGCGTATGAACTGCTCGCTATTCTTGTTGGTTTTTCCTACCACTATATTGCGAGCAGTTCTGATTATAAAACAACCAAGTGACGTGGTCAGTGATGCTGCTGTATTAATTATGCACACCCATAAAACGCCCGTTTTGACCTTTAAGCACGCCTGCGTTCTGAATTCCACTCCCCGTTTTCAAGCACCTTCCCCTGTTACCACCCACATACGCCTCATCCTGTCACTCAAAATAGCAGGCACTCGCTATATAGCGAACAAACGAATTTCGGCCTCACTGACTGGTTTGCGCATGCACAGATGTGCGAACATCGCTCGGAACGAGCGTACTGCCGCTTACGAGCGGCTCTGAATCAGGCCCTATGTAATTACTTATTTACCTACACACATTGTAAGTGCCTATTACCCAGCGCTTATACTATGTAATTACTTATTTACCTACACACATGGTAAGTGCCTATTAACCAGCGCTTATACTATGTAATTACTTATTTACCTACACACATGGTAAGTGACTATTACCCAGCGCTTATATTATGTAATTGCTTATTTACCTACACACATGGCAAGTGCCTATTACCCAGCGCTTATACTATGTAATTACTTATTTACCTACACACATGGTAAGTGCCTATTACCCAGCACTTATATATGTAATTACTTATTTACCTACACACATGGTAAGTGCCTATTACCCAGCGCTTATAATATGTAATTACTTATTACCTACACACATGGTAAGTGCCTATTACCCAGCGCTTATACTATGTAAGTACTAATTTACCTACACACATGGTAAGTGCCTATTACCCAGCGCTTATACTATGTAATTACTTATTTACCTACACACATGGCAAGTGCCTATTACCCAGCGCTTATACTATGTAATTACTTATTTACCTACACACATGGTAAGTGCCTATTACCCAGCCCTTATTCTATGTAATTACTTATTTACCTACACACATGGTAAGTGCCTATTACCCAGCACTTATACTATGTAATTACTTATTTACCTACACACATGGTATGTGCCTATTACCCAGCGCTTATACTATGTAATTACTTATTTACCTACACACATGGTAAGTGCCTATTACCCAGCACTTATACTATGTAATTACTTATTTACCTACACACATGGTAAGTGCCTTTTACCCAGTGCTTATACTATGTAATTACTTATTTACCTACACACATGGTAAGTGCCTATTACCCAGCGCTTATAATATGTAATTGCTTATTTACCTACACACATGGTAAGTGCCTATTACCCAGCGCTAATACTATGTAATTACTTATTTACCTACACACATGGTAAGTGCCTATTACCCAGCGCTTATACTATGTAATTACTTATTTACCTACACACATGGTAAGTGCCTATTACCCAGCCCTTATTCTATGTAATTACTTATTTACCTACAGACATGGTAAGTGCCTATTACCCAGCGCTTATGCTATGTAATTACTTATTTACCTACACACATGGTAAGTGCCTATTACCCAGCCCTTATTCTATGCAATTACTTATTTACCTACACACATGGTAAGTGCCTATTACCCAGCGCTTATAATATGTAATTACTTATTGACTTATACACATAGAGCAAATCATTGCTATGGGATATTCCCAGTCATGCACATCTCAGTCACATCTCTGCTAGCGGCTGAATAGACATAACTGGGTGACAATGGGACATTTGCACATAGACTAAGCTTAGTGAGGGTGTGTAGGCAGATTTATAGGCTATGCAGAATGTGTGTGCACAGAGATCCATCTGTTATCACACGTATCTCTTGCACCAGGTAGAGGGTTGGTGAAAATGTGCCCGGATAATGGTGATGACTGTTGGAATAGGGCATATAGATAAGGGCGGTGCGATCACATAGATGTGTAGAACACGGCATATGGGCACATATATGTACAGTATTAGTACCATGCACATAGTGTCAGTGTAATTGTGGCCATCTGGAGTGCAAATCTGAATAGGCCCCAACGTGTGACCAACCAGACCTGTGTATATGATGCTGGTGATTAATCCCAACCTCTGTAACACGTTATCCCTTCAGCTATAATCGCCTGTACCTACCTCCATATAAGACCTGTGAGCAGATGAAGGCAAAGCTGCTTTATTCTCTACAGGAGACGGAAGGTTTTAGATTTGAATGAAGAGCATGGAAACACCTGGACCCTCCTGTAACATCTGTATCCTCCCGTAACAACACCTGTAGCCTCCCATAACACCTGGGGCCCCTTATAACACCTGGATCCTCCTGCAATACCTGGGACCCCTTATAACACCTGGATCTTCCTGTAACACCTGGGGCCCCTTATAACACCTGGATCTTCCTGTAACACCTGGGGCCCCTTATAACACCTGGATCTTCCTGTAACACCTGGGGCCCCTTATAACACCTGGGGCCCCTTATAACACCTGGGGCCTCCTGCAACACCTGGGGCTCCTTATGACACCTGGGGACCCTTATAACACCTGGGGCCTCCTATAACACCTGGGGCCCCTTATAACACCTGGGGCCCCTGTAACAACAACTTTCCAAGGCAATAACATCAATAAAGCGACTTCTACATCTGGTCACTTATATCTCTGTCTCCTTTTTTATTTCTCGCTCATGTGACCACATTACTGGAAAAAAACAACATGGACCAAAACAGCATTAAAAATATGAGCTGTGATGCCAAAAGCACCAACATCCAAGAAGGACTGGAAATGGCCGCCACATTCATACAGGTCATCAGACAGGAAGACCTCCAGATCAGACCCCTATAAGTCCTGGGAACCGGAGAAATATTATTTTTTCCTGTTCAGTTTTTTTTCTTAAATATCAAAAAACAACAAAACGCCACAATATTGTATCACATAACACTGCAGCTGCAATGAAGATGTCAGGCAGCCATTTTATCTTCTGATGAACCAGTCTCTTCAGACAAGATGGCAGAGATACTGTATATCAGGGAGATCAGGGAATATATGTGACATACTGTATGGGGCCTTTTATCAGGAAACTCGTCTCTTACTACACTCACTGTGAGGAGAAATCATTATAGAACAGCCTTTGCCAATATATTTGCATATATAGTCAGTAAGGTATACTGTAAGTGCAGTTAGGAAATGTAGGTACCAAAATCATAACAGTACAATACAGAAGTAAAACCTCCAAAATAAGAAAATAAATGACAAATAAGTGGTTACAGGTAACATACAGCAGAGCTGTCCTGAGTAAGTATTTATGAGGATACTAAACAAGGGGAACGCAGTGGGAGCAGGTGGGGTTGCCGGTAGGTTATACAAACTGCTACTGAAAGGGGATAGTCACTCCCCAAATCAAGAGACGCGCATAGAAAAATGGATGGAAACCGCGCTGAGTAACTCAAATTAAGATCTAATGCAGGAATAAATGAAATGATATAAAATTCATATAGGTCGGATCATGAAATCAATAATTTTTAAATATCACAAACACTGAAACTGAATATACATAGAAATATAAAACTTATCCCTAAGGACAGTAATATAAAATTTGTAATGGTAATAATGCCAGTAGCAATAATGGAACGATGATACTATTTAACCCTGTCGGACCATCAAATGTCACAGTAACTGAACTTGCATTAGCAATTTGCATGAAAGTCTATTTCCACACCAATGGGGCAGTGTTTTGTTGTTACTTTGCACCAATATCTCCCCAGAAGAACAAATAGTGATGTTAGTGGACTTTGCCGCAATGTGTCCTTGATTCCACCAGTGCTTGAGGCAATGGAGGAGGTATTGAGTATTAATGTCCGGGCCAGTATATTACTCATTAGGTAGGAATGGAGTCCATGGTTTTTAGCAGCACAAGCTCACTGATGTCATCCGGTTCTTACGCAAGGTGTCACGGTGCTGTTGGGTCTTGGGAGCCCTCCAAGGAAATAGTATATAGTTATGGTTGAATGAGGGGAATTATTTCAATCCAGGGCACAGCGCAATGTTCCTGATATATTAGAAAGATGAAGAAAATCACCAGATAGAATTCATGACAGAAACACAAATATTTAGACAAGCTTTAGTGACCTCACCCTTACACAAAGTGGCAGCCATTTTGTGGGATGAACCGATACTCAGTCATCAGTGCACTAAGATGTAATGACATAATGCACTCAATAATACCATTATTTGCTATTAAACAGACTGTATTCTCATGAATATTGATTCAGCCCATAAAATGGCCGCCTCTGTTGTGTATAGGTGATAGGGTTAACTTTAATTGGCCTCACATGTCAGTTACTGATTACTTGGTGAATTTATGCCATGAATGGGCAAAGGAAATAAAGTTGGTATATAATGTGGTTGTGGGGCCGAATGATAGTCATCTGTGTGTGCATTATTAGTGTGTCTTATACTTGTATCATTTGTAGATTGTGTTGTATATCCCAGCCGGCTGCTTCTATCCTGGGGAGTAAGGTCTTTATTTTCTAGTGTAAATACTCAGGTTATAAGGTGTTTCCATGTGATATATATGTGGTTGTAGTGAAATATTAATCCAAATGCACTTTTGTAATGTATAATAAAATATATATTTTGCAGTAAGGATTGTGTTTCCTAAATTATACCTGGCTCTGACTTAACCCTAAACAGCTATTACAGACTGTCCTTCTAAATGACACCTGTAAGTCGTGGATCCAGGTAACAGAATGTTTAATAGAGATGACACACTCACTAGATATAAACCTATATGGGGGAACCCTGAGTATCAATCCAGTAAGGCCTGTTTGTATGCAATAATCTAAGACAATGTAATACACAAACATTAAATATATCTGCCTACCACAATATGCAACTGACCCATTATATTATTATTAATTTAATTATTACTATTATTAGCAAGCACCCCGTTGGCACTACTGTATGCTACAAATGCTCCCAATGCATACTGCACCTGGCGTACTACAACAACCAGCATAACCCATACTCTCCAAGCTGCAACTGGCAATATCTCTGCAGCCCAGTGTCGGACTGGGACATGAAGTACCCACCAGGGGAAACAAATTATAGGGGCCCGCTAATAAGTGTGACCAGCCACCAAAGGTGGTGTGGCCAACCATCAATTAATGACCAGCCACTAAAGGGGGTGTGGCCAACCATCAATGAATGACCTGCCACTAAAGGGGGTGTGGCCAACAATCAATGAATGACCTGCCACTAAAGGGGGTGTGGCCAACAATCAATGAATGACCAGCCACTAAAGGGGTTGTGGCCAACCATCAATGAATGACCAGCCACTAAAGGGGGTGTGGCCAACCATCAATGAGTGACCAGCCACTAAAGAGGAATGTTAATCCAATGATGGACATTATTAACACCATAGTATGAAAAGTACATGGAGGGTTCTGATGGCAAGTAAGTGGCATGTGGAGAATTCTAATTTCATATATAAGGGGCACATGAAGGATTCTGATGGCATATAAGGGGTAGGTAGGGGGATTCTGATGGCATAAAAGAAGCACTTCGGGGGTCTGAGGGGCATTTAAGAGGCATGTGGATTAGTCAATCAGAATAAAATAGCGCTAAAGTGTATACGGAACTAACCGCTTCAGCAGCTGCAAATGTAATTGTAAATCCTATTAATGATTATCAGAAAAAGAAAACGACAACACTGCAACTCAATCCAATTGTGATGATGAAGAAGAAGGGTCAATACTCGTAAATATAAAATAAATGTATCAATAACTGTATTAGACATATTGCACACACTAAGGGCCATATTCAATTTGGAGCAAAAAGACGTTCTCGGCGAAACTAGGCTATGTCAGATGGAGAAACATCCATGTTAGCATCGCTGGTGTGTTACAGGGTGTGTCTCCACCATCAAGCTCCCACTGATGGCGCGTTCCCAGAAATGGAATGAGCGGCTGCTGCACACTTATAGCATAGCCTGTCACCAGCTGCCCTCTGCCCACAGACTGCAGCCACCGCCACCGGGTTAGTCAGCAGCCTTTACACCTTCTATCGGATGATGTGTGTCATGTGTGCAAACCACTTTACCTTAGACTAAGAGAAATAACGACACTGAGATGTAGAATTGGCAGATAAACTAAAATGGTGATTTATTGAAGCAATATTATTTATTTAATTTATTAATTATTTAAGGACGTATGGTGGTAAAGAAAGGACGTCCAGATATCAGCCAATCTGCAATGCCCACGCACAACTAACAACAGGCATAGCAGCCGTATTTCGCCCAGAGTGCATGAACATAACTATAAAACCCCTATAAGCAACAAAAGGTATCCACTCACCTTCTACCTTGACTACCCACCCATCTGGGTGATGATACTGCCCCCTGTTGGTACAGCCAACTACCAGTCGACGAAGGGAGCGCACCTCAACTAAACAATTGCACCCGGATTGGTGACCCGCCGTTCTTTCCCGCCACCGGAAGGTTCTGACCATAGAACCGCCGCAGCACCACCATACGAAAAACCTAACCCAATAACGCAACCTCCCTAAACAGATCCTCAACAAACAATTACAAACTTTCCACCATACCCTAGCAGAATCTGCAAAAACCGGAGCTCGATCCAAAGCCATAAACTTAGAAGCCTATTATACAAACGCTACATAAATCAAAAATCAACCCTAAGAGAGAAGGAAAGGCAATAGAAAACACATTAGTAAATGTATAAAAGTAAATGTATAAAAGTATAATTAGTGGGGATCTGCCAAAAAAAAAAAATTGTGCTATTAGGTCGCCAACTTTACTAATTAAAGTGGCTGAGACAAACAAAAAGACACATAAGGAAAGAATGGGTGGGGGGGAATTGGGAAAAAACAAGTGAACTCGGCAAGAGGTAAAATAAAAACCTGCTGAGGGACATACTAGAACCTAATTAATTAATTGAAAATAGCCGAATTAGCCAAATTAATCCGTCATTTCAGGCAAAAATTTAAAATCCCTCAAGACTCCCATTGCCAGCAATGGCGAGTAGCTAATCCCGAGTAGGATGGACAAGGGTAACAGACAAGACAAGACAGTAACACAAAACATACATTGGACCATACATATAACAATGGCCGGTAGCTTGGCCTGTAGAGCAGGAGATGTCTCTATTGCTGGTTTGTCTCTGTCACTTCCTCTTACAGATGATGCTGGGTGAAGCTGGGGAAGTCGAAGCACCGTGTGCGGCACAGGGGGCAAACGTTGTTAATATGAAGCCATCGTCTCAAGCATGGTAAATGGAAGACGTGGCGGCAGAATGGCACGGCAATGTCCTCTCCAAGTTCAAACTGTGAGAGGCAGATGGTACAGGAGTTTCCTGCTTCTCCTTCCCCAGCAGTGCATCTTCTGTAGGTTGGAAAAAGAGGACGAACGACACTCAGCGCGGTGTTCAGTGCAAGGATCTCTACTCGCTGTGCGATTGCTGCATAATCGCTTTCACTTGGTCCATCTCCTGCACTTCCTGATGATGATACTCCTGGGGATGGTCGCCCTGAGTATGGTGCTCCTGATGGTCTTCCTGATGGCGTCCTTCCTGCTGCTGTCCTTTCTGATGGTGTCCTTCCTGCTGATGGCCTCAGGCGCCCTGATCTTAGCCATGATCCAGTGGTCTGGTTTGCTCCAGCTGTAAAGATATTTTATATATTGCAGATATAATAGATAGCCATAGGTAACATATAAAAATCTAATATTTTGACATACAATACAAGTTACAAAAATAACACAATGTATAGATTATTTTAGGATACATATAACTCAAATCAGCTGCAAAAGTATAAGGGGGAGATGTATCAAGCCAATGAGAGAGCTAATGTGGAGCAGTAGCTGATTGTTTGCTTTGGGCATGGGGAAGGAGAACACAGGTAATCTCCAGAGCTCAGCAAGATCTAAGAGGCGTTATTATTATTATTATTATCCTTTATTTATATGGCGCCACAAAGGTTCCGCAGCGCCTTACACAGTACATAAATGAGCACACAAGAAAAACAGTTAATAGTAATACAAAACAATGCAGGACAAGGACAAGGTTATAAACTCAGCTGCAAAACACAAGCAGCAGGACATGAGCAACCAGGTGTTAGGTGCCGTTGTGGGGAGTTAGGAGTAAATGATACTATAAGTAGGGGGAGGAGAAACACGTGAGGATGAGGGCCCTGCTCGTGAGAGCTTACATTCTAAAGGGGAAGGGCAGACAGACAGGGACGACACAGAGGGGTAGATAGTGAAGAAGGAGCATGGAGCAGTGGGTTAGGATATGTGCTGCGGAATGTGTGTGTATAAGATGACCTGATGTTATGTAAAAATTAAGTCATTCATACATCTATCTCTATGATAGAAAATAGATTGTTTGTGTTATTTACATGAGAGATGTACAAAGTAAAGTAGAAGCACTTTAATTTGTGTGTTACATTTTAGCATCTATATACAGCCTGACAAGAAATGCAGCTATTATGGGACTGTCCCGCCATCCTAATACAGTAGTGACTACTTTAGTTCCAGCTGCTGGGTGCTATGCCATGCTCCTGTGAGTGGGTTATCAGTGTAATAACCTGGGGCTCTGCCTCCTGTCGGCCATTAGAGCAGACTCCACTCTCCCCTCATCTTTGCTGAATGTAGGGATAGCCATCAACCATTGATGGTTGCGCAACAGCCGATTGTCTATGATCGATGGAAAGTAGGGTTTTTTTCCCATAGATTGCATGGTACCAATGCAGCATCATCGATGGTGGTGCCCGATGTTGAGAAAACATTGGCGCCGCCAATCCAATTGCTGAGGTCTGTGTATATGCAGCACTCAGTCATCAATGGTGAAACCATCAGCGGTTTCTAATGATGGTTTAAAACCAGCAACCATCGATGGTACAGCCTTCTATGACCATTACTAGCTGAATATAGATTTACTGTGAACTCACCTAACATATTACCCATAATTCCCCTCTCGTATTAGAAAACAATCTGAGGACTGAGCGTTTCCTGATCAGTAACTGAGTAACAGCATGGGAGATGCCCCCAGTAAAACAGTACTCTGACCTAACACCTCCATCATCATTCCTCCCACTTCCTAATACAGCTACTAAAGACTGACAGCCTCATTTATCAATAAGTTTATCACTCAAAACTAGTGATAAATTTCACTGTGTATGATAAATGGTGCTCCAGCCAATCAGCTCCCAACTGTCATTGTTCTAACAGATGACAGTTGGGGGCTGATTGGCTGGATCACCATTTATCATAAAAAGTGAAATTTATTACTAGTTTTGAGTGATAAACCCATTCATAAATGAGGCCCTGAGACTAACATTGTACTTACCGTCATTTCCAATGAGCTGGGCCAACTCCCTCCGGCTCATGGCAGCTGATGATGATGGTCAAAGTGAGGTAAGAGGGTAGATGCTCCAATAATAACAGCACAGATGGGATTGTGCGTTCGGCTCCGGTCAGTGGTAACTTGCTGGTAGTATACAATAGTGTACAAACCAGTTGTCGCTTTTGAGGCCTTTCTCTAGTGCCAGCAACTGTCAACTGAAGAAATGCCAGTGATATGGCCGTGCGCTGGGGCTTTATACCCGGCTCATGCAGCGGGCACCTGACCATGGAGAATGCTGTGTACATATGAACGTGGCATGCGGGTGGCAGTTGGTGATGGCCGTGCGGCACATCAGCTCTCTGCCCCATACCCCACATCATCATCTTCTCACTGATATTACACAGTGACACATGTGGGGAATAAGTGGGAAATGACAGGTTAGTGCTGAGGAGTCATCACACCCAGAACAGGGTGGTTCAGGGCATCTCCTGGCACCATCTCAGTTCTACTGCTGGGCCCAGTGAGCTCAGCTGTCATTGCTGCTGCTGCCATCTCTGCTCCTCCTTTGGTGATCTCTGTGGTAGCAGCTGCCCAACCTGTCTCTGTTTATAGCCAGGAGCCTGATGTTATAGATGTATAAAGCGCCCAGCACACATTTACTCCAAGGTGGAAGAATACCACAAACATAGCCGCACTAAGAGCCTCATTCAGACCCGCTCGCAAGCGGGTCGATGTTGAGGCCCTGCACACGCACAGCAGCCGCACTGCGGGTGCGCAAGCCCTGGAGCGAGAGAAAAATTCTCTCGCTCCGGGGCTCACTACAAAAGGGGCGGCTGTCGATGTTGATCGACAGCTCGCCCCGTTTTGTAGGTGGGGTGGGGGGGGTGGCTGGCCAAACGGAGGCGTTCCTGAAGGAACACCTGCCGTTTGGGGGCAGCCCCACTGACATCACTCGTGATGTCAGTGGTGAGCTTTCGGCTCTATTAGAGCCGAAAGCTCACTGGGGCTTGCGGCAGATGAGACCCTACCACAAGGGTCTCGTCGCAAGCCCCGATGGGTGCAAGGGAGGCAGGCCCAGATGGTTGTTTAAGCTCTGGCTGGGCGGCCATCAAGAGGGGGTGCCCGGGGCATGTCCCCCCGGTGACTCCCCCTTAATCCAACTGTGCATGACCCAATGTCCACTGGGCCCTAGGCAGAAGCCTAAGTTGACTAATGGATGATCTGGCTCTGGGACGGGCATAGTGAGTGCCCATAAGGGGAACACTGCCCAAAAAAAATACAGGCAGCAAAAGGTGCATAGAAAAGCAGACCAGTTCTAGAAGGGCCAGAACGTGCCAATGTTCCTATCACAGGCCCGTCTCTTCTGGGGAGGAGGGTTTGAAACAATGTATCCACCATGTCATCCCCCCACCCCGTCCCCCGGTGCCTATTTTGCTATCAACTCTGCATTGGCCGATGAGTCAACTGATATTGTGGCCCTTCTGTGTTGTGTGTATTGGATAATTTTTAGTTTGTTTGTGCAGGTGGCAGGGGGGAGCTGGTGGTGAGCGGGGCAATGGAGGTTTGGGGAAAGCCAGGTAACTGATGCTGGACATTTTCCATGGTCTGTGCAGGAGGAGTCCTGTGATGTACAGTGACACACACCTGATTGCCCCGTGTGTCTGCTTCATACATGAGCCTCACTGACTGTTATATCAGCTGAGAGATCTATCACAATATCTCATCTGCAATGGATAATTAAAAATAGCAGAAAGGAAACAGTCTCGGCCACCTGGGACAGACAGGCTGATTGGGCTCCAGAGTTCCCAGTGGGCCAGTTTAGTGCTGACTGCCACATTCCTATCCTTCCCATTGATCTCGGCCCTATGTAGGCGGTAGAGTTTGCAGGTGCATAATGTTAATTAGATATCATTCCCGGGGAACGAGACACCCAAAGGTTATTCCGAACAGTGAGACTCTGTCTGCCTGGCTGTGCAGGGCAGAGAGATGGGCGAAGGCTTATATTCCAGAGGTGTCTAGATCCTCCATCCACATGTTGACATTTTCTCCCAAAGTCAGAGACTCTGCATCATCGACACAAGACAGTCCAGGCATTGACAAGCTGCGCCCGGCACAGAACAATGGCAGATTGTGTCCCGCGGACGTTTTTATGAGTTTACAGGGGAAGTGACTGACAGGCACACAAACTGTTTACTGACTCCACAACAGAAGGGCAGCTGGAACAGAGACGCCCGCTATCTCAGGGAGGGGGGGGGGGGGGGGGGTTAGGAGGTGTCACTTTCCTAACATCCAGGACCAGGGTTCCAGCAGGTCATTGACTAGTTCATGATGTCTGTGACTATTTGGTGGTGCCCAATACATTACGGTGGTGGTGAGTAGGATGGCAGAGCCCATAGGATCATTCTAGTAAGGTGAGAACTACTATTACATGTGTGTCTGGTTGTACTGATATGTATATGGAATTCTTGGGGTTTTCCGGATAAAGGTATACACGCACACACACACACAATACACCTGATTGTAATAATGCACCTGCATTATTACAATCAGTAGCAATAAAGTGCATATTCTCTTAATGCAAACTGATCTTTTCAACCTATACCTTTGCATCACATTTTATTTTATGTGCTAATAATTGGCAGATTGACAAGGTCTCTGCAGAACATTGCACTGTTGCAAATTACCCTTCAGAGATGCATATAATGTATTATACAGAACGTCTCAAACACTGTCGTCACAATCAGTCCCACAACTGGATGTATTCTGAGGATCAGCAGTCTTACGGAGAACTCCTTTCCTGCAGATATATAATTACTGGACTTCAGTTCTGCTTTTATCATGTTTGCTCTATGGGGTCCAATTAGGTCCTGCGAGCCATTCTCACAGCGAACTCGCACCCTGAATTACATTTGTAATCTCATTCCAAGCGCATTGATTTTCCAGAGGACATTTGCGGGTTTTTTCGTGCGCACCCCCTCAGCAGGAGAAAAGGAGGGAAGAATCTTTATTTATGCCGATGTTTATCCAGTTGAACGATTATTTGTAATCCGTGCATGCGCCTGGAGTCGCACTGCGCTTGCGTCGTTTCATTACCGTCGTCGGTCACAGGATTTGCCCGCAGTGTGATTGACAGTCCGGGAGAGTTTGGGTGAAGTAATGGAGGAATGGCGGCAAAAATGCAGGCATGTCGCAACCATTTGGTAAGGTGGGGTGTCGCAGACTGCGATTGCATTCCCATACACAGTAAAAATGGCTACAGCGCCTCATTTCCAGTGGCCATTTTGAATAACTATAGGGTTACTCAGAACTCTGATAATTGGCTGATCTGCGGCCGCTGCTGCGTCTTTGTACACAATTGTTTCGGCTACAACATTTGCATTTTTAGGACATCCGCTGCGTACAAATTCGCATCTGCAGACATCTCACAATCAGGCCCACAGTGCAAAAACTCTGGTACACCCCATCCAATGCATAGTCAGGTACTTGTAGAGGTTTAAATAGCATAATTTGATCAATAAAGACATGTCAGTTTTCAGGTGAATTTCTCTAAAAAGCTCAATATGTGGAGGTGTAAATTATGTGGGACAGGTATCTAGTGGTGTACATGATGTGGGACAGGTATGTGGAGGTGTAAATGATTATGGACAGGTATCTAGGGGTGTACATGATGTGGGACAGGTATGTGGAGGTGTAAATGATTATGGACAGGTATCTAGGGGTGTACATGATGTGGGACAGGTATGTGGAGGTGTAAATGATGTAGGACAGGTATGTGGAGGTGTAAATGATGTAGGGCAGGTATGGGAAGGTGTAAATGATGTAGGACAGGTATGTGGAGGTGTAAATGATGGAGGACATGTATGTGGGGGTGTAAATGACGTGGGACAGGTATGGGGAGGTGTAAATGGTGTAGGACAGGTATGTGGAGGTGTAAGTGATGTGGGACAGTATGTGGAGATGTAAATGATGTGGGAAAGGTATGTGGAGGTATAAATGATGTAGGACAGGTATGGGGAGGTGTAAATGATGTAGGACAGGTATGTGGAGGTGTAAATGATGTAGGACAGGTATGTGGAGGTGTAAATGATGTGGGACAGGTGTGTGGGGGTGTAAATGACGTGGGACAGGTATGGGGAGGTGTAAATGGTGTAGGACAGGTATGTGGAGATGTAAATGATGTAGGACAGGTATGTGGAGGTGTAAATGATGTAGGACAGGTATGGGGAGGTGTAAATGATGTGGGACAGGTATGTGGAGGTGTAAATAATGTGGAACAGGTATGTGGAGGTGTAAATTCTGTGTGACAGGTATGTGGAGGTGTAAATGATGTAGGACATGTATGGGGAGGTGTAAATGATGTGGAACAGGTATGTGAGGTGTAAATTATGTAGGACAGGAATGTGGAGGTGTACAGGATGTAGGACAGGTATGTGGAGATGTAAATGATGTAGGACAGTTATGGGGAGGTGTAAATAATGTGGGACAGGTATGTGGAGGTGTAAATGATGTGGAACAGGTATGTGGAGGTGTAAATGATGTAGACAGGTATGTGGAGGTGTAAGTGATGTGGGACAGGTACGGGGAGGTGTAAATGATGTGGGACAGGTACGTGGAGGTGTAAATGATGTAGGACAGGTATGTGGAGATGTAAGTGATGTGGGACAGGTATGGGGAGGTGTACATGATGTGGGACAGGTATGTGGAGGTGTACATGATGTGGGGCAGGTATGTGGAGGTGTAAATAATGTGGAACAGGTATATAGAGGTGTAAATTATGAGGGACAGGTATGTGGAGCTGTAAATGATGCGGAACAGGTATGGGGAGGTGTAAATGATGTGGGACAGGTATGTGGATGTGTAAATGATGTGGGACAGGTATGTGGAGGTGTAAGTGATGTGGGACAGGTATGGGGAGGTGTAAATGATGTGGGACAGGTATGTGGAGGTGTAAATGATGTAGACAGGTATGTGGAGGTGTAAGTGATGTGGGACAGGTATGGGGAGGTGTAAATGATGTGGGACAGGTATGTGGAGGTGTACATGATTTGGGGCAGGTATGTGGAGGTGTAAATAATGTGGAACAGGTATGTAGAGGTGTAAATTATGTGGGACAGGTATGTGGAGCTGTAAATGATGCGGGACAGGTATGGGGAGGTGTAAATGATGTGGGACAGGTATGTAGAGGTGTAAATTATGTGGGACAGGTATGTGGAGCTGTAAATGATGCGGAACAGGTATGGGGAGGTGTAAATGATGTGGGACAGGTATGGGGAGGTGTAAATGATGTAGACAGGTATGTGGAGGTGTAAGTGATGTGGGACAGGTATGGGGAGGTGTAAATGATGTGGGACAGGTATGTGGAGGTGTAAATGATGTAGACAGGTATGTGGAGGTGTAAGTGATGTGGGACAGGTATGTGGAGGTGTAATGATGCGGCACAGGTATGGGGAAGAGTAATGATGGGAGAAGGGTTTTTGAACGCCAAAATGCTGGAAAGACTTAATTTGCTGAAAAACGCTTGCTATCATTTTTCAACCATTAATAAAAAGTGCAAAAATCAGCCTTGTGACACCTTTCAGAAATCTCCAGCAAATTCCTTATGGCCACTAACAGCCTTCTATGCGGTCCTACTATCTCATTTGTCACTAGCAGCCTTCTATATGGTCCTGCTATCTCATTTATCACTAACAGCCTTCTATATGGTCCTACTATCTCATTTGTCACTAGCAGCCTTCTATATGGTCCTGCTATCTCATTTGTCACTAGCAGCCTTCTATATGGTCCTGCTATCTCATTTGTCACTAACAGCCTTCTATATGGTCCTACTATCTCATTTGTCACTAACAGCCTTCTATATGGTCCTGCTATCTCATTTGTCACTAACAGCCTTCTATATGGTCCTGCTATCTCATTTGTCACTAACAGCCTTCTATATGGTCCTGCTATCTCATTTGTCACTAACAGCCTTCTATATGGTCCTACTATCTCATTTATCACTAGCAGCCTTCTATATGGTCCTGCTATCTCATTTGTCACTAACAGCCTTCTATATGGTCCTGCTATCTCATTTTTCACTAACAGCCTTCTATATGGTCCTGCTATCTCATTTGTCACTAACAGCCTTCTATATGGTCCTGCTATCTCATTTGTCACTAACAGCCTTCTATATGGTCCTGCTATCTCATTTGTCACTAACAGACTTCTATATGGTCCTGCTATCTCATTTGTCACTAACAGCCTTCTATATGGTCCTGCTATCTCATTTGTCACTAACAGCCTTCTATATGGTCCTGCTATCTCATTTGTCACTAACAGCCTTCTATATGGTCCTGCTATCTCATTTGTCACTAACAGCCTTCTATATGGTCCTGCTATCTCAGTTGTCACTAATAGCCTTCTATATGGTCCTGCTATCTCAGTTGTCACTAATAGCCTTCTATATGGTCCTGCTATCTCAGTTGTCACTTTTTGTAGGACCAGGATGGTTTCCGCACTTTTCATGCACTTCTTCCAGGTCGAATTTTGTAGACTCGCAGCGACTACCGCAAACAACTAATTCTATTTGGTTCTTGTATTTCTCGTTCTTATTTGGTGTATGTGAGTTTCATGAAATAAACTTGCTTTTACAAACTCGCACCTACAGTAATTGTATTAACCCCTATGGATATATCTGTAAGGCTATCAAAACAGAAATACAACATTATTGTATCAGTTGTGCCTCTAAAGCTGGGTGAACACTATGTGATCCGTCTTACCATATATTATTCTGACATGGATCGGAACAATATATTGTGCAGCCCGTATAGTGTGCATACCCGATCCGTGTGTGCCCGCGGGTCATTCATCACTTCGTCCCATCTGATATGCAGCACAGCAGATGGGATGACGTGATGAACGACACATGCAGCATGGAACGACGCAGTGCGTCTGTCGTACACAGCATCGTGCAGTGTGATTGGACGGTGCGATGTTACGTTCCATCGTGTTGTCCCATCAGCTGGGTACACATTAGCATAGTGTGTACCCAGGTTTAGACAGAGGTACAAGTATTTAATTTCCTTACAAGAAGAGATCTATATGTTCTATACATTTATTGGCTTGTAAATTTGTCACCCAGAACCTTGTAGAATATATATTTACACGGGTTGGGTACGGAATCCCGACCCAACTAGGTAAGTACCCCAACCCTCCCCTCCCACACCGTAACCCTATCTCTTCCCCCCTACCTCCTACGCAGCCTAACCCTCCCCCTAGGGCCGGCAGTCGGGATTTTAGTGCCGGGTTTCCAAATGCTGTCTAGATTCTGGTGGCGGTATTTTGACCGCCGAGATGCTGACCACTTCCCATTTGCACAGCCCCTTCAGTCATATGGATCTGCCGGATAAGCCAACCAGAAACACTGATTTACAGGACTCTATATTCAAAACCTGAAACATGTGCTCTCACTCCTGGATAAAGTATTTGTGGTATTGTCTCATTAATGATATTTGATGAATGTCAGATGTCACCCATGCCGTATATTGTAATGATATTGAGATAGAGGTTCTGATAATCAGATATATATGCTTGCTGATTGTTGTAATTATACATATATATATATAATATACATATATATATATATATATATATTTCTTTTTTTTTAATTGAAGCACTGTGCACAATATACAGAAAAACAATATAACAAATAAAGACAATATTTGTTACATATCAATTCAATAACTGGTATCAGAATCAAAAGCAAAATAGTTTAAAATCAGCACAATAATAACATATATTCACAACAATGAGATGAATATAAATAATCAAATCCGTCTATCACCTTAAATCAATGCTCCCAATAAGACCTTCACTACAATCTTTGTCAAAAAATGAGAGGTGAGAGTCATGAGACGAGACCGAGAACCCAGCGCATCCCCCCAGATATAGAATGACAAATGGATATTAACATGTCCCCTTATTCCGATGTTAATATAGTCACAGACACATATTGTATATAATAGTACATTAATATTCTCCACTATAATCTGGCTTTAGGATTCCAGAGTGATATTATTATTTATTTATGTTTATTTTTTGCATTAGAAAATTGCTGCTTGTTATTTTTCTTTTTTGTTTACTGATGATCCAGGAAAATGTTACATTTTTATTCTATAGAACTTGTCATCAATTGTATTTTAAAATGGGTTTTTCCACTTTTTTTTATTATTGTTTATATCTCCCATCATCAACACAAATTATTTTAGTAGAAGACATAGACATGCTGATCTTGTAACCTCGGCGAATCTCTGACAGCTATGTGATCCCTCTGTAAGGACCCACAGTCCTGGATGTTAGATGTTATATCATTCACTGGACACCCTGTGTTCCGTCCTCCCTACATTCTCCTGCCGGCTGTGGCTGAATATTGCATGTGCTGCACTACGCTCAGTGTGTAATCTAGGCCTGATTCAGACCCGGTCGCGAGTGGTGAGCGCTCGCAACCGGGTTGATGGTGGCCCACTGGGCATGCGCACGAGGGAGCCGGCTCCGTCGTGCGCATGCGCGAGACCCAGATAGCGACGGGCAAACCGTCGTTCCGGGTCTCGCACCAAAGGGGGCGTGCTGTCGATGTTGAGTGACAGCTCGCCCCCTTTGGTGGGCGGGCCGGGGGGAGTGGCTGCCCAAACGGAGGCGTTCCCATGTGAACGCCTACCGTTTGGGGCCGGCCCCACTGACTATACAAGTGATGTCAGTGGAGAGATTCCGGTTCTGTTAGAGCTGAAATCTCTCTGGGGCTTGCGGCCACGAGACCCTACCACAAGGGTCTCATCGCAAACCCGATGGTCGCGATGGACTTGACCATGGCGACCATCTTCCTGGCCGCTCGCTGTAGCTGTGGGTGGTCACCCACAGCTATGCAAGCGGCCAGGACGCCGTTCTAAAAAAAAAAAAGACCGTCCCTGATTTAGAGCGAGCGCTCTGTCAGAACGTCCGGCTCTGAATCAGGGCCTCTGTCTGAGGTGAATGACTGATGTAAGAAGATGAGACACCCACATGTTATTTATCTGGCTCTGGTTCTTTTTTTCTGTTTATTGCCAGCTGCACAGTACAACTTCCCCTTCACATAGAGCCACTTCTCCTGTTACCGTATGTGTGCTGCCGTATGCGATAACTGCGCAATGCACTGCTTTTATTTTGTACACTGTACCTGCATATTACAACGCCCTCTATTAACATAGGGAAACCAACAATTTATAGTGACTGATTGAACTCATTTCCCAAACTCTGCACCCACAATATCATCACCTTAGAGATTAGTAAAGTCCCAGCACTTCTCTTATATTGGATTATAACACTGGCTATGATAGCTGTATGTAACAGGTGGCAGGACAGTGCGGGTTGGTGATATGTGGGGTTGTGATATGTAAAATGAATACCAAAATGTTGACAGATTGAGAATGTCAATCGAATTCAGTCGACAAGCAATATCCTGACATTCACAAATGTAGACATGGTTAACATGTCAACATTCTTATTGATATAACAATAATGTTGGCAAACCGTTTTTTTCCCCCTCATATTTTCGCCTAACCCTATAATAACACATTCTGTCGATACTCTGGTGTCGACATTTTCATTGTTGACTTCATGAACATTTCAACAATGTCGACATTTGTGAATGCCGACATTGTTTTAAATTATATTGTCGGCCTTATGTCCATCTTGACATCCTGGTGTCGACATTCTGACTGTCAATATTCTAAATGTCGACACTATGACTGGATCTCAGAAACGCACAACCTATAATTTCTGTCAAATGCTGTAACTATAATAAGTCATTGCCAAGACCCCGGGAATGGTGGCCGCTAGCAACGGATCGCTGTGTAAGTATGGTTACAGTCTTCTAGTAATGAGGAATAGTAATAAAAAAATAATAAATATAGTCCTACTTCTCTATAATTTGTCTTATTTACTACAAAGATGAACATTTACCTCACATAATAAAAACAAGTAGTGGGGTCTTCTTTTACCCCGTAGCAATGAATTTGTGATTACCTCATTTAAAATTGTAAAATAATTGTACATGTGCTAAATTTGCAGACACATTTTGTAGGCTGAAGTTAAGAACATCCAAATGCTTTAAAATGTCATTGTGGAAAATCATTGCAAAGTCTTAGCTGATCGTTAGGATTCCGCCCTGATTGCCGTCATTCCATCTTTCTCAGACAAATACAGAGCGCACTCCCCGAGGATGACAGGACTCTGCGTATTACTGCTTCTGCTGTTTTCTCCTGTCTCCTGCCAGGACCATCGCAATGCCGACCGGAATCAAGGTCTCACAATGTGGGGTTTACTTCTTGTATGGGACAAAAATAATCAAACAATCTAAGGACAGGGTTGGTAAATAATTGGTTCTAGGTAGATAAGAAAGTAAATCGCATGAAATGGGTTTTATATTTATTAATAACTTTAATTTATTACTGAGTATTATGTTTGTTTTTAAACTGGTATCCACCTTCAGATTGCTTTATTGGCTTCTATGTGCTAAATATATATGTTGCATTCTCTTTTGGGCTAATTTCTGCACTTTTGAACAGTGTCTTCGTAATATCATAGGCCCTCATTCAGAGCCGCTCGCTATTTGCGGTCGTTCATTTTCTAAATAGGGGTGGCTATTCAAATGAACCGTTCGCACTTTGCGGTCTGTTCACGCCTCTAAGTCTGAACGAGCGAGCAAAACATGCGAACGTAAATTTAAAAAATACGCCCCCTGGCCGCTCGCACCATACGTCATGTCCGCTATTTATTAGATTAATCGAGTACATAGACCAGCGTATGAACTGCTCGCTATTCTTGTGGTTGGTTTTTTCAACCACTATTTTGCGAGCAGTTCTGAGTTAAAAAAAACCAAGTGACGTGGTCAATGACGGTGCTGGATTAATTATGCACTCCCTTAAAACGCCCGTTTTGACCTTTAAGCACACCTGCGATCGGATTTCCACTCCCCGTTTTCAAGCACCTTCCCCTGTTACCACCCACATACGCCTCATTCTGTCACTCAAATTATCAGGCATTTGCTATTTTGCGAGCACATGAATTTCGACCGCACTGACTGGTTCGCGCATGCATAGAACGATCCGTACGCATGCGCAGTTGGGCAAACATCGCTCGGAGCGAACGAGCTGCCGCTTACGAGTGGCTCTGAATCAGGCCCTTAGTTGTTTATTTTTACAGCCTTAAACCTAAGGGACATCCTGATTTCTTATAGAATTGTTCATTAGAATATTGATTCGGTCCCAAAATGGTTGCATCCACCCTGAGGTGTATATTTACTAAAGTGCGAGTTTATAGAAGTACAGATGTTGCCCATAGCAACCAATCAGATTCTACTTATCATTTATCTAACACCTTTTAAAAGACAATAGCTAGAATCTGGTTGCTATGGGCAACACCTCCACTACTATAAATCCGCTCCTTAGTAAATATACCCCTGACTGCAGGTTACAGGTCCACTTTAAGGTTAGGAACATAATATTATGAAACTTATTGTCCTCCAGATTATACTCCTGGAACACATTATTTATTGAACCCAATCCACGGCGTGATTCACAGCTCAAGAGGTGCCAATGTGACCCTGCCCTGCATCTTGCGGAGACGCCCCAGGAGCTACAAGGTAAAATGGAGCAAGGTGAACCCTGAAGATCCCCTGGAGAACCTCATCGTCATCTCCAACGGTCAGCACCACAAGAAGTACGATAAGCTGAAAGGCCGGGCCCGCCTCAGACGCAGCCACCGGCTGGACGCCTCCCTGATCATCACCAATGTGGCGCTAGAAGATGAGGGCAGATATAAGTGTGAACTAGTGAACGGATTGGAAGATCAGAGCTTGACGTTATCATTAGAACTAGAGGGTAATTTTACACATTTCAAATAAGATCCCTACTAAAAAAAAATGTGCCCAAATATCTGATTGCAAGACTTGCAGCATTGTATCAACAAAGTAAAAAACAACAATGGTGAGGGAAGCCTGCCAAGTCCCAATATCCCACTAAGGGGCCTATTTATCATTAAATATTTGCGGCACATTGTGCGTCCCACCTGAACCATGCTCCACTGCACGCTGCAAGATGGTACTTTGGGAGGGGGTGGGTGGGTATTGCCCCACATCATCACCAGAGAAGAAACAGAGAAGATTTACAGAAACTGAAAGGAACCCTAAGGTAGGGAAAGTACAGAGAGATGCTGAGGAGAACCGGGTAAGGGAAGGTGGGGCCTGGTCCGCCCCGCACAGGCCACGGCTCAGACTACGGTTTTCTAACATTTTCTTGGTTAAATCTCCAGCCAACATGTAGATAGGTTAGAAATAAATTTATTATGGGGATATACTGTATTTACACCATAAGGCAGAAAAAATTTTTAATAATGGAAATGTACAAATCTTCTAATTACCATTTAATGATTTATGTTTTATTACATTTCATGGGAATTCCCTCATAGGTTTAGTTCTATCAATGTTATACATGTGGCCACATACTGATTGGAAATCCCTTACACTATAAAACAATGGAAACAAAGAGGCATGAAGGAGATAAAGACTGATAAAATAATTATCTGACCCTAGGCGAAGACACCTACACCTTAAATATATATATATATATATATATATATATATATATTAATGGCAATTCAATGTCATACAACGTACGCTTAAAAGGGAATGTCTGTTCAACGGAAACGCTCTATATTAGGCCTAATAAGCCTATGAATCAGTGTTACTGTTAGGTCTTTGTGCTCCTTGATAGAATTTTTTTTTCCCACCAATTTTAGGAGTAGTGTTTCCATATCAGTCCAAAGGGGGGCGCTACCATTTTAATTACATCGAGGCAAATCAAGTTTGTGAGGAGCAAGATGGAAGGTTGGCCACTTTCTCACAGCTATACCAAGGTAAGGGAGAAGTTGCCTTGTCTCCATCTGCTAGACTGGAGATATAATATAAAGTTGTAAACAAGTGTTATCTTTTTCCCAGCATGGACGGACGGTCTTGATTGGTGCAATGCCGGATGGCTGCTGGAGGGGAGTGTTCATTATCCGGTCATTGTACCACGGGAACCATGTGGGGGGAACCTACCTCCCGGAATACGCAGCTATGGCCCCAAAGACAAACTAAAGGACAGATATGACGCCTTCTGCTTCACCTCGGCTCTTACAGGTACTCTATGTAATAATAGCTGTAATTAATGGGTAGTAAATTAGATGGAAGATTTTTTATATATATATATACTGATCAAACAGAATAGCATATCTTGCAGGTATTTGTTATATTTTAGTCACTGTCCCCAATCTTTATAGCCTGCAGTGATTAAACACTACCACAAGATGGCACTAACTAGCTTAATTGAAACTTTTTATAATGTCCCACCCCCCTTTTCCTTCCACCACTATTTTGCAAGCCTTCAAATAAAGATGTGAGCTGTGGGCATAGGGGTAACTGTAATCTAAAGACCAGTAGCTTGTAGAAGACTTTTATTATTTTATTATGTTAAAGATATTGTTACACAGTTGTTGAGCTGTAACATATTGAAGGGCATTATAGAAAAGTGGAGTGAACGCAGAATGGAGTAAACCCACATTAAATATTTGTTAATTGAACTCCAAGTACTTAAAAAAAAAAAAAAAGCTCCAATGCATGCAGAGCTCACCGGGGGCGTGCAGTGGGAGGGGCCCATGCTTAGCTGTATGTCCTGTCACCGCAAAGGCCTGGCCAGCCATCAGAGAGGACAATAGCCAGCTGCAGACAACAGACTTTACAGTGTGGTGAATACACCATAGTCCAGGGAATGCCACATAATGTAACACATGTATAATAATAAAGCCTACATATACACCACATTAATGCACTCTAGCATTCCTGCTAGGCTGTTTCAGCGGGGCACTACACCCTGCGCGATTGTGACGAAAAGCTCCCTGCCATTATAGAGGCGCCCCATTGATCACCGCACCCCTCCCTGTCCCGCTGTACCCCCATACAGACAGCAGTGTCCCGCGGAGAGGAAAAGTTGTGGATGAACACTCACTGCCGGGTGAATAGATGCCATGCGCATGTCATCTGTTCACAGTGCGGGCAGAGTTTGGGGGCATCCTAGGTTCTCTGTGAGCACCAGGCACACCCCCTAGAGTGATGGAAAGGAGACATGTCATGAGTCCACGCCCCCTCACAGGGAGGTCATGCCCCCTTTTCAGGCATGTACCATGCACTCTCTTATGATTGGCACCCTGCCCTACTTAAAACCTAGACTGAACACTATGCTCTACATATGTTAACAGATCTCTGTGCACACAGGCAGTGTCTAAGGGGGAGATGTACTTAGCCATGGAGAGAGATGAAGTACCAACCAATCAGCTCCTGTCACTTTACAGGCTGTGTTTGAAAAATGACAGTTAGGAGCCAGTCGGTTGATACTTTACATTCTACAAGGCTTAGTACATCTACCACTAAAACTGAATGAGAACAGCATTAGGTCTAGTAAAGGCCAATACATACCAGTGAATTATCTATTACTACCATTGGGATGACTTAAGTGCTGGTTACATTTTTACAACTACAGTCTTAGGGCCTGATTCAGACCCACTCGCGAGCGGCTGTCCGCTCGAAGTGGGTCGATGGTGTGCACTGCGCATGCGCACGACGGAGGGAGCTCCGTCATGCGCATGCGCGAGACGCGTCGAGCGAAGGACTTTCCTTCGCTCGTTGTGTCTGATCAAAGGGGGAGTGCTGTCGATGTTGATTGACAGCATGCCCCCTTTGGTGGGCGTGCCGGGGGCGTGCCTCCCAGACGGGGGTGTTCCCAAGGGAACGCCTACCGTCAGAAGCCGGCCCCACTGACATCACTAGTGATGTCAGTGGGAGTGATTTTGGCTCTGATAGAGCCAAACTCACTCCGGGCCTTGCGGTTGAGAAACTCAACCGCAGGCTTCGGCTCGCAGTGGCGATGGTCGCGATGGTCAAGACCATCGCGACCATCATCCTGCACGCTCGTATATGCTGTGGGTGGTGACCCACAGCTATACGAGCGTCCAGGAGGACGCTCCATAATTATGGAGGTGGGCCCTGATTCAGAGCGAGCGCTCTGGCCAGAGCGTCCGGCTCTGAATCAGGGCCTTAGTTTGCAATATGCTATATTTTATATGGTATTTTCACACAAGAAAACATTAGATCTGGTTAAGCCAACTGCTAATTTTGATGGGCAGGAGGGCGACTCTTGGTGTAGTTTCTATAGAAACAAACCAAGCACCCAATGTCCATCCTCTACCAGGTAACTGATCCTCTAATAGAATAATAATAATGTATAATTCAAGTGCATGGTCTGGAACCTGATCCCTGGAGGAAGAGGGGTGTGGCCCTCAGGCAGTGGGGACCCCCAGGGATTTCCCCTGCACCACTGTGGGCTAGTCTGACCCTGAGAATGGGTAAGGTACAGAATCCGAGCTCAGTTACTTATGGGATGATTGGATGTCTGGATTGAGGGGAGTAGCACCCCAAAATTAAACATAATGGGAACAACACATTTAGATGCTTTAAACACAACTATTAGATAGTCCCTAGAAGAATAGTAACATACACAATAGTTCACTGTATCCTGCTTGTTTAATAATCTCTGAATCACCTGAGGTCTACAGTGAAACGCGTCAGTACAGGTTTTTATTTGGAATCAACTTTGCTTGTTTTAGCATATTGTAGTGAAGTGGAAATAGTTTCTTTAACATTCACCTACCTTAACACCAGCAATCACTAACCCTAGCAACAAAGTGTGTACCATCAAATGTTAATCTCTAACATTGAGGCTTCTGATTGGTTCTCCATATAGCCCCCCTGCAGCCAAAAAAAGTTAATTACGTTAGATGGTAGCAGAGCTAAATTTTACTAATGTCAACATTGAGCACATTTGCCTTTTTTGTTTTCATACTACTGCAATTTGTTTAGAATGGTCTCCATTAAACTAAAAGAGAGCAAACATCTTTATCTCCCCCGTTCCCCCACCTACAAATCCAATAACATGCCATGTTTGCAGGACGTGTCTACTTTGTTCACGGTCCGATGAACTTCAGAGAAGCTTCTGATGCTTGCCAGTCCCGCAAAGCCAAGGTTGCAAAGGTCGGACATTTGTACGCTGCATGGAAATTCTTTGGTCTGGATCATTGTGATGGAGGCTGGTTATCGGACGGTAGTGTCCGTTTTCCAATCGCGGAGCCACGGCAGCGGTGTGGAGGACTACCGGATCCAGGAGTGAGGAGTTTTGGTTTCCCCAATCAGGAGGAAAGACTGTACGGCGTGTATTGTTATACCCCAACTTAGGGCCTTTACACCAGTAGAGGTCACCTGCTAAAACTGGAGATGGACAGGACTCCAAGCTTCTTTCTGAGTGGACAACAGTTAACAACAAAATGGAGGCCGATGACCAACATACGGAACAAGGGATTAGGCCAGTGGAGATAAACCCGGATTCTTTTATATCATAATGTTTCAGCATGTCTATGTCTGAGGTCTGGTAGAACATTGGGTTGGGACTTGCCGACTTTTTATTATCTTTATCTGTAGAGGATGAATAGAGTCCTCCCAATGACTGTGTTTTCCCGATGGCACAGTAACCAGCTTTTATAATAACACTGCAATAAGTTACAGTGTAGCACAACACAATATAACATTTCAGCACAATAACTTAGATATGCGATGATTGGATAGTATGGTCAGGAATTAGTATTTATTCGTACATACAGTGTAAGTTGTGGGCAAAACATTTGTTTAATACGGAGAAGCATTTGTTACCACAGTCTTCCCACAGCCCAGTTCATGTATGAGTGTATACATAAGCTAGAACCGAAGCTTTGTTAGTACTGCTTTTTAATTAAATCTCTTATTTCCCCTCATATAATTAATTGTCAGCCCCCTACAAGCCAAATGCAGCTGCCATGAGGTAGCAATGGTGCCGTGCCCAGATGAAGATGCCTGGAACCATGAACACGTTAATTTCCTAGAGGTTGTTGTAGATTGTTGATGTGATTCAGTGACCAGCAGAGGGCAGTGCAGCTACTTGGTGAGAGACAAATGCAGAAATGACAGATAATATAAGTTACCATAATTTAGACATTCTTTACCCTTATGAATCTTACATGGAGCTTTAACATGTGTTTTTTTTTTTTTTATTAAATAGCTTTACATTCTTACTGTTATGCTTTTGCTCAGGACCAATTGCTGCCAGTGTTACCCTCTTGTATTTCATACATTGTTGACAGTATTATTAGTGCACTGTTACACAGTATACCTCTCATAGTGACTGTTCCTTTTATTTCACTCACCGCCCCCCGCTATCGCTATAGGTGAGCCCAGGTGACTGCATCTGGCATATTCTACTGATGGTTGATGGGAAAACAGACTTTGGACTTGTTGCTCCTTCTTTATCTACTGTGCAACTCATTACTGGTATCTCTATTATTACAGCTGTTGTTAATTAATAATTAAATAATAGTTTGAAAAAAGTTTTTACATTAAAATAAATGGCTCAGTTGTGTGATTGGCAACTAGTCAAGACAATGCAGGGGTGAGAGTTTTATTGCCCTACTACATCTGCAAATGGATTGTTAGAATTATTAGACATGAGAAAATACCAGTGATGATTAGGAACCCTGCCATACTACCTCTTGTCCCACAAGGTGTCACAGTTTCTACTGCAATCCAGGGGCTACCAGTGATTCCTAAACTGCGCCATGGCACCCTGGGGTGCCTCAGGACACTTGCTGGAGTGCCTCAAACTGGTGGTCCAGCACCAAATAAAATTAGTTATGATCAATGTAATGTAAATATGTGGACAAACAGAAGCGCAAACCTGTCCAACACCACATAACTGACCCTAAAGATGACAGGTAAGCACAATTTAGTTCCCTTTAATACAGTGGTCCTCAAACTCATTCCTCAGGACCCCACACAGGTCACGTTTTCCAGGTCACCCAGCAGGTGCACAGGTGTACTCATTACTCACATACACATTTTAAGAGCTCCACTGGTGGAGCTAATTATTTCACTTGTGATTCTGTGAGGAGACCTGGAAAACATGCACTGTTTGGGGTCCTGAGGACCGAGTTTGAGAACCTGTGTGTTACTACTTTACAGTTTTTTCAGAATTTTCTCAATAACAAACTTTTGGCGTAGGGGTGCCATGAGAACATTGCTGATACACTAGGGCGCCGTGATTCAAAGAAGTTTGGGAACCTCTTGCCTACACTATAATAGATTTAGAAGCTTTTTTATGCATCAATGCTATGGTTTACCACATACTGTAGAAAAGATTTCCTAGTGTCCTTGCAATAAAGCATTTTTGATTAACAAAGGTGTTATATATATATGTATATATATATATATTTTTTTTAATAAAAATCCATTACAGCAGCATCCTGAAAATTTCTGATACAGATCAAAGGTGAGAATGCAGTAATTTTATTTACTATGACATAACTGTCCCTGTGTATGATACAACCCATCCACAAGGAGCATTTCTGCAAGGCAAGTCTGTCTAGCTGTCAGTCACTCTGTGCCTGCTGTGGGGTAGGTGCCTGCCTCCTAAAATGGTAACCTCCTGCAAAAGGAGTCAAAAGAGCACGATGGGCATATTTAGTTAAGTATAAACTGTTCATTTATTTCATGTATATTATTCACCATCAGTAATACACATCATTTGACATACATTAATGTGAAACAGTGGCTTTACTTGCAAACCTGCAATGTTGTTATTTCAATGTCTTAACATACATAAGGAATCGTATCAAAATTCAATGCAAAACTGGTAGAAGGTGCTAAACAATATGACACATTGGGTAGGTTTACTAAAGTAAGAGTTTTTAGAAGTAGAGATGTTGCCCATAGCAACCAATCAGATTCTACTTAACATTCATCTAGCACCTTCTAGAAGATAATAGCTGGAATCTGATTGGTTGCTATGGGCAACATCTCCACTTCTGAAAACCCGCACTATAGTAAATATACAGTACCTCAATGAGTATTCAAGTGCACTTGCCGCCTACACACAATACAGGCAGAATTTGTTAGTGGAGTCAGGATCCAGCCAATCGGTTTCCGTACTTCCCAACGTGTATGAAAATGGAGCCAGGACATAGTGCACTTATCACCGCTTCTAGGAGGGGTGTGTCATGTCATTTTGGAGGGCGACCAGGACTTAGGAAGAGCTGAGCCCCTAGCACCTTCCCTTATAAAACCCCTTTACAGCAGTGCGCCCCTGTCAGCTTTGAAGGGGGCATCACTCAGACGACCGAGTTTCCCACCTGTCGCTGAATCGGACAGCACCCTTAAATAAAATTGTCCAGTCGAAGCTGGAACAGTTGTTGGGAGTTATGCAATTCCCAAGGAAGCAGCGACATCACTGAGGTGCAATGGAGGTGGACATTTTGTGGGAAGAACCTATATTGGCGAGAATGCAGCCTGTCTGGTCACTGGGAGCCAAGGACGACCGTAGCTGTGTAATGTATCTGGTTCCTAGTGAATTGGCAGCATCTCCCTGAATATTGGCTCTGCGCACAAAATGGCCGACTCCAATGTGTGTAGGTGACAGGAACATGTTCAGAACTTATTTTGACACAAAGGAGGAAGCGATTAAATGCTACGAGTGTGGAACACAATGTACAAACAGGGCGGGAAAGTTCAGGTTTGCGCCTGTCAATAATGCAAGGCCCTGAATGGAGGAAGCCATCTTGCTTCATCTCAACAACTTTCAGCAAAGAATTGGGTAATAAAATGTCTGGCTACAGTTTATACTAATCAGGGGTCCCCTGTCCCTTCCACACACTTGGCTTGTATGAATAGCTCCCAACGCTGCCAGATGTATAACAGGGACATATTAAGCCACGTCTAGACACACCAATTTCAAGTAAGGCCACGTACTGTATACAATCAGGACTGTTGTGAGGTTTGCCTATTAATCTTTTCCCCGACACGTAAGTTGGTGTTTGACTGGCCGGCATGAATTTCTCTGTACATTGAAAGTTAATTTATAACCATAAAGTAGGTGGACAAGTGGGAGAGATGGTAATATGTATGGTTTGTGTGGGTTGGGAGGGGGTGGCAGCCAGCCCTATTGTTTGATGTTCGGAACTAGCTTCATCTAAAAAAATAAAACAAAACAACAGCTTTAGATACTAATTCAACATTAAATTCCTGCCGTCCAATATAAATAACCACAGATTTGTCTTCCTCCACAATGTGGCAGTGAAGAGGTTAAAGGTATATCCGCTGCAGTCATCCAGCATAGGATGGAAGAAGCCACAGTCTGATGGTAAATAGCACCTCCCCTGTGGCCAATCATTAGCCACTTGTTGGCCGAACGAGGCCTCTTCTGCGGCATCAGGGCACAGTACACGTCGCCGCCGGGGTGAGGAGACAGGACATTGGGTGGTGTCATATCACTGTAGTGCTGCATGAAGACAAGATGAGAAGTCATGAAATGGAAGGAAGAGAAATAAAAGTATGTCCTTGGCAAGGACAGTAGAGGCCCAGTGTGCGGAATTATCTTGGTGCCCCATCAGTATCCGCCAGATGTGCCCTCCCTGCGTAATTTCATCTCCGTTCTGGAAAGTATGTGATGTTTTCCCATCCGACTCACCTCCTGCAATGATTGATCTACCAATACCACCAGGCTATTATTTCCATATCTCCCAGTAGTGTTCCTGTGCACATCCGGGTGCTGTATGTGTGCCGAACACAAAGCTCAGGGGCAAAAGGGCGACATGGATGTTGATAGACATGTACAATAGGTCGACATTTAAATAGTCAACACGTAATTTTTTGTATTAGTTTTTTTAAGGGTTAGGCACTAGGAGGGATGGTTAGGCACTAGGAGGGACGGTTAGGGTTAGGCACTAGGAGGGACGGTTAGGGTTAGGCACTAGGAGGGATGGTTAGGGTTATGCACTAGGAGGGATGGTTAGGGTTAGGCACCAAGAGGGATGGTTAGGGTTAGGCATTAGGAGGGACGGTTAGGATTAGGCACTAGGAGGGACAGTTAGGGTTAGGCACCAGGAGGGACAGTTAGGGTTAGGCACTAGGAGAGACGGTTAGGGTTAGGCACTAGGAGAGATGGTTAGGCACTAGGAGGGATGGTTAGGGTTAGGCACTAGGAGGGATGGTTAGGGTTAGGCACTAGGAGAGATGGTTAGGGTTAGGCACTAGGAGGCACAGTTAGGGTTAGGCACTAGGAGGGACAGTTAGGGTTAGGCACTAGGAGGGACAGTTAGGGTTAGGCACTAGGAGGGACAGTTAGGGTTAGGCACCAGGAGGGACGGTTAGGGTTAGGCACTAGGAGGGACAGTTAGGGTTAGGCACTAGGAGGGACAGTTAGGGTTAGGCACTAGGAGGCACAGTTAGGGTTAGGCACTAGGAGGGACAGTTAGGGTTAGGCACTAGGAGGGACAGTTAGGGTTAGGCACTAGGAGGGACGGTTAGGGATAGGCACTAGGAGGGACGGTTAGGGTTAGGCACTAGGAGGGACGGTTAGGGTTAGGCACTAGAAGGGACAATTAGGGTTACGCACCAGGATGGACAGTTCGGGTTAGGCACCAGGAGGGAGGGTTAGGTACTAGGAGGGATGGTTAGGGTTAGGCACCAGGAGGGACAGTTAGGGTTAGGCACCAGGAGGGATGGTTAGGGTTAGGCACTAGGAGGGACAGTTAGGGTTAGGCACTAGGAGGGACAGTTAGGGTTAGGCACTAGGAGGGACAGTTAGGGTTAGGCACTAGGAGGGACAGTTAGGGTTAGGCACTAGGAGGGACAGTTAGGGTTAGGCACTAGGAGGGACAGTTAGGGTTAGGCACTAGGAGGGACAGTTAGGGTTAGGCACCAGGAGGGACGGTTAGGGTTAGGCACTAGGAGGGATCGTTAGGGTTAGGCACTAGGAGGGATGGTTAGGGTTAGGCACTAGGAGAGATGGTTAGGGTTAGGCACTAGGAGGGACAGTTAGGGTTAGGCATTAGGAGGGACGGTTAGGATTAGGCACTAGGAGGGACAGTTAGGGTTAGGCACCAGGAGGGACAGTTAGGGTTAGGTACCAGGAGGGATGGTTAGGGTTAGGCACTAGGAGAGATGGTTAGGCACTAGGAGGGACAGTTAGGGTTAGGCACTAGGAGGGACAGTTAGGGTTAGGCATTAGGAGGGACGGTTAGGATTAGGCACTAGGAGGGACAGTTAGGGTTAGGCACCAGGAGGGACAGTTAGGGTTAGGTACCAGGAGGGATGGTTAGGGTTAGGCACTAGGAGAGATGGTTAGGCACTAGGAGGGATGGTTAGGGTTAGGCACTAGGAGGGATGGTTAGGGTTAGGCACTAGGAGAGATGGTTAGGGTTAGGCACTAGGAGGGACAGTTAGGGTTAGGCACTAGGAGGGACAGTTAGGGTTAGGCACTAGGAGGGACAGTTAGGGTTAGGCACTAGGAGGGACAGTTAGGGTTAGGCACTAGGAGGGACAGTTAGGGTTAGGCACTAGGAGGGACAGTTAGGGTTAGGCACTAGGAGGGACAGTTAGGGTTAGGCACCAGGAGGGATGGTTAGGGTTAGGCACTAGGAGAGATGGTTAGGGTTAGGCACTAGGAGAGATGGTTAGGCACTAGGAGGGATGGTTAGGGTTAGGCACTAGGAGGGACGGTTAGGGTTAGGCACTAGGAGGGACAGTTAGGGTTAGGCACTAGGAGGGAGAGGTAGGGTTAGGCACTAGGAGGGATGATTAGGGTTAGGCACTAGGAGGGATGGTTAGGGTTAGGCACGAGGAGGGACAGTTAGGGTTAGGCACCAGGATGGACAGTTCGGGTTAGGCACCAGGAGGGAGGGTTAGGGTTAGGCACCAGGAGGGATCGTTAGGGTTAGGCACTAGGAGGGATGGTTAGGGTTAGGCACTAGGAGAGATGGTTAGGGTTAGGCACTAGGAGGGACAGTTAGGGTTAGGCACTAGGAGGGACAGTTAGGGTTAGGAACTAGGAGGGATGGTTAGGCACTAGGAGGGATGGTTAGGGTTAGGCACTAGGAGGTATGGTTAGGGTTAGGCACTAGGAGGGACAGTTAGGGTTAGGCACTAGGAGGGACGGTTAGGGTTAGGCATTAGGAGGGACGGTTAGAGTTAGGCACCAGGAGGGATGGTTAGGGTTAGGCACCAGGAGGGAAGGTTAGGGTTAGGCACCAGGAGGGATGGTTAGGGTTAGGCAACAGGAGGGATGGTTAGGGTTAGGCACTAGGAGGGATGGTTAGGGTTAGGCACTAGGAGGGATGGTTAGGGTTAGGCACTAGGAAGGATGGTTAGGGTTAGGCACTAGGAGGGACGGTTAGGGTTAGGCACTAGGAGGGACGGTTAGGGTTAGGCACCAGGAGGGATGGTTAGGGTTAGTCACCAGGAGGGAAGGTTAGGGTTAGGCACCAGGACGGAGGGTTAGGTACTAGGAGGGATGGTTAGGGTTAGGCACCAGGAGGGACAGTTAGGGTTAGGCACCAGGAGGGACAGTTAGGGTTAGGCACCAGGAGGGACAGTTAGGGTTAGGCACCAGGAGGGATGGTTAGGGTTAGGCACTAGGAGAGATGGTTAGGCACTAGGAGGGATGGTTAGGGTTAGGCACTAGGAGGGATGGTTAGGGTTAGGCACTAGGAGAGATGGTTAGGGTTAGGCACTAGGAGGGACAGTTAGGGTTAGGCACTAGGAGGGACAGTTAGGGTTAGGCACTAGGAGGGACAGTTAGGGTTAGGCACTAGGAGGGACAGTTAGGGTTAGGCACTAGGAGGGACAGTTAGGGTTAGGCACTAGGAGGGACAGTTAGGGTTAGGCACTAGGAGGGACAGTTAGGGTTAGGCACCAGGAGGGATGGTTAGGGTTAGGCACTAGGAGAGATGGTTAGGGTTAGGCACTAGGAGAGATGGTTAGGCACTAGGAGGGATGGTTAGGGTTAGGCACTAGGAGGGACGGTTAGGGTTAGGCACTAGGAGGGACAGTTAGGGTTAGGCACTAGGAGGGAGAGGTAGGGTTAGGCACTAGGAGGGATGATTAGGGTTAGGCACTAGGAGGGATGGTTAGGGTTAGGCACGAGGAGGGACAGTTAGGGTTAGGCACCAGGATGGACAGTTCGGGTTAGGCACCAGGAGGGAGGGTTAGGGTTAGGCACCAGGAGGGATCGTTAGGGTTAGGCACTAGGAGGGATGGTTAGGGTTAGGCACTAGGAGAGATGGTTAGGGTTAGGCACTAGGAGGGACAGTTAGGGTTAGGCACTAGGAGGGACAGTTAGGGTTAGGAACTAGGAGGGATGGTTAGGCACTAGGAGGGATGGTTAGGGTTAGGCACTAGGAGGTATGGTTAGGGTTAGGCACTAGGAGGGACAGTTAGGGTTAGGCACTAGGAGGGACGGTTAGGGTTAGGCATTAGGAGGGACGGTTAGAGTTAGGCACCAGGAGGGATGGTTAGGGTTAGGCACCAGGAGGGAAGGTTAGGGTTAGGCACCAGGAGGGATGGTTAGGGTTAGGCAACAGGAGGGATGGTTAGGGTTAGGCACTAGGAGGGATGGTTAGGGTTAGGCACTAGGAGGGATGGTTAGGGTTAGGCACTAGGAAGGATGGTTAGGGTTAGGCACTAGGAGGGACGGTTAGGGTTAGGCACTAGGAGGGACGGTTAGGGTTAGGCACCAGGAGGGATGGTTAGGGTTAGTCACCAGGAGGGAAGGTTAGGGTTAGGCACCAGGACGGAGGGTTAGGTACTAGGAGGGATGGTTAGGGTTAGGCACCAGGAGGGACAGTTAGGGTTAGGCACCAGGAGGGACAGTTAGGGTTAGGCACCAGGAGGGACAGTTAGGGTTAGGCACCAGGAGGGATGGTTAGGGTTAGGCACTAGGAGAGATGGTTAGGCACTAGGAGGGATGGTTAGGGTTAGGCACTAGGAGGGATGGTTAGGGTTAGGCACTAGGAGAGATGGTTAGGGTTAGGCACTACGAGGGACAGTTAGGGTTAGGCACTAGGAGGGACAGTTAGGGTTAGGAACTAGGAGGGATGGTTAGGCACTAGGAGGGATGGTTAGGGTTAGGCACTAGGAGGTATGGTTAGGGTTAGGCACTAGGAGGGACAGTTAGGGTTAGGCACTAGGAGGGACGGTTAGGGTTAGGCATTAGGAGGGACGGTTAGAGTTAGGCACCAGGAGGGATGGTTAGGGTTAGGCACCAGGAGGGAAGGTTAGGGTTAGGCACCAGGAGGGATGGTTAGGGTTAGGCAACAGGAGGGATGGTTAGGGTTAGGCACTAGGAGGGATGGTTAGGGTTAGGCACTAGGAAGGATGGTTAGGGTTAGGCACTAGGAGGGACGGTTAGGGTTAGGCACTAGGAGGGACAGTTAGGGTTAGGCACCAGGAGGGAGGGTTAGGCACCAGGACGGAGGGTTAGGTACTAGGAGGGATGGTTAGGGTTAGGCACCAGGAGGGACAGTTAGGGTTAGGCACCAGGAGGGACAGTTAGGGTTAGGCACCAGGAGGGACAGTTAGGGTTAGGCACCAGGAGGGATGGTTAGGGTTAGGCACTAGGAGAGATGGTTAGGCACTAGGAGGGATGGTTAGGGTTAGGCACTAGGAGGGATGGTTAGGGTTAGGCACTAGGAGAGATGGTTAGGGTTAGGCACTACAAGGGACAGTTAGGGTTAGGTACTATGAGGGACAGTTAGGGTTAGGCACTAGGAGGGATGGTTAGGCACTAGGAGGGACAGTTAGGGTTAGGCACCAGGAGGGATGGTTAGGGTTAGGCACTAGGAGAGATGGTTAGGCACTAGGAGGGATGGTTAGACACTAGGAGGGATGGTTAGGGTTAGGCACTAGGAGGGATGGTTAGGGTTAGGCTCTAGGAGGGACAGTTAGGGTTAGGCACTATGAGGGACAGTTAGGGTTAGGCTCTAGGAGGGACAGTTAGGGTTAGGCACTAGGAGAGATGGTTAGGCACTAGGAGGGATGGTTAGGGTTAGGCACCAGGAGGGATGGTTAGGGTTAGGCACCAGGAGGGATGGTTAGGGTTAGGCACTAGGAGGGACAGTTAGGGTTAAGCACTAGGAGGCACAGTTAGGGTTAGGCACTAGGAGGGATGGTTAGGGTTAGGCACTAGGAGGGATGGTTAGGGTTAGGCACTAGGAGGGACGGTTAGGGTTAGGCACTAGGAGGGACAGTTAGGGTTAGGCACCAGGAGGGAGGGTTAGGCACCAGGAGGGAGGGTTAGGTACTAGGAGGGACGGTTAGGGTTAGGCACCAGGAGGGACAGTTAGGGTTAGGCACCAGGAGGGACAGTTAGGGTTAGGCACCAGGAGGGACAGTTAGGGTTAGGCACCAGGAGGGACAGTTAGGGTTAGGCACCAGGAGGGATGGTTAGGGTTAGGCACTAGGAGAGATGGTTAGGCACTAGGAGGGATGGTTAGGGTTAGGCACTAGGAGGGATGGTTAGGGTTAGGCACTAGGAGAGATGGTTAGGGTTAGGCACTACGAGGGACAGTTAGGGTTAGGTACTATGAGGGACAGTTAGGGTTAGGCACTAGGAGGGATGGTTAGGCACTAGGAGGGACAGTTAGGGTTAGGCACCAGGAGGGATGTTTAGGGTTAGGCACTAGGAGAGATGGTTAGGCACTAGGAGGGATGGTTAGACACTAGGAGGGATGGTTAGGGTTAGGCACTAGGAGGGATGGTTAGGGTTAGGCTCTAGGAGGGACAGTTAGGGTTAGGCACTATGAGGGACAGTTAGGGTTAGGCTCTAGGAGGGACAGTTAGGGTTAGGCACTAGGAGGGATAGTTAGGCACTAGGGGGGATGGTTAGGGTTAGGCACTAGGAGGGATGGTTAGGGTTAGGCACTAGGAGGGATGGTTAGGGTTAGGCACTATCAGGTATGGTTAGATTTAGGCACTAGAAGGGATGGTTAGGGTTAGGCACTAGGAGGGACGGTTAGGGTTAGGCACTAGGAGGGACGGTTAGGGTTAGGCACTAGGAGGGATGGTTAGGGTTAGGCACTAGGAGGGACGGTTAGGGTTAGGCACTAGGAGGTATGGTTAGGGTTAGGCACTAGGAGGTATGGTTATGGTTAGGCACTAGGAGGGATGGATAGGGTTAGGCACTAGGAGGGACGGTTAGGCATTAGGAGGTATGGTTAGAGTTAGGCACCAGGAGGGATGGTTAGGCACTAGGAGGGATGGTTAGGGTTAGGCACTAGGAGGGATGGTTAGGGTTAGGCACCAAGGGGAGGGTTAAGGTGAAGGTTAGGGTTAGAAAAAAAACAAACAAACATGTTGACCATTTTTTTTCCGACCATTTCAATGTCAACCTTTGACCCCGGCTACCATTTGTACTGGTCTATCTTCATCCATATCGACCTTTTGCCCCTGTCTACCTTTTGACTGTCTAACATTCGGTGTCTATGTAGACATTGTCTATCTCTTTACTTTAGATCTTTTATACCAAACCCCCATAATAAAAAATACTAATAAAGTAAAATGAACTGCATGTCCCAAAGTTCCCTGGGCATCCACATAGGCAGCATGTTCGCCCCTGGAACTGTACTGTACTTTACACTGCAAATACAGGTGAACTTTAATCCCCCCTAATGACTAACCCTAATCCCAATACTAACTGTCGGGATGCTGGCTCCGGGATTCTGACTGGTATCGGGATTCAGACGTCGGCATTCTGAGCACCGGAATCCAACAGCCGGGATATGAATTACAGCCCCAATAAAGTTATGGTATATTACAATAGAGCTCCCTTACACTCCAATAATACCAGGACAGCAAACCCGGAAATGTTTATTGTGTATATATACTGTAGCTCTTATATTATGCAGGGGTGTCTGCAGCAGTATTAAAAGGGCAATAATATGGTTTTGTATGTAATATTATTATATTAGTGCCCCTCTAAGTACAGCGTCTGCTTTGAGCATATTTACCCCAAGACTCTGGGTCCTGATTCAGCAGCGTACACAATAGCGATTACAGACGCAGTCGAGCGATTGTTTGCCATTGCGCATGTATACAAGCCGCAGAGATGGCGCTGCAATCACGGACGCACAAAGGAATCCATCGCAAAGTGAGTGACAGGCTGTTAGCTTTTGGAGGTGGCGACATGGGGGGGAGGGTCAGGAGAATGCAGGCGTGCCTGTCCGTATGAACGCCATTTCATGGACATGCATAAATTAGCCACTGCGATTGCATATACCGCTTGAGTACTCACTGCGTACAAAGAGACTTGCAGCTTCTGCGGCTGCTCAGACCTGGTGTTGCATGTTGGGCTGATGTGCGTTGATGGCATCGATGTATTCGCAGGTTGGGCGGATATGAGAAAGCAGCAGTGGGCGCCCCTATGCCGGATGTGCTTCGCCAAGCATTGGCATATTTTCACAGCTGCGTTCTGTACAAATTTACAGCTGTGACCACAATTGCTTGCAGTGCTGAATTAGGACCTCTAGCCATTGTTCTTCAATACGACCACAAGAGGGCAGCACATGTTCAATAAATATTATCTATATGTAAATGTAGCTCAGGGACAAGCCCAGCACAGGGATGGTTCAGAAATAAAAGGCATCAAATGATTTCCATTTATAGTATACATACAACCATGAAATACATATGCACCACCCTGCTATTCTATAACTTACGGGGCTCATTTAGGGGGAGATGTATTAAGCCTTCTGAATAGTGAAGAAGTAGACAGTTAGAGAAGTTTCCCATAGCAACCAATCCGCTTCTAGCTAGCATTTATCACATACATTCTATAAAATGATCGGTGGAAACTGATTGGTTCCTATGGGAAACTTATCCACTCTTTAGAAGGTGATTGATACATGATCTCCCCCTTGGCGTTGCATGTAAGTGACATACAGTAACTCTGTGTCCTGGGCATACGCATAACTTGCTGCCATATTTTTGGTTGCACTTACGGCCCTTTCGGGCAGATGTACTAAGCTCTGAGAAATGATAAAGTGCAGAGTGATAAATGACCAACCACTCAGCTCCTAACTGTCGTGCTACAGGCTGTGTTTGAAAAATGACAGTTAGGAGCTGATTGGTTGGTCGTTTATCACTCTCCACTTGATCACTTCCTAGAGCTTCATATATCTGCCCCCTTGTGCCATGAGAGGCAGATCAGGTGTGCCAAGTGCCATACAGTAATCGTGTGCGGATGCAGGTTAGCAAGGCTCCTGTAAGGTAACTCCTGTGTTTAATAGGGTAATCCTTAGATACACCTTTTAGGAGGCCCTACAGTGTGTTGTGCAACAAATATATTGTGTGAATAGAAGGGCTCTTTACAGTATTTCCACCTAGTGGTCAAAAGCGGTTTTGCATCCGTTGGGAACATTTCTTCTCCCAAAGACCAAATGAAGCTGGGATAAGTCTTTACTGTCTACTTACTAGGCAAGCAGTTTATCTGCGGTTCCTCCCATACACCATCCGATTGGCACTTGATGATGGGAGAATTGCGCTGGACAAAACCGTCGTCACAGCGGTATCCCACCACCGAACTGATCTGGTATCTTGTTTTCGGTCTGCCGTATGTAGAGGCGTTGCCCACTTCAGGGGGAGAGCCGCAGAACACTGGGGGAAACAAGGACACAGAAGACCATGAGCACATCATGCAAGGGGAAATGATCTACGCAAAGTTCATACTGTATACCTTCTCACGTCTGTCTCATTGAGGAACTACTATCTAGGCTATGGGTGTTACAATAGGTGCCCCCCCCCCAGCTGTTGAAGAATTGCACATCCCAGCATGCCTTGCCACAGTTTTGCTATTTGGCCATGCTAAAACTGTTGCAAGGCATGCCGGGAATTGTAGTTCAGCAACAGCAGGAGTGACGCTTATTGCCCACCCCTGACTAGGCCAATATTTTGGGATCATCACAGCCGGACGTGGTTCTCCAAGGTCGATTTCTTTGGCTTTTAAACTTACGTTAACCCTTGGACATAATGAAAATACTACGATGTGGTCCATCTGCTTGCTGTTACTCTTACCCAGGCCCATTTTGCAGGTGTACGGGAGGTGATAGTTACATGGGACGTCACTCCACGAACCACCGTCGTGCCATCCCATTACCACGCAGTCTTCACCGGACAGGAAGTAGCTGTCAGGCTGTCCCTGGTTCCAGTTCTCGTACAGCTGCGGCCCCAGGGTTAGCGAGCAGAGAATGAAAGGTACACCGTTAATAATGCTGTCTGTTAGTAGCTCTTAGCAATGTAATAGCGACACCTATTGGCGGTGACCATAAACTGCACTTCACCAAATAAAACAGCTGTAGATCTGTCCATATAATTTCTATGACATCCCAGCAATAGGAGTGCTCAAGGTCTTAAAATTGGTAAAGAGCTTTAAGAGTAGATCTCCTCTAGGCGAGAGGATCTAATGAGTACTAATGTAATAGCGACACCTATAGGCGGTGACAATAAACTGCACTTCATCAAATAAAACAGCTGTAGATCTGTCCATATAATTTCTATGATTCCCAGCAATAGGAGTGCTCAAGGTCTTAAAATTGGTAAGGAGCTTTAAGAGTAGATCTCCTATAGGCGAGAGGATCTAATGAGTACTACTGCTCCATTACCCAGTGGTGATTCAAGTTTTATAGGACTTCTGGTGAGTTTTAGTTCTGTCCTGTTCATTTCCTGATCAAAAGAAAGGAGAAATTCCTTTAGTAAATGAGCAATAGCTTCGGACACCCAGACTGAGAACATGACAGATCTGTAAGTCTGACAGTGGTGATCGTCTTCCGTATCCTCTAACTAACTGAGGCGAGTAGTTTGGCACCAAAAACCAATCTGGGTCCTAGTATTACGATAATGCTCCCAACTCTTTATGAATGAACCAGTCAACGTCTTATTAAATGCAGAGTACATATTTTAACAGTATGCTTCTAGTCCCAACCCCTTCAGTCTAGAATACATATACATACATTCTATAACAAGACTGAAAAAAAAAACTAGGTCCTTTCTTGTGACTCACATTTCAAAAACGCCCATCTCCATAGCAACACTCTACCGACAAACATGAAGGCAACCAATGGACTACTTGGTGGTGCAATTAGAAAAAAAAAAAAGTGCGGCAACTCGGTAACAACCAATCGTGTTTTTCCTCTGATCAGTCTAGTGCAGGCTAGCGTGCACCGTGGCTCTCCATCTGCTAGGGCATGCTGGAATTTGTAGTTCATAAACCGTTGCAGAGCCACAGGTATGGCTGTAGGCTATTATTTTCTAGCCTAATAAAAGGACACACTGCACCATATCTTTAAATAAATATTCAGCACATGTCAATGTTGAAGCTGCTGCTATATCCATCTCTTACCAGGGGATTTCCGTCCGACCACTGGAAGTCTCCTTCTATCGTCCTGTCATTTAGGCCCGTCCACTGGTATTCCCTGTACTGGTCTGCGGGAACAGTGATAAGCTACAATTATTTAACTGCCTATATGATATATGATATCTGGTAACTTGGAGTGTGGCGCGATGGTTATAGTGCTCCTGCCCACCCTCTGTGGCGCAGCCTTATGATGGTATGCGCTCAGGGGTCGCAGTGGAACTAAAGCCCTGTTACAGGGCTGTGCTTAACCATTGTGTAAAATATTTTTATATAAAGATATAAACTATATTTCATTATTTTGATGTGTCTTGAATTTGTTCTGCCATATCAGTATATTTCATTTATATAAGTGCATTTCCACCAGTGGCGGTATCGCTGATCTGCCACTTACATAACCACTGGAGGCACATCGGTTAATTATTGAGCTTTTGAGTAAACCCAAAAGGTATTTCTACCCTGCTTCCTAGATCTCTTTCCTTCTTGTTATGTTAAATTAAGACAAGATTGTACTGGTCACTTTTGGTCAATCTATATCTCCTTAGTTTAGGGCAACTTGAGTTCTTTGCATAAGGCCCTCACCTCCTTGATACTAATTGTCCTGGCGTTATGACATTATGACCTTTTAATCTGCATGTACATCCTCTACTACTACTTTTAATAATACTTACTGAACGTCCTGAAACATCTTCTCATAGATTACCTGGAATGCCAGATCCATCTGTAATAAACTGGGCCCCATCCACAACCTTACTGTCACGACCAGGGTTTTCCGGCATAGGGGATGACGGGTATTACCTGTGAGGGCGCTGTGGCATGGTCCTTCCGGCGGAGGGGCTGGTGTCTGGCGGCAGGCGTTGGCTGTGCGGTGTTCCGCAGGCACTTCGTCATTCTGGCTGGGGTAAGCCTGGTGATGTTTCCATTCCATTCTGGTATGGGCGCCGCCATCTTGCTTCTGGTCATGTGACTTAGTTGCTCCAATCCTGGCATGTCACATGCTCTCTCCGACCATTCACGATCCTGCACGGTGTACTTAAGGGAGTTCAGAGCTCGCCATAGTTGCCAGTGCAATGTGTTACAGTGCATGCTGTGAGAGAGTTCCTGTGCTCTTGCTGGATTCCAGCTTCTAAGCAGCCTGCATCGCTCTGCCTGCTCCCAGCCTCCTGCTGGAACCACCCTGCACCTTCAATTAACCCTCTACCTGCCAAAAGACCTGAGTGTGCAGTTAACCCTGTACCTACACTGCCTCAATTTACCTGGCTCTCTGTTGGCTCATATCACAGCTGATCCAGTTTCTACACTGAGCCATCTCACTACAACTCTCCACTTAACTCAACTGCTACTACTAATCAAATTACTCCATAACCTCCCTGGATTTCATCTCACCAGTGTCAATCAATAAACTGTCATCCTGTCTGCAGCCTTGCAGAGACCATTTGGATTACAAAGACTTTTTAGTTCTACCACTACCTGGACATTACCCATCCATACTTCACTACAGTTCTAGTCATCACTTCCCTCTCTCTATTTTGGACTTCATCTGTGTAGATGTCTGCAAGTTCACTCATTAAAAAACCCACTTTTCAGTTTAAGTCTGTTCAGGTGTCTGCTCCTGTTACTACCCTGGGTCCACAACAAACCCAGATCCTAACACTTATCATCTCTGAAGTCCCTTAACCTCCTCATTATCACTAAGCCTGATACCTCTGCTCCAGCAGCTCTCTCCTACTGGAGCCTCTTTCACCCACTGTAACTAGACCGCTAACCAACCAGATTGTGGTGTGGGCGTCCTTTTCTCCTCCAACTGTGCTTTCCGTGTGACTCTGCCCAATCCTTCCTTCTCATTTTCCTCTTTCCAGGCCAAATCTTTTAGTCTCTTCTTCCCTTCGCATTGACAACGGCTCAAACACCAATGCTGCCGAACTTCTCTTCCTCCTTTCCTTCTTGGACTTGTCACAATAGTTATTCTCCCCCAGCCATAGCCTCTCCTTCTCCCACTTCTGACTTCTCTAAATCTCCTTCCCACTATGCAAACACCACCTCCTCTCCTTTCATGGTGGTATATGACACTCCCTGCTGCATTTGCAATCCCAGCACTGCAACCGAGGTAGCAGACTGGAATCATCATCATGACCATTGGTCGCGATGGTGATGGCCCCGGGCCCCTGGTCAGCTGAGTAAGCCTCAACTCGCTCAGGCTGGCCGGCTAGGCCAGGAATCTGTGTCAATGGACGCAGTCCCTGGTCTTACCACTCCCGGAAATTGGGGCAGACATGCCGCGTTTCCGGGAGTGCCGGCCGTCCCCACCCCTGAATTGCCCTTAAATGCTCTGCTTGTCAATCAGGCAGGGGTTGCATGCGATCACACAGAACCCGTTCTGCACATTCACAGAACGGGTCCTGTGTAAGCGCAGATTCCCGATAATTGCAACAAATAAAGAATATTTATAAGATTCCTAACTCCCAATTATTTTATACCTACAAGCTAGACATTCTATCTACTGCAAGTTGCCCTCTGGTTCATATAGCTCGTTAATAGACCTGTCCACTCCATCCCCCTTAAATTTACTTTTTACATTAGTCTCCAATAAAAAGATATTTATACAAACTGTATTACCTAATGTTGTACTGGGCCTAAGGAAACATGTCTGGTCATCCTGGAATCAGGATTTTCCAGACTTTGACTTTTCGGAACGCATTATGACCACAATTCCATCTGTTATGAATTGGGTAAGCTTAGCTAAAATGCAGGAAAGTCATATGAAGTTCTTTAACAGGCAGTGGCGTCCCTCCGCGCAGTGACACCCGATGCGGGGAGGGTTGTAGTGCCAGGCCCCTCACACTTCAAACTTCCCCTCTTCTGGCTCCTGCTCTGTCCATCCCACCATCGAGCTCTTCACTCTTCTGTTCCGCACTCAATGCCCATTTGATCCTATCCCTTCCCACCTCCTATGCTCCCCCTCCTCTAGTGTCTGCCTCCACCTCGCCCACATCTTGAGTCTCTCCCTCACTGGACCCCACCTCCCTAACTCACCTCTCTATCTCCCTCCTTCCATTTGCTTCCATATTTCTTGAGAGACATGTCTTCCCATTGACTTGCCACTTTATTGTCTAAAAACTCCTTCTTTGACCATCTGCAATTCGACTTTTGCCCCTTCCGCTCTACTGAACTCAACCTCCTCCTCCTCCTGCACCTCTACCTTTATGTCATGGGTATTTGCAAACATTAGGGGGTTGTATATTTTTTTGGACCTTTGGCTCTGACAATCAGCCTGATTCAGAGGTGGAAGAACTGCTGATGTTGTACGTAGTGGGTAGTTTTGGCTAAGGTGCTTGCATCTATATCGCACAGTGCTTGTGTCCTGATTGTGTTCATATGGAGTCACAGTTGTAGTTACAGACTTACACAGGGAAAAGTGTAGTGGGCATCCCCAGGTGGTAACGGGGGAGGTATCTTAGCGCGCACACAGCAATGGTCTGTGTTATGGGAGTGTCATGCCTTTGCCGGTAAAAATAATAGCATATACAGGCGCCCAACAGCTAACATAGGAGACTACACTTGAATGGAGAAATTGCACCTGCCGTAGGGCTGGTGGAAGTGTCGATGGTGCCACCAATAGGGTGTCTAGAGACGCACCAAGCGGTAGTACAGCGTGCACAGGCACAGAAAAGTGGGCGTCTCAGTCCTTGCACACTCAGACGCACGGACGTGCACAAGGGAAGAACGTTATATCGACATTTCCATAAAGTCGCAAGTGGGCAACTGCAAATGAAATCAGCCCCAATGTATCCATTGATATCAAGCCCCTGTTTATACAGCCACCCTCTACCAGAGCCATTATATTGTACGGGCATCATCAGCATAAGTAAGATGGGCAGCAGGGGTCTAGAAGAGGACGACACGCACACAAAATCAATAGGTCTTAAGCAAGCGTAGTAACATTTATACAGAAGCTTAGAAAGTGCCTGCAAATGAATATTATTGTAAATGAGTCTCTCAGTGTTGACATTAGACAAGTGAATGTGCAAATAAGAGCAGTGCAAGTGTGCAGGTAGTTCAGCAATGGTAGATGGAATTGGAAAATAAGAAGAACAATGCAGGTTGTACTATGCATTCAGTATTACAACACACTATAAAGATGTCCCTCACTGTCTGGAGCCAGCACTTACTATTCACAAACTCCTGCTCTTCAGGGGTCACGATGCTCATCAGGTGACTCCCATAATGGCGGCAGTCGGTCTCCGCTTCTTCCCAGCTTTTACGGGTGTAAAAATGCTTGTAGCAAAATCCTTGGAATGTGTCCCAGCCATCCAGACACTTGTCTACATCTGACCGGAAACAGTGATAATGAGCAATGAAAGGGGTTGTGGAATATTGCGGAGGTGGCAATGGCAAAAGTCCCTTAGACAAAATGGAAAGGAAAGGGAAAAGGGGAAAATCGATGCACTGACCTGTAGTAGTATAGGTATAATTAATCACACATATAACCACTGTTCCCTTTTCATATAAAAAGTATAATGTATCGGGTAGTGGAGGTGCTCACTAGAGGAAAAAACTGGGTTGAGAAAAGAAGAAAAAAAGAAACTATTTGGTGAGCACTCTAATGGAATATGAATAAATTAAAACATTGCTATACATACTGGTGTGATTTCATTAATACAATTGAAGTATAATATGTATATTATGTTGCTTCAGATGTTCGCCGCTTGTTCGATGTATTAATTATTTGAAATATATAATAATGTTTCGTATTTGACTACCCATTGCATTAATCACTGATTAAAGAGGTCTTTTTGAGATAGGATGCTCGTCTCAATTAGTATAGATCTATAGACCCCTCTACTAACCTTTTAATGAATTTGGGTACTTTCATGTTAAATGTTGTATGTCTATTTTTCATTTTTTTGTCATAGATATATTAGTGTCTATTAATAAAAGTTATGTTTTAATTTATTCATATTACATTAGAGTGCTCACCAAATAGAGTTTCTTTTTTTCTTCTTTTCTCAAAAGTCCCTTAGACCCTGGTGCAGAAACTAGGCCAGGACCACATTCACATCTCACCACCAACCTCTGCTAATAACACCCACCAGCACCTGGCCTAATAACACCCACCAGCACCTCACCTAATAACACCCACCAGCACCTGGCCTAATAGCACCCACCAGCACGTGGCCTAATGACACCCAGCAGCACCTGGCCTAATGACACCCAGCAGCACCTGGCCTAATGACACCCAGCAGCACCTGGCCTAATGACACCCACCAGTACCTCGCCTAATGACACCCACCAGTACCTCGCCTAATAACACCCACCAGCACCTCGCCTAATAACACCCACCAGCACCTCAGCTAATAATACCCACCAGCACCTCACCTAATAATACCCATCACCACCTCACCTAATAATACCCACCACCGCCTCACCTAATAATACCCACCACCGCCTCACCTAATAATACCCGCCACCTCAGCTAATTACACCCACCAGCACCTCACCTAATTATACCCACCACCACCTCACCTAATAATACCCACCAGCACCTCACCTAATAACACCCACCACCACCTCAGCTAATACCCACCACCACCTCACCTAATAATACCCACCAGCACCTCACCTAATAACACCCACCAGCACCTCACCTAATACCCACCACCACCTCACCTAATAATACCCACCACCTCAGCTAATTACACCCACCAGCACCTCACCTAATAACACCCACCAGCACCTCACCTAATACCTACCACCACACCTAATAATACCCACCACCACCTCACCTAATAATACCCACCACCGCCTCAGCTAATAATACCCGCCACCTCAGCTAATTACACCCACCAGCACCTCACCTAATTATACCCACCAGCACCTCACCTAATTATACCCACCAGCACCTCACCTAATACCCACCACCAACTCACCTAATAATACCCACCAGCACCTCACCTAATAACACCCACCACCACCTCACCTAATACCCACCACCACCTCAGCTAATTACACCCACCAGCACCTCACCTAATTACACCCACCAGCACCTCACCTAATACCCACCACCACCTCACCTAATAATACCCACCAGCACCTCAGCTAATAACACCCACCAGCACCTCACCTAATAATACCCACCACCACCTCACCTAATAATACCCACCAGCACCTCACCTAATAATACCCACCAGCACCTCACCTAATAACACTCACCACCACCTCACCTAATAATACCCACCACCACCTCACCTAATAATACCTCACCTAATTACACCCACCAGCACCTCACCTAATAATACCCACCACCACCTCACCTAATAATACCCACCAGCACCTCACCTAATAACACTCACCAGCACCTCACCTAATAATACCCATCAGCACCTCACCTAATAATACCTCACCTAATTACACCCACCAGCACCTCACCTAATAATACCCACCACCACCTCACCTAATAATACCCACCAGCACCTCACCTAATAACACTCACCACCACCTCACCTAATAATACCCACCAGCACCTCACCTAATAATACCCACCAGCACCTCACCTAATTACACCCACCAGCACCTCACCTAATAATACCCACCAGCACCTCACCTAATAATACCCACCAGCACCTCACCTAATAATACCTCACCTAATTACACCCACCACCACCTCACCTAATAATACCCACCAGCACCTCACCTAATAATACCCACCAGCACCTCACCTAATTACACCCACCAGCACCTCACCTAATAATACCCACCAGCACCTCACCTAATAATACCCACCAGCACCTCACCTAATAATACCCACCAGCACCTCACCTAATTACACCCACCAGCACCTCACCTAATAATACCCACCACCACCTCACCTAATAATACCCACCAGCACCTCACCTAATTACACCCTCCACCACCTCAGCTAATTACACCCACCAGCACCTCACCTAATTACACCCACCAGCACCTCACCTAATAATACCCACCAGCACCTCACCTAATAATACCCACCAGCACCTCACCTAATAATACCCACCAGCACCTCACCTAATAATACCCACCAGCACCTCACCTAATTACACCCACCAGCACCTCACCTAATAATACCCACCACCACCTCACCTAATAATACCCACCAGCACCTCACCTAATAATACCCACCACCACCTCACCTAATAATACCCACCAGCACCTCACCTAATTACACCCTCCACCACCTCAGCTAATTACACCCACCAGCACCTCACCTAATAATACCCACCACCACCTCACCTAATAATACCCACCAGCACCTCACCTAATAATACCCACCACCACCTCACCTAATAATACCCACCAGCACCTCACCTAATTACACCCTCCACCACCTCAGCTAATTACACCCACCAGCACCTCACCTAATAATACCCACCACCACCTCACCTAATAATACCCACCACCACCTCACCTAATAATACCCACCAGCACCTCACCTAATTACACCCTCCACCACCTCAGCTAATTACACCCACCAGCACCTCACCTAATTACACCCACCAGCACCTCACCTAATAATACCCACCACCACCTCACCTAATAATACCCACCAGCACCTCACCTAATAATACCCACCACCACCTCACCTAATAATACCCACCAGCACCTCACCTAATTACACCCTCCACCACCTCAGCTAATTACACCCACCAGCACCTCACCTAATAATACCCACCACCACCTCACCTAATAATACCCACCAGCACCTCACCTAATAATACCCACCACCACCTCACCTAATAATACCCACCAGCACCTCACCTAATTACACCCTCCACCACCTCAGCTAATTACACCCACCAGCACCTCACCTAATAATACCCACCACCACCTCACCTAATAATACCCACCAGCACCTCAGCCTCTAATAATAACTCCCATTGGTGGAGCTTATTCACCATCTTCGATTAAGATTTTTTTTTTTTTGGTCTACCTTCCTACTTGGCCCACAATGTGTGTATAAGTGTGTGAGTCAGTATGACAGACAGTACATGATGTCCCAGCTCACTTGCAGATGACAGAGACATACACATAGTTCCCTCCACACTCACTTATTTCACAGACTTTTCCAAAATAGCCTGGCAAACACAAACAGCGGAAGTCACCATCGTCTTCCTCGACGCAGGTTCCTCCATTCTCGCAAGGGTTGGGGTAGCAGTCATCTACAACACAAGGGACAATGGGAAGCTACGAATGTGCTCAGAGACATGGACAACAGTACAATGCATCTACTGACATGCCACTCTGTGACAGCGCCATCTACTGTACACAACATGCCACTCTGTGACAGCGCCATCTACTGTACACAACATGCCACTCTGTGACAGCGCCATCTACTGTACACAACATGCCACTCTGTGACAGCGCCATCTACTGTACACAACATGCCACTCTGTGACAGCGCCATCTACTGGTGGCAGCAATGTGAGGCTTATTATATAACCGGTGCACAACTATGACCAACTGTATCCCTCTTTTTCTGCTTGGCAGAATCTATTCTTGTAGTAGAGAAGGTTTATTGAAGACTATTCAAAAAAAATTGCACTGTCACCAAATGCTGCATGACATGATGGGAATACTAGGGGCCCATTTATCAAAGTGCATTTGAGGTAAATTCCCCGAAAACACCTGTTTTCGGGGGTTTACCTCAAATACTTAGTATCCCCCGAATGTATGAAGGAGGGACCGCAGCAGGTATCTCCGATACCTGCTGCGATCCCTCCATTGCCGCCGGCAGCCGCCTCCCCCATAGGTTTCTGCGATGCTGCCAAATGTATCAATATCAGGAATGCGAAGCATTCCAGATATTGGCCCCAGCAACTAACGCTATCTAAAGATAGCGTTAGCCGCTGTTTCCTATGGGCACTTACCGCATATCAGCGGGACTGCGCATGCGCAGAAGCCCCGACTGCCCTCCGGAGACATCGCAGGGACGGGCTCTTTTCGGAGCCCGTCTCCCTGCATGTCCCGGATAATACATCCGGCAGATAGGATCGCATTTTGCAATGCGATCAGGGGCGGTACTGCATGCCCTGATCGCATTGCAAAATGTGATCATTAATAAATGGACCCCCTAGTCCCATGGCTGCCTACTCTCCCGAATGTACGGGAGACTCGCTGATTTCACTAAGCTCTCACTGACTATATAGAGCAGGGGTGGCCAACCCGCTGCTCTATTTTGTTTAAAAAATGCGGCTCCCATCACTGGAACAGGGATCCCTGGTCTCTGAAGCGATCAGAGACAGAAGCCTATGATCGCTTCAGAGGCCAGCGTTCCCAGTGATGCATTGCGCGGGTGACGTCATCGGCGCAATGCATGTGAGGAGCCTGCCCTCCGCGCCTGCGGGATCTAGATTCCAGTCAGAGCGAGGTAGCGGCAGCGGGAGGGAGCTAGCGCGGGAGCCAAAGCGTGAGCCAACGCGGACAAGTAAGTACTGGGCTGGGGGCACTGCTTTAGGGGGCACAAAGACAGGGGTCACTGCTTAAGGTGCACTATAAGGGGCACAACTACAGGGGGCACTGCTTAAGGGGCACAAATTTCAGGGGGCATTGCTGAAGGGGCACAAATGCAGGGGGCACTGCTGAAGGGGCACTACTTTTGGGGCACAAATACAGGGGGCACTGCTGAAGGGGCACTACTTTTGGGGCACAAATACAGGGGGCACTGCTTAAGGGGCACAAATGCAGGGGGGCATTGCTGAAGGCACAAATGAGGGGGAACTGCTGAAGGGGAACTACTTTTGGGGCACAAATACAGGGGGCACTGCTTAAGGGGCACAAATGCAGAGGGGCATTGCTGAAGGCACAAATGAGGGGGAACTGCTGAAGGGACACTACTTTTGGGGCACAAATACAGGGGGCACTGCTTAAGGGGCACAAATTTCAGGGGCACTGCTAAAGGCACAAATGCAGGGGCACTACTTTTGGGGCACAAATACAGGGGGTACTGCTTAAGGATCATAAATGCAGGGGGAATTGCTGAAGGGGCACAAATACAGGGGTCACTGAAACATGAGGGGCCACTGCAGTGGTATGGGAGGCTGCAATGACACAAGAATGTGGGCTGGAATGGCAAAGGATGGGGCTGGACTAACAAATGGAGGAGCTGAAATGTGTATTAATGTGGATCTGGCTGGTTTCAGTGTATTTTATGTGGATCTGGCTTTTTCCAATGTTTTCTATATTGCTCTGGCTTTTTCTTTCACTGCAACAGTTACCTCCATGGCGAATGTGTGAACGTGTGCGCTAACAGCGCGAATTACTGTGAAGTCAGAATACTGTGACGTTTGAGGAACCCTCCTAGACTTGACACTGCATCAAGGTAAGAGCTGTGGTTGTTTCTTTTCTTTTATGTGGAAGTGGCTTTCTTTCAGTGTATTTTATGTGGATCTGTTTTGTTTCTGTGCATTTTATGTGGATCTGGTTTGTTTCTGTGCATTTTATGTGGATCTGGCTTGTTTCTGTGCATTTTATGTGGATCTGGTTTGTTTCTGTGCATTTTATGTGGATCTGGCTTGTTTCTGTGCATTTTATGTGGATCTGGTTTGTTTCTGTGCATTTTATGTGGATCTGGTTTGTTTCTGTGCATTTTATGTGGATCTGGTTTGTTTCTGTGCATTTTATGTGGATCTGGCTTGTTTCTGTGCATTTTATGTGAACGTGGCTATTTCAATGTTATCTATATTGCTCTGGCTTTTTCTTTCACTTCAACAATGAAAAATGTATATTGGGAAGATTATGTAAAATGTGTATTTTCAATGTTCTGGGCTCGCCCCCAGCGTGACTAAAAACGGGGGTGTGACACCAGGTCATACTCCTGCAAAAGTCATGCCAAAGGCGTGCGCACAAAAATGGTGCGTGGCCTTGTGACAACTGGGCCACGCCCTATTTTTGCATGCTATCGGCTCTTTCGCTGGACTACATATGTTTTTGGCTCTTTGCCTCCGGCTGGTTGGTCACCCCTGATTTAGAGTGTAAACCAGCCTCTCAAATCCACCCACCTCACTGGGCAAGTGGACTGCCCGGATGTTTCCACAAGTTTTTCGATGAATCACGTAATTGTGGTCCTGCCCGCCATTGCCCCATACAGCATATCACGCCATTGAGCCGTGTGATAACGCAATTCATGACAACACAATTCACCCTCCCCCGCACACCTCCCAATTGAGATTTCTCGGAGAGCTATAGTAAACTATTGGTAAGTTCTGCGCGAGTAGTGCTTCAAGGTTCATAGCAACAATGCTGCAAATAAAGGCCCCCATACATCAGAGATTGATTGCAGCAATCGTGCAAATTGCAATCGATTGTTTATAAAAAATCTTTCCCTCTTTCAATCGATAGCAGATTGCAGAATTGCCACAATCGATTGAAAAGGGAAAGATTTTTATACACAATCGATTGCTGCAATCAATCTCTGATGTATGGGGCCTTTACACTACTAGGCAGATGTGCCTTTATTCTGTATTGTTCAGACCTAAAACTGGCTTGGTTGCTATAGATTTGGGAATGTTTGTGGTATTATGACAATGTTTCTAGTGCCTGTATCCACATCCGTTCCCCTCTATTCATGAACGAAAGTTTCCAAACTGTTCCTCGTAAATAATTTGTAGTATTTAGCATTAGACTGGGCAGGTTTTGCACAAAATTTTACCACAATTTCACTCACCTCTACATTTTATCATAAAAGTATATTGTATTATTATTCATTTCCGAGCTGTACTCAGGCGTGTTTACATAATATCACCAGTGTAAAAGAGCGACACAAACTGTCGCATAACGCTAAAATCTGTAACGGAATGGTTTCTTGCATTGGAAATGTAAAATGGAGCAAACCAATTTAAATCTGGTGTCGGTAGCTGAAACCTTTGCATGCTTGTTGGCAAAGCCCATTTAATGGGGGCAGACACTTCTGTAACAAAGGAAGTTGCTTTTGGTGTGATATGCCTCCGGCAACCATGCATGCCATCACTGCACACTGCCACAATGACATAGAACACAGGGTCTCAAACTCGGTCCTCAGGACCCCAAACAGTGCGTGTTTTCCAGGTCTCTTTACAGCATCGCATTTGAAATAATTAGCTCCATCTGTGGGTCTTTTAAATTGTGTCAGTAAAGCTGCATACACACACACACACAACGATTTTGTTACTAACGATTTTATAAACGATTTTCTGTCAGATTATCTGTCAGATTTTTTAAAGTGTAATGAACGATTTTTATGAACTACAAACGATTTTTGCATATTCCCTTAATGAAAATCGTTCAGTTGACAAGTCTGACTGAACTACAAATGTGAACGCGCATGAACGATAATCGTTCATTGACTCAGAAAGTGAACGATTTTTTTAAACGATATCGTTTAACGATAATCGTTCGAGAAATCGTTGTGTGTGTATGCAGCTTTAGTAATGACTACACCTGTGCACCTGCTGGGTGTCCTGGAAGATGTGAACTGTGTGAGGTCCTGAGGACCGAGTTTGAGAACCACTGGTATATAAGACCAGAGTGGGAGGGGCCTGTTTATTGATTGCACATGATTGACAGAGAGATTAGCCATGGAATGTGGAAAACAGAATTATAAAGTGGTAATACGAGATCTGGGTGGTCAAAATCCCAACACAGGCATCCCGACAGGGTTATGATACCGACAACCCCCTCCCCGGAGTCAGTATGATTCTATGGTTCTAATCCCGACAGCGGCAGCCCGTCAGAGGTGAAAATCCCGATGGTCCTTTTTGGTAACTATCGCTAACCTAATTTCCTCCCCCCCTAACCCTCCCTTAGGGGTGCCTAACCCTAACCTCCCCCCAAGTGCCTAAACCTAACCCCCCCTTCCCCGCAGAATAACCCTCCGGGGGTGTGCCTAACCCTAACCTCCACCCGGGATAACTAACACTAACCCCCCCTTCCCCTAGCCTAACCCTAACCCTCCCGGGGTGGTGCCTATCCCTAAGTCCCCCCCCCGGGAGCCCCTAACCTAACCCTCCCCCCCGCGGTTGTCCGTCCGCGCCTGGCACCCGGCTTACCTTCGATCGGTATGCTGGGTGTCAGGCTCCCAGCGTAGGTCTAATGACAGGCGTAGGGATTTCGACGCCTGTCATTAGTACCTTGCCGGGATTAGACAGTCGGAGAGCCGGCTTCCCGAATGCTTCCCCCCTCCCCACACCCTAAACCTTACCCTGCCCCCTTAGTGCCTAATGCTAACCCCAGTACTCACCTTCAGGATCCCGTCAGTCAGGATTCTGGCGCCGGAATTCTGATTGTTGGAATTCCGCGGTCGGGATATAGATCGCATTCCAATAAGTATATATCGATGGGAATTGTTAAATATGTTAAATGTTCTTTTTCAAGAGGCAATAATGAAATAGCTTGTACTCTACATTATGGGTCTGATTCAGAGATGAACGCTAATACTGCCGCAGCTACAAATTTGTACAATGTCGCAGCTGCCTGGATTTGTATTGAGACGCCCACCAGCAGCTCCGCAAATTAAAACAACTGCGTACAAAGATGCAGCATCGGCCACAGATCAGTAGATTATTAGAGTTCTGATTAACCCCGTGGTCACACAGAATAGTAGCGGAAACCTAATTTGTAATGCGTAGGGGATCGCAGTCGCAGGCGGAGACATGGCATCATTTGAGTCGCACCCCGTCACCCCTGTTGCCGCCCCCACAAATGGTCCCTGTCTGTCAATCACTTTGCGGCTAAACCTCACTGCATGCGCAGATTACCGATAATCACTCGACTGCATAAACATCTGCGTTGGGTCCACCTATGAATCAGCCCCTATACACCCTCCTTTCCTAGCCTCTGCCTCATTTCCAAATTCACCCACATCTGCGCTGACGGCGCTGTAAAGGCCGGTACACACTAGATCACGTCTAGTGTGTCTGACCTCGTTAGCCGATGCCGTCAACGATGACGCGGGTCATGCAGCATTCAGTAGCACGCCCCCGCTAGCGATATCGCCTGTCGGACTTGCATGCGCGCATTGTCAGCGACATAGCGGGTACACACTAGACGATGTGCCCGACATATTGTTTAGTGTGTACCCGTCTTAACACCTGCAATCAAACCGTGAGACAGAGGAGGACCTCTTGCAGCACAATATTCCATTTAAGAAGTATGAAATATTTGCAAATGCTGATAGTGAGAAGGAACCCACACACCATTTAAAATAAACACATAGAGCCTTCTCTATTTAAGTGAATCTTCTTATTTATTAAAAAAATTGCAAATTTTGGACTTGGCCGGCAACGTTTTAAAGATCGACAACAGAAGGTAGACAGAAAATAGGTCGACAGGGACAAAAGGTTGACTAAAAAAAATGGTCACCATGTTATTTTGTAATTTAAACCTAATCTTCACCCTAATCCTAACTTTCCCCGTAGTGCCTAAACATAACCCTTGTCACCCTCCCCCTAATGCCTAACCAAAGCCGTCCCCTTCCGTAGCCTATCCCTAACTCTCCGGCAAATTCCTAACCATCACCCTAACCTCTAACTCTAGCCTTAAAACCGGTGAAAAAACAAACTAAAAAGTTTAAACTTTTTTCTTTTGTGTCGACCATTTGTCAGTCTACCTTTTGTCGCTGTCGACCTATTTGCTTGTCGACCATCTGGTGTCAGCCTATTACGTGTTTGACTAGACACTGCTGATCTTTAATCCGGATACCACATTTTGTACGCTTCCTGTTCACATTTGTAGTGTTCACTCTAGCTCCGGCGGCAGGCAGCCGCTCCCGAAAAGGTGGCGTGTCCATAAGACGCGTCACCTTTTTGTCACTCTTGGGGGCGTGCCCGGCACTTACGGACAACGCCAGGCAGCCTCCAAGCGCTGCTGAGAGGTACAATAGATGCCGGGTGCATGCGCCCAGCGTCTATTCACCGGCGGTGACCGGGTCACCGCACATTTCCCCACCTGCGAGACACTGCGACCTGCAGGTGAAGAAGGCACCCGCAGGCTGTCTTAGCGGTGCGCTGCGCGGTAAGGGCAGGGCACTTGTTGCCCTCCAGAAGGAGGGCAGGTCGCTTTTTGCCTTCCAGAAGGAGGGCAGGGTGCGGCGCAGCACCCCGCTAAAACAGCTCAGCGGGAACGCTACATTTGCTAAGGAATCCTTTGCACAACAGCACAAAATGGCAGATATTAAACTATGCTCCAATAAATGCACAAAATGGCACCAATAATGTTACTATATGGACATATAGAAAACTAAGGCATGTGAAAAAGTGGTTGTAACCCTCAGCATCCAATCAGATGCTAGCTGTCACTGCTTTATTGAAATGGGAAATAAAACCTATAGTCTGATTGGTTGCTAGGTTTTAAAGCTATGAATTTGTTTTTAGATATGTCATGATTACAGGAAATCAATGGAAATTATAAACTCATACTAGTGATTTGTGAATATAACGGTTTGGAGTGCATAGTAGCGACTGTCTCCGGAACAAATAGGACCACCATGACCAGTTAAACGTTGTGGTTCAATCACTTTGAGGACTTCTCTCAAAAATGACTTGATTCCAAGTGTTATGTCTCCCATTATGTGGCACACATTGGTACAGATTACAAATTAACCATTTGTCAATGTTCCCCCGACAATTGTCAGCTCCGGTGATACCACATCAGGTTGTACAGATTAAATATTGATTTGCCAGTCTAAAGCATGCAGTTACAGGAAAGTTAGTGAAAGAATCAGACAGACACACGCATAAAGAACACACAGAAAGGAGAAATGGAGGAACAAAGAAGATTATGACCTTGAACGAGTGCTTTAATTCTAAAAAGCATTTAATTTGGTTTATTTATTTTTTTCATGGAAACAATCATAAAAAAATACTTCATAGAAGTAAAACAAACAATGCGCACTCTTGAATGATCGGGCTAGTTGGTTTGACCTTGGTTGGGTTGCTGAATTTGATGTTTTTCCCAGATTCTAATGATACAGTGAAAGGAAGAAAGCACAGAGGTAGAGAATAGGACTTATCGTAAGGCAGTAATGCAGAAGGCCACTGACAGAAGAACGGCCGTGCAGACATGTAGGTTGTTACCTGAAACATTCACAGAGGATCCAACAATGGCCTTCTCTGTAGGGACAGCAGGCAAAGGATCAGTTGGGCTCATAGACACTGTTGGTTGATTGGTCTTCTCCAGAGGGTGGCTTGTAGAGTTTCGGGGATTGTTGGCTGGTGAAGTAGAAGTTGTATGGATAGGAGACACAGCTGTATTGGATTCTAGACCTACGGGACTCTCCACTGTGCTTACTACTGATTGAAAGCTTTTCTTATCATGAACATATGACTGTTCTACACTTATTTCTTTAACGGTCGGTATGAATGGAGAAATGTCAGGACTTTTGAGGTGGGACACTTGTTCCGTTGAAGTCTCGCCTGGCCCATATTGAGTTTTCACGGCAAACACAGCTGTATGTGTTGTATTCTTTGGACCTTCTTGGTCCTCAGTTATACTTGTTGTATTGTCCTTTGTGAACTCTTGGTCTTCACCACTTCCTCCCTCCCATGTTAAATTAGGACTGTTATCTCTTTTTGGCTCAGATGAAATGGTTATAGCTGTTGTAAGCACTAGGTTTGAGTCTAAGATATGAGTATATGTTATGTCATCTGGCCTACCACTCATATGATCACCAGACACCATTTCCTCCACTGAACTTACGATAGTTTTTGGATGTTGAAGTTGTTCTGTAAGCAACGAGTGATCTTCATGTCCAGAGGCCTCAAAATTATTTTGTTCAGTAGTCGGGCTTGTTGTGGAAAATGTGTGCATGATGGGGGCTTCTAATGAACTATTAACGAGCTGATTATCGTACACTTCTGCTAATGTGCTATTGCCGTCTCTATGGTCTACGTCCGCCTCTAAAATGGAGGAAAACATGGTCGGAACAACATGGGTGGAACTAAGATCTGCCTCTGTCACATTTACACCCCCTTGACTTGTCTCTCTTTGGTTGTTTGCGTCCGCTGTCTGGTCTCTTTCTGAGAAGTGCGTAGGGTCAGGTGTGCTGTCATTACGGAAGTGTCCAGCTGATTCTGACACAGTAACTCCCATGTCCTGAGCCGAGCCAGTAATGCCGTCATAATCATTTTCTGCATTTACATTCACAAACGTAACATCTAAGATCGTGTCACCTGCAGTTGGCAGAACGTGTCCTTCGAACGGACTTCCCGTGGACTCTGTGACCACTCCAAGATTGTCTTCTGCCAAAACAAAGATAATACACTGCAAGTTATTAAGATATTGCTCCAGGAGCCCTTAGATTACTGTCAGCTTTGCAGGACACTATGTTATGTTTTATCACTCCAGAATTTTTATGATTTAGCTTTTTACACATTGTGTTATTTAGTGTTCACTCTAGCTCCGGCGGCAGGCAGGGCGCCGGAGCCAGAGAGTGCACCTTTGTGCGTGGGCCGAAGGAGCGCACGCGCCCGAAAAGGGAGCGTGGCCATTGAAAAGGGGGCGTGTCTATAAGACACATCCCCTTTTCGTCACTCTTGGGGGTGTGTCCAGCACTTACGAACACGCCGGGCAGCCCCCAAGCACTGCAGACAGGGAGAATAGATGCCGGGCACATGCGCTCAGCGTGTATTCTTCAACGGTGATGGGTCACCGCACATTTCCCCACTCGCGGGACACTGCGACCCGCGGGTGAAGACAGCACCCGCAGACTGTCTTAGCGGGGCGCTGCGCGGTGAGGGCAGGGCGCTTTTTGAACAGGCCGCACTCAGTAGATAGATAATATAGTTAACAATTTTGTGGTGTGGAAAAATATCTATAAGTTTAATTAGTATTTCTGATCAAGTGTGTTACTCGTTGTGATTTGTGTCCCATATACTGTAAATGAATATTATCCGTGCCATCTAAAAAAAATTTAACAAATTGCCAGCTACATGACGTACTATAGCCTTACTCTGTATTACATAAAAAAAGTAAAATAATCATCCACAAGTTTGGACTAATGCATTTTTTATCCTAGGACATATACAATTATAAAATGTAACTAGTAAAAGATACTTTGCACCAACCAACAATGTAATTTATTTTCTCAGTTCATAGCATCACTTTACTAGGAACTAGTGACATCATTGGGGTACATTATCTTGGTTCAGGACACAAAGTGGCTGCCTCTACTTAGTGAGGACAGACAGGTGCACTAAACTTTTGAGTTAGGACTTGGGCACGGGTCAGCATCCCAAGCTCACTAAAGCAATTGGGGAATTTTAACTCAATTATTGGTCAGTGACAAAGATTTAGAACACTAGTTAGTGCAACTTAGTACTTGATCCCGATTAAGGCATACTGTACCTCGAGAACCTTCTAGAACGAGCCTTTTGATGGCTTCAGTCATTGTAGAGTCTTCACTATCCTCAGAGTTATCTTCATATGGTGGAAAACTTGCAACGGCAGGGGACAGATCTTCATCGCTGGCAATACTTTCCACAGTCGGTGCTGTTGGGTGTGGTGGTGACTCTTGTTGGGCCTTGGGAATTGTGGAGTTCCCCACATCCGCTCCCTTTGGACTTGTGGCGTTGGTCTTGTTCAGTGGTATGGAGTCTACGGAGCCTTGGGCTTCATTTTCAGCTTTCACTTCGGGCAGTTTCAATTCCTCAAAGCTCTCAGTGACTGTGATAACTTTTCGAACTCTGTCTCCTGGAGCTGGAAGACTTTCTTCAGGTTCTTGTGTTGATATGGAGCTTTGACCTGAAATAGAAGATGGTGACTTGTAATGCAATTGACTAAAAAATTGTGTTATTTGCAATCTGAAATTTTGGTTCACTTGTTCCAAAACATATTTAGCAATGGCATAGAAAGTGGTCCTCTGCTGTAAGGCTAACCAGGGTATGAGATTCTCTACCATGGGAGTGGTGGTAAAAACCATGATCATCTACGTTTATTATCATACAGATACATAGAGGAACAAGAGAACAAACAATGGCATCAGTATGAGAAATTAGAAAGTACACTAGAAGACACAAACAGTATGTGAAGAAACGAGGACCAGGAGGTGAGGATCGGAGACAGATGGAAGAGAGGGCCCTGCTTGTGAGTGCTACCATACTAGAGGGGTGGGGGACTATCGGAGACAATGGAGGTGGAGAAAAATGAGAGGATGGGGCAGGTGGAGCGTGAGGCGTAAGTAAACTTAGGATGGGCTGGAGAAGGTAAATGTGTGGAGGTGAGTTTTAAGGGAGCACGTGAAAGACTGGATGTTGGGAGTGAGTTTCGTCAGGCGGCCCAGGGAGTTCAAAAGGTGCAGAGCAGAATCAGGACTGTTTTATGAACCCAGAACAAAACCTTATATCTGGTTGGATGCCTTTCTTACAATAAATGGTATCCCTAGCTATAGTAAATCATCATCAAATGACGCCTTCCTCCGGATCAACACGGCCTCAATTTAGAAAAGGTTGAACTCCTTAAAATTGTGTCTCTGGTTCACCTTACTAAATAATGGCAGCAAGTTAAGTCAATCGAGGTTGTGGGTCTTGGATGAAATCTCAGTATACGCAGCCCAATGTGATGCACATCTGTACTAGGGCAACGTTCTCCCACCTTTCCTACAATGTCAAACACCTGCAATATATCTGCAAGCATTTTAAATATTTTGTAAAGCTAGAGGCTATTTAAGATAAGAGGACCCCTTTCACTCCCTGTATAAATGACCATAATGACCATCTGGACTTTTGTGAACCCCCAAAAAACCTAACATTAGACAAAGTGATTCCTAAGCTGCTACATGATACAATGGGGCCTATGTACTAAGCCTTCTGAACGGAGATAAAGTACCAACCAATCAGCTCCTGTCATTTTTCAAACACGGCCTGTAAAGTGACAATTCAGGAGCTGAGTGGTAGGTACGTTATCTCCATCCACTTTTTTTTCTCTCTCTAAGGCTTAGTACATAGACCCCCAATGTCACCACAAACAAGGACATTCACAAATGATACACACATAGCGACTGAATATTCTATATATTCTATTTATTTCTATTTACTATATATATATATATATATATATATATATATATTGATTACTGATGGGGCGCTAAATCGCAACACAATTTATTTCGAAATTTGTAAAACACAATACAATCTCTCCAAAGGCTTATACGTCTTCTTTTTCTTTTGAAGAGACAACTTCACCGTTATTCCTACTCGTTCTCAATTTTGATCAATTAGTCCAAACTATGAGTTCGCATTAAGTCCTCCTCGAGGTTCTAAAAAAGATACCATCTTTTTTAGAACCTCGAGGAGGACTTAATGCGAACTCATAGTTTGGACTAATTGATCAAAATTGAGAACGAGTAGGAATAACGGTGAAGTTGTCTCTTCAAAAGAAAAAGAAGACGTATAAGCCTTTGGAGAGATTGTATTGTGTTTTACAAATCTCGAAATAAATTGTGTTGCGATTTAGCGCCCCATCAGTAATCCATTTGTATATCTCTGAATTAGTCCTTCTAACAGGGGACTTACTGAAGGGTGCTGCTGTATGTGAATTGATCAGCGCAGTTTGGGATTTTTTGTGATATATATATATATCCGGATGTCTGTGCACTCTGGTGTTAGCTTGTATAAAGGTAAGACTGTATTGTACTAATCTTTTGTATCCTGATGAAAATGCTATAGGCATTGAAACATCGATTGAAACTCATTGCGGTCTTTTGTCTTTATTCACAAGTTGTTTTTGAGTGCCGCCTTCGTTACCTGCTTGTCAATCAGTCTCCCTGGAGGGGGATTCATTTTAGGAGGGCACCAAACGTTGTTGCTGATTTTTTACTTGGAGTGCCGGCTTACTGTTGTCCATATATATATATATATATATATATATATATATATATATACACACACACATACGCACACACTTCGAAAACATAAAATTCTGGTTCCGTCCTGAAGATGTTTAGAAACCATTCTACCGACATCTCGAGTATATTAAAATATCTATTGATTGCTTTACCTCTGAAGCAGTACACGTCATACTTTGCCTGGGAGTCTGGGAAACCGGTCTGATTCCGGAACTGAAAGATAGTCTTGACACCAGGTGAGTTACCGCCGCACTTTTCTCTTGGAGTGACAATCGGGTATCGGACGCTTCCATCAGACAGCCAGCCTGGGCTGCAGTGGTCTAGTCCCTCGTTCCATGCAGCATAGAGTTGTCCTGTTGTAGCCATATCGGAGCCCAAATTTCTACAATGGTGTCTGGCTTCCTCCAGGGTGAATTTGTTGAGGGAAGACCCCAGGAATACCTCACCTAAACAGGAGTGAGAAGCAACGGAGAATCAGCAGGTAACGTATTCTGTATGCTGACTACAGACAGTTCATAGCAAAGTCTGACTTATATTTTCTCATTGCTACGCCATTCACGTCTTCTTCAGGGGATGTTGTTAGCAGACCGGCATCCGGGATGCCACCGGTCTAAATCCCGACAGGGGAAGCCCGACACGGGACTTAAGCTAGGCGGCGAAATACCGACGCCTATCTTAATCCCGACGCCGGGTTAAGGTTAGGGTTTTGGGGGGTGGGTAGGGTTAGGCACCACTGGGGGGGTTAGGTTTAGGCACTAAGGGGGGATATTTAGGTTTAGGCACTAACGGGAAGGGTTAGGGTTAGGCTACAAGAAGGGAGGGTTAGGGGGAGTAGGGGGGGTAAGTATACTTACAGAACCCCTGTCGGGAAACTGATCATCGGGATGCCGCTGTCAGTACTGGGATCCTGACTGCCGGTGTTACATACCCATTCCCTTCTTCAGGACTGCTATAGTGTTTTATCAAGGACCTGATCCTGAGCCATCTGCAAAGCAGGCGTATATATGATGGTTTGCATCCGAGGTGAGCATTCGCATCTTTGTGCATCAGCGGAGCTATTCAGAGTAGTATGGAAGTCATCCTAGTGTTCATTCTAGCACCCTGCACCTGCAACAACCCGTGCAGTTCCTCTTTCCTGTTTGGGGTGTTGCTCTCTGCTCTGGTGCTTCTAGCACACTCTGGTCTGTATCTCAGCAGTTTGTTGCATCAACTGAGTGTGCTAGAAGCTCCAGAGCAGAGAGCGACACCCCAGGCAGGAAAGCGGAACTGCACTGATTGTGACAGGTGCAGGGTGCTAGAGTGAACACTACAGCCATGTTTCCACTTGCTGCTGAATGGGTGTAATTGGGTGGCAACAGGGCAACTGCACTTAGCATAAGCTTGCCGTGGCCATGTAGACAGAATCGCATCCTAATCAGGTGAGAGCTGTATAGGTGCGCTGCATCCGCATAGATTCAGCACATGCTTCTGTTTTGCGCGCGGCTCTGAATCGGGTCCCAAGTGTCCAGCAGAGGTTCCTCGGTGCAGGTGATTAGTGTGGAATCCCATAACTCACATACAGCAGGGGACCTTATAGTTCGGGTTGGCGGCAAAAGCCCCACCAACTGGAAAATGATAAACCCCTTAAATGTGCCCTTAATATGGGAGCAATACCTTGCTCTTCCAAGCTTTGATTCATGCACTTCTGTTATAGTGAAGATATAGATGCATTAAGCTGTTTTAATGCACATACAAAAAAGAAAACTCCATGTTAGCAGCTGCGATAGCTTATCTGTCCGCAGCTGAATCACCCTCTCTGTTCTACAGCGATTTCTTAAACCCAAATGATTTTGGAAACTATACCGTTTTCTGTTCTGTAAAGCCGGGTACACACTAGACGATATGTGACATATCGTACATATTGGCTAGTGTGTTGACGCTATGTCGCTGACGATGCGCGTGCTGTCAGCGGCATCACTCATCGAACCAGCTTGCAGGTCCGACGGGTGATATCGCCAGTGGGGGCCATGCTGCCGAATGCAACATGGGCCTCCCTGTCACTCCGTCGAGACCGGCATCGGCAAGTGTGTATGCACTTGCTGATGCCAGCACCCCCGCCGGGACCCGCCACGGACGACATCGTGTTGGGTACACATCTTTAAGTGTGTACCCAGCATTAGTCAGTCTGCTCCTGATATACCCCCTTCCAACCGATATGAGAATACGCCTGGCATTCACTCCTAATTTGCATAGTTACCCAGTATATATTAGGACAATGTAAACAAAAAAAAAACTGCAGTTGTACTTCAGGGTCTGGTCTTCAACCTGGGCAACGCCGGGTATCCCAGCTAGTACCGTGTTTCCCCGATAATAAGACACTGTCTTATTTCTTTTTTGGTTCCAAAAAACACCATAGGGCTTATTTTCGGGGTAGGTCTTATTTTAACTAACATTGACAGCCCCTTATGCAGGCCCCCCTGTAGCAGTGCCCCTTATGCAGCCTCCCTTGTGTAGCAGTGCCCCTTATGCAGCCTCCCTTGTGTAGCAGTGCCCCTTATGCAGGCCCCCCTGTAGCAGTGCCCCTTATGCAGGGCCCCCCTGTAGCAGTGCCCCTTATGCAGCCTCCCTTGTGTAGCAGTGCCCCTTATGCAGCCTCCCTTGTGTAGCAGTGCCCCTTATGCAGCCTCGCTTGTGTAGCAGTGCCCCTTATGCAGGAACCCCCCCCTGTAGCAGTGTCCTTTATGCAGGCTCCCTTATTGCAGTGCAAGTACGGTACTTACCTGAGTCACCGCCGTCCGGGATGTCCCTTTCACTTGCGCGCTGACTGGATCTAATATGATCCAGCAGGCGCGGCCGCACAGGATCCTCAGCGCGCGGGTGACGTCATGACGTCACCCGCGCACTGCATGACTGGGAACGCTGGTCTCTGCAGCGTTCCCAGCTCAAAAATAAAAAAAGGTAGGTCTTATTTTCGGGGTAGGGCTTATTTTAGACCGGGCTACAAAAGTAAGGGTAGGGCTTATTTTCAGGGTAGGTCTTATTATCGGGGAAACACGGTAGCTAATAAATACAAAAACACCTATGGAGCGCTTGGCAAACAACTGATCACCTATTACTATCTTTGCATAGAAGTAAAATTACCGTTCAATTCATCCACATAGCAGTAAACATCATACAAGTCATCGGGCTCCAGCACTCCATAATTCCGCACTCCGGGATATCCATCCATATCTCCATAGCAACCCTCTCGCGGTGTCTGGATGGGGTATCTGCAGGGCAGAGAATGAAGGAGAACTGACCGTCTGGTGATGGAGAAACATTCAGAGCCTTCAAAGAGATTACCAGAGGATTGGTGGGACCTTGGGATGGTTCTCACCTGACGGTCTGGTCAGCAATCCATCCAGCATCACACTGCTCGTAGCCGCTGTGGTAGGCGGCCAGCAGCTGGTCCGCTGTGGCAATGTGCGCCTTAATTTGTGCGCATGACTCCTGGGCCTTGGGGAAAGTGTAAGCGTAACGTGTGGCCCCTTCCCGATACAGGAAGACAACACCTGGGAAGTAGGGAGATCTATGTTACTTTACTGGGAAACAAAGTAACTGTTACAGCTTCTATGGGCCGTGCTAGCTAAGCTAAACCTATTGCAAAACGGATCATGTGTTTTGTCTATTATTAAGTGGACAATTTCTAGAACTGGACTTCAAGAGTAACATACAACTTCCTACAACACCATTTCCTTTCATACACTGTACAGTCTTCAGAAAAAATTGTGATGTCTCTAGAGATATTCCATTAGCGATGACCCATGGCAGCTCTGTTGAGTGATACCTCTGATTTCTGTCTGACACAAAAGAAGAACCTTCAACACAACACCCCAACTGCTATATATATTGGGTTCAAAAGTCATTTCCAACCTCCTAAAACTTCACTGTCATTTCCACAAATGTATTAAACAGACTGTGGAGTATCTCTCTCATATATATATATATATATATATATATATATATATATATGTATTGTACACACACACACACACCGATCCATGGCACGTCTCTCTTGAGCAGTTTAACCCTGATAAAATTATCAAAAAAGACAAATTGGTTCTTATATTCATGGGTTAACCTGTGTCAGTACAGCAGCTGACACCTAAGGGATTTCTGTCTAATCCCTATAAGGGTCAATTAAAAAAAGAGTAATCAATGTATTTGCTTGTATTAACACAAAAAACCCCACCAATGCAGTTACTGTAACAATGTATTAAAATATATATCAAATAAAAAGTGAACTGCAGTTCATTAATCACACAACATGCATATGACAGTCCAGGAACAGAGCATGTTGTTCTCCCGGCATGGGTCATGTTGGGAGTTATGCTTATAAAATGTGATTGTACTGTGCGATGGGTTTGGAATTGTTTTGAAAGTCCTTCCTACAGCAGCGAGACCTACCCTCTTACCTGAGGGGGGGCAGCCGCTGCTGCTGGTCCGGCCGTGCCTGCATTGTCCAGACGCCTGTGCAATGAATCTGACAGTCGCTGGGACCTGAGCATGCGCCGTGGTGGCGACGTGCATGCGCATAACACTGGCATCTGGGGACTGCATGGGTGGCAGCCCCGAGATTCGCTGTAGGGCTACCCGAGAGGCAGAGCAGCGGCTCCACTGGAAGCCGCTTTCTGCTGATCGCAGTCCCAGGGGGAGGAGACACCTCAACCTGGGGCTGCCTGTCCTGTGCGTGACTGGCAGGTGGCGCTTCCAATGGGAAGCCACCGCCAGTCACAGTGTAGCCAGTGCATCCACCGCTTTCTACTGTCATATGTGGTACTTCCTTATGAAACTGATTTATTCACGCTACTCCCAAAAGTACTCATATAACCTACTGCCCAGTGCTACATTCTGTGCAGTGGTGTATCTAGCATGGCTGCAGGGTGTGTGGTACACAAGGGCCCTATCCTGCGGCACCATGTTTCCGGTGATATAAAGATGTCTCCTCACAGGAGCTAGCAGAGACTCTGGCACAGTGCTCTTTTCCGATCATGCGCCACCAATCCAAACGAAGGATGGCACCGCTTTTACTAGATATGGAGGCCCTGCTGATTGGCGGGCTTGGGATCCTGCCAGCAAATAGGCCAACCAGCTCGTCTCTGGTTCTGTGCCACCTCAAACATCACTCCTCCACACCTGTCGGTAGGTATCCTAACCCACCGCCCTCTCCCTTCCCATCCCACCCTGGTGCCTAAACCAAACCTCTCCTCCTGGTCACCCTAATCCTAACCCTCCCCCTAGTACCTAACACTAAACCTCCCCCTAACCCCGCTACTTACCTTCAGGATGCCGGCGGTCGGGATGCTGGCGCCGGTATTCTAGGCGGCGGCATTTATTTTCCCGGGATATTGACCGTATGCCGGTATGGTGTCGGGATATTGACCGTATCCCGGTATATGAAATGTCCTGCCTAACCTTCATCATGGTATATCCTGTGTACTTCTGGGAAAGCTGCCATCTTGTCTCTCTAAACACGGTTTTGAAACGATGGACGCAATGGAGCAAAAAAGTATATTGTCACGGAATCCAAAACATAAAAACTCGCTGCAGCGCTCACCTTCCCTGCGCCCCACATGATCCCCAAGCAAGGGAGTATTTTATTGACTTCTAAAACTTGTTTGGTTTGGGGATCTTACCTTTCACCTTTACTTCCACCATGGCATAGTCATCTTCGATCCCTTGTTGCACGTGGCAGCGGTAAATCCCTGAGTCGTTGCTTAGCAGCTCTCTCAGGACTAAGGTGACGTCATAGGCTGATGAGGAGTAGTGAGGCAGAGAGGCGCGGGATCTGTATCCCTCACTGATCTTCACTTTGTGTCCCCGGGCCACCAAGATTTCCCCCTCTTTCCCATTGGATATAAAGGTCCATTTCACCCGGGGTGTGGCCAACACAGCTCGTCGCCCGGCACTGACACCTTCCGGCGGTGACTGGTATGTGATGTGGCACGGAATGGTGAGTGTACCAGACAACACCGCTCTAGTAGTAGAATTTCCAATCTTCACCCTTAAACTCTTCTTTTCCTCTGGATGGGAAAAGAACATGGAATTTACTAAGGAAAAGCTAGCCCTTGGCATAGGACCACATTTTGCTCGCCACAGTACATGTTATGCCATCCAAACGAATACATCTCACTACTCAGCCCAGACATTAAAAATAAATGGAAAGTGGGAAAATGCGGCCCGCTGCACTCATAGGCTGTGATTGGTTAGAAAACCACCATTACAGTAGACTCGTCATCCAATCAAAGTTCTGTAAAACATCACAGACTAAAAACCAGAACGGAACTGTAGCAATAGATTTAATATTTGTCTTCCCAAAGCTACTATGCCATGGGCCAGAATACTTGCCTAGTCTGTCTGCTACTAATGGCATTCTGGTCAAGCTGTCAGCTAAACAGAAAACACAGAAAAAGGTTAAAAAGAAAACAAAACTACAAAAAAATAATTACTAGAACATATGACTGGTAGGATGTTTTTTAGATAAGTTTTTAGGTATTTGCTCTTTTTTTTAGTAAAGTTTGCGTGTTAGTAACTTTAAAGGACTAGAACCAGTCTGCAGCCGACCAGAGCAATTAGAGCAAACTACAGTATACCCAATTTTTAGCTTAGCATATTCTATCCAATCAGAGCATTATAGCATTCACACAGTTAAACCAACCTGTATAATTATACAAAGCCTATTAGAGCTTTATAATGTGGTCAGGGCTAGAGAAACCCATAGCAAATCAGGCCATTAGAACATTTTACAGGGCTAGAGCAACCTCTAGCCAATCAGGGCATTATAATATTCAAAGGGCTACACCAGAGGTTCCCAAACGCGGTCCTCAAGACTCCCCAACAGTTCAGGTTTTAGAGATATCCATGGTTGAGCACATGTGGTTAAATCAAATTGACTAAGGTAATAATTATGTTACCTGTGCTTCACCATGGATATCTCTAAAACCTGAAGTGTTAGGGAGCCTTGAGGACCGCGTTTGGGAACCTCTGGGCTAGACTAATTTAGAATATTCACACAGCTAAAGCAATCTATAGACCAGAGGTTCCCAAATTCGGTTCTCAAGGGACCTTATTAATGGTCCAGGTTTTAAGGATATCCATGGTTGATTCCAAATGGCTATAGGTGCATACACACACAACGATTTTTTGAACGATTATCGTTAACGATATCGTTTATCGTTCAATCGTTGAAAAAATCGTTCACTTTCTGAGTGAAAACGATGAATGATTATCGTTCATGTACGTTCAAGTTTGTAGTTCAGTCAGACTGGCCAACTCAACGATTTTCATTAAGTTAATATGCAAAAATCGTTTGTAGTTCAAAAAAATCGTTCATTACACTTTAAAAAAATCTGACAGATAATTGTTCAGAAAATCGTTGGTAACAAAATCGTTGTGTGTGTATGCAGCTTATTAAATAGAAAGACTGAGGTACTAATTAAGGGCCTGATTCAGCAAGGATCGCAGTTGCTAATACGCACGCAATCAGCTGATTGTTGCATCCCGGGCATGCGTATGCTTTGCAGCGCATGTGCGCGAACCAGTCATTGCGATCAGGACTGTGATTGCAGTGACTACGCAGACCCATCGCAGAGTGATTGACAGGAAGTGCCGTTTGTGGGTGGTGACGGGGGGGGGGGGGGTCGGGCGAAAGCAGACCTGCCAGTGCGTTTCAACGCCATTACAGGGGCGTGCATAAATTATCCACTGCGTGGCCATGCGCAGTGTGAGGACTCATAGCGTGCGTGTCTGTTAGCAATGTCTGAGTTGGGACTTATCAGGCCCTAAGTCACTTGTGCCCAAGCATGGTTATCATTCAAACCTGGACTGTTAGGGTGCCTTGAGGAAAAAGTTTGAGAAGCTCTGCTATATGAGAGCATTAGCACGATCATGGGCCTAGATCAACCTGCAGTCAATCAGAACAATGGAACATTCACAGAGCTAACACTTGTAGCCAATCATAATATTACAATGTTCACAGGGACAGACAAACTTTGTGCCCATTAGAGCTTTAGAATCTTCACGGGACTTGGCTAACCGATAGCCAATCAGACTTCAAATGGGTACCATTGTAGAGTAATCTGGAGCCAATCAGAGCATTAAAAATGCACTGTGGTCAGGGCAACCTTTAGCCAATTAGTCCAATAGAACACTCACAGGGCTAGGCCAAAGAGTTTCCAATCAGAGAATTGAAACATTGACTTCACAAAAGTAAGGCCGAAAATCTCTACTGCCAATTAAAACAGGTGTTTTCTCTGATTGTAGGTCTTGTGCACACAGACACATTCTAGAATATATTATTTTAAGTTTCCTAAACCTTTTTAAATTGTAAATGTAATTAACTATTTAGATCTATTTTTAAACTGTATTTTTGAGATACGTTCAGTATCCAGACACAGGGGAGGATGCCGGCGATTAGAATACCGGTCCTGGAGTCCCGACAAGTATTGGTATCCTAACCCTGTCGAGATGCGGGCGTCGGAGTTTTTACCACCGAGATCTCGAGCACCGGCATCCCGTACTTGTTGTATCCCTTTAGTGGAACTGAAAATCTATTTCTGGTTTTTCAGATCCACTGGCTTACATATTCGCACGACTGGAGACAGTAGCTCAGTAAAGCGGTAAGATTACACTTATTCCTCTGGACAAATGCTGACGATACAAGGATAAAACTTATTGCCTAGATCTAGGACATATTGATGACCTTTAGATTTGTTAGTGAAAACTGTGTACGTTTCGAGCAGCAAAATCTTATATAGAAAATTAATTGGTCTGTGGACACCCTTGCACCGATTGGGATGAAACCAATGCACCTCGTGTTGGTTTCATCCCAATCGGTGCAGGGGTGTCCACAGACCAATTAAAAAAAAATAAATAAAAAAAATATATATATATATATATATAAGATTCAGGGCCTGATTCAAAGCCGGACGCTATTTGCGGACGCTCGTTCAGAAAAAGGGGCTGGCTATTTAAATTGAGCGCTCGCTCTTTGCGGTCTGTTGACGCCTCTATGTCTGAACGAGCGAATGAAACATGCGCTCGCTATTTTGTAAAGACGCCCCCTGGCCGCTCGCATCATACGTCATCTCCGCTATTTATTAGATTAATCGAGTACATCGAAAGGCATATGAACTGCTCGCAGTGCTTGTGGTAGCATTTTCCTACCGCAATCATGCGAGCAGTTCAGGCTAAAAGACAACCAAGTGACGTGGTCGATGACGCTGCTTTGTTAATTATGCACCCCCTTAAAACGCCCGTTTTGACCGTTTGGCATGCCTGCGTTCGGATCTCCGCTCCCCGTTTTCAAGCACCTTCCCTTGTTACCACCCACAAACGCCTCATTCTGTCACTCAAATTAGCAGGCATTCGCTATTTTGCGAGCACACGATTTCCGACCGCACTGACTGGTTGGCGCATGGCATTACAACCCATACGCATGTGCAGATGTGCGAACATCGCTCGGAACGAACGAGCAGCCGCTTACGAGCGGCTCTGAATCAGGCCCTCAGTTGTATCCTGGCCAGGTTTTAGGGGGGTTAGGGTCCCGGTTGGACCACCCATTGGTGTACGCTGGGCATAACTTTGACCCGGGGAGCCAGTTCTGAGCCTTCCACTGGATGGATTTAGACAAAAACTTCCCAGAGTGGTAACATTGGATCCCAGAAGACATACTAGGGAGTTGAGATCCCGTTCGGACCTCCCGTTGGTGTACGCTGGGCAGAACTTTGACCCAGGGATCCTGCACTGGGCCTTCCACTTGATGGTTTTGGATGAAAACTTCACAGAGGGGTGGCAATTGGTCTGGCATGCCTAACTTAATAACTTGAAGATTTAAACCCGGGCAACGCCGGGTATCTCAGCTAGTATATAATAATATATAAACTGTTGTTTAAAAACTTTTGATGCTACACACACTAACCAAAAATTATACTAATTATGCCTATATGATAATTATTCCTATTAATTTTCTTCTTAAAAAATAAATAAATAAAAATTAGCCAGCTGATTAATTTGCATGCATAAATAATCCATACAGGATGTAGCAGTGATGTAAGTCTTTCTAGCATAATGTGATAGGCTGCATTTTCGTCATCATCAATTTAGCCAACAAAATGGCCGCCTGTGATGTGCCACAACTATGTATGTCTCTGGTTTCTGACTTTGTTGTTCCTGACAACATAATGGCCGTCTGCACTTACAATAAACTGACAAAATAGATGAAGTAAAAAGTGTGTGTCATTTCCGCCAATGAGGTTGGAGGGTGGGATGAAGGAATGACAAACAATATTAATGGCCTAATTTAAGTTGTGAAGGAAGGAGGAGACAAAACTTAACTTGAATTGTCTTCAACATCGGAGGTTAAAGCTTGGGAGGTGAGAGGCACCAGTAAGAGGAGCAGCAAGTTCAACTTCATGTCCACCTGTAGGAAGACAACAATACTCATCAGCGAGCATAATACTATATTACATACAGAATATATACCAACACTGACATTATTATACATAGTTTTGGGATATTATAAATAAGACTTGTATATTATACAGTATGTGTATAAACTGTGCAGTGGTATCAGCAGGAAAATGGATGAGCAATTATACCCTCTATTATAGATTGGAGGACAGCAGAAGCCATTTTGAAGCTTTTTGGCCTGTATATTTCACTATGTTCGAATCTCAGAAACGTATTGCTGATCCGGTTTTTACATGTTTTGGATAGCCAATAAGGTAAATCCGAACTTGCGCTAATTTTGAAAAAAAAAAAGAGTCAAAACCGAACCGCTGATCCCTACTATAAAGACGTTTGCCCAGTACCTGGGGCCTGATTCAGAGAAGTGCGCTATGCCGATGTTTTCACAGATGAGCGATTATCGGCTATCTGCAAATCTGCATGTGTCCAAGTACAATACCATAGTCAATTGCAGTCTGATTGACAAATCAGGGAACGTTTGGCTGAGGTAACGGGGAGTGGCGGCAAAGAACGCAGGGATGTCGTGACCTTTTTGGGGGTGTGTCACATCCTGGTACTGCGATCCCATACGCAAGGAATATGGCTCCGGCGGCTCAGTTTTCGTGGCCCTTCTGCGGAACCATAGGAACAGATTATTAGAAGAGAATGCAGAACTTTGAGGTGTATGTACTAAGCCTTGGAGAGTGATAAAGTACCAACCAATCAGCTCCTGTCAGTTTTCAAACAGCCCCTACAGTGACAGTTAGCAGCTGATTGGTTGGTACTTTATCTCCGTCCACGCTCTCTCTCTCCAAGGCTAAGTACATAGACCCCTTAGTCATAAGACCAGGTATTGACCAGCTAGCCATGTGCACAGAAGTATAATGTAATTATGCAATTCAGAACGTTCATCATATTCCCTATACACAGCCCCTAATTGATCTTATAATGATTACCTGAGGAAATTACAGTTTTCCCCTGTAGTAATAATTTTTTATGTTCGTCCTAGTATTCCCATAGCCCTGCCGTGTGTAATGAATGGACTCAGGGCAAGGAAGATTGGCCGCCTCACAATAGTAAGGCCGGCATCAATGGGCCACCAATCCATAGATTGACAATGGAGGGGAAGCGGCGTCTTTAATATTCTGCTCACGCAAGTTACGATGTGAAAATCTCCAGTGACTATTATGTCTCGGGCCGACCTTCAATGCTGAGAATCACAAAGGGGCTTTCTTGAAAGGAATGAATGGTGAAAAAAGACTGCGTCCTTGTTTTCCCCCCCTCCTCGCCCCATTTCTTCGCCGTGCAGTAAAACTTTGAAGGAGCTTGGTGACGCAGGGTGTCCGTGTAGCGTCCTCATAGTGAGGTTCTGTCTCCAACATAATCCAGATCTATTCCTCTGTGTTCTTCAAACACTACAGAAAGTCTCGGGAATTCACTCAAACATAGAGTAGGAGGGAGGTGGGGGTTGGCTGAACAACTCTATTACACAGGGAGGATATTCGTGTCGGGCAGCAGGGCACAGACAAGCAGAGGTGCTGATGAGATAAAATAACATTGGGGGAAATTATCAGGGGGAGTAGGGGATATTACAGTAGAAAAAAACTATATATATATATATATATATATATATATATATATATATAATTAAAAATGGTAACGGGGTTGACCAGTGTGGCTGACAATGGAGGTTGTGGTGCCACTGTACAGTGAAGGTTCTCAGTACTTGATTTCCTCTGAATAACGGGCATCACAGCACTTTTATAGCAGGTTTACTTTACAGTGGCATAACATACTGAGACTTTGCAAAAAGGATGAGAGGGTACAGGGCAGTGGCGTTACTGAGGTTGGTGTCACCCAGTGCCTATGGGCGTAACTACCATAGGTGCAAGGTGTGCAGCTGCTATGGGACCCAGAGCTGAGGGGGACCCATCTTCCTTGTCAAAGTTATATGTGTTATATACATTTTTCACCATTGGGTGGTACATAGGGGCCCTTACAAACGTGTGTATATATACAGTATATATATTACTGTTTAGCATATGGAACAGAGTCATCAGCCACTAGGGTGATGGTCTTCGATCCCTTCTTAAGGTGCATACACACTAGACGATATGCTCCCTGAGCGATATCGTGTAGTGTGTCCCCGGCAGGCTGTGCTCAATGTCGTTTATGACATTGAGCACAGCCGCTGAATGATATCATTAACGATATCGTTCAGCGCCGGGCTCTCTCCCCCATTCCCTGACATGCAGCAAGCTGACGAGATCGTCAGGTTGGCCTGCATGTCAGCCCGATGAACGATGATGACGACGACCCGCGGGAACGCGCGTCGTCGTTATCGTTCATCTTTTTGGGCTTAAAAATGGACGATAAAGTGGACGACTGAACGATAACGATATCGTTATCGTTCAGTCGTCCACTTTATCGCCCAGTGTGTACACACCTTAACAGTATCCAGCCCAGTACTAATCACCCAGGATGCTGGACCATAACTGCTTTAGGTCTAAAGACACTTCCACCTTTGGTGCTGTTGGCATCATAACTTTAAACATGGCCGCCCCCTTTGCGATGAAGGAGTGATGGAGCAGACATCATGCTTAGCTTGTGCGACAGTCTGGAAATCATCTGGCAAATCAAAACGATTTAAAGTGTACCTGTCATCTACACCAATGATGGCAGCCATTTTATGTAACGAACTACTTTTCATCCTCTCAGCGGCATCATAGCTCAGTGTCTCTTGTAGTCCCGAGCAAATCTATAGGCTTTAAACTTGCAGTATGAATGTTTATTTGGGCCACAAAACAGCCGTCTGTACAGTATATGGGTGACAGGTACACATTAGAACCGCTCGGTGGGACTTGCTGGCCGACAGGGAAGGTCGGAGTCTACAGATAATCATTAGGATTCCATCACAGTAGCTTCCCAGTCAGAGAGACCACAATGCCTGCTCTCTAAATTTGTGGTTGAAATTCAAACCATCAGCCGTCGGGACCATCTCCACCATAAAAGTAGACGCCTGTGAAAAACTCTGTCCCTTTTGTCAATGAAAAGATTCCTTTTCCAAGGCAACGTGGCAGAGGGGATAACACAACCCTCAGATCCTGTTGAGACACAATTAATTTCCTTTCCAGTGGTTTTACGCGGTTTTCTTTTTCCTCTAGTGCCAGAATCTCTGGAATTAGACGCACATATATAACTAGTATTACCGGCATATATAATCTATTCAAGATGCCCAGTGCCTGGAACCTTCCAATGCAGTCATCACTTTATTCGTCATAATACCACACATTAATGCTGCAAATCCTACAGAGTCTAAAATTAACTTCTCTAAAACCTTTATAATAATCCCCTGGTCTATGTTGGGTGTATTGAGTCCTGCCAAAGTAGATATAATGTGTGATGATAGGATGTGAGAGCACTAAAACCATGGATGGTTGAATCATCACACGATTGTCTAACATTACGAGCCAGCAAGTCTATGGAGGGATGACCAAGAGGGTGGCTATAGCTTCACAAATGGTACAAAATAGCGCCGTTACTGCACAACGACTGGTAAAAGGGGTTTAGCCTGTTCAGAAATGATATGGAAAACATTCTGAAATATCTTTAGTACGTCTCTGTGAAATGGAGGCAGACACTTTTTTTGTGGGGTTTGACCCAAAACTAATAAGAATGCAACCAATCAATTCAACAATAGTCAGTGGCATATTTGAGACACTTTAAGGCGGCCATTTTGTGGGATTATCCGACAGGCGTGCAAATGCAACCTATCCGTTCATTACGAACCGATTACTTCACTGAGGTATCACTGCATCTTCATACACATTGGTCCAAGCCATGAAGCGTCTGTTATGGCATGTTGACACAATTTGTCATAATGACCCACCATTTTGAGACAATTTAAGTGAGCAATGCTTGATGATGCTGTTTATTCAGAAGAAAGTGAAGTGAGACCTATAGTGGCAATTTTTTTTTTCTACTTTAGGGTCCATAGGGTATCCACAGGATACTTTGGGGTATAGGCGATGGCGGCAGACATCGGGCACCTCAGAGTTAAAGTTTTCAGCCTCCCAGGATGCACTGGGGTCCCTCTCCTATGCACCGCCCCCGAACCAAGGCATCTCAGTTTCTTAGGTGCCCGGCTCGGAGTCGGATCACCTTTTCAGAGGGGGGCTACTGAACAGCCCCTGAAGTTCCTTTTGACATGGCAGGTTTGCTGCGCTGCTAAGAGCATACAGCAAGGACAAGCTAATTAGAGGTCCCTGTTGCCGCTCCGTCCCCGCCGGTACTGATCTGGGGATCCTGGCGGATACCGGGGGTCTCAGCTAGCAGGGACCCCGGGACATCCAGACTGTGGCCGGATTCAAGGGGACAGGATTCACAGTCTTATTTTGTCCCTAGTCAGGGGGCTCCCTAGGGACAGGCTGCGTGTGGAGCCAGGTACTGATCCTGCGCATCCACTAGACCACCAGGGACAGCGGGCTGCAGCAGTGTGGAAATGCTCCAGCGTCCCAGGGGTTAATAGCATGCCAGGGGAGCGCACCTTCCCTGTCTCATAGCCGGCGCCTCTCCCGCTGCACAGTGCCATTCCACAGTGGTCTGGCGGGCTGTGTCAGCGCTCCTCCCCCGGGCCCGCCTCCTCTCAGCTCCTCGGCGGCCATTTTTAGGGAAGTGGCAAACACTGCCGGAGTTTGATACAGGTGGCATCGCAGTCTGGGTCCCCCGCATACCTCTCCTCTGATAAGGTCAGCGTATGCAGCACTGTTTCCTACCAGGCTCCGTGTCTGTGTAGTTGATCATAGTGCTTGTAGTGCAGGTGATTTATTTCTGCATTGTATGTGACTATATGCTAGCGCTGTCTGACTGTACTTTCACTTCTGACTGTCAGCCATTTTACTATCCCTGTTCTTCCTCTGCTGAAGCCCTTGCGGTGCTGTGAGCGGGGTCATCAGGGTAGGGACTGGTCCGGCCCGAAATCCAGTGACGGCTGGACAAACGGGCGGCGGCGGTTCGGGCGGCGCGGCGGCGGGAGACGGGGCTGGACGAGCTTGCATCTGAAAAGATTCAAGCTCGTCCAGCCACCAGCGCAGATTTTGAATTTGGCGCCGCTGGCGAGCCAGTAATGGCTCGCGGGCGGACAGCCAATCAGAGTCTGGCACGGCGAGCCAATTGTGGCTCGCCGCGTCATGGCTCCGCCCCCTCACGGCTCCATATATTAGGCGCCGCTGAGCGGGGCGAGTCAGTCCGTCGGGGAAGAGCAAGCCAGGAAGACCGTCTGCGGAGGAGAAGAGTTCCAGAGGCGCCGGAAAACGCCGTGCTCAACCCCTGAAGACGGAAGCGCTGTTGCTGGAGCAGGAAGACGGCGGCAGGCGGCGGTCAGCGGAGCCGAAGCTGAGGACTGGAGAGCTCTGCAGTGGAAGGAAGTCAAAGAGCTTATCGAAGTTCCCCACTGCAGGCTCTCCCAACGAACAGGGTAGGAGGCCGTGGGCCACCTTTACTTATATTTAAAGTCAAATAAATAATTTGTTGTCGGGCTTAAGGCCCGTGGGTATAATCAGGCACTAGGCCTGTGGCCACGTAGGAGGGGCACAAGGCCCCGGGGATCGCAGGGGGCATTAGGCCCTGTAGGGATTTTTAGGTTCTACAGTCAGCAACCTGGGCACTAGGCCCAGGTTGTTGGGGGCAAGTAGGAGGCAGCCCTGCATAAGGTGGTCTGGGCATTAGGCCCAGGTCACTAAAACGACCCTCAGAGGCAGCCCTGCCTATAAGGTGGTCTGGGCATTAGGCCCAGGTCACTAAAACGACCCTCAGGCAGCCCTGCATATAAGGTGGTCTGGGCATTAGGCCCAGGTCACTAAAACGACCCTCAGAGGCAGCCCTGCATAAAAGGTGGTCTGGGCATTAGGCCCAGTCCACTAAAAGACCACTAGATTCACCAGAGGTGGCCCAGCTTCAAAGTGATCTGGGCGTTAGCCCTAGATCCCTAGGGATCGGCCGAAGGAAGGTGGGTCCAAAGTGAAAGGGCGTCCTGGCAAAGAACCGAAGCGATCATTCACAGGTCGGCGGACCTGTGCAGCAGATTGACCGGCGCTGGAGGTTTGTATCACTGGGTACAGAGTGCTGGTAGGTGGTTCGAGGAACAAAGTAATCCGAGTAATAGACTCGGATCACCCGCTTTAGCCCCAGCTGGGTGAGGTTGAGTACTGGGCATAGGATATTGAGTGAGTCCTCTCGGGAGTCAGTGCAAGGGGCTGTGCGGCTCCGGTGCTGAACCCCTGCAGGGGAAACTCTGAAGATTCAGCCTAGTAGATCAAGGCAGCGGTGTGTTCATAGAAGGGCACAGACAGGGCCGGCCGGCCGGGAAGAGAAAGGGAGGGACAGCTGAAACGAGAGTGTTTTCCGCTAGAGGCGTATTGTTCCCAAGCCTAGTTAATATAGTGTGTAAGATGACGTTTATTTGTTGTTTGCCCTGAATCTTCTCGTTGTTATAGCAGAGAGTTGACGGAGGAAGTTTCTGGAAATGAAGTTCAAGCTTCCAGGCATACCAAGAGGTAACCCAGTTGGTACAGCATTGTTTGTATGTTTGTCCAGGAAGGAAGGGGGATTGTTTTGTTTAATTCTCAGGGGCGGCGGACAACTCGTCAAGGTGACAAGGGGTCTAGTGTGAGTATCTCTCAGTGTCTGTCTGTCTTTCATTGGAGCGTCCGATAGGGGATCTCTCACAACGGTGAGAGATCCAAACAGTCTATACTTTCTCTTCCTCTGTCTGTTCTTCCCTTGAACACGGGTTAGGGGATCTCGCACAACGGTGTGAGATCCAAACTACACCTGAGTGTGTGAGCACTGTATAGGTGAAAACTGGGTAGCTGAGGCCCCGTGCCAATGATGACCATTCACCCAACCGGTGAAGGTCGCGTTCATCCCTAGCGATTATTGTGTCACCAAGCATAGGAGGATCGTTACTGAATACCCCATTCTTTTACAGCCTCAGGCTGGTTTGAACCTGATACTAAAATGGTGAAGAGGATCCGGATCGTAGATCAGTTGACAATTTGGGAACGAAGGCTCTAGGACTCTGCCGCGGAAAAGTGGTGAGTGTTGGCTAACGAGTTATCGCTAGGGTTTCACAATGCGGTGTTGCAGGGTGTTCATTACCTCACAGTAAAAGTATTTTTCTGTGTGGGGAGTCACATACGCTCCGTTTACACTCCTCATGTCTGGGAGTGAACGAGAATATCCTCTTCAGCTAAAATGTACCACATGCAATGTACAGTTAGCGGAGGGAGATGGGAACGCTGAGGGATTCTGTAGGGCATGTTATACTTTATCATGCCCGATTTCTGCCACTGCACCGATGCAGGAACCGCCCTGGGCTTGTTTTGCTAAGGCACTTACAACCCTTGTGGCCCAGTTGGCGACGTCCCCTGTGTTTCCCCAGATGGGGTTATTGCAGCAGGTGGTAGTCTCATCACCCATGCAGGGGTTCCCCTAAGTGTCTCACGCTTTCGTCCCCCCCCCCCCCCAGGTTTCGCAGGAGCCTGTATGGGTGAATTCATTGTCCAACACGGTACAGCACCTGACGGACGTTTTACAGGGGGAGTCACCATTGTGGCCTTTATTGTCTCAGACTACTCAGTTTTATGACATGTGATTACTGACTTCTCAGACCAAGAGCCCCTTCGTGCAAAGGAGGCGGAGTCTAAGTCTACATACCTGGCCTTATACGGGCAGTCCGTGCGGCCTTGATTATTGAGGATGAGGATCCCCCCCGTGGCTAAATCCAAATACTCCTTCTTTAAGGATATTAAGGGAGATGCCACTGTATTTCCTCTATCTGGTCAGTTAGTTTATCACTTAGAGGAGGCGCGGAAATTCCAGGTAAACGGTTCCAGCCTCAAAGACGATTGGCCATTGCATACCCCTTTGTGGATAATTATTTTCCAAATGGGAAACCCCTCCACAGGTGGATTCTCATGTCACACGCCTAGTGTCCATGCCCTGCCCTTGAAGGATGTTACGGATCGCAAGGTGGAAATATGCCTAAAATCCATTTATGCTCTTGCCAGCTGTGGCCGTGTGCTGGGTGGCCAGAGCCATGGAACGCTGGGCAGATAACTTGGAGGCGTCTCTGGACACTGACTCTTTAGCTGAGCAGGTGGAGTTAGTAGGCAATCTCAGAGACTCAGCCACGTACATTAATGAGTCAGCCTTAGATATAGGTCTCCTCACTTTCAGAATCTCCTCGGCAGCAGTAGCGGCTCGCCGCTCCCTGTGGTTGCTCTCTTGGAAAGCGAATGCAGATTCCAAAAAGGGATTGGAATGCTTGCCTTTTAATGGACAGGTCCTGTTTGGCCCTGACCTGGACAAAATTGTGGCCACGCTGGCAGCAGCTAAGTCTGCATGTCTGCCATCGGCTGCAGTCCCATCAGGGTCTGGTACTTCGTCCTTTCGGCCCTATAGGGCCCAGGGTAAGTCCAAAATACAGTCCTTTCCAAGACAGTCAGGGACAAAGAAATCTGCCAAGCCAAAGAAGCAGGCTTGGAGTACAAGACATCCTATTGCCAAGTCGGACGATAAGCCTTCAGCCTGACGGGACGAGCCTCCCCTTGAGGGACCCCAGAGTGGGAGGCCAACTTCTTCAGTTTGCCCAGTGCTGGTATCTGACTACCACGGACACTTGGGTAAGAGAAGTGGTCTCTCGGGGGTACGCCCTCTCCTTCCGGCGAAGACCTCCCAGCCGGTTTTTCACCACAGGCCTTCAGTCAGATCGGGACAAGGCCCTGGAACTCCAGAAAGTATTGCATTGAACACTATGCTCCAGGCTGGAGTTGTAATGCCTTTTCTGTTACCCCTGAGGGGAACGGGGTATTACTCCAATCTCTTTCTGGTACAGAAACCCAATGGGTCTTTGTGATGGAGGAAAAGATCTCTGCGTTACAGGCAAAGGTACGCAGTTGCCTTCAGATAAGGTTACTGGGCTCCATGGTATCGATGTTCGACATGGTGGAATATGCCCAGTTTCACTCCAGACCTCTGTAGAAATTGATCCTCTCCAGATGGAGTGGGTTGCCCCATCGGATAAAGACAAAGACAATGGTGCTTTCTCCGGAGGTACGTGTGTTTCTGGCCTGGTGGCTACAGACTGCTCACCTGAACAGGGGGCGCCCCTTTTGGGTTGCGAACTGGGTCCTTCTGACAATGGACGCCAGTCACCGAGGCTGGGGAGCAGTGACAGGTCCACACTTGTTCCAGGGAGGGTGGACACCGGCAGAATCTGCGCTTCCAATAAACATCTTGGAACTTCGGGCAGTATTCAGAGCTCTTCAGCAGGCAAGACATGTTCTCCACGGAAAACCTGTGCAGGTACAGTCGGACAATGCCACCACGGTGCCTTACATAAACCGCCAAGGAGGAACCCGAAGTCAGGCAGCACTGACAGAGGTGTCCCGCATTTTGGCTTGGGCGGAGGGCAATCTCCCTGCCATCTTGGCAGTGTTCATACCAGGAGTCCTCAACTGGGAAGCAGATTTTCTCAACCATCAAGACGTGCATCCAGGGGAATGGTCTTTTCACCAGGAGGTGTTTCAACTCCTGCTGAACAAGTTGGGCCTTTCAGAGATAGACCTCATGGCCTCCCGACACAACAACAAGCTGCCTGTGTATGGGTCAAGAACAAGAGACACGGAGTCTTTTCTGGTAGACTCTCTGTCGGTCCGGTGGACCTTCCGGTTTGCGTACCTCTTCCCTCCGTTCTCCCTTCTTCCTCGAGTGATTTGCAAATTCAAGCAAGAAGGAGGCACGCTCCTGCTGATAGCTTCAGTGCGGCCCAGACGTCACTGGTACTCAGATCTTCGGAGTCTCTCCATAGATACTCCAATGCTGTTGCCTCAATGTCCGGACCGGTTGTCTCAAGGTGCTTGCCATTACCCGGACCTGGGTCGTCTGTCTTTGACGGCGTGGCTTTTGAGACAGCCCTCTTAAGGTCCAGGGGTTTTTCCAGCTCTGTAGTTAACACCATGCTCAGAGCTCGGAAGCCTGCTTCTGTAAGAATTTACCACAGAGTGTGGCATACTTTCCTTGAATGGTGTTGCCCTAGAGCACAGGTTCTCAAACTCGGTCCTCAGGACCCCAAACAGTGCATGTTTTCCAGGTCTCCTCACAGAATCACAAGTGAAATAATTAGCTCCACTTGTAGAACTTTTAAAATGTGTCAGTGAGTAATGACTACACCTGTGCACCTGCTGGGTGACTTGCAAAACGTAAAATGTTTGAGGTCCTGAGGACTGAGTTTGAGAACCACTGCCCTAGAGGCTATGATCCTCAGGTGTATAGGATATCCAGGATTTTTGGATTTCCTACATGGGGGCTTAGATCACGGTCTTCGCCTTGCTTCCCTGAAGGTGCAAGTTTCTGCCCTGTCAGTGTGGTTTCAGCATAGGATTGCTACTCTTCCTGATGTCCGCACCTTTATGCAAGGTGTACTTCGCATTCAGCCTCCCTTTGTTCCACCAGTGGCTCCTTGGGATTTGGCTGTGGTCCTGAGGGCTCTCCAAGGACCGCCATTTGAACCACTGGGCTCAGTTGATTTCATATGGCTTACAGCTAAGACTGTGTTTCTTCTGGCCATTGCTTCGGCCAGAAGGGTGTCACATTTGGGGGCTCTCTCATGTCGCCCTCCCTTTCTGATTTTTCATAGGGATAGGGCGGTGCTTCGCACTCGCCCTGTTTTCCTACCTAAGGTGGTATCCAGCTTCCACATTTAATGAGGAAATTATAGTACCGGCCTTTAATTCACAAGACCTTTCGGCTGGTGAGGCTTCCTTGGATGTGGTACGTGCTCTAAGGATTTATGTTGACCGTGCCAATTCATTTCGGAAGTTGGACTCCTTGTTTGTCCTCTATGGTTTCCGTAAGAAGGGTTGGCCTGCCACTAAGCAAACTTTGGCAGGATAGATTTGCATGGCAATTTCTGAGGCTTACATTCATGAGGGCCTTCCTGTACCATCCTCTGTTAAAGCTCATTCTACTTTGTCTGTGGGTCCTTCGTGGGCAGCTCGCCGTGGTGCCTCTGCTGTTCAGCTTTGAAAGGCAGCCACGTGGTCTTCTGTCCATACCTTTGTGAGGTATTATGTATTTGATACCTTTGCCTCTCAGGATGCCTCCTTCGGGCGACGGATTCTCCTTTCTGCACAAGAGCATCCCCACGCTTAAAGGATACTGCTTTGGGACATCCCAAAGGTATCCTGTGGATACCCTGTGGACCCTGAAGTAGAAAATATGAGATATGGTAAGAACTTACCCTTGTTATCTCTATTTCTACAAAGTCCATAGGGTTCCACAGGACTACCGCCCTGTCGCACCTGTACTGCAGATGGGCTTTGATCTGGTCACCGGTTTTTCCGTCTACTTCTGGTGAGAATGTGATTCTTGTGTGTTCCAGACTTTCTTCTTTCTCTTTCTTCTTCTCCTCCAGCCTATGGCTTGTTACGTAACTGAGATGCCTTGGCTCGGGGGCGGGGTATAGGAGAGGGACCCCAGTGCATCCTGGGAGGCTGGAAACTTTAACTCTGAGGTGCCCGATGTCTGCCTTCATCGCCTATACCACAAGGTATCCTGTGGAACCCTATGGACTTCGTAGAAATAGAGATAACAAGGGTAAGTTCTTACCATATCTGATATTTTTGCTTTACTTCCAAGATACAAAAAATAGAATAAAAGCTTTACATGGACAATGATCCATATCAGTGATAGGGAATTGTCTTGTCCCACAGAGGAGATCACAGATGAATGTGGATGGGTATCTGAGAGCCAGAGAACTGCCATCCCTCTGCCTGGTGCATGTCTTCCTGGCAGTAGCTGCTGAGGGACAAAAGCCAAGAGCTCATCTCAAAGAGACAGAGGACCTCATTCAGAGCCGGTCGCACAGAGCGTGCGGTCGGTCTGAATGAGGGGAGGACGTCTTGAATTTTCAAGACGTCCTCCTTTGCAGTGGTAAGGCTGTGGGTTAACACCCACAGCCTTACGACCGCCTAAGGTGATGGTCGCGATGGTCAAGACCATCGCGACCATCGGGGCTTATGACGAGACCCTAGGGTAGGCTCTCCCTTGTCGTAAGCCCCGGAGAGCTTTCGGCTCTGTCTGAGCCGGAAGCTCTCCACTGAAATCACTAGTGATGTCAGTGGGGCCGCCCCCAAACGGTAGGCGTTCCCACGGGAACGCCCCCGTTTGGGCTGCCACACCCCCCGGTCCGCCTTCGAAACGGGGCGAGCTGTCAATCAACATCGACAGCTCGCCCCCTTTGGATCGAGACCCGGTACGACTGGCGCTGTCGGTCGTAGCGGGTCTCACGCATGCGCGCGACGGCGACGGCGCCGTCATGTGCGTGCTCTGTGGGGGGCCATCGACCCGGTCCGAGCGCATCGGCGCTAACGACCGGGTCTGAATGACCCCCAGAATCTTTTCTCTCTGAAGCGTGGAAGTGTCTAAGGAAACACAAATTATATATAAAGTAAAGCCATTGCTGGTGAAAGTCGGCAAGTCATACAGCTGGCGGTGGCCGTTGCTGGCGTAGCAGTGTTATGGCAGGCGGTAACCCTTTCATGTATTGGGATAAAGTGAAAATGCAGCATTTATGCTGGGTACACACTAGACGATATTTTGGATGATTTGTTGTTTTCAGCCGAGTTGGAACGACATATCGTCCACATCATCTAGTGTGTACGCATTTTTGCGCACTCCTGTGCATCGTTCCTGTACTGCACGGGAGATGAGAAGATATCTTTAACGATCTTGAGCAAATCGTGAACCATGTATGCTCAACTCGAAAATGATTGTATAGTGTTTCCGGGAGCATCAATTAATCACATGTGATGCAACTATATGATATATTGTGCCATCGTTTGGAGGATTGCATATCGTGTACGCATTGTATCGTTTGTACTGGGGATGAAGGGAAATCGTAGGGGCCGTCGCGTCATATGAACATCATCTAGTGTGTACCAAGCTTTAGAGTCGGGAGCATAGCCAGATAAAAAGTGCAAACTGTTTGGCGTGAAATAGCTTTTCACAGTGCTCTCTTTTCTAAAGTGCCGGTACTCACCTAAAGTTGATAAAAGATTATAATCATACTTGTATCAACTTATAACTTGGAGGCAGTGGGCGGTGCCGGGGGCGTGGAGACGCGTTCTCGTCATCTCTTTTCCAGGCGGTCGGGAGTGCCACCCGATTTTCGGGAGCCTCCCAACCATTTCAGGAGTATAGGCAAGTCTGTTTATAATACTGTCCGCACTGGATTTATGCGCATGTGCTGATTTTACTCATTTCTCGAATTATTTGACCCATTTCTTCCTGTTACTGGAACTAGTTGTTTGTAGGTATATAAAAGTAGATCACAAAAGAAGGTGCCAGTACTGCGTACCACTGAGTACCCCATAAAAATGACTGGATATGTTTGTAGCACACATAAACTGACTAATTATTATTAATACAATGTGATTTAGAGTTGAGTTAGGTCACCCCCTTTTCCCACTTCTGATTCATACCTGCATACTGACCTGGAACGGCCAGCAGGCTCTTGAAAACCGGGTGGCCTTCCTGATAAAGTGGGCAAGTCTCCAAGAGTTGGACGCCACCTGCCCCCCCCCCCCCGCCTTCCTCACAGCCGTCCGCACACACAGACATGGGCGGAGCTATGTATACGTATGAAGGCGGCCTGATGCTCACATAGGCGGATGGGTTTTCACATTAGCATAATCTGCCTTATGTCTGCATATGCTGACGCTTTCGGGCCCTAGTTCACTACAGTTTTTATAAATGTCCCTAAAAACCATGCATTCACTCCAACAAACACGTTACCTGTGCCCATTTACCAGCCACAGGCACCACATATATTTTGAAAGAATCTTAAAAACTAACAGGATAAATATTATGTGTGTACTGCAGCTCCTGTGTAAGAATTCAGGGTTAAAAAGTATTTTGTCACCTTGGCATATGGCACGGTCAGATTTCCTGGAGAGACCTAGCATGGACAGAATAAGATAGTACGATGAGCTACAATTATACAGAGAGGCTTGTGGTGGTTATGTGGGTAAAACAGCATGCCAGCCAGATACACAGAGAAAACCAAGGTGGATAGTGCGGTCATTTCCTCATGTATCTGGTTTCGCACATGTTCCTTATTCCATCTCAAAACTTCTGCCTTAGGCATTGGCCTGTGCCTTACTGTACCCACTTCTAGTGTGACGGAATATTACTTTGACCCATTTCCCGACATTATAAAGAGCAGAATCTGAGGTACAGTTAAAACCCACACCTCACACCCTGCACCCATATTTTTAATACTTACCACTCCGCCTCCGGAGTCCCACGTCGGCGCCAGAATCAGCGCTGTCAAAATCACCTGGAAAATGGTCGCCGTTGTAATTTTCCTGCCGTTTTGCTCATGGTAAGGAAAACACTGGGAAAATGGCCACGGCACCATTATCACTGCTTCCAAGGTTGGTTTAAGAGTTAAGGGATCAGAGTGCAGTCCCCGTGCGGGCCCCCTCCTCACTTGCAGTGCAGTAGCCTGGCACTGTGCCAGAGTCAACTGCGCATGCACAGGTCTCCGGAAAAATGGCGCCTGTCCAGCAACTTCTCTACTGCACATGCACCAATTGCCGGGAAAATGGCCGCAGTGCTAAACCCAGGAGCCTGTGTACATCGTACCCCTGCACCAATTATATATACACCACTATCTCCTTCACTGCCTATTTCTCCTAGACCAGATACCCAGCTCTACGTTGCCAAGTAGAGAGAAGACATTCATTATGCTGCTTTTACTAGTTATAGCTTCCTAATAATTCAACAAAGATAGAGCCACGGAGTCTTCTTGCAGGTCACACAACCATTTGACAGGTCTGTAGACGCACTCGTAAGTGTGGTGCAGAAATTCTAGGAGCGCCGTGGTATTGTGATCCTTGTGGCCATGAGCTTATTGCTGGTTAGGTAAGCATAATGAAGACACATTATAAAAAATGTAAAATAAATACTGCAATATAAAGAGTGGACAAGCCCTTTAGTGCTTTGGTGTCCCCTTCTCTTCCTAAACTAATACTTATGATGTTAGGATTTGTTGCTGCAACTTTCAGAGGTATGTACTGTAATAAGAAATAGTCCTAATTTGTGAGAGATGCATTGATTTTCCACAGATTGGGAATATGGCAGATGGGCCCAGGTCAGAGTGGACGGGCTACTTGTCTCTGCACTTATAAGTATATGTAATATAGCTATAATAGGTTTCCTATACAGTTAGAATTCAAGATTCCAGCAAAATACAACATTTCAACAAAATTAACTCTGTGGATGACTGTCACCCAAACTAAAAAATATTTTCAGCTTCACTAATAAACTAATGCTAACAGGGCCGTAGCTAGGGTAGTGCGGCCGGTGCCATGGCACAGGGCACCACATGTCAGGGGGCGCTGTTTGGGTCTGTCAAATTTCTGTTTATTATCATTCTTGCTTGTAGCTTCCTCTTATTTCATCCCCAGCATCTCCTGGCCTCTCCTATCTCTTCCCTGGCCCTTCCCCATGAAGCCATGGCCCTTTTTTGGGTGCATTATGTCCCTTTGAAAAATGAGGGGGGCGCCAATGCTCCTTCTGGCACAGGGCACCAAAAAGTCTAGTTACGGCTCTGAATGCTAAGTTACATTTTAACATGCTCCTAATAATCATATATTTGTCTAATCTTATAATAACTTAGAACAAAAAAATTGATATTTTTGATCAAGCGTTCCTTTAAGAAATGAATAAGGAGGCCACTCACGTGTATACACGCAGGCAGCTAATAAAGGGTGTGGGCACATGGGCATCCCGCCAGCACAGGCCCTCTGCCGGAGCGGTGTTTCATTCAACTAACATGGACTGAGAATAGCAGCACAAACTGCGTCTATGCTCCATCAAGCATTTATCCAATGGCCTTGTGAATGGCCTCTGCCGTCCTCCCAGACATCAGTGGTCCCAGTTATAGGCTACGTTCACCTTTTGTAGGGAGCTTTTAAAATATTAAGTCTATCCCATGTCTGGCAGTTGGTTAGATATGCTCATATACCCAATACCTGCTCCAAAAGCTGCATCGCTGCTAGTCAGTATAAATGGGCTGATTCTGAGCCTCAGGCAAAGTGGGTGTTGTTACGGGCAGCAGCGAAACCCTGATTTACTACCTTATACTAATGCTAGAATCCATTCAACTAATGTGGGGGCTCGTGCGTGTGCAATCGTAATCCTGCAACGCCCATGGATTTTACACCGCCATCATAGTATCGGCACTTGCACCAGTCCCATTATAGGTGCAAGAGATCCCTCAGAAACATAATTCCCTTCCCCGTATGCACGTCTCAGAATTGCACGGAACTATAGATACACATCTGCGACACTCGATTGACACTCCCACAAGTCAGAGGGGTTATGTGCATTCGCTTTGCCACCTCCCAGTTCCCATCACTAAACGACCAATTTTGCGGAAAAACATATACGCCCAAGTTCTGTCCAACTTGGAATAGGACGGACATACGTAAAGATCCATAAATTTGCTTCTGCGCATGCCATCGGCGTATCTAAAATGGGTGCAGGTGTGTGGTCCACATGGCCCACACCGCACCCATATAATTAGTATACTGACCTCTGGGGAGTCCCGATTCGGACAGTTCACTTGGGCGTATATGTTTTTCCGCGGCCATATTCCCAGTGATTTGCACATGCGCAGTGGTGATGTCCCGGGGAATAAGGCACGGGCACCATGTTCCTGTAGACCTGCGCTTGTGCAGTAGGATCTGCCACAAAGCCAAAGTCTTCTGTCAGCCAGAGAGGAGGGGACCTTTACGGAGGCTAAACCCGGGCCCCCTCCTCTCTTAAAATGCCCCTGGCGCATGCGCGGTATGCAAAAACTCGCCTTTCTCGTCCGTGCACACTAATCCACCCGACTCAGTGTCAGGCCCTGAAATTGCCAAATGGGCCGTTGCCAGCTCATTGGCATATCTGGCATTAGATAGACATTGCTATTGATGCAACTAAATTAGAGAATTTGACTTCATGCTGACAGGTACGGAAAAAGCTACAAATACGCCATAAAATAAATGAGGGGAAATGGTGTAAATTAAAGTACATGGAAAACAACATTTGCGATATAAGTAAGTTGAGCTCCCTGTGAAATATTTTCCAAGCCACACTGTATTTTTACATTACATTACTGCTTAAAAGCCACATAAAAAAACCGTGTACCTGTGTAACCTCTGCACAGCATTGCTACGACTTCTAACACTTCCATTTATTGTTATAAGTACGTCTATAGTCTGTAAAGATGGAAAAACTTTATTTCCTGAATGGGAACACGACCTACTGCTTCATTCCCTAGAAGAAAGTGAAATGAATTGCTAAGAAGCGAAGCGGAACATCGTCTAGAATTGGTGGTCACAGAGTTTTTATACCGTCCCCCCCACCCCATTTCCACCTTCAACCTTCTGCTGATTCAGGATTTTATTCCTCTCCTGCAGCCTTAATAACAGATTAAACTCCAATGAAAACACGCCAAGTGCAGTCAGCAAAGTGATTCATTTACCCGCGGTGGGCCGACCACTTAATGGGGGGAAAGATGGAAATTTATAGCTTTCATTCAGTAAAGCAATAGTCTGGCCTGTCACCACGTAATGATGAAAATAGCCAACATGTCCGTGTAAGACTGTACTCACTCCTATGTTAAGAAAGACCTATTACTGTCGGTCCCAAAGTCACCGTACAGAGAGTGTGTGAGGTAACGTGGAGAGGACGGGCAGACAGGAATAACTTCCTAAGGACAATGAAGGTGATGTCTATTTGGTTTTATTCTACTAAATAAGTTACTTGTATGAGGTGATACTCATACGTTGAAGCATTTTTTCCTTTATTAACCAGTATTCCCTCTCAGAGGAACTCTGCATTAAAAAGCCCATAGGTTTCTATAGACGACGCCATCTTTAGACACAGTGCAGCCACATAGCACTCTATGGGGACTGGAGTGCAGGTGGGCCGCAGTAGATATCTCCAATAGTCTCTGTGCAACACTTTTATGCATATGGGGTTTGCGGCAAACAAAGATGTATTCAGTTACGCCAGCAGTGACCGAGTCCAATACGATCCCTTCACTTCTCCTTTGGAAGCCTGGAGCCATTCTGTGCATGCATGGGACACCCACATCCTCGATTGGAGAGTGCCGGGAACTTTTTGCAGAAAGTACTAGCCCCATAGGCTACAACGGGCAGCGTGTTTGTCAACCAGGGCCAAGCTATGGAATGCAACACATTACGGAGCTTGGTAAATTTGGCAAAAAAAAAAGCAGCCCCCATAGCAACCTAGTGAAAGCTGGGGACCGGCGCAGATATCGCCGCTCTGTGGGCGGAATTCAATTGTTTCCAGCCCCTATCGCGCCCGACAGAGCTATTCAATTCTTGCTCCTGTCGGGCGCGATGAGCTGCCAGCGCTACATTTCAGCTCCCAGCCCCAGGGGGATGAGAGCTGAAATGTGCGAAAAGTGACCTGTTTGGGTGCCCAAACATCAGTGCGAAAAACTGCAGCACTTGAATAGCGGCCCGCGATCTCCTGTCACTTTAGACAGGAGATCCGGACCATGTAATCAATTGAATTCCGCCCTGTGTGTGGCGGTCCACTGTACATACATTTGGGGGATACTTAATATTTGTGAAAATTGGTGTTTTCAGGGCATATCCGCATAATGAATTGATAAATTGGCTCCTTTAACAGAACACTGAGCCAGTATTTCCCACTGTGGCTTAAAACACCGACACCTGACTCTGGTAGTGCCGTCCTGTGATAGTTTTGCCAAAATATACACGTGCCGTGGTCGGAATAATGAGATTCTTTTATCTGCCTGCAGGATTATCCCGGATCTCATCACAGCAGATGTCCCTGAAAAGATGTCTGCAAGAAAACTTCCCCTTAACAAACTTTCATGATCTTGAGGCAGCTTGTTGTGTAGGCCAAAATGTTCCTCGTCTTCCTAAGTTTCCCACTCACAAGCTGTAGACCATCCTCTGTTAGGGAAGGACAAGGAGCGATATCTATAGCAACCAAACAGCACATAATGTATGTGTGCCAAGGAAGTGTCTGCGTTCCAACCAACACATCACGGAGCAGAGAGGTGTTAATAAAGAAGCTCAATTTACCAATCAGGCTGAACTTATAGCCACGCTGGTCTGTTCCTCTGAGATAGTCTTGATTTATTCCCCCGCTCTCCGCAATATGAAAATGAAAGATTTTAAACAGACATTTCTGCGTTTCTGGGTGTACTTAAAAGAACCGGGAGAACTTTCATTTCACAATTAGGAAATTACAAATCCTTCTCCTCTAAATGTGCCCCGTGGCACAAAATATTTTGCACATGCTGCAATAAATATGAAAGTCAAATGAGAGTCGAAATAGGTAAGAATAAATGTTGAAAGCAAATTAAAGAGAAAAAAAAATCTTAGTAAATAACTTGTGCCTTGGAGATGATTTGCTTTAAAGCTGTATCGCCGACTATTGATAATATTCTCATTCCCTTCCCTGGGGCCCTTAGGGCTTATCCTTGCACTGTTTTCACTAGGGCTTTGTGGATCAGCTCACAGCTGTGTGCCTTTGCAGTGGGGTGAGAACGGAAGGACCAATCAAAAGCCACAAATCGATAGTAATCCAATCAAAAGGTATAGTGGAAACAATCCGATCAAAAGCGACAACGAAAAGCTACGATGGCAACAGTCCAATCAAAAGCTACAGAAGAAATAATTGAATCAAAAGCTATAGTGTTAACAATCCAATCAACAGCTATGGTGGTAACGCCAATGAAAAACTACAGTGGTAACAACTCAAACAAACACCATAATCAAAAGCTACAGTGGTAACATCAATCAAAAGCAACAGTGGTAACAACTCAAACAAACACCATAATCAAAAGCTACAGTGGTAACATCAATCAAAAGCAACAGTGGTAACAACTCAAACAAACACCATAATCATTATTCTACTACTCCATACACTCATAGATGCTTACTTTAGATACACCAAACACATCTAACAAAGCCCAAAAGTGATTTTGGAGTCTGGTCTAGAAAAACTCGGATATACAACTACTGTACCTGAGGACCTATGGAGCTGTGTATAGAACACCAAAGGACTACAATGCACACTCAAAGGGTGGGATGCACTATCAACAATAATGTGGATAAACCCCCGAAATGTTGTTTTCAGGGTTTTGACTGCATTTCTCATATGCACCAAGCTTCAGATACCAATGCTTTCCACAGCCTGAACCCCAATGGGTAACACCATCTTTGAAGTCTGTGGGCTAGGGATGACCATTGACCAACGATAACAAACCATTGATGGTCAAATGTTTTGCCATCGATAGCGGAGGGTCAATGATTATCTGCCATCGATGGCACAAAGTCCCCCAAAGTTTTTTTTATTCCCCCTACCTGGTGCCAGGACACGGAGCATAGCTCCACAGTGTGAGGTTCTGGTTTTGTTGTGGACCCGGGGTGGTGATAGGGGCAGACACAGAAGCAGATTTAAATGAAAATGTGGAATTTTTAATGAGTGGTTTAGTAGACATGAATATGGCAAAAGTAAAAGTCCAGGCAAAGCACTAAAGTGCACTTGGGAACTGTAGTGAAGCAAACGGGAGAATGTCCAGATAGTGACAGACAGGGAACAGTCCAGTATGCAAGTATGGTGAGCTGAAATGATATGCAGGCAGAGGAGATATAGGACCTTATTCAGAGCCGGTTGGGAGCGCCCATGCGCTCATAACCGACTCGATGGTTAGGCCTGTGCACGCGCAGCAGCCGCACTTCGCGTGCGCAAGCCCCGGAGCGACAGAGAAACTCTGTCGCTCCGGAGTTTGCTACCAAAAGGGCTGCTGTCGATGTCGACAGCTGCCCCCGTTTGGTAGGCGGGCCGGGGGGGTGGTTTCCAAAACGGAGGCGTTCCTTTACGAATGCCTATCGTTTTGTGGGCGGCTGCACTGACATCATCAGTGATGTCAGTGAGGAGCTTCCTGCTCCATCACAGCAGAAAGCTCCCTGGGGCTTACGAGTGCCCAGACCCAACCTTAGGGTCTGGTCATAAGCCCCGATGGTGATCACCATCGTGACCATCAACCTGGTCGGTCGTTAAGCTGTGGGTGTTAACTCACAGCTTAACGATCGACAAGGAGGCGGCCATTCAGGATGCAAGCGGCCGCCCTGATTCAGTGCGACCGCTTGCATCTAACGACCGCCTCTGAATGAGGGCCATAATCCAGCAGAGTGTAAGTTGAGGCAAGGTGCAGGGTGACAGCAGACTCAGGTGCTCAGGCAGGGGGAAGGTAAATGGAGAGTGCAGGTAAGTCCAGCGGTTGTTGCAGGCAAGGTAAGCAGGCTAGGTAGCGTTTCCAAGGAGGCAGGTAACAAGCACAGGAAATCTCTCTCAGCTGTCGCTGAGAAACACGTTGCACTGGCAATGAAGGAAGGCTCTGGACCTCCCTAAATACCAAGTGCCACACCGTGACTGGCCGGAGAGAGCACATGACCCACCAGGATTGGACAACTGAATCACATGGGTGGACGCAAGATGGCGGCGCCCATGCCGGGCGGATGGAAACACCAGCCCAGAGTGACAATGTGCCCGCACAGAACCACGTGCAGCCAATGCCCCTCGCCAAAAACCGGCGCCAGATGCCCCCCGCCACATCGACCTCACAGGTATTACCCGTCGACCACCATGCCGAGAAACCTTGGTCGTGGCACTACCTGTGAAGCCCCACCCCTAAGTCCCTCCCAGCGGCGTTCTGTACACGAACCCGGAAATCTCTCAATTACAAAGCTCTTATTGGGAGAGCTGTCCTTTGCCATTTTCTTCATACATATCTACGTTATTAACACCAACATGCATGCGATGAGTGGCGGGATACATCACATGTAAAATACAATGCTAGATTCATCCGGGTGTGGATTAACAAATAGACAGTAAAAAGGTTGACAGTGTTTAGATAGACACCAAATGTTAGACAGTCAATAGGTCGACAGGGTCAAACAACCTAATCTTCACCCTAACCCTCCCCTTAGTGCCTAACCCTCCCTCCTGTTGCCGGACCCTACCGTCCCTTCCAGTGCCTAACCCTCCAGTAAATTCCTAACCCTCCTCTTGGTGCCTAAACCTCCCTTCTGTTGCTTGACCCTAACGTCCCTTCTAGTGCCTAGCCCTCCGGTAAATGCCTAACCCTCCCCTTGGTGCCTAACCCTAACCCTCCCTCTTGTTGCCTGACCCTACCATCCCTTCTAGTGCCTAACCCTCCGGTAAATGCCTAACCCTCCCCTTGGTGCCTAACCCTAACCCTCCCTCTTGTTGCCTGACCCTACCATCCCTTCTAGTGCCGAACCCTCCGGTAAATGCCTAACCCTCCCCTTGGTGCCTAACCCTAACCTTCCCTCTTGTTGCCTGACCCTACTGTCCCTTTTAGTGTCTAACCCTCCGGTAAATGCCTAACCCTCCCTCCTGGTGCCTAACCCTAACCATCGGGGTACCTAACCCTAAAAAACAGAAACAATCATCTGTCAACCATTTTTTTGTGTTGACCTTTTGACTAGGTCGACCATTTGTACCCGCCAACCTTCTTACATGGTGACATTTAGTGTGTCGACCGTTTGTCCCTGTAGACCTATTGACTACATCTGGTGTTTACCTAGACATTGTTGACCTTTTTACTGTCTATCTATAGTCCAGAACCCAATGCAACCTGCCCCGTATCTGCACTCTAGATTTAGATTACATTGTACAAACAGTGGAATGGTAAGGAGCCCATATTGGGCCACTTGAGAGGATTCAATTCAAGCCCTATTAAGAGCATTTCAGAAGTTTTATTCCTAAATCTCGCAGAGTGGCAGTAAGCCACGGAACATACAGTATTCAGGTGAGCCTTCACCAACCTTAGAAGAGACAATGCCGATATGTGCACCAGGAAGAACACAACAATTTAACAGAACAGATAGATTTAGATTACATTGTACAAACAGTGGAATGGTAAGGAGACCATATTGGGCCACTTGAGAGGATTCAATTCAAGCCCTATTAAAAAGTACTTCAGAAGTTTTATTCCTAAGTCCCACAGAGTGCCAGTAAGCCACGGAACATACAGTATCCAGGGGAGTCTTCAACAACTTTGGAAGAGACTACAGGAGGAACACAACAATTCAACAGAATAGATAGATCTCTTGTCCAGGAGATTGTGAATCCACAAAATGCTCAACGACAAGGAATCGCAGAGCAAACTGAACTGTGAAGGGCAAACCGGATCACAAAATGTTCACTGGGTCCCAGAATATCATAAAAGGTCTAACATACCACATATAGTGAAAAAAGTACCAATGGAGGAAGGCAACATATGGGTAATGGCAGTTCAAGAGGTGGCTGATTATGTTCATAAAAATTAAACATGTAATCAATAACCCTAATTGGTTGAAGTTGGTCCAGAATAAAACATTTGCTAAAGTGATAACGTATTTAACAAAGACCAGACAACAAAGTAACACAAGTGCATCACCCAGACGCCAAAATGTATTTTCTGTACAGTGAGATGGATGAAGAGCTGTACATGGAACAACCGCCGGAGTTTATTAACTCTTCTTTTTGGGTATTAGTTTTATAGATCCAGGGATGGGGCATATTCCCATTTAGGTTTGGCCGCTTGTTTCATCTATTTGTAGCGCCATAATAGTAGGAATAGTTTTTTTCCAGCTGCATCCAAGCCCACATTGCATGGAATATCCCGCTTGATCTGACCTATATTGGACATTTATTATTGAGAATACAAACTCTAGGATTCAATGTATTAAATATAGATTACGTATGAGAAGTGTCATTATACAGCATCGTTTCAGTTGGTATCGCTGATGACCTACATAAACATATGAATGAATCATTATTGACACAACTGTCATCCAATGAGCTGGCATGATTAAAATATATATGATGATAGATAGATAGATAAATAGATAGATAGATAGATAGATAGATAGATAGATAGATAGATAGATAGAAACAGTAACTGGGAAGCTTTATCCCAGCTGTCATCAATCTCCAGCTATTACATATTTTTTTTCATCAATCCTCCCATTCATTACAGCTGAAATGATCCTTGAGACCCCCCTTCACCGCTGGCCAATCACAAGCCAGTGTGGGGAAAAGCCTGTTATCGACTGTAGGGGAAGGGGAGCCTCATTTGTAGCAATCAATGCCAGTGAGCTGGTGGGTAATTTTGAGAGGGTGTTTTCAGTTTTCAACCCCACCCTTCCCCCTTTGCATGATTGTTCAAGGCAGGTGCAAAATGTTTTGCATTTAGGGGGAGATGTATCATCAAACTTTATAAAGGGTGGAGAAGTTACCCATAGGAACCAATTAGCTGCTACCTATCATTGTATAGAATGTACTTGATAATGCTAACTAGAAGCTGATTGGTTGCTATGGGACACTTACCCACTCTTTAAAGTGTTTGATACATTTCCCCCTTAGAGTTCTCATTCATGTGGATTGACTTTGATAAAAAAAAAAGTCCAGAACGTTGTAATTTACCTATGGAAACATTGCTTGATAATAAAGCCAGGGTAGAGTACAGGAAAGTTGTGGTTGCCATATTGATAATAGAGAACAGATGGAGTAACTGGCAGACACACAAATCAGAAGAGGGAGGTGATTGAAGATAAAGGCACTAGAGTTATTAGCATTGTACACATCGTATAAATTGGTGGCAGAAGTTTAAACATTTAGGGGTCAATCCAATTAGCTGTGAAGGGTGCGAGTTGTTAGAACGCAGGCAATGGTACGCATCTCGCTTCCCTCGCGGCCCGCTCTCAGTCCGAATTTGCTAATTTTTGCATGCAGCCCTACGGGGCTGCAAACAGTTATGAGCAAGTTCAGGCTGTTGTAATCATGTCTGTTGCCGTGCTGTCTCGTAGCCGCGATGGATTAGCGGCTAATTGGATTGGCTCCTTAAGGTGCGTACACCTTAGACGATATTTTGCACGGTTCGCAGGATTTCGATGCATGGGAACGAAAAATTGTGTAAAATATGTCCAAATCGTGAGTGTCCACTCACTATGCCGATGTGCGTACCCGCGGGTCGAACATCGCATCTTCAGATCTAGCCTACAGCAGGCAAGATCTGCCAATCTCGTACACGACGCACTGGAAATCGTTAAGGACGCACGATAGATCGTTGGTAAGATTGGACACTTTTTAGCACCATGTAGTGTCCTGGAGTGCCGGGGAGAGTTGAAGGGAAATCGCTCACGATATCGAATCGTGAGCACATCGTCTAGTGTGTACGCACGCACCTTTAGCGTGAATGTGTTGAAAGTAAGGGAATAAAGAAAGGGAAAATGTTTTACCCAGGAAATTAAAGTTTTTGCCAATTGCCTCGATTGAAAAAAGAAACAGCTAGACGGGTCACGCGCCTCCTCTGGCGATGCACGTATTAAATCCTGAGTAATCCATCGCAAAGTGAGTGACGGGTTGTCAACATTTGGGGGTGGTGACAGGGGGGTGTCAGAAAAACACAGGCGTGTGTGTCTTTCCGTATGAACGCCATTTCCTGGACGTGCATAAATTAGCCATTGCGATTACATACGCAGCATGAGAGACCCCTGCATGTCAGGAGAGCTGCAGAGTCTGTAGCTGGTCAGACCTGTAGCAAGGCAAGATGGCCGCTCAATGTTCGTTGATGTTACCGATATTTCCGCAGGTAAGCAACGTCGTGCGCAGACAAGAAGGCAGCAGTAGGCGTCCCTATGCTCAGGCGATCTTTGGGACCATTCGCCTATTTTCGCTGCTGCGTTCCATACGAAATTGCTGCTGCGATCGCATTAGTGTCCATCTCTGAATCAGGCCCAATGACGTGTGTAACCCTGATCACCACACAATCACTATAAAATGATGTTTGCTATGTAGCATTGAGACAAATAACTGCACTCTCACATACATTAGATTGCACAGTCACATGGTGCATTTACATTGCTCGCACACACCAGACGCGAGCCCCCATTATAATTCACCACTGCTATTCCTCACATTCTGTCCTGTTTGTTCTGGCACTGGGATAATGCCATGCTTCCTGCCTGAGCTTCCTGAGAGACAACCTCACCTTACTAATTCACTAACGCCATTCAAAAATATATATATATGTCTAAAAAAAAAAAAATGCTCCACTGTAAGTTTACTGCAGGTATCGGTATGCATATATGATATTCCTATGCAGGAAAGCAGACCTCTGATGTGACAGTGACATTTTTACAGCATGACACAGGCCAGTGTTAAGAGAGACTGTTTCACCTTTGTTAGAGCTCATCAGGAAATATTGGTATGATTATATTTCTTCACAAAAGATACATAATAATAATAATATGCAAATGTGGCAGCCACTGGGATTTGTATTGAGACGCCCACTGGTGGCGTTACAAATCCAAGCATACAAAGACGCAGCATCGGTCACAAATGAGTTGCCAATTAGTCTTCTGGCTAGCCCTATGGTCGTGCAGAATGGGCGTGGAACGGAGACGCCAGAACCATTTTTACTACACACGGGATTGCAGACGCAAGCCCCAAAAATGGTCATGACACGCCTGCATTTGAGTCACCCCCCCCATTGCTGCCCACAAACGGTCCCTGACTGCGAATATATCCTCTCTGCGCGAGACAACGATAATGAGGCTTGACGCAAGCGCTGTGCATAGTACGATAATCGCTCAACAGCATAAACATTGGCATTTTGTCCATCTGTGAATCAGGCCCACTGCCACGGATCTCCTCATATGCTCTGTACTGCTGCTAGAATTCTGATGATCTAATTGGCTACAGACTGCAGGGGATGTGGCTTCACAATGCAATTTGCGTCATCACAGTATATACCTGCCCGCCTTCCAGGCAGTACCTTATGGGGAAATGGCCTCCTCTATCCAGAGTAATCCCCATCATTTGTGAGTACCACTAACATTATGGGATAGTAGGTAAGTATTGGGGAGATGTATCAAAGCTTGGAGAGAGATAAAGTACCAATCAGTTTCGAACTGTCATTTTACAGGCTGTGTTTCAAGAATCACAGAAGCTGATTGGTTTGTACTTTATCTCTCTCAACCTTATCTCTCTCCAAGCATTGATAAATCTCCCCCATGTATTTAATAGGTGTCTGCTTTAAAACTGCACTCACTTACTTACATTGCAGACTGCTACTATGGCGATAATCCAGTACAAAGGAGAACTCAATCTAAATTAATAGGAACCAGCAACATCAACTCACTATAAGCCAGCAACATCCTTGCGGGACATGTCAGTGTTCCTGGGCATGATAGAACTGCTGCTGCTGTCTTTAATGCAGCAAAGTTTCTGAATGAATAAATCCAGTGATCAGGCGCATTGAAAAAAAAAAAAAACCATGTTTATTGCAGCAATCAATTCCATCTTTAAAGAACTCAATGGCATTAACAGGGGCTTGCTGTCCCCCTGGTCTCATCTGACGTTCCCAAGCAATTCTCCTCTGCGGAAACTGCAGTTATGTAAAGTGATTGAGGTTACACTATGCCTGTCACAGTATTGTCTCCCCAAAACTCATACTAAACTGTCTCAGCTGGAACACACACATCTATCTCTATATATCATCTATCTATCATCTATGAATCAGTCTGTCTGTCTGTCTATCCATCTATCGCACAAACTTGAAGCATCAAGAGTCTGTCCAGTAGGTTTGATACACTGAATTTATACCAGTCAGAAGGTAGTCACATTATCACAAATTGCTGCCAACAATTACTCTGTAATTCTGATTTAACCCCCAACAGTCTTCATGCAGGATGGTAGAACCCCTGGCGCCACAAAGGGTTAATAATTGTATATACACACATATACTATATATATATATATATATATATATATATATAAACTGTGTGTGCAAAATATATATATATACATATATATATTGTATACACACACATATATACATACACATTATATATAGGACTTATCAGATAAGCAGTAGTTTGTTGTGGCTATAAGAATAGCTGCAAGGTAAAGGTGCAGGATGGCGTCACTCACTTTTGGCTGTCCCGGCTGTGGGGGACAGAGTCTGTGTCCGGGATGAGGTCGGGGACAGAAGTTTAGATGATGTCCCTGCAGGCTCCAGATGCTGGTGCAGGAAGGGGCAATGCAGAGGTGAGCTGCAGTCTGAGGATAGCAGCTGAGTCAGGAGCTAGAGTTACACAGCACACAGTACAGACTGCGCTCTTCTCCGCTCTCCTCCCTGCTGCTGCTGCTGGATAAAGGCTCACACACATATCCAGTCCATCTATAAGAACTATATGTGGTTGGTACATGGACCATCCTACCAAGACTGCCCCCTTCTCTCCTCTGTCAGCCCCCTCCCTGGAGTTGTTGCCAAGAAAAGGGAAAGCAGAAAGACTGTGGGTGTGAGGGGCTCACACAAATTAAAGGGGGGGTGGGGGGTAATGTTGTATTTTCAGGGACAGCGAAGATAGTAATTAGCGTTTCTGTTGAATCAATTCCTTCCTTGCTGATTCATTAGCTCTAAAAACAAACTGCAGTGTCTGTGGAAGAGGAGAGGAGCACTGATGTGATGGGCGGGATGCGTCCCGGCACTCTTATCAAGGCCCGGAGGGACAGCCGAGGTGGGGTCGTCTCTAGAAGTGAATTTTTTTCAGGAACATAATAAATATTTTGCCAACAGTTACCCTCCCGTGTCAGTTTAGCACCTGTTCCATGTACTCTCCGCGGGGAAATTTGGGTCCAATGGCTGTTCTGATGGCTGCTGACATCACTCCTGCTGCTTACGCCATGAAAGAGTATCCGTAGCAGAGATTTGCGCAAGCATGAACTTCAGCTGGCAACGGCACATGCGCACTAGTATACCATCGGTGGTTAAACCATGGAATGGTTAACAGGCTACATGCCATCGCAAGGAACACCGCAACAATTCATTGAACCCCTTCCAATGGCCATCCCTAGTCTAGGAGACACCTGAGAGCAGGCAACTCCACCACAAGGACCTTACCTGTCTGCAAGGTGAGCAGGGAAGTGCTGTTGGAATGGAAAGCATGTCATCAAGCCACATCAGGGAACCTTGAGTGGACAGGGGCAATTAGCATAATCATACACATTGTCCCACCCACTTTATGTCGCTAATGGCGTAATCCAGTCACGTCCAGCTCTTTCTTGCCTCCCCTCAGTATCTTTCAGAATACAGGCATTATTCTTCTATTAGAAGACATACTGTCATGCCTGAGGGTTTGAATAGGCGTGGGAGGCTGAAGAGGAGTTTAGAGAGACGTGAAGGAATTTAGGTGGCTTGAGTCAGGACCTCCTCGTGTATTGATATGAGGAGGTAGAGATACGGCAATGGATGATAGGCCCGAAGGCGAGGACAAGAATAGAATGTCTTTATTGAACAGCAGGTTGGAATGGAACTGGATATATAATATAGGATGAATGGGCAGAATCGGATTGGGACCAAGGATGCTGGATTGAGAGCTGGATCGGTTTGAGACCGATATTGAAGAATTGAAGAACTAATTGATATAAGTCCAATGTTGATGGATTGATGAACTTGATCGGTCGGAACCGATGTTGATGGATTGAAGAACTTAATTATTATGAATCCAATGATTGAAGGGATAGTCTGGAACAGATGGCGGCTGTAACAACAAGTCTCAGTGTTAAAAAAATCAGACTGGTGTGCAAGATGGTATAGGAGACTTGTTTACCAGATATAGGAACTGGATATAATGGACTGGGACCGTTCAGATACAGAGCACCTGGGAGCTCAGCACTGAGCTGTAACTTCAGCAAGAAGCGACGTTGTACTGGCAACAGAGGCCAGTCTGGAAATGGAATTTATAGGGGATGATCCCCAGGGATTGGATGCTGTGATCAGCTGGTCTGGGAGCAGTGCTCTAATTGGAGGAAGAGTAGTTGACAGAGGGCCTGATGCAGAGACGCTCGTAAGCGGCCGCTCGTTCGTTCCGAGCGATGTTTGCCCAACTGCGCATGCGTACGGATCGTAATACTCATGCGCGAACCAGTTAGTGCGGCCGAAAATTGTTTGTTCGCTAAATAGCGAATGCCTGCTAATATGAGTGACAGGAGGAGGCGTATGTGGGTGGTAACAGGGGAAGGTGCTTGAAAACGGGGAGTGGAGATCAGAACGCAGGCGTGCTTAAAGGTCAAAACGGGCGTTTTATGGGTGTGCATAATTAATACAGCAGCGTCACTGACCACGTCACTGGGTTATTTTATAGTCAGAACTGCTCGCAAATTTGTGGTAGGAAAAACCAACCACAAGAATAGCGAGCAGTTCATACACTGGTCGATGTACTCGATTAATCTAATAAATAGCGGACATGACGTATGATGCGAGCGGCCAGGGGGCGTTTTTATCAAAAAAACGACCGCATGTTTTGTTCGCTCGTTCAGACATAGAGGCGGCAACAGACCGCAAAGAGCGAATGGTTCATTTGAATAGCCACCCCCTTTTTCTGAACGAGCGAGCGCTAATAGCGACCGGCTCTGAATCAGGGCCAGAGTCCAACATGGCCACGCCCATACTGTTGTTTAGGAGGGAACTCTGGCGTGCAACCTGTGTGTCATCATGCTGGGTTGACACGCTGTGAGCAATGGGCTGCGCAGAGCCATCTCCATGCTCAGTGACAGGACACTGAGCGGACGGGGCAGGAGCAGCACAGACAGACCTCAGCACCAGCCCCGAGCGATGTGCAGCGTGAATGGACCTCTGTGCTATCCTGAAGTGATGCACAGTACGAGCGGATCTCAGCGCTAGCCTGGACAGGTGCCGGAGAGTTAAGAAAGTGGTTTTAAGTGTCCGGAATGTAACACACACAAGCAATTATATAGTATATGTGTATATATCCCTGAGGAGGTTTGTTTTCAGACGAAACACATTGGATGATCCTGTTCGTCCTCACCTAGAATAAACCTGCACCATTGTGAGATCCTGCCATTTCAGTACAAACAGCAGCAGACAGTCTTCCAAAGGACTTGGATTTGGTTGACATCAAATGTGGTGTACAAGAAGTCCTGAAAGAGGATTATACTACAAGCTTCATTGGTTCAGATAAGCCTACTGATTTTAGATTGAAGTACACATAATACTTACCATTTATATGCCGAGTTCTGGGATTATACTTACTACAATATAAGCACCTTCCTGTTATTCCTGTTATTTGCCCAGATGCACCTAACGCGCAAGTTCACAATTGATTGAAAGTTGAAAATAAAATGATAATATTTAAGAGGGCACTCACATGACTTCATTACCAGTATGAGTACTGCACTCTGCAGCATCATTTGGTGGTAATATTCACAGGCCAGGGTTTAGGCTGGGTACACACACCATACGACGGTGCAACCCAGCGATGCAATGTAACAACACATTGCGGGCGCTGTGTACACTGCACGATACGGCATACGACGGTGCAATATATCGTTACATGCTGTATGTAACAGCACCGCGCCATTTAGTGCACTGTCCCATCTGCTGTGCACAACAGCAAATGGGACGATGTGGATTGGGCGTACACACTATACGATGTGTACGATATATCGTTCTGATCCGTGTCGGAATGATATATAGCGTACAGTATGTACCTAGCTTTAGGCACCCAGGCAACTGCTTTGGGCTCCCCATATTTTAAAGGGCCCAAAATGTTCTAACTAATTACAATTTTCATGCTTTCCTCTGGGGCTGAGTTTGGAGAATCCAGAAATCTAAATTCACTTGACGAATATGTTGTATGAAAATATGAGGCTATAGCTGAAGTGCGGGTTTTCAGAAGTGGGGTTGTTGCCCATAGCAACCTTAGGCCCAGCAAAGCAAAAACCATCCCGGAATATTTCTTTAACTTCTCCCTTTAAGGGGAATGGGGAAACCAGTTTATCCTTTTTTTTTAACCAGCAATGCCGTCATGGCGTAGTCGTCACCTCTGCCAGCAATATCCCCTTTCAGATCCCTGCCAGATATGAGGTGAGCTGCTATGGCCTCAGCCCGTTAGAATGTGTCTTGCTCAGCATCGCAGAAACTCGTACAATGAATAAAATGATGGCATAACACTTTCTACATATGCAAAACAGGTTTTTTTTTATGACAAAGATGCTACAGATCATTGCCTGCCAGGTGTTCAGGCAAATGTAAAAGAATTGTCACTTTCTGTAGTCCAGTGAGGATGCAGGTAGTTTTACCTTTTAGTGACTATTAGAATTTGATTTTTCATAAATTATTACAGAAATGACTACAATAGGTTTTGTTTCTTCAGGCTGCTATAAATGTATAATTCTGCTTGTATAGCTAAGGTAAGGGCTGCCCACACGATTGGAGATACCCGTCCCCACTGGGTATACTAGAAAATTGTGTAGCGCTCAGACCTAAGTGGTATCGTTTCAAATGATTGGTTAATGTGTAAAGAAGAATGGACACAAAATGTTGCAAGATAATAGTTTACTGGTCTCAGTAGGCTACTACATTTCTCTGTACAAGCACCGATATTCTGTTTACTGTTGCTGTCTACTGAGACCAGTAAACTATTATCTCACAACATTTTGTGTCCATTCTTCTGTACACATCAACCAATCATTTGAAACGATACCACTTAGCAATAGGTCTGAACGTTACACATCCCAAAAGGATATTCAAGGGTGAGTGCTTAAACAGCTCAAAGTGAGTACTCAAGATACAAACTGCCACAGTCCGGACCTCTCCCCGTTCATTTACCATTCACCAGGATTGAAAGAAGCCATTTTTAAATCTCAGACGCTGCCGCTAACTCACAATCCTCCCTCCTAGGGCAGAACCGGCAGTCACCTTCAGTCGGAGGCACCACCCTATGAGTAGCACTCTGCCTAAGAGTGGGTACTGTGAGGTTCTGGTTTTGTTGTGGGTCCGGGGTGGTAAAAGGAGAAGACACTGAAGCAGATTTAAAAATAACGTGGAGTTTTTAATGAGTGGCTTAACGCACTGATTCAGGAATCCGCGGCAGAGCTTGGGGTTGCCGTCAAATTTACTTGGCATAGGAAGGTGTAGTCGAGGGGATGCCCTGTAACTGGTGTTATCAGGCGGAGTAGTAGAGGTAACTATAGTTACATTAGAGGTAGACAAGGAGGTTTGCAGATTATCCTGTCGTTTGGACATTTCTTTTAGAAACTGAGCCATTTGATGTTGCATAGCTTCCAGGTTTTTCCAAGCGGTCTGCAATGCACCAAAATAAATCTACTCCAGACTCCTGTTTCGTGGGGCCAGTGCAAACTGAGGTTCTGGTTTTGTTGTGGGCCCAGGGTGGTAAAAGGAGCAGACACAGAAGCAGATTTAAAAATAAACGTGGAGTGTTTAATGAGTGGCTTAACAGACATGAATGTGGCAAAACAGAAAGTCCGGGTTTAGCACTAAAGTGCACATGGGAACTGTAGTGAGGCAATGGGAGAAAGTCCAGGTAGTGATAACAGAAGGTAGTCCAGTATTCCAGGTTTTGTGAGGCTGAAATTAGTTGCAGGCTGAAATGAGTTGCAGGCTGAAGTGAATGGCAGGCTGAAATGAGTTGCAGGCTGAAGTGAATGGCAGGCTGAAGTGAATAGCAGGCTGAAGTGAATGGCAGGCTGAAGTGAATGGCAGGCTGAAGTGAGTTGCAGGCTGAAGTGAATGGCGGGCTGAAATGAATTGCAGGCTGAGAAATAATGTCCAGGGAAACTGCAAGTGGAGGCAAGGTGTAGGGTAACAGCTGACACAGGTACTCAGGCAAGGGAGAGGCAAAGGAGGAGACAGGAGCCAACAGGGCTGGAACAGGCAGGGTGAAGCAGGCTCGGTAATAATCCCAACAGACAGGTGAATGAGCACAGGGACTCTCTCTCTCAGCTCTCGCTGACAAACACGTTGCACTGGAAATGAGAGGAAGCTCGGCACTCCCTTAAATACCCAGTGCTGTACTGTGACAGGCCAGAGAGAGCATGTGACACACCAGGATAGGGTGACTAGGTCACATGACCAGAGGCAAGATGGCGGCACCGATGCCAGAGCGGAACAGAAGCACCACCAGGCCTAACCAGACCAGAGTGACAGTATGCCCGCACAGGACTATGCGCAGCCAATGCACCCCGCCAGATACCAGCGCCACTGCCAGACGCCCCTCGCCATAGCGTCCTCACAGGTAATACCTGCCGGCCGGCATGCCGTGAAACCCTGGTCGTGACAGGTACACACCTAAACGACCGGCAATCGTGCCGATATCCAGAGAGATTTGCTTTCACCCTGGACATCGCATGACTGCCAGTACACACTTAAAAGATTTAATGAAGGACGGAACGATCACTGTTCCGTCCTTCATTAATATGCACAGCCTCACATGCAATATCGTGTGATTGGCCGTGCAGGACGACCAATCACACAATCTCAAATGCGACCGCGGGAGCGCACAAATCGGGCATACACACTGCACGTTATGCCCGATTTATCATTCCTATTTGGCCAAATCGGCCAAATTGTGCCGATATCATTCTGGTGTGTGTGCACCCTAAGAGAAATCACATAATCCATAAATAAAATGAAAATTAAATGAATATTAAGAATTTAGATGGTAACAGCTGCTGAAGTTTATTCTTCATGGATCATACTGTACGTATGCTAAACCTTAAAGATCACCAAGAAGTGGGAGTACCTGCATTTAACCCACCACAAAATGCTCTATCAATCTTCTCGGAACTAGGGGATGAGACACTTTGGGGCAATTGCTGAAGATCATCTATGGGGAAGATCATCCAGCGCTCTCCCCCTAATCACCTGTCTCAACAGACTGTCACCTCTGCAGAACTTCATTCCCAACTTAACAGGCAGCGTATGGCACAGAACTACAGGAATGTCAGCATTCCTCCTCCCCTTCTGAGCCCCTGCCAGCACCCCCCACACCCAGGGCCAGATTAACAATGGGGCGGATGGAGCTACAGCTCCAGGCCTCCACATAAAAATAGGCCCATCATCATGACAGCATGATGTTGACTGGCCATCTACTGTCCACATGGTCAGCCATAAATCATAAGTAGTAAAATCATATTTCTAGTTACCTCACAAAATGAAGCTTTTTTTTTTCTTTTACATATTTAGGGAGACATAGGGGATGATAGTGTAGGGTATGTACACTCCCACATGGCACTGGCCACACCTACACAGTAATGGTCACTTCAACATGGCACTGACCATACCTACACAGTAATGGTCACTCCCACATGGCACTGACCATACCTACACAGTAATGGTCACTCCCACATGGCACTGGCCACACCTACACAGTAATGGTCACTCCCACATGGCACTGGCCACACCCATGCAGCAATGGTCACTCCCACATGGCACTGGCCACACCCATGCAGCAATGGTCATACCTCCTCTGATTTTCATAATAGGCCCTTGATCATTTTCAGCTCCAGGCCCATGTGGCCCTCAATCCGGCCCTGCCCACACCTGGCGCCCAGAGGCTTTCGTTGCTTCCAGCAGTTAAGCCTCTCCTCTGGGGTATTTATCAATCGAGGGAAAGGTACAGCTACAGCATTATTTATGTTCATTGTTTTAGGTCTATGATATATTTGCCAGTAATATGGCTTAATGCCCTTTGACAAATAAGCCCCCCTTGTCACTAGTGCCTAGTGAATTCACAGGTTATGTTCTCATAACCACAAAAGGTCTGATGCAGAGGTTGCTGCAAAATGAGCGTAAGTAACGGAAATAGTCCCCTATAATGCACTCCCCTTATCCCGGCACAGAAGTGCCCCCCCCTCCCCCCTGCCCGGATCTGAACTGCATGACACAGACAAATACGTCCACCTTCTATACATGTTGTAAAGCGTTTATTTCATGTGCCACAAATGCAGTATTATACATCAATAAGATAACATAAACACCGCCAATGCAGCGCATACTCCCCCCCCCAGTTACCACCCTCAAACTCGTACTGCCTGTTACTCACCTTGCGAGTGGTTCCTATGTACGAGAGTAATCGCAATGCAATCTCTGCAGGCGCACAGTACGACTTTCGCACACGTGCGCATTTGCAGACAATCGCTCAATCTGCAAAAAATATCGGCTTTGCACTCATTTCTGAATCAAGCCCTTGGACTACATTAGAACACTCCCATCCCGACTCTCCAGGCACAAGCGTAAGTGACAGAAACATTGCATGGGTGCATGGGTGCACAGTCCTGGGCATGCGCAGGGCGCTTTAGCTCAAGATTGCAAAGTACTTACTCTGTAGCAGCCCCAGAAGTATGAGTGAGAGCTGCATAGGCGCGAGGGGATTTATTCAGCATTACTTGTCCTGGACTAGTTGGCGGTGTTAGCGATAATGGGCCTCATTCAGAGGCGGTCGTAGGATGCAAGCGGTCGCTCAGAAACAGGGCGGCCACTTGCATCCTGAACGGCTGCCTCCATGTCGGTCGTTAGGCTGTGGGTTAACACCCACAGCTCTAACGACCGCTAAGGGAGATGGTCGCGATGGTCAAGACCATCGCGACCATCGGAGCTTACGACGAGACCCTTGGGTAGGGTCTCGTCAACCTTAAGCCCCAGGAAGCTTCCTGCTCTGTTTGAGCAGGAAGCTCCCCACTGACATCACTGATGATGTCAGTGGGGACGCCCACAAAACGGCAAGCGTTCCGAAAGGAACGCCTCCGTTTGGCCGGGCACGCCCCCTCCTGCCCAGCAAACGGAGCGAGCTGTCAATCAACATCGACAGCTCGCTCCGTCTGCTTCGAGCCCGCTAACGACGGGTGATCCGTCGTTAGCGGGGGCTCGCGCATGCGCACGACGGAGCCGTCTCCGTCGTGCGCATGCCCTGTGGACCAACATCGAGTCGGTTGCGAGCGCTCAGCGCTCGCGACCGACTCTGAATAAGGTCCAATGTTTCAGTTGCTGGCTGCTTAGTCGTGTGGTGATTTAGGAGGTCATATAAGCAATGTGTGGGAGGTGATTTTGCCTCTTGGATTATTCAAGTTGCCCACCACCAAGTTACTGTATTATTGTATTATGCTGTTTGCGTTTAACTTCTTCCTGACAAAGTACTGCAGGCAGCAAAGCTCGTCAGCCAGCGGCCATAAGCCGTGTGGGAGCCAAGGAGAGAAGTGATGGGTTCTCCTCAACACAAGTGCTCCGGGGGTGGACAGTCACCCCCTAAATGGTAAAGTAATTGCAGGCTAGAGCTGTTTGATGCTTTGTACTTTTCTGAGTCACCATGTTCTTAATAAAAGCTTTCACCTCTTTTAGCATAAACTTCCGTGACCGTGTTTTAGTTATAATGGATAATATGGTTGCTTAGGACAAATAAGACGATAAACTGCTAGGTCATTTATGTATAAATGACAAGTACATTTTAAAGAACACCCGTCTCCTACAATGGGCTCGATTCTGTTCAACGCGGAATGAATAGCGCCGGGAATCAGCTCCCGGAGCTATTCAATTCATATGCGCTGTTAAGCCCGACTAGGATTTCTTCTCGCATCGCTCCTGGAGTGTGAGCAGAAGTCCGACAAAAGTCCAGGTGTGATGCTGTTTACTGACCTTAGCGCCGTGAAAACAGCATCGCACCGGGAAGTTTAGTCGGAGAATGCCCGTTCTCGCGCCCAAACACCCTGTTTAAGACGCGAGAACGAGCCTTCCCCGACCTAACATCGCGATGGATTGACTAGCTTCGGGAGCTCATTCCCGGCGCTATTCACTTCGCGTTTAATAGAATTGTGCGCAATGTGTGGAGTGGAGCATACATTACTTACCGACTTCGCATGGAGTGGAGGGGTAGCCATTTTGTGAGCTTACAGTGCAGACCTCCATTTCTATAGGAACCAGAGACATGACCTGTTCCCATGTGATTGGCAGGCTGTCCTGCCAGGAATATTAGTTCAGACCAAAAAATGGCCGCTTGTCAGTAGGCGACAGGTACTTCTGAAGATTCCAGCTGCAAAAAAAATAAATAAAAAAAAATAAATACTTGAATTGACAAAACTATATAAAGAACCAAACAGAGGTAAAATAATGTGTCCGCTACACTGGAACAAGGGTCGTGCTGTATATTGGTTAAGCCTGGGGCCTCTCCAAATCTGATCCCCAGAGAGCTGCCCAGATAATATGATGACAATAAGTAACTGTATGCTCATACTTTCTTATACCATCCCGAGTAAATACAGACGTCGTATCGCCATGGTAACACCTGACAGACACATTCTGCTTTACATATTCCCCACCCAGGCTCCAAATTCCCCTGACTGGTGATACATAGTTCAAATGAATGACTTATATTCCACGTACATTTATTGCTCTTTCAGAATGACATACTAAAGGCATAAATTTTTTTTAATTCATGAGTGAATGAATGTTATCCATTGAATGAATGCCACACATACATTTACATACATACATACATATAGACAGAAGTGTAAATTTAGAAGTGGCGAGCTGAGAGCATTTAATGTGACGTTACCAGTCTATTATTAGTGGCTGTGTTGTGGGGAGATCTAACATGTTCTAAATGCTGCTGTGAGTAATACTGCGCACAGCGGCTAAGGGCCTGTTACAGAGATGAACGCAAATCCCATTGCGCCAGCGAATTTGTATATGCAAATGCCACAGTCGCTGGGATTTGCAAAGAGACGCCCGCCGCCAGATATGCAAACCCGTGCTATTGTGTACTGTGATAGGAACACTGGTAAAGTGGTCAGTGGTAGATACATTTGTCCTAGGTTTTTGACCTATGTGTTCTAAAAGTCTGCAGTGAAGCAGATTTGAGTGTCGGCTTTTTGAAAAGCCGGTTTGGGACCTGGGGATGTGGATGTGAGGAGAGGGAGGGCTCCATCCACAGGCCACTCCAGGTTTTGGCCTTTTGGGCCTGTTGGCAGGCTCATTAGGGTCTGCACCTGGAACTGGCTGATATATAGGCTGTGTGTGATTGTAAGCTAGTGTCTCATACCTGGGAGAGCAAGCAGACTGGCTGGCTCAGAGACACTTGGTGAAACTACCTGTAAGTCTTGTGCATACGCTTGTGTTGATGGTGGAGGCAGTAGGCCCCACTATTTCTTTAGAGAGGGAACCTATTGTCTAGTTAGTGCCCAGATGAGCTAGCGTTTATTTTTATGTTTTGTTTTCCTTTTATGTTGCACAATAAAGACTGGTACCAACCAGCTAGTACGAGACCCCAGACTGGTGTACTTTTTTCCAGCTGCTGTGTGTGTGAAGAGGGAGCCCATCTACCCAGGAGAGGGACCCCTAATCCGGTCGTGTTACAATTGGTGGAGAATGCAGGCACGCACACACTGAAAAGTGCAGCAAGGAAAATTTGTCCTTTAAAATTTAAAGGGGCAGACAAGTGATTATTGAATCCCTGGAGGTAAAATGGAGGACGTTGTAAAAGCCCTGCTTCAGGCTACTGCAGCTCAGCAGGAGACTAATAAAATACAGCAGGAAGCTATCCGGCTCAGCAGAAAGCTACCAAGGTACAACTGATGGCCTTGGAGGCAGCAACAAGTCACCCTCATGGACACCCGCCAGGCTATTAAGGAGGTGGTACAGCACCTGGTCACCTGGCCTGGAGATACTACTACTGGTCCTTCCACCACCACTCACTCTATACGAGCCAGTCACTTCCTACAAAAGATGACTTCGGGCGATGATGTGGAGGCATATCTCACCACAGTTGAGAGAACAGCCGAAAGGGAGAGTTGGCCCAAGGAGCAATGGGCAAGTCTGTTGGCACCTTTCCTGTCTGGGGAGCCACAAAAGGCCTATTACGATTTATGTCTGGCCGATGCTAAGGACCATGTGAAATTAAAAGGGGAGATCCTAACTCGCTTGGGAGTCACCACCTTTGTTAGTGCCCCAAGAGTCCACCGCTGGGAGTTCAAAATGGACAGACCTTCACGCTCACAGATGCACAACCTCGTCCATCTATCCACCAAGTGGCTACAGCCCGAGACGCTGACAGGACCACAAATCGTTGAACGAGTCGTGATGGACCGGTATCTGCGATCTACCTTCATCCTTGCGCAAGTGGGTGAGCCATGCCGACCCTAAGTCCGCAGACCAGTTAGTCGAACTGGTGGAGAGGTACGTGGCGGCTGAGGAGCTGATGAGTGTGCCCCACTGTGCCCCGATGGTGCACCAGTGAACTTCCCTCAACAATTTTAAGACTGTTCCTGTGAAGAAGGGTGCTGGACGGTGGAATGTGCCTAAGACTGAGGGTGGGGAACATGAAGACAGGCCTGTCAGGCCAGGAAGGTTCCTACCACGCAAAAGACTAGACATTAATGTGACTCAATGTTTCCGATGTGGTGGCTTTGGCCATATAGCAGCTAATTGTTCACTTACCTCTGAGCCCATGTAATGTGATACTGCTTCTATCAGCCGCAGGGGTTCTTTCTTTGCACAGCCAGCCTGTACTGCTGACCGGCAGGCTGAGACCGATAAACACGTGTGTACTCACCGTGGAAGGCAACCGAATAGAGGCTCTGTTAGACTCTGGTAGCTTGGTTACACTTTTGAGAACTGAGCTGGTGAACCCTTTGAAGCATAAGGGAAAAACTGTTGGTGTGACATGCATACATGGGGATACTCGGTATTGAGACGCCATGTGGTTCCGCGGTAGTCTCTGTGGGTTTGGTACCGGGCTTAATGTATGATGTGATATTGGGAAGAGACTTTGCTCACTTCTGGAAGTTGTGGGAAAGCCGGTTTTGCACAGTGGTAAATCACCCTGCCTTGTCTGAAAGGGTGACTGATGTAGTGGCAGAGTCAGAGATGTTCCCATTTTCTAGTATGATTGGCGAACTAGAGAATGCGGAGCGTGACGGTGGCTCGCCAAGTGTTGTAGAGCCCGTTGATCGTCTGCCGGATTTAGAGGTCAGAAGAGAGGTCTTTGCCGTAGAGCAGTTAAATGACCCTACTCTGGTGAAAGCCAGGGATAATGTCAAGGTGGTCAATGGTAAACCCATAGATCCCGATAGTCCCTTGACGTATCCTCACATGGTAATATGTCAGGATCTGTTGTATCAGATGACTAAGAAAGGGGAGGAGATTGTGGAACAATTAATAGTCCCCAAAGCTTACAGGAGAACGGTGTTAGATCTGGCCCATGGTCATATAACGGCAGGCCACCTAGGAGTAGAGAAAACCACTGACCGAATTGTGCAGAGGTTTTTTTGGCCTGGTATCCATAAAGAGGTATCTGACTTTTGCACCTCCTGCCCTGAATGCCAGTATCATGCTCCCAGACCACATTTCAAAAGTGCTCTAGTCCCACTACCAATTATAGAGGTACCATTTTAAAGAATAGCTATGGACTTGGTTGGACCCTTGTTGAAGTCTGCCCGGAGACATCAATATATTCTGGTAATTCTGGACTACGCTACCAGATACCCGGAAGCGATATCGCTACGCAATACATCAACTAAGTCCATTGCTAGAGAGCTGGTCCATGTTTTTAGCAGGTTGGGAATACCTGAAGAGATATTAACTGACCAGGGTAAACCGTTCATGTCAAAAGTTATGAAGGAGTTGTGCTGCCTGTTTAAGATTAACCAGTTAAGGACCTCTGTTTATCAACCCCCAAACCGATGGTTTGGTCGAGAGGTTTAACAAAACCTTAAAACATATGTTAAGGAAAGTAGTTTACAAAGATGGTAAAGATTGGGATTATTTGTTGCCTTATCTGCTGTTGGCCATAAGAGGTTCGCCAATCCTCCACCGGGTTTTCACATTTCGATTTGTTATATGGGAGGCATCCAAGAGGGTTACTAGATGTTGCCAAGGAGACGTGGGAAGGGCAGTCCAGTCCTTATAAAACAGTGATTGAACATGTTTCCCAGATGCAAGAGAGAATTGCGACTATAGTGCCGATAGTTAAGGAGCACTTGGAACAGGCCCAACTAGCACAGCAGAGGGTATATAACCGCAATGCACGGTTAAGAAACTTTGCTCCTGGGGACAGAGTGTTGGCATTGGTTCCCACGGTAGAAAGTAAACTGTTGGCTAGGTGGCAAGAGCCCTTTGAGATCTTAGAAAAAGTGGGACAGGTCAACTATAAAGTTTACCAGCCGGGGAAAAGAACACCAGAACAGATATATCATGTGAACCTGATAAAACCCTGGAAGGATAGAGCAGCACTGTCAGCCATCCAAGCCCCTCCAGTAAACCCAGGACCCGTGGTGCCCAAAGTGACAGTGGCAAAAACACTGTCAACCAGTCAACAGAAGGAGGTCAAGGAATTTTTGATCCGAAATAGGGTACTGTGTTCTGACCTACCAGAAAAAACCACGGTCATCAAACATGACATAGTCACTGACCTGGGGGTTAATGTTAACCTAAAGCCCTATAGGTTGCCCGAAGCCCAAAGAGAGTCTGTGTCAAAGGAAATTAAAAAAATGTTAGAATTGGGGGTAATTGAAGAATCACATAGTGAGTGGTCAAGTCCCATTGTGCTGATTCCAAAGCCCGATGGGAGTGTGCGTTTTTGTAATGACTTCCGAAAGCTGAACAGTGTTTCAAAATTTGATGCCTACCCGATGTCAAGGGTGGATGAACTAATTGAAAGGCTGGGGACAGCAAGATATTTAACCACTCTGGACCTAACCAAAGGGTATTGGCAAGTGCCATTAACCGAAAACGCCAAAAAAAAAACAGCTTTTTGTGCACCAGAAGGGTTGTTTCATTACAAGATGTTGCCCTTTGGGCTACAAGGGGCGTCTGTTTCCTTTCAAAGAATGATGGATGGGATTCTAAGACCCCACAGACGATATGCTGCGGCTTATCTGAATGATGTGGTCATACATAGTCCTGATTGGCAGTCTCACTTACCCAGAGTACAAGCAGTGTTTGACTCCATCTTTAAGGCAGGTTTGACAGCCAACCCGAAAAAGTGTTGTCTAGGGATGGAGGAAGTAAAATATCTGGGATACACCATTGGCAGAGGTTTGATAAAACCACAGCTCAATAAGATTGAGGCAATACAGAACTGGCCACGACCCCTCAATAAGAAGCAGGTGAGAGCCTTCTTAGGAATCACTGGATACTATAGGAGGTTCATACCCAGTTTTGCCACCATTGCGGTCCCACTTACTGACCTTGCCAAGGGCAAACAAAAAATCATGGTGGATTGGGGTCCAGAAGTGGAGAAAGCTTTCCAAGAATTAAAAATGGCCTTATGTACCCAACCTGTCCCAAAGCAAAGAGGGTGAGGAACACCCTATTTTTTACCTAAGCAGGAAATTGAATATACATGAGAGAAACTATGCCACAGTGGAGAAGGAAGCTTTGGCCACAAAATGGGTGTTAGAGACTCTCAGGTACTATTTGGTGGGAAGAAAGTTCAAACTGATTACTGACCATGCGCCTCTGAAATGGATGTCAGAAAACAAGGACAGTAACGCAAGAATAACGAGATGGTTCTTGGCACTACAAACCTTTACATTTTCGGTAGTACACAGGCCAGGAAGCCAGCTGGCCTATGCAGACGTGTTGTCACGCATTCATTGCTTGGGAGCTTCAGTTGTTCCGCCCCACAGGTCGAAACAAAGAGGGGGGGGGATATGTGATAGGAACACTGGTAAAGTGGTCAGTGGTAGATACATTTGTCCTACGTTTTTGACCTACTGTATGTGTTCTAAAAAACCCCAGGAGAAAGTCTGCAGTGAAGCAGATTTGAGTGTCGGCTTTTTGAAAATCCGGTTTGGGACCTGGGGGTGTGGATGTGAGGAGAGGGAGGGCTCCATCCACAGGCCACTCCAGGTTTTGACCTTTTTGGCCTGTTAGCAGGCTCATTAGGGTCTGCACCTGGAACTGGCTGATATATAGGCTGTGTGTGATTGTAAGCTAGTGTCTCATACCTGGGAGAGCAAGCAGACTGGCTGGCTCAGAGACACTTGGTGAAACTACCTGTAAGTCTTGTGCATACGCTTGTGTTGATGGTGGAGGCAGTAGGCCCCACTATTTCTTGAGAGGAAACCTCTTGTCTAGTTAGCGCCCAGATGGGCTAGCGTTTATTTTTATGTTTTGTTTTCCTTTTATGTTGCACAATAAAGACTGGTACCGACCAGCTAGTACGAGACCCCAGACTGTTGTACTATTTTTCCGGCTGCTGTGTGTGTGAAGAGGGATTCCATCTACCCCAGGAGAGGGACCCCTAATCCGGGCGTGTTACAGTACAAATAAGCAGCATCAGACTAGGATCACTCGATTATCGAAGGTCTGAGTAACCCGATGGTTCAGAATGGCCTTCACAACAGCATACGGGAATATTTATGCTACTGTATGTGCCATTTTAGAAACATAGGGATGCAGGGGGCTATATCAGTGTTATATACTGGTTGATTATTAAATGCAAGGGCTATTAGTGTAATGTGGGGCTGGGCAGGCTATTAATATATTGTAGGAACTTTGAATGCATGTTTTGGATTATGTTATATGTTTTAATTTAAATCCTGGCCCCTGGCCTGTTTGAGGGGACGGTGGTCTGTTCTACACATAATTCATATAATGTAAATGCTTGTTGGGGGGTGGGAAGTAAGCATTAGGCATTCAACATTAATTATATCACTTTATTTGGGGAGGGGGGGATAAAAAATGGGGGCTATTGATTTAACGTTGAAAAGGGGGGGGTAGAGAAAACTAGAGGTGTTCTCTAATTGATTGTGACTCATTTATATAAGCAATTCATTGTGCTTCATTAGGATAGCATTCATAATTAACATGGCCGAATATTAATTCTGTCAGTCATTATTGCCCCTATCATTTTGAGTCCAGTGTTGTTCCCTTAATAAATCTAAAATCTTCTTCTTCTACATAATCCATATAAGGGGGACCACACGGACACCTTGACATAACATTCACAAGAAGCAATGTACACTAGGCTCTCTATAGTAAACGTGGGGCTAATGTAATGGCTTGGCTTATTATGAGAGATATTCATTTAATGTCTGGGCTGGTTGAGGGGAATGAGGCATACAGTAACTATTACATATGGTGGCTATTGATTTCATGTTTGGGGGTAGGGAGGAGTGTTGATTCTCTGCTCAGCTTTCCAGGAGGTGAATGATATTTATCCAACATTCCAGGTCCTGGGCAAGCAACAACTGGGATTGATATACCAACAGCAGAAGGTAGAAGCTGCAAGAAACGGTAGCAGGGACTGTCAGTGTTATACCAACTGTCCTGATTCTGGTGGGGCAGTGCAGATTACTGTGTGATGTCCTGCACAGACAGGGCACTGCGTGCGCAGCAATGCTTTGATGGGGAAGAAGCTGGAGGGTGGGCTTGTACTTACTAAAGTAATAGTTACATCCTTTGTCCTTCAGTCATGTCCACTCTGATTACACCATAATATATTTATAAAAAAAAACTGTTAAAACATTCAGTTATTGAAGAAAGTTCTATTCAAAGAATAAAGCATTTAGTAAATTATTTGAATCCATCCTGATGGTGATAACAGGACAGATATGACTGCGATGGTACCGTTATTGCCAGCAGAAACCCTTTCATGTATGGGGCAAATTGCAAGAAAAAAAATCTCTATCACCGGCAAATACCTCAATAGATATTATTGCCCTTTGATTATTTACTATTCTGGACAAACAGACAGGAAGCAAATGGGAAAAAAACGAGTGCACAAATTTGTATAAAATCCAGTACATCAGTAGACAGCCCCACCTTGTGGATATCTGGAGAACTGCTTATTGTCATGACAAAATCTACTTTTCTTTGTAATGTACTTGGTACATTGGGGTCTATGTTATAAGGGGAAACAGTCGGAATTCCGACCCCGGCTTCCCGACTGTATAATCGTGGCAAGGGTTAAATGACAGGCGTCGAAATCCCGGGGGGAGTTTAGGGTTAGGCACTTCTCCGGGGGGATTTAGGTTTAGGCGGCAGGGAAGGGGGGGTTAGGTTTAGGCACTTAGAGAGGGGATTAGGGTTAGGCACTTAGGGGGAAGGTTAGGGTTAGTCACCCCTAAGGGAGGGTTAGGGTTAGAGGGTAGAATAGGTTAGACAATACTTACCTGGGGACGATCAGGATTTTCAGTGCTGCCGGGATGCCGCTGTCGGGATTTAAAAATTTTACTGCCTGGATACTTTGCATGCTAATTTTCTGCAAACATAAGGATCACTTACATATTAGATCTGCGCCCCACAGTGAGAGCTAAAAAAAAACAAGAGATATGGTAAGAACTTACCTTTGTTATCTCTGTTTCTACGAAGTCCATAGGGTCCACAGGGTGACCTTGGGGTATAGCTGGATCCTGGATCCTCGGGCACCACGGAGTTAAAGCTCTTAGCTGCTCCCAGGATGCACTTGGGTCCATCCTCCCCTATACCCCTCCTCCGAGCCACAGGCACCTCAGTTGGTAAGCAGCCCAGGCCGGAGGAGGAGACGAAACAGAGAGAAGGAAGACTGGAACACACAAGAACCATACTCACAGAAATGGGAGACGGAAAACCGGTGACCAGTCACAGAGCCCATATGAAGCCAGGTGCGTCAGGACGGGTGCCCTGTGGACCCTATGGACTTCGTAGAAACAGAGATAACAAAGGTAAGTTCTTACCATATCTCTTGTTTTCTACTTCAGGGTCCATAGGGGGTCCACAGGGTTGACCTTGGGGATGTCCCAAAGCAGTCCAACTAAGGGCGGGGACGCTCCTGTGCTGAGAGGAGAACCCGGCGCCCAAAGGATGCATCCTGAGAGGCAAAGGTGTCAAACGCATAGAACCTCGAAAAGGTCTGAATGGAAGACCAGGTGGCCGCCTTACACAGCTGAACAGCAGAGGCGCCACGGCTAGCAGCCCAAGAAGGACCCACAGACTGAGTGGAATGAGCCTTAACAGAGGCTGGAACAGGTAAACCCTCCTGCATATAAGCCTCAACAATAACAGAACGAAGCCAACGGGCTAGAGTCTGTTTATTGGCAGGCCAACCCCTCTTGTGAAAACCAAAGAGGATAAACAAAGAATCCGACTTCCTCACAGAACTAGTCCGGTCCACATAAACCTGGAGTGCACGGACAACATCTAAGGAAGCCTCCCCAGCCGAAAGATCAGGCGACTGAAAGGCTGGTACAACAATTTCCTGATTAATGTGGAACCTGGAAACCACCTTAGGCAGGAAATCAGGACGAGTGCGAAGCACTGCTCTGTCCTGATGAAAAACCAGAAAAGGGGGACGACAGGAAAGCACCCCAAATCCGAAACCCTCCTGGCAGAAGCAATTGCCAAGAGGAAAACCGTCTTAAAAGTTAGCCACTTGAGCTCCACTGACTCCAAGGGCTCAAAAGGAGGACCCTGTAAGGCCCGAAGAACCACCGCCAAATCCCACGGGGCCACAGGTGGCACAAAGGGAGGCTGGATTCTTAAAACACCCTGGAAAAAGGTGTGTACATCCGGCATAGCAGCAATCCTGCGCTGGAACCACACCGACAGGGCAGACACGTGCACCTTCAGTGAGGAAAGACGTAATCCTAACTCCAAACCTGACTGAAGGAAAGCCAGAATACGCGAAACCCGGAACACCTGGGGATCATATTTTCTGGCCTCGCACCACTGAAAGTAAGTGTGCCACGCTCTGTGGTAGAACCTCGCGGAAGCAGGCTTGCGCGCCCTCAGCATGGTGGTAATAACGGAGCTAGAAAAGCCGCGAGACCTCAGGACGGCTGTCTCAAGAGCCACGCCGTCAAATATAGTCGACCCAGATCCGGGTGAAGACCGGGCCCCTGAGACAACAGGTCCCGCCGTTGAGGTAGGAGGTACGGAGCGTCGATGGACAGGCTCCGCAGATCGGAGTACCACGGCCTTCTGGGCCACCAGGATGAGTGTGCCTCCGTCCTGCTTGAACTTGCGCAGGACCCGAGGCAGCAGAGATATCGGAGGGAACAAGTAAGCCAGGTGAAACAGCCATTTCACCGACAGCGCGTCTATCAGACTTGCGCTTGCGTCCCTTGTCCTTGACCCGTACACGGGCAGCTTGTGATTGTGACGGGACGCCATCAGGTCCAGCTCTGGCAGCCCCCACTTGTCCACGAGCAGTTGGAATACCTCTGGATGAAGCGACCATTCCCCGGGATGCACGTCGTAACGGCTGAGGAAGTCTGCCTCCCAATTGAGGACTCCCGGGATGAAGACTGCCGAGAGAGCTGGAAGATAGCGCTCTGCCCAAGCCAGGACGCGGGACACCTCCGACATCGCAGCTCGACTGCGAGTCCCTCCCTGGTGATTGATGTACGCCACCGTGGTGGCGTTGTCTGACTGCACCTGAACGGCCCTTCCGTGAAGAGCAGTGCCGGACGATTGCAGGGCTCTGTACACTGCCCGCAGTTCCAGGATGTTGATGGGAAAAATCGCTTCCTCCGCCGACCAACGACCCTGAAGTGACAAGGAGCCTGTCACCGCCCCCCAACCCCGGAGACTGGCATCTGTCGTGAGCAGAATCCGTTCCGGGATCCAAAAGGGGCGCCCCTCGAGGAGCTGAGCCGTCTGTAGCCACCAGGCCAGGGACAGACGCACCTCCGAGGACAACACCAGCATCTGAGAGCGGATCCTGTGTGGCAATCCGTTCCATTCCGAAAGAATCAGCCTCTGGAGGGGCCTGGAATGGAACTGGGCAAACTCCACCATGTCGAATGCCGACACCATGGACCCCAACACTCTCATCACTGAGTGCACTGACACTCTGCCCCTGCTGCCCCTGCTCAGACAACTGTGAATCCGCAGCTGTAAGGAGGAGACCTTCTCTGGAGTCAGAAAAATCCGTTGCTGACGAGAGTCCAGCAGGGCCCCCAAATGAACCATCCGCTGTGATGGGATGAGGGAGGACTTCTTCCAGTTGATCAACCACCCGTGCGCCTGTAGACAAGCGACCGTCAGGTGGAGATGCTGGATCAGTACCTCCGGGGAGCTTGCCAGCAAGAGGAGGTCGTCTAGACACGGTAGCAACCGTATCCCCTGGCACCGAAGGTGAGCCGCCATGACCGCCATCACCTTGGTAAATACCCTTGGTGCCGTGGAGAGGCCAAAGGGTAGAGCCCTGAATTGGTAGTGGTTGTGAAGAATAGCAAACCGCAGAAACCGTTGGTGCGATGTTGCTATAGGCACATGGAGGTAGGCGTCCTGGATATCCAGGGAGACCATATAATCCCCCAGTTCCATCGCCAGAATGATGGAACGCAAAGTTTCCATCCTGAATTTGGGAACCCTGAGAAACCTGTTCAGGGACTTCAAATTGAGGATGGGGCGATGAGAGCCATTGGGTTTCTGCACCAGAAACAGCGTAGAGTAATACCGCATCCCACGTTGAGATTGTGGTACGGGTATAATGACCCCCGCCGTCAGCAAGGCCTCTATGGCTTCCTGAACCTGCAAGGCCTTGGTTTTGTCCTGAGAAGGACTCGTGCAACAAAACTGGCGAGGCGGCCTGTGCCGAAAAGACAGGGCGTACCATTGGGAAACCACTTCTCGCACCCAGGCATCCGTGGTGGTATTGTGCCAGCACTGGGCGAATTGAAGAAGTCGGCCTCCCACTCTGGGGTCGCCCAGAGGGAGGCCCGTCCCATCATGCAGAAGGCTTATCTTCTTGCTTGGAAGAAGGGCGCCTAGCACTCCAGGCTTGCTTCTTTGGCTTTGAGGCGGTCTTGGTTGCGGACTGCCTCAGGAAGGACTGACCCTTTGCCTTGCCCTGAACCTGAAAGGAGCGAAAGGCCGAGCTCCGGACCTTAGCAGGTGTCGTAGCTGAAGGGAGGAAGGCGGACTTGGATTTTGCCAGGGTATCTACTATTTTGTCCAGGTCCGGACCAAATAGTAACTCTCCATTAAAAGGTAAGGCCTCCAAGCCTTTCTTTGAATCAGCGTCTGTTCTCCAAGACCTCAACCACAAGGATCTGCGAGCAGACACTGCTGCCGCCGAAACCCTAGAGGTCAGCAGGCTAGCATCCAAAGATGCTTCTCCAATGTAGGAAGCGGCATCTCTCATCTGTCCTAACAACGCCCTCTGGACATCCGGAGCTTCATCTGTAAACGTATCCTCCAAGGCGTTGGCCCAACCCTCAATGGCCTTGGCCACCCAGGAGATGGCCATGGACGGCCGGGCTACAGCCCCTGAGAGAGACTAAATAGACTTTAGACAAGTCTCCACCTTCCTGTCCGTAGGATCCCTCAGCGAGGATATAGACGCAAGTAGCACTCCTGATGAGGCGCGTTACATGGGAATCGACCACAGGCGGAGTATCCCATTTCTTACAATGCGCCTCCGGAAACGGATAGTTGGACGCCAACCACTTCTGTGGCAGGAATCGCTTACTGGGCGTCTGCCAGGCCACCGCCATGTGATCCGTCAACTGATCAGACAAGGGGAACGCTGCAGAAGTAACCTTAGCTTTTTTAAAACTAGGATATCTCGACTTGGGAGCGGGTGCCTTATCCTCAATCAGAAGAATGGCCAGCACCGCCCTAACCAGAGCACGCACATTGTTGGAAGACTTAGTGTCTACCTCCTGGACTGAGGCATCTGAGGCTGAGTCATCCTGCACCTCACCATCATCCGAGGACCCCTCAGAGTCCGAAAAATGCGCAGCCTGCACCACAACTGTGCGTTTAGACGCCCTGGAGGGCACGTCACTGCGCAACATCGACTGAAAAGCTGAAGATGCTGCCGCCAAATCTTGGACAATGTGGGAAAGCGCATCCACACAGGGTGGAGGAGCTGCCACAGGAGCCTGAAACGGCACCACAGCCTGCTGCGCCACAGGGGTGGACTGTATATATATTGGCATAGGGACCAACAGGCTGAGACCCCGGGGGAGTCTGCAATAATTGTGGGACACCCGGGGAATGGGGGATGGTAGGCTGGGGCAACGCCCTAGTAGGGACGGCAGTCGGGACCGACAGACGGTCCGCGATGGACACCAGCACCTGAGTAAACATCGCCCATGGTGGCTCCTGCAACATAGGAGGTATAGACGTACCAGGGACCGCCTGGCACCATCTGCACAGGCCGTCCTGTGACAAATCCTCCCTATCCACTCCTGCAGAACAGCGCCTGCAGGAGAACAATACCGGAGCCACGGAGTGCTCAATGTCCTCCTCAGACATGACAGACTATATAATTAAATATACAGTTATGACATAGGAAGAAAGCGTGCGCACTCACCGGTGTGCTGGACAACAGCCCACATTATGGCCCTGTGTAGCACACCACTGTATGTGACGGACCTCACAAATACGTGATCTAGGTATAGGCTGACAGTAAGTAGAAATTAGCACAGACAGGCAGCACTAGCAAAAGTCACATACCATGCAGGAAGATATACTCACTGCACCTTTCCACTACAATCAACCTCCCAGATTCAGTGTCTGGGAGGGCTATAGTGCTGTGTACACTGTCCTTTTGCAGGGGAGAGGTACACAGGGGGACCGGTCCGCGTGCTCCCTGAGAGTATCCACGCTGCCACAGAGAAAATGGCTGCTGGAGACCTCAGAGGAGGAGTGGCCGAGTATCTGCAGCTCAGTGACGCCAGACTACTAGCTGAAAGGCGCGCTGAGCTGAGGGGAGGAGCCGCTAGACAGGGAAGGCTTCCTCCCCTGGCTAGCATATTAACCCCCGGGTTGCCGGCATCCCGCTTGCCGCGTTATTCACCCTGGTGGTCTAGTGGTCTGGCGGGGTATGCCTCCAAAGGAGGGGGAGCCCGACGCCACCGCTAGCGCCCCCGGTCTGTCCCCTAGACCGGGGGCATGGGACTGCATTTAAAAGGAACCCGCGCACCGCCGCTAATCAGCAGTGCGCGGCTTACCTTGATCTCCCCGACGTCTCCGGCAGCAGTCCCGGAGGAAACCAGAGTCCGGCTAGTACAAACTCTGGCTTCCCCCGCCGCGATCCCCAGTTCAGTGCTGGCGTTGTGGCGCCAGCAGGGAGAAGAAGCGGCAACATGGGCGTCTGTACAGACAGCCCATCGTTGCCGCTCTGGAGAATAAACTATAGCAGGGTGACCCGACTCTGGCCGGGCACCATCTTAAACTGAGGTGCCTGTGGCTCGGAGGCGGGGTATAGGGGAGGATGGACCCAAGTGCATCCTGGGAGCAGCTAAAAGCTTTAACTCTGTGGTGCCCGAGGATCCAGGATCCAGCTATACCCCAAGGTCACCCTGTGGACCCCTATGGCCCCTGAAGTAGAAATAGTCACTAAATTATATATATATATATATATATATATATATACACACACACACACACACACACACACACACACACACACACACACACACAGATACAGTCAGGTGCATAAATATTGGGACATTGACAGAATTTTCATATTTTGGCCTCTATTCACCACCACAATGGCTTTGAAATGAAACAAACAAGATGTGCTTTAACTGCAGACTTTCAGATTTAATTTGAGGGTAATTACATCCAAATCAGGTGAACGGTGTAGGAATTACAACGGTTTTTATATGTGCCTCCCACTTTTTAAGGGGCCAAAAGTAATGGGACAAACTAAACAATCCTAAATCTAACTTTCACTTTTTAATACTTTGTTGCAAATCCTTTGCAGGCAATTACAGCCTGAAATCTGGAACACATAGATATCACCAGACGCTGGGTTTCATCCCTGGTGATGCTCTGCCAGGCCTCTACTGCAAATGTCTTCAGTTCCTGCTTGTTCTTGGGGTATTTTCCCTTCAGTTTTGTCTTCATCAAGTGAGATGAATCGGATTCAGGTCAGGGGATTGACTTGGCCATTGCATAACATTCCACTTTTTAGCCTTAAAAAACTCTTTGGTTGCTTTTGCAGTATGCTTCGGGTTATTGTCCATCTGCACTGTGAAGCGCCAACCAATGAGTTCTGAAGCATTTGACTGAATATGAGCTTATAATATTGCCCGAAACACTTCAGAATTCATTCTGCTGCTTTTGTCAGCAGTCACATCATCAATAAATACAAGGGAACCAGTTCCATTGGCAGCCATACATGCCCACGCCATGACACTACCACCACAATGCTTCAATGATGAGGTGGTATGTTTTGTATCATGAGCAGTTCCTTTCCTTCTCCATACTCTTCTCTTCCCATCACTCTGGTACAAGTTGATCTTTGTCTCATCTGTCCATAGGATGTTGTTCCCGAACTGTAATGGCTTTTTTAGATGTTGTTTGGCAAACTCTAATCTGGTCTTCCTGTTTTTGTGGCTCACCAATGGTTTACATCTTGTGGTGAACCCTCTATATTCACTCTTGTGAAGTCTTCTCTTGATTGTTGACTTTGACACATATACATCTAACTCCTGGAGAGTGTTCTTGATTTGGCCAAGTGTTGTGAAGGGGATTTTCTTCACCAGGGAAATAATTCTTCTGTCATCCACCATAGTTGTTTTCCGTGTTATTCCGGGTCTTTTGGTGTTGCTGAGCTCTCCGGTGCGTTCTTTCTTTTTAAGAATGTTCCAAACAGTTGATTTGGCCACACCTAATGTTTTTGCTATTTCTCTGATGGGTTTGTTTTGATTTTTCAGCCTAATGAAGGCTTGCTTCACTGATAGTGACAGCTCTTTGGATCTCATAGTGAGAGTCGACAGCAACTGATTCCAAATGCAAATGTCACACCTAGAATCAACTCCAGACCTTTTACCTGCTTAATTGAGAATGAAATAATGAGGGAATAGCCCACACCTGTCCATGAAATAGCTTTTGAGTTGATAGTCCCATTACTTTTGGCCCCTTAAAGAGTGGGAGGCACATATAGAAACCCTTGTAATTCCTACACCGTTCACCTGATTTGGATATAATTAGCCTCAAATTAAATCTGAAAGTCTGCAGTTAAAGCACATCTTGTTTGTTTCATTTCAAAGCCATAGTGGTGGTGAATAGAGGCCAAAATATGAAAATTCTGTCAATGTCCCAATATTTATGCACCTGACTCTGTGTGTGTGTGTGTGTGTGTGTGTGTGTGTGTGTGTGTATATATATATATATATATATATATATATACACACACACACACAGATATATATCTCTCTCTCTCTAATTATATATATATATATATATATATATATATATATTTCTATAGACAAAAGACCTTACGGTTTCATAATGTCCTATTGAGGCTTCTTAGACATGATCTGAAATTTCACAAAACCTACTGAATTTCGTCCTTAATGGACGTGTTCCTTGCGTAATACAGATATGACAGATGCAAGTGCACACTCTAACTATGCTGAACCTATTAATAATACTGCTAAATTGCATCCAAGAGGTTCTTAACATAATAATGGCCATAATTATGGGCCTGCCCACCGCGTCCAGGTGACCTCTATCAGACAGGTCCCTAACACTCCTATGGAACAAATACAGGGCACGGGACCCCCCAGGTCAACCCAGCAGAACCCACCTTGATTAGCACCCCTCTCCACTTCTTTAGTTTGTTTTTTGTATATGTAGCATTTTATGCACTTTTTATTATAACCTCCTACTTATGTAGGAGTTAACACATAGGCTTTCTTCTTTATTATTATTTAACCCTCATTTTAAATCTCACACTAGTGTGATGCCGTGGGGCATCACACTAGTGTGAGGGACCTGCCTGATAGAGGTCACCTGGACGCTGTGGGCAGGCCCATAATTATGGCCATTATTATGCTAAGAACCTCTTGGATGCAATTTAGCAGTATTATTATTAGGTTCAGCATAGTTAGAGTGTGCACTTGCATCTGTTTTTTTTTTTTTTGCTTGCAGCACTACAAGTCTCAGCAAGTAGCACCTCACATTGTGTTTAGAGTGTGCAATCTAGGGCCCCTCTCCCTATGTAATACAGATATGGTATGTCATCACACCTTGTGGTTAATTGCACATTCTAGATTGTAAGCTCCTAGGAGCAGGGTCCTCCTCCCCACTTTCTCACAGCCTTCTTCTCTAGCACTTCTATGACAGCCTTCACCTTCCCAGCTGCATTGTGTATGGAGAATTGTGTTGTAATGTTCTGTGTACCCTTTCAGTGTTCTCCACAGAAAATTTTTCCAGCTGGGTGGCATCAAGAAGTAGCCGGGTGGGGGCCTTCGCAATAATAAAATGTTTTAAACCTTGACCTTATAATGATTTGAAATAACATTTTATATAATAATTCTCCTCTTCTTATTAGAGGCCCAGTCATCTGATTATGAGAAAGCTGCAAAGTCTGTAGGATCTGGTCCTTTTTATACAGCGCCCAGATACTGTCCCCACTTACAGGATCCCAATGTGCCGGGTGGTAGGCGGTTTCTTGCTGGCTGGTGCACCCGCCAAAAACAGCTTGGGGAGAACACTGCCTTTACTGTATGTACGGCGCTGCGGACCTCTTGTGGCGCCCTATACATAAAATGTAATAATAATATTCAGCACTTTCAGAGTGAGATTGCTGTCACTC